>JAJFPB010000007.1:1395963-2093945 GCA_020881915.1 Paramyrothecium sp. XJ0827 | reverse complement strand
CAGCAATTCCATGGTATGCATAACCGCCCGACACTTGAGCCCCAAAGCAATAAATCACTGAGCATATATCAGGGGAAAACTTGGCAGCAACTTCAACTCGCCTACCACAAAGGTGCCCGACAAATCTGGGTCTTCAATGTCGGCGATTTGAAGCCCATGGAGGGCCCAATGAGCTTTGCCTTTGATCTTGCTTGGAACATCAACTCCATAAAAAGGGATACGTTCCATCATTACTTTGAGGCTCTTGCGCGGCGCGAATTTGGCGACGAGCACGCGGAAAGCATCGGAAAAGCTTGGTATGAGTTCAACCGTCTCGTAGCTCTTCGAAAGCACGAGCACATCGAGCCAAACACCTTCATGTTGCTCAAGTACCGCGAAGCCGAGACGGTTGTTGCGAGGTGGCAGAATCTGCTAAGCCACGTAACAGAGATTTACAATCAGGTTGATACGGCCCAGAGACCAGCCTTCTTTGAGCTAGTCCTCCACCCTATCAAGGCCTCGTACATATACGTTCTTCTTCGAGTCACGCAGCTCAGGAACCAGCTTTATGCGAAGCAGCGCCGCAACAGTACCAACGTCATGTTTCACAGATGCATCAGCCTGTTTGATTCTGACCATGAGCTCATGAACGAGTATCACTCGTTGGTGGGCAGCAAGTGGAATCACATGCTCCGTCAGCCTCACTATGGATACACATCTAGTTGGATGGGTCCGTCACGGAATATGATCAGCGGTCTGTGCTATGTTCAGACGAAAGAGGATTCAAACCCTTCTGTAGGACACATGGGTGTTGCAGTCGAAGGCACAGAGGGCGTGAATCCAGGCTTGATCAACGAGGATTCTGATCGTACCCACCCATCAAGAAAATGGCTCCAGCCCGGTGTTACGCTGCCCTACATCAGCCGCCACGGGGCTCAGAATCGGTGGATCGAGATTTTCCATCGAGGAACAAAAGAATTTTCCTGGACGGCCAAGCCTCAGCACGCCTGGGTCAAGCTATCGGAGTACGAGGGAACGCTCCGCCCTGACCAAGATGATGTAAGGATTATAGTAACCATCGACTGGGACAGTGTGCCACAAGGCTTCGATGAGAATACAACCGTGGAAATAGTTGGCTCGGAAGATGGTTACGAGATAGTCCATCTCAACGTGAAGAACCGGCGCGTCCCAGCTGACTTTACCGGCTTCGTGGAGTCTGATGGATTTGTGTCCATCGAGGCTGGCAACTGGGTTCCAAGCCCGTATCTGCGTCTTCCAGCATTGGGCCGCCCAATGTCCGGAGCCGTCACTCTTCCGAACGAGACTAACTTCAGCAAGCCGGAAGAGATTCCCTTCTTACGCTACCCTATCTATGCCTTCACGGAGCGGGATAACACCGTGCTTGAGCTGCAATTTACCACAACACTCGAGACTGATCCGAATAGTGTTATGCAATACGACTTGCGGTGGGACAGTGGCGACACGAATACGTACCGACTTACACAGCCAGGCAATGAAGATCTCCCGATGGGCTGGTCGGCGGCTGTGCAAGATGGTGTTTGGAAGCGCCAGCACAACGTGGGCCGTGTGACACAGGGATCGCACGTCTTGGAAGTCAGGTTCCGGTCTGCGAACGTCTGTTTGGAGAAGCTGATGCTCAATCTGGGGGAGATACAGGAATCATATCTTGGCCCACCCCCTAGCGAGTACGTGGCGAGCGGAGACAGCCAAGTAGGGGACGTCGAGACTCGAGATAGCTTGGCTATTACGCTTTGTGTCTAAGACTTGGAAATAAGGGCAATGATAGATTGGGATTCTATTGCACGGGGTTCATTTTTTTTCCTTTTTCTTCTCCTTCTTTACTGGGTACTGTGTCAATTATATGTCGCTTCCTTATTTGGCAGAATCAAGACAAGTGATTATGTGAAATTGATATCTAGAACTCTTCATATGAGTTGACAAAGCATGCAGCTTTTGGGAGGGTTGAGAAGAAAGAATAAAGTAGGAAAGTAGCAGAAAAATAACGGGGACATAGTAGAGAATAATAATTAATATACAGACTTACATTATAGGATGTGCCTTTTTCAGATAGTAAAGTGATGAAGGCCATGTCATGTAATATACTAAAAGTCTCGTAAAGCATAATTTCTTATATAAGATATACTAGAAGAGCTTTGTTTGATAAGTGTACAAGGTACTTTCTAAGTATAGAACGTTAATAAATCATTTTTACCATCAGATTAAGAGCAAGGGAGTATGCGTGTTAATCTCTCAGCGGATGCTGTGGGTAGTGCAAATGCGGACAACTACAACTTCAGTATCATGCGATGATTTTCATCCACGCTTTTTCCCCCTCTTCTTTGCTTTCCTTCCTTTTCTGTCGCAGACATCTCCTCTGCTCTCACCGCCAAGTCAAGGTGATATCAGATTCACTTGCGTTGAATGCAGCATTTGATTGGTTACGTCCGGTCGCGGTTGTCATGGCTCACGGGTCTGGAGGCCTACCATGCTCCCATGTACTTGCCCTGCCTTAGATGATTGATCGCCACTGACACTAACACTGACACTGTTGGGGGCAATGCCAGCACCTGGACCGCCACCTCTTCCACATCAATTCTTCATTCTTCATTCCTCATTCCCCATTCCTCATCTTATCACACCAAGGTGCCGGGCTGAAGACGAGAGGCGACTGTGATTCACTGCCGCTCCCTGCGAAGCCTCCAGTCACGCTCTGGATCCCGATTCGGCAACCAACCAACACCCTTGCAGCCGAAAAGTGGCGACGCGGTGCATTCACTGTTGGAACTCCCTACTCAGCCTTTTTGGTTAATATCCTCACCTCAGTATCAATAACACAGCGGGCAAAGTCAAGGCCGGTGATTGTGTGAACATCGACTACGACAAAAGTGCACCGTCTCCCACCAGCTGCCGGCCTGCTTCTAAGCTTGAAGCTACTGCGCAGCTGGCTCCAGACCTTTACACCTCTTCCACCCCACGCTCTCATTTTACATTTGCCGTCGTTCCCTATTCCGCTCTCTGCTAGTTCCATCCCACGTTTTATTGCATTCCGCACTGGCATCTGCTTGACTTCGGCCTCTCTCAACCGTTATACCCCTTTGTCACCTTGTCAGAAGCTCTCCAATGTCGGGTCGTGGAGGTCGAGGGCCTCGCGGTGGCGGCCGTGGATCTCGCGGAGATGGCCCTGGTCCCTCACGAGGCGGTGGTGGGCGTGGAGGCACTCCGAGTGGTGATAGAGGCGGCACTCGCGGCGGCCGTGGAGCTGGGGTTGAGAGAGGAGGCCGGGGCGGCCGCGGTGACCGCGGTGACCGTGGTGCCTCGTATCAATCTAGGGGAACTGATCGTGGCGCCTTCCGTGGAGGTTCTGGCCACAATCGAGGAGATAGCTCTGACCGTGGTCGCGGCCGTGGCGGTCCTGGTGGTCGCCGTCCAGGAGGCCATGGCTTCAGGGGCGGCAGGTCTCAAAATTCATCCGATCAGTCTACTGCATTCAGGTGAGGCTCCCTTTCCCGTCCTTCCTAGACTAACAGCTAACTCTCGTAGCATGGAGAGTTACGATGCGATCCCCGATTCTTCTGTAACAGAGCTGGAAGACCGAGTTGTCAAGCAGCAAACTGCATCCTTACAACAGCTGAGCGCCCAGATGCATCAGCTACGCGTGACCAGCAAGGACTACACCCCCCAGCCTACCGATTTGCTACCTGCCAGACCAGCATTCGGGTCCCAGGGCAAGAAAACGGTTGTCTGGGCTAATTATTTTCAACTCGAGGCCCGTCCTTTGGTTGTTCACAAGTATCAGATCTCTGTCTCGCAACTACCGACCTCCACTGATAAGTTTGCTAAGACCAAGACTAAAGATGTGAAGGGCAGGAAATTGCATCTTGTGATCCAGAAAGCCCTGGAACAGCTTGACGCGAGTAGTAGTGGCTTTGTCGCCGCGACTGAGTTCAAAAGCAGCATGTTTACACTCAAGCCCCTTGATCTCCAGCAGCAAAGGTGCACAGTGCAAATTCCTTATGCAGCAGATGAGGGCAATTTCGATACCTTCGAGGTTTTTTTCGACGGTCCTACGGAGATCGCATTACAAAATCTGCTCAGCTACATCGGCTCTATGACGGATGAAACACACGAGCAGGACTTTCCCAGATTTCCTGAAGCCATGGACGCGCTCAATGTTATTCTTGGACATGTGCCTCGATCGAGGCTCGACCAGATCGCGGCAACGGGAAGCGGCCGGTTTTTCCCTTTTGACGACACCAAAAAGATTCAGGTCCTGAATCACAGCAACCGAGCTTTAGAAGCCGCGAGAGGATACTTCCAGTCTGCTCGAATATGCACAGGGCGCCTTTTGCTCAACTTCAACACAGTGCATGGCGTCTTCAAAGCCTCGGGCCCCCTGAAGACCATATTTGATGCCCTCAGCATCAGGGCAGTCCCCATGGGGAACAGTGCCATGGGGAAGCTAAGAACCCTCAACAAATTGTTATCCAAGACGCGAATCTGGGTTAAGTTCAAGGTAACGGATGGAACAATAGACAAGGTAGTCAAGAGGCCCAAGATCATTCACAGCATCGCCACAGCCTCTGATCTTGTTCGTCGGAAATCTGCCACGCCACCCAAGTTTGCTGCTGGGTGGGAATTCGCTGGGCCCAAAAACGTTCAATTTTGGCTGCTTGGCAAAGAAGGAGAGGCGAGTCGCTACATTACAGTCTTCGACTATTACAAAGAAAGTGAGTCTTCGCATGTCCCATGGTGCCAGTAGTGCTGTTGCTGACAACTTAGAATACGGCACGACCCTTGGAGACTATCCACTGGTAAATACTGGCTCTTCTGATAAGCCTGTATTCGTTCCTGCTGAGTTTGTCGAAGTCCAGCCGGGACAAAGGGCAATGGTCAAGCTGACTGGAAATGAAACAACTGCAATGCTCGACTTTGCATGCCGATCACCATTTGCCAATGCAGTATCTATTACCACCGACGCACGCAGCACTCTTTCCTTGGATGAAAATCAGGAACTGGACAATTTTGGTTTGAGGGTCGACAAGAAGCTTTTGGCAGTTCATGCACGTATCTTGAGTGCTCCTGCAGTCAGCTACTTCAGTGGGGATGGAAAGCAGAAGAGAGTAGACCAAATACCTCAGAATGGGTCCTGGAACATGCGATCGGTAAGGGTCGTCAAAGCTGGATCCATGATTGAGAGATGGTCTTGGGTCAATATACTCATCCCAAGAATGGGGGGGCAAGTAAATGAGGGCGTCGTTTTCCAGTTCGGATCGTTCATGGGGGCGAACATGGGCATCAACATTCAGCAACCTCGACCACCTCCCAACCCATCGATGAATTGGGAACACGCCATGAACGGCGGGCTTGAGAAAATCTTCGATTGGGCTAAAGGTGAAAGGCTTCAATTCCTGCTCTTCATCTTAGCCGAAAGAGACTCAGATGGGCTTTATGCGAAAATCAAGCGCCTTGGAGATTGCGTGTACGGAATACAGACAAGCTGTGTCGTAGGCAAGAAGTTCGTCAAAGCGCAGCCTGGTTATTTCGCAAACGTCGGACTGAAGTGGAACCTCAAAGCCGGCGGCGTCAACCATAGACTCCGTGACGAAACGGGCCTTATGAAAGAAGGTCGTCTCATGATTGTCGGGTACGATGTTACTCACCCGACAAACATGGCAAACCGGAACACAGAAGCGCCCAGCTTGGTCGGGCTTGTATCTAGCACTGACCGCTATTTTGGCCAGTGGCCGTCCGTTTCTTGGGAGCAGACCTCCCGACAAGAAATGGTTGGTGACAGAATGATCGAGGCCTTTTCCTCCCGCATCGAGCTATGGAAGCGACACAACAACGGCACACACCCGAACCGCATTGTCATTTTCCGGGACGGCGTTTCCGAGGGCCAATTCGCACAGGTTCTGACCAAGGAGCTCCCGCTTATCCGTGAGGCTTGCCGGAGGTCATGCCAGGCCAAGGATTTGCCACGGCTGGCCATTATTGTTTCTGTAAAGCGCCATCAAACACGTTTCTACCCAACAAGCACAGACTCTGAGCAGATGTCCAACTCAGGCAACGTGAAGAACGGCACGGTCGTTGATCGGGGCGTGACGCAGGTCCGTTACTGGGACTTTTTCCTAACGGCCCACGACGCACTGCAAGGCACCGCGCGGCCTGCGCACTATAGCGTGCTGTTGGACGAGATCTTCCGCACCAGGTTCAAGGAGGCGGCCGCCGATGAGCTGGAGAAACTCACGCACGAGCTGTGTTACTTGTTTGGCCGGGCTACCAAGGCCGTCAGCATCTGTCCTCCAGCTTACTACGCGGACATCGTGTGTGAGCGAGCTCGCGCGCATCGGCCCGAATGGTTCGACTCTAGCGACGTGGAGAGTGTGAGCACGGTGAGCGGCCGGGCTTCAAGCGGCGATACCAGGGGGAGGCAAGTGCATGAGGACGTTCGCGATACCATGTACTATATCTGAGAAAAGATGAGAGAGGAGAGGTGGCAAGTATACTCGCTCGGGGTCATGGGTGGTACGCAAGCACGGTATTGATAAGGACCACGATCCTTGACGGCAGCATTCATTTCATCTTACACATGCCTTTCAGCGGTTGGTTGGTTTAAATTGAGTCTAGCGAGAAGTTCTATAAAATTGGTTTGATTGGATTTATATCTTTGCCTTTGCGTCCTTCTTATGCCGGGGTGGTTGCCCTGTATGTTTCCTGTAGTCTTCACTGAAGCCAATCTTTGCGCTCAAAGGCTGCTTGGCCCATTCCCTGTATTCCTGCTCCTCCGCCCGCCATCGCTTGAGCTCACCCAAAACCCATTCTGCTGCCTGGCGCGCGCAAAAGCCCGGCGACTCCATGGGGATCAGATGGCCGAGGTCCGGGTGCGAGGCGCCCTTGACTCGACCATGCTCCGCGCCACCGCTGCCGCCGACGCCGACGCCGGTCACCTTCAGTTTCGCCTCCTGGAGCTCCTTGGGCGAGGCGTCGCTCTTGTCGCCGAAGATGTACAGCACGCTGGGTCGGAGGTTGACCAGACGAGCAAAGGTGCTTGGGGGTTCAGGCCGGTAGAAAGGGTAGGTGGGGTAGCGGGAGCTGAGGCTAGGGTCCAAGTCGGGGACAAGGTCCCTATGGAGTAAAGTCTTGCCCGTGCTGTCATAGGCTTGATAACTCGGGCGGAGGTAAGTGTATACCTCTTGATGCTTGGTCGTTGTCAACGTGACTTCCTCCCCTTGCTTCGCCGGCACGTCCCTTAGCCCGTGCTCTACCCACTTCTCAATCACCCTCGGATCCCAGGACTGGTAGAAGGGGCTCTTCAGGAAGCTCTCGGCCGCTGCCTTCCGGGACGGCCAGGTGTCGCGCCGATACATGCTCAGGGCGGCGAGGCTGGCGTTGCCGGGGCTGTCGGCATCCCTCGTGCTCGCCCAGGGCGAGATGATGGGGTCGAGGAAGACGATGGATGTGAAGAGGCGGGGGTGGATGAGGGCGACGTTGGCGACGGCGTTGCCGCCAAAGGAGTGGCCGACGCCGATGAGCGGCCGGGGCATGCGGAACGTGTTGATCATGTGCAGGATGTCGCGGGCATGGTCGAGCCATGAAGCTGGATGGAGGTTAGAGCGAGGTCTGTCGGTTTGGTCTGGCAACGTTGAACAGGGAGCACTGACGGTCATCGCCCAGTTTGCCTTCATTGAGGACGCCGCTGTAGCCCTGCCAGGCAGCGTCTGCGATCCATATCGCGCGAATGCGCACGCCGTGCTTCTTTGATTCCCGGTAGAAGTCTTCCCACAGCGGCTCATACAGTTCCTGAGAAGCCAGAGTCAGCCAACTTTCAGTTCGGGGGTAGGGGGGCTGTCGAGAGCTTTGTAGGGGAACCTGGTGGACGGACCTTGGGGAAGCCGTTGGCTTGGGCGCCGACGATGGTCACGTCGCCGTCGGCGGGGTGCGCATTGTCCTTGGGCACGTATTGCTTGACGTGGAGCTTCAGGGCTTCTTCTTGGGAGGTGGACGTGGCTCGCGGGTATTCCCTGATGTGCGACGCCTCAATGACATGCTCGTGGACGCTGAAGACGGACGACATGATGATGGGTGGTGGACAGCGCAGTGAGCAGTGGATGCCGGAACTCGGGGTTGTCTTTGAATGATCAGGATGGCACTCGAATTTTCATCCAATGGCCAATGCGCCGCTGTTCTGTGAGCACGTATGAAGCGCTCCGACAATTGGTATTATGCGAAATGAATATCCCCAAGTTCCCGGGGGCTGAGAGAAACTGGGGAAGAAAGGTCGAGGACGGACGAGTGCCGACGTTCAAGTTTGGGGGTTTCGGCAAGTGCCTCGGCAACCCCACAGACTTCCCACGTTGCACTCCACCTGCCGCTCCGGGGTTTCGGGTCAACGATTTACATGGTAGTAAATTCACGGTCCCGTAACGGAACCTCTTCACTGTTTCGCTCTCCAGCACCGATCTGTTGGACAAAAAAAGAGTCACCCACAAAGACATGACGTAGCGAAGCACGGTGTGATACAGAAAATTGCCGCACAACAACATCAGCCCATCCATTCATCCAACCAAGACATGAGTAGTCTCACACAATGCCGTCGAGCCGGGTGATCTTCCTCACCGGAGCTCCTCCGCCCTCTTCCCTCGACGCGGCCTCGTGCACCATCGCCGCCTTCACCCACCCCTTCACCCAGTACCTCGAGCGCGCCGACCACGGCCTCGCGGGGTGCGCCGCGTCGCCGGCGGCGGCGGCGGCGCAGCCCGAGTCTTCGCGCGCAATCGCGGCGTGGCGCTCGCTGCCGCTGAAGAAGACGGCCCTCGGCGCCGGGTTCATGTTCAGCCAGGCGCACGCCCTCGGTATGGGCGGCGACGATGCCGACGCCGCGGCGTCCTGGAGCCGCCCGCACTTCTTCACCACGGCCGACGTGTCCTTTGACGACACCACCGCCGAGGCCCGTGGTGGCGACGACGCCGACGCCTTGACCCAGTTCTGCGAGCAGTCCCTCGCCGAGCACGACGCTGCGCCAGCCTCCTCCGGAGCATCCCAGAGCTTCGACACCAGCCTCACCACGGACACTTCATTTGCCACGAATTCCACGGCCGGCATCTCAGCAGCCGCTCCGCCCCCGCCTCCACCGCCCGTGCCCGCCCACCTGTCCGACCTGGAGGACATCCCTCCGGCGCCGCAGGTCCTCGCCTTCGCCCCGCAGACCATCACCATCAACCTCATAGTCGGCATCCTCTCCATCGCCCAGCCCCGCGCCGTGACGACGCGCTGGGGCACGACCTTGTCGCTCGTGGAGGTCCTCGTCGGCGACGAGACCTCGTCCGGCTTCGGCGTCACCTTTTGGCTCGCCAGCGACAACGCCGTCACCAGCGACGTCGGCAAGCTGAGGCGCCAGGACGTCGTCCTCATGCGCAACGTCGCCCTTCGCGTCTTCCGCGGCAAGGTCTACGGCCAGAGCCTTCGGGGCGGCCGGACCAAGCTCAGCCTGCTTTGGAGGAGGGACGGCAGCGGTCACTATTCTTCCCGAGATCTGCACAGAAAAAGGACAGAGGGCGCTCCTCAGACAGAGAAAACACGGCAGGTGAAGGATTGGCTACTCAAGTTCGTTGGAGCGTGGCCAGGCGATAACATCAAACTTGGTGCCAAGTCTTGGGACAAGCCACCAGCTGATACACAATGAGCGGCACTGAAAACAAGTATCCAGCCTGGCGCGAGGTATCATATGAAACTATATTTTATACATTAAACTTATGCTAGTGGAGAGGTATATGCTCTAATCCTATCTTTCGCCCCAAACGCCGCCCTGTTTCGTGGAGATTGTGACCCAACATCTAGACAGCGGCCACCGCAGCAGCCACCTTCTTGCCATCTGTGCCGTGCTTGACTGATTTCCATTGGAAGCACGCGCATGCCAACAATGCACAAATGGCACATGCCAGGGAGGCATAGTAGGTGTTTCGTAGACCCTCCATGTATGCCTCGAGAACTGTCGGTAGCGCATCCAAGCGCCCCATGGATTCAAGTGTCTCCTTGATCTCGGACGCACCAATGTTGATAAAGATGGTAGGCTCAATGCCAATGTCGTCCTGGTTCAGCTTGTCGATCAGACCGTTCTGGAAGAGCGTTTGGCTGATCGCGATGAAGATGGCGCCACCAAAGGCCTGGAAGAATTGTACACAAGCTGTGCCGACGGGGATCCATTCCTGCGTCAATACGGTTTGGACGACGAGAATACTAGCTTGGAAGCCTGCACCGATACCAAGGCCAGCCAGGACCTGGTAGCCGAACCATTCCCTGAGTGGCGTATCCACGTCAAATGTGGTAATCATACCAACGCCAACAACATACAAGATTGTGCAGGGGACGACAACGATGCTGTAGTAGCCGACTGCGCTGATGATGCCACCAGTCACGATGGAGATGATGACGGTCGACAGCATGAGGGGCAAGATTTTGATGCCGGCCTGGACAGCACTTACATCCTGAATGGCTTGGAAATACAGAGCTGCCAGCAAATGTTAGCTAGAATTTCAAGCTGGCGGCCGGTAGGGCATGAGGCACTCACAGAGGTAGTAGATCAGTGGGAAGAAACCGGCACCAAAGAAGAGGGAGAACATCATGGCGGGCAAAACGTTTCGATCCTTGAAAAGGCGGGGAGGCAGTGTTCCACGATCCTGCTGCCAAAGCTGAACGCCGATGAAAATGGCAATCATCAACCCAAATCCGACGAAAAGACCAATGATCTTTGAGTTGTTCCAAGGATAGTCGGCACCACCCCACTGCAGGGCAAGCAACAGGCAGACAACGGCTGGAATAAAGATTGCAGCACCGGTGATGTCGAGTTGGAGCAGTCTCGACACGAAGGACTGGCCGATGGTGTCGTCGGTGTTTCGGTTCACCTTGACGAAGAAGAATGCGATGACCATGGCAAGGCCGCCAATGGGAAGGTTAATGTAGAAGCACCAACGCCATGTAATGCCGTCGGTGAAGGCTCCTCCCAGGAGGGGTCCAGCAACGGAAGCGATACCCCACATACTTGCGATCATACCAAAAGCCATGGGGCGCTTGGGCAGCGGCACTATTGAAGTTGTTAGATCAAACGAAGAGAAGCCCGAGGCGGGGACAAAGACAGAAAACAGGTCACGCACTGGAGAGAGATAGGATGACGATAGAGCCGGAGAAGATACCAGCCGTGCCGATCTAGATTTGGCCGTCAGCGTCAAGGTGAACAATGAACAAGGAAGCACGGAGTGCGTCGCGTGTGCTAGTTACTTACACCAGCAATGGCTCGGCCAACAATAAAGGCCGTGGAGGTTGGTGCAACGGCTGAGATAAGACTTCCAATTTCGAAGATGAATACGGCACCGAGATAGGCAAGCTTGACGTTGAAGAGCTTGTAGACGGTTCCGTACATGGGCTGTAGAGCGGTAGTCGTGAGTAGGTATGCTGAACCATACCAGCCCTACATTTCCGCGAAGAAAGATTGCACATGTCAGTCTCCTGCCCTGGTCTCGTTTGTCTTCATGGTCAACCATGCGGCCCACTTACAATGTCCTTCACACTCTTGTACTCGGCAGTGATGGCTCCAAGCGCAGGCGCAATGATGGTCTGGTCCAGGGCGACGAGGAAGACGGCCATCATGAGTGAGAGCATGATGAGAATGAGCTTCAGGCCGGTGGGGTAGGCCGTGGTGTCCTCGTTGGACCGGTCCTGGGCGGGCGTGGCATCCTGGGCGGTCTCGTCGATCTGCTTCTCGTCTATCTGCTTCTCGGCGATGGTGCCGTTGGCCGGCGAGTCGACCTCGGTCCTGTCGGATGAATGGCGCTCGCTGCGCTGTTCGTCAGCCGTGGAAGCGGCCATGACGATTAACGTTGTTTCAGGCGAGGATCGGGTGAGCGCAAAGTTCTGGATGCGAGTGGAAGAGGAAGAATATTCCTATCGCGAAGTTGGGATTATGAAGAATAAAAACTCCCTGTCACGGTACGAGGATGACGAGTGCAAGGGACAAAGAAGCCGTGCTTGTCCTATAACGGCAACAGCAGGGGGGCGTGTAATCGCAGACAGAGCAAAGCAAAGCAGAGCAGAGCCGAGCCGAGCTGAGCTGAGCTGGCGGGTGTGGGAGAAGAAAAATAAAATAAATAGGGACGACCGCAGGCGAGTGCGACGGTTTGTGGTGGTGGTGGTGGTGCTGCAGCAGCAATACCAGGATCTCGGATCTCGAAAACGGCAAGGTGCAAGCACAAAGATCAGAGACGGTTCGTTGGTATCAGTCCCGAACTGAAAAGACGATTGTACATCTGCCTTCCTTCGGATGCAACACGTTTGCGGCAATGGCAGGTATATGGACTTGTTTTGGAAGCGTGATAGGTGAGGGGGGTGACGGGCGGGTGAGTTGGACCTGATGGTGTCGTCAAAACTGTGCGCGGCAGCCCAGGTCCATTATAAGCATTCTAGTCTAGAACCCGCGAGGGAGTCAGTCACCGGTCGTCATCTCAGCAAGAGAGGTGACGACCAACAATTACCAGGCCTCGAAGTCCGAACGGAGCTAGACGGGGGGGGAGGGGGAGGGCAGGCCCATCGTTTACCGCTGCACAGGATCAATTGGTCAGCCAGCACGGTAATTACGTTGACGGCACGGCAAGGCAAGGCAAGGCAAGGCATGGTGAGAATAGGCTGCTTCACCCTTAGTTCGTTCGTTCGATGGGACCCCCCGAAAAAAAGCAACATGGTTCAGGCCGCTTGTGTCAGAGGCGCTCCTCGTCCTCGTGCGGCTCAACATCGCACCGAGGGACAGTGGACCAGTCCGCCGCTCGCACTTGTGAACAAGAGCGAGGTCCAGCCGATCCTCAGATGCCCTCAGCCTTAGGTCACATCACAGGGCTCGCACGCTCAACTCACGCTGCGGCAATCGACACCGTCTTCGCACTTTCAAACCGCACCCTGGTCCCATCTGAATGGAAATTCCGTGCGCGTACCTCCGTTAATTCCGTCGGCACTTTTTCTGTCTTCCTCTATAGGCTCTCGACCTCGACTCGGGTACTTTTTTTCACTTGCCAATTCTGCCCGCTGCCTCATCAGGTATAGGCCATGGGTGCAGTCAGGGGGGAGCTGAAAGTTTTTGGCGAGACCTACAGAGCATGCTACCGTATATGCTATGGCACGAGTTGACCCCCGGGCTTCCCTCTTAGATCCGGCCTCACGTAATTACGCTCGTCGGGGCGGACAAATGCAGCCAGGGCTGGCGGAGTTGCGGCTATCCCAGGCGCCCGCTCGCCGCAACCTGCATCCATCGTGCCTCCATCTCCTTCCCGCATCTCGTCAAAGCTCTTGGCAACGGTACCCGAGTTCCCTGTCCATCTGGCACCCACAGGACCCGACAGAGGATCGCGGTGGGGTCGCAATTGCAGGCACTAGACCAGTCTAGAGGCTCTGATCCCGCGGCGTAAGGTAGGGAGGGCGGGGGTTGTGTGGGCCAGTGGAACCTCTACTGTACGAATCGGGACCGACCGTTCATCTCTCTCTTTGATTGGCACAACTGCTGCCAGTGAGAACCGGCACCGTGGGCAAAGGGGGGCAGAAGCCAAATGGACTGGCCACCACATGCTTTTCGGTCCCGTTCTTTGGGTTGCAGCTTGTATGTAAGCACCGGCCTCAATCGGATGCCGACGTCCGAACTCCGAGCGCGAAGAGCACCAGAAACAGAATAAGGTAACCTGGAGTGCTAAACCCAAATGTTGTGGAACCCCGTGATGCGTGGAGCTTTGATGTCTGTGTGCTAGCCGACCTTATCAGATGGGGAAAGCTGGAACTTTCTCGCGAGGGCCGTTGTCTCTGCAACCTCGTGCGTGTGAGTCGAGTTTTGTCGTGTCTCGTGTCAGCCCGCACAGCGCCTGCGATCAGCTAAGACTCGCCGGCAGGGGTCGCCATCAACTGGACGGGGTGACCGCGAGAGAATTCGAGAGAGAAAAAACTTGCGCATCGCTCCACCGTCAGCCAGCCCCTGGGACTGGACGGGGTGTAAGTGCCATCTTGCTATGGTACCGTACCCTCGTCCCACCATCACGGACTCCACGCTTTCGATTGCCCTTGCATCGGGGGCGCTAAAGGGAAACGTGAGTCACTCGGTTGGAAGCCCATCGCCATTCTGGAGGGTGGGGGGGCTCATCCGGCTGTGACGAAATGGTAAAAGAAAAGGCTTTTGACACGTAGGCTCGTGCCGTCAGCACCTTCGCGTAAGGTTGCTTCATGACTTTATTGGCCTCTTTCACTTGCGACAGCCGGCGGCCTTTGTTGCCTTGCCAGCCGTATTATTCCGACATGATATCACAGTTAAGGGGTCAGGTCATGCGCCTTGCTCGTATCGAATGCGAGAGAGACCTCCTCCGCCATGGCCTGAACTCTCCAGTAGACAACAGCAAGGGCGCGATGACACGGCCTGGCTAATTATGCGTGAACCTTTCTCAGGCACACGCACCAGGTTTCGTCACGCAAGACGTCTCGGCTTGGGCTGGGGAGGTGGACATGTCCGAAGCCAACCCCTGCAAGATCGACAGACGCCAATCCAATGCCTCACATAATTAGCCTGGCGGGCAGCCAACGGGCCTACAGTAGCAGAACTCAAAAGCGTCAAACGCCTCCATCTGGAGTCGGGCGTGCTTTGGGGGAGCCGCGTGCACCGCAGGGGAAGATGATGCACTTCATGTCGGCCAAATGCCACGATGGATCAAGCAAGTCGGGATAAGCGTCGTAGGGGCGAGATGTCGGCTCTCGCTGGCCATGCATCGCGACCAAGAGATCGCCAAGAGGTAGAACTCTCCCACAGGGCTGAACATGGGGGGAATCACGCCGAATGGCCCGGCCCACCCTCCAACCATTTGTCCCCACTCCGCCCGGCTTGCATCGCGACTTGCGCCGATGTCCGGGACGGACCTCATTCCCATCCCAACTCTCTATTGCGGCTCACCATGACAAAGTTTTCAACAATTGAGAACATGTCATCCCTATGACGATGCCGACATTTCTAGATACCGGGTTTCTACCGAATTCGCTTCATTCAGCTTCGTAACGGCCTGTGTCGCCCAACTCTCGCACAGCTCTACGTAGTACACACTCGCTCTACATTAATCTTGAAATGGTTTCCTCTATATATGACAGTGCTGTACGGAAACGCCTTTGCGGGAGAACGCATCGTGATCCCGACCAATCTTCCAGATTCCTTCTTTCGCTAATCCTCTTTCTTCTCGTCGTCAGCCTCGCCTGGAACCCAGACCAACAATCCGTCCTTGTCAATCTTCATGCCCTCCGTCGGAATGATCCTCAGCACCTTCTGGAAGTACTTGTCCCTCACCACCAGCGCGGCTCGCATGTACGTGCCTCGTACGAGCGGTAGCAGCCGATATGTCGCCGTTCGTCGTGACATGGGCAGGAGGTGCATGGTCGTCTGTTTGGCGCCCGAGAATGCAAACTCGCTGCTCGGCTCAACCGTCAATCCAAAGGTAAGGAGGTGGTTCGACGGATTCTCGACGGTAACGTCCATGTGCATCAGCGCGACGCCCTCCTGTTCGAAATAATGGGCTGAGGCAAGCACTCTTGGTTCTGTTCCCAAAACGAGATATCGTCCAACTGGCATTGTTGTTGTGACGATTGTCGAATTGTCCCCACGTCGGCGCCATCGTATCTCAAAGCCCAGCTCAAGCGAGACCGGCTGTCGATCCTCCAGCTTAATCTTTTGAGTCACTAAATCGAATCGCGCCTCGAGCATGGTTTTGGGTGTCACAATCATGCCATCCACTGGGATTTCGGGTTTCGTAGTGATGCTGCACCTGGCTTCCCCAACCGTGGCCAATATCTTCACATCCATATCCACCAACACTAGCTCCTCGAGGGCAAAAGAGGCATAATGGCAGACGAGACACCATCTCTGAGCCAGCCCTCTGGCCTCGAGAGGCGTCACATCGTCGTCATTTGTCGGCCCCAAGCTTTCCCAGTCAAACAAACTCGGCCATGGGTCAGAATGCAGTCGCGGCATGAGATCGTAATTTGCTTCAAAGGCATTGACGACGTTGAGTTGCAGTGGCAGCATCTGCATGATTGGGGTTGCAGGGTCTGATTGCAGGTGGTATGTGGCCCGCAGGTGCAAGTCAAACGTGGTTGGGCTAGCTGCCGCGTTGATCGTGAGCAGAACCCTACCTGATTCGGAGGCGTTGATAGTGCCGAGTGAGAGCCCGGAGATCTTTGTCTCATCTGCCGCCGGGTCTGCAGCCTTCTCCTCGTCCCCAGATCTCGCCTGCATAGCTGGAACTTCTTTGCCAAATAGATGAATGTCAAGTTTGACAATTGCAGCCTCAGCTTCCGCGTTGAGAAGCTCGATCTGCACTTGCATAACCTCGTTTGCATAGTACTGTTCGACAGCGTCTACCAGCTTCACCTCCAGCTTCGGCGGTCGTGGCTGGACGTGCAGAACATTCGCATTGGGTCGAGCATGCCTCGGTGTTCGGGAGCCCTTGACGAACCACCCAACGACACCATCAGTTTCCCGTAGCTTGAGCGTGTAATCCACTTCATAGGAATCACCCCTATACGACAGTATCAACTTAGAAGCATATGCGTCCCCTGCTTCGCGGAGCGGTGCTGTTACTTCAAGCACTCGGGTTTCACTTGGTCGTAGCAGTAAGGAACATCGTCCGCTGAGCTGGCTGGGCGCTCCATCTTCTGTGCTCTCCACAAAGTCTTCCTTCAACGTTACCGCACTGATCCTGTTTCCATTCACAGCGTCTTCCTCGTTTTCCTCGTGCTCCAGCACGATGGGCTTGAGGCAACCGTCAAACTCGACCCGGACGGAGCTCAAGGTGAGGGGGGCAGATTCAGGCAAAGCATCCGATGACAATGACAGCTGAGCAGTACAATTCTCACCTGCCTTGCCCTCTTTGTTGCGAAAGACGAACGCAGCAGAGAGGGGCGGCGTCACCACATCGTCTGAAAGGGCAACAGACGGCTTCGAGTCCACTTTCGTGCCTTCTAAACTACGCGAAAGGTCATATTTCCACTGAGGCCGGCGGTTGTATCCTGTGTCGTTAGCTGTGAGCTCAAAACAGTAACGCGATCAACTTACTCTTATTGATGAGTTCCCAGTCCACAGCAACAACCAGATCTGCTCGCCCGGACTCTGCCGCGGCCCGTCGAAGTAACCAGCAAATGTCTTCTGAAATGTTCAACCACCATTCGGATCTGAACGTCATGTCTTCCCACAAGGGTTGCAGCACAGCAATCACTTCGTTCCAGGCTTCGACGTTTGCCCATTCTCGCGCACAATCTATCGATATTTCCGCAGCAAGTCGAAATTGTTCGCGCGCTACAAATTGAGAGCGTGCTGTCAGAAGACAGTCCACAATCAACCTTGTATGCTCAGTTCCACTTCCAGCCAGCGGATACTCGTCGTAGGGCTCAGGACACAGATAGGTGTCGTATGTGTAGGCTTGGCCCCCTTTGTGCGACGATGAGTTTGTTTCTGGAGGCCTTCTGTCGTCTTCAGGCATCATGTGCGCTAGAGTCCGGCGAGCGGCAAGGTGTCGAGCTGCCAGGCGATACCAGTAGCCCGTATGATGAAGCAGCGCCCAAGGTTCTAGCCTTTCGGCCGACATACTTTTCTCTGGAGGAGCATACAGCGCCATGGCCGCCGGTAGCAGGCTAGGTATCTCAAGCCTTTCCATCAAGTTGGCCATAACTTTTGCCCATCGCGCCTCCCAAGCCTGCCAACCATAATTATTGGTTCCGCGTCCCAACCGATCAACGGAATCAGCGATGCGGTCTCTATGCGCATGCCACCGCCTCACGGCTGAGGTTGTATTTCCCATCCAAAGGTGTATCCGCAGGCAGCGTATGGTAATGATATCGGAAAGCAAGCGTGCCTCGTTCCAGCGAGGGCTCCAGCTGGGAATGACGTCCATAACATCCTCGCTCAACAAAAGATTATAGGCCTGTTCGTAGGCCTTGATGGTGACGTCGGTCTCCTGCCGGAATTCGGAAAGAAGAGCGCCCTTGAGATCGTACCGAAAGTTCCAATCGGGGAGTGACAATGTCCGCGAGGTTCCCGATGTTGGCGGTAGAGTGGGCTGCGGGATAATGCCACGAGACCGCTTTTTCTTGGCATGCCTTCCCAGGTCGCGATAGTACTCCATGGAGGTGTTGTATATCACACCGAGGATGTTGTCGGCTGCGCGCCTCAAGTCCGCAGGGCTTTCCTGGGCTGGTACGTAGAAGATAGATTTCGGGTCAAGCGCAGTGCCTCTACGTATACTTTCGATCCTGTCCTGCGTTCCATCTGCGCTGGGGTTGGTCCGATCGCTGCTCTCCGTGAGGAGGATCAGTGCTAGGCGTGTTTTGTAGCCGGATTTCGCCAGCGCGCTCTTTATGTCGTTGACATCGGATTTGATGCGGTTGTCTCGGAGAAGCATGGAGGGCGGGTCGCTCGCCAGAGTATAGAAGCACGCATAGACACTAGGCACAAGCTCTTGGTGCTTCCTGGTCCATTGTACGTCAATGAGTCCGTCTGGATACAGAGCTGACGAGGGACTGAGCGGAGAGTACGGCGAGTGAAGTGTCGGCGGAGGGCTTGAGGGCTCGATCGAGTCGGGGAGCTGGGCTTTGCGCGGAGGGAGAAGGAACGACTATTCGGCTGTCAGATGATACGCTTTGGAGAGAGCTACGTGAAGTGGTAACAGACTCTGCCAACAGTCTTTACTCGGAATCTATACGGCGCATCCCGATCGGCCGTCCTCCACGACCGCCCCTTGATGTCAACGGCCTTCAGGTGTTCCTCGAGAACCTGCGCCTCCCGCGAGTCCAGCGCAGGAATGGCGGACTGGAGCAGGATCCCGTGGTCGGTCGCCGAGCCATCGTGCGTCGCCTCGTCGTGGCTGGCGCTCAGCCCTGAGGCGACCAGGAATGGGACATTATGGTCTAAGCTGCCCGGCGGATATCCGTCCATGGCTATAAGTGCGTAGCAAGAGGAATCAACCTTGGGCGAGATGCGAAGTGCGCAGGGAATTCAAACGGTCGGTTACGCGAGTCTGAGCTCTCCAGATTAGCATCATTGTGCCCCTCGTGGTGGTGGCCAGCCCACGATACGACAGCGTTTACCCACCTAGACTACGGTACTGACAAAGGCATTATGCTGGCTCAACAAACCCAATTCAGTCAATAAAAGGAGCCGGCACCGTTCAGTCAGACTCTCGTAAAATTTAAAGTCACCTGGCTTGACCAAAGGTGCATTTCATTTCTGGTTCCAAGTCATGGTATGCCATAGCTTGAGCGGGCGTTCACAAGCTCCCAGCCAGGACTCTCCCCCGGGAGCTAAGCCCGGAATCGGAACAATACCTTCCGCCGAACTACCCATCGCATTCCCGAAATTTCAATGTCTAAATCACCACCGAGTGCGCTCACGACCGTTTGGTTTTCCGCCGCCTGCAGCACCGTTCACGTCCGTTTCGAGAAATCGCCCATCCGATTTGCAATCACTCGTTTATCGAGTCGTACCGATCAACATGAGACCGACGCAAGCCCTCCAGGTACTGAGGTACCGCCGCCTCAAGCTCACCACCAAGGATGTCAACAAGGGTTTCTATAAGGGTAACCGAACGGGTGCCATGGGTCGGCACACGAAGCACGGAGGCTACGTTGTCGAATGGGACAGGGTGCGCACCTTTGTCGTACCGCCAAATTTGAAGGACTTCAAGGTAAGGCAGCAGGGAGTTTGTCTCAAGAAGGGTCGCTGATTTCTCTCTGTCTAGCTCACGCCCTTCGTCAGCGAGGAGATAAGGCCGACCCCCGGTGACTACAAAGGCTTGCAAAAGGGCCCACAGGATCCTTACTTCTACGTCGAGCAATGGAAGCGATTCAACGGAGTCGATTAGATGGTTTTATTTGGCTGCATTGTTATTCGCATCACGAAAAGGCGCTATGGATGGGCTTCGATTTAAAACAACACTTCGAGACGAACTTGAGGGGAGAAGAGATTCTTCCTCACTGTACAAATATTTCATTTGACCTAGACATGTAACACCATGTACGATATGCGCGGCCAAGCGAACAATCAATGATTGGCTATACCCTGGTATTATACAGCTCAAGGAATCATGGTTCTATCTTTCACTATGTATTAATGCGATGATTGCTGGGTAAAATGCATGACAAAGGGTAAAATGCACGATAAACGATAGGACTTCCCAACAAGGGTATCAAAACTCGAACAAACGCGACTGTGCCACCACTTCGGCGACAAGGTTTATCATCTAAGGGGGTCCATCCATGTGCTCTATAAACGCCTTGCTCTATGTCGTGGCTCGCGGCAAATCCTCCTGTGCAGTGACAAATGTCTCAATTGCTGGACGTTGCGGTGTTTGTGCGCTAGCTTCAACGCTCTTCTCTTCTTCAAAGTCATGTCTGAAGGGGCTTGCAAGCTCGTCCCCGGGTGTGCCTGGGCTCGTAGGTCGAGAATTTGGTAGAGGCGTGACGGAGTTGAGTGTCAACATGCTTACGGTCTCCGCTTCCTTATTCAAACTAAAAGGCAGGGCAATTCCGTCAAGATACGGTCGCTTGCCTGCTGCGCCTGTTTCGGGCTCATAGTCCGGGCTCAAGTGATTGGACTGCGCCGCCTCTTTTCCCCTGCGAAGCTCCAGAAGTCGGGCGACCGGCGTGTTCTCGTCAGCATTGTTTTCCGTTTGATTCTCATCCATAACAACTCTGCGGCGAGACGTGCTACGGTTTTCGGGGCTAAGCATGGGCGGAGGCACTTGAGCTTGAATATCGGCGAAGCCCCTCGCTCCTTGGCCTTCTTCCGCGGTTGTTTGGCGGGTATCGGGCTGCTGCTCCGCTTTTTGCTCTCGCTCGACGGTCATTTCGTCATGCTTTGAGCCCCATAGAGACCAAAGAGAAAGGCCGAGGCTCTTCGTTCGCTTCCGCTCCTCTAACTCGGGCTCGTTCCTCCTCCGGCCCGCCAGTGCGCTCAACGGCGGTTGCTCACCAGGACCAAACCCCTGATATCCAACCGTTAACTCCTTGATAATTTTCTTGTGAACCTTTGCTTTTGAAGCTGCGTATCTCGTGTCCCATTGGGATTTCGCATGCAGCCATTTTTTCACGGGTCCTTCCTTGATTTTGCCGATCTCGCTGGGCTTCATACAGCATCCGGGCAATTCTTCTTCTGGCGCCAAGGGCAGGATGACACCATGACGAGTCACTCTCTGCCGGATCATGTGGTTCTTGAACCGTGGTAGAGGGTCGCCTGCTTTGCCTACCTGGCCAGGTGTGGCATTCTGCTCTTTGCTCAACGTCTCGTTCTGGCTCATCCTGTCGTCCTCGGCCTCTGTAACGGAGCCAGAACTGGAGATGACCGATATGTCATCATCATAAAGGATTTCGATGCCTCTATGTTGAGCTCGTGCCAATGCCCAAGCACCAAATTGAGCAATTGATCTATATATGAATTTGGCAGGGCGTGTGAAGCTGAGTGTTGGCGCTACATGGCAAAGATCATCCCAGACCTGGAGTTGGACGTCTGTTGCTTTATACTTCTCCAGCAGTGTTCTTCCTCGCTCTGTCAACAGTTCCGGCGGTGGTGCGTACTTGGTTGGATTGGCACACTTGTGGGCCAAGTAGATCTGCTCGTCACGCAAGAATTCACCGCCACCAACGACAATCAGAAGAGGCGGTAGCCCACCAAGGGTTGGTTGCATGACAGGGCTGACCAGAGGATGGTTAAGGAGGCTGTTGGTTGTGTAGAACTGGTCCCGGTCAGCGCGTGGAGGGCATCGGCAAATCATTCAGCAGCTTACCTGAATCTGGTCCTTAACTGTCACAAGTTTACCATCAATCGTGACTGTCAGGAACCTATCGGGGTCTGATACAAGTCCGCCACTGACAATCTCGGGCGAGCTTTCAGAAGCATCGTCCTTTGATATGACCGGCGCTTGCTGCTTGTTTTTCAAAGTGTCCGTATCCGGTACGTCCTTAGATCCAGCACGTTTACGCTTGCTCGCCTCTTCGTGGAGCATCTTGATATCATCTTCATTGGGGGGTGGCCAGGACCTCGACGGCTTGTGATGGAAGCCAGATTCGGGAATGTAGTCGAGCGGGGCGTGCTTGGCGACGCTCGGAAACGAATGCGTCAAGTCCACCCAAGGACTAATGAGAATGGCGCCAGCAGGAAGTGGAATACCCTGATCGCGGAGCAAGCACAAGATTGATATTACCATGCCGCCTCCAGCTGAGTCTCCAGCCAGGATGATGTGGCTGGGATCATGGACAGTCAGGAGGTAAAGATAGGCCGCTAAGCAGTCCTGCAGGCCGCAAGGGAAAGGGAATTGCGGCGACAAGCGATAT
The DNA here is from genome assembly GCA_020881915.1 of Paramyrothecium sp. XJ0827. NCBI lineage: Eukaryota > Fungi > Ascomycota > Sordariomycetes > Hypocreales > Stachybotryaceae > Paramyrothecium > Paramyrothecium sp. XJ0827. The sequence goes on along the minus strand of JAJFPB010000007.1, from coordinate 2,071,565 downwards.
CTCGGGGCAAAAACCTTGGCCTTGAGCTTGCGTGCATGTCGCTGCATCTGGTAGCGGTGCTCGTCAACACTGCCAAAGTAATAAGCGCCTCCGTGGACATACAGCATAACACGCTGTCCCGGGTCGCCGTTTCTTTTCCGCTCGGTCGCATCAGCCTTCATCTCGATCCACTCGGCCTTCAATGTTGAGTTGGACTTCCTCCACTGCCACCACTTTCGGCCACCGACTTGACGGATGCCATCGTTGCCCAATTCCTCTTGGATGAGCGCGGCGGACCGGTCCAACTGTGCGTCCGGTATGTCCACCACGTCCACTTTCACCCATTGTGGATGCGGAACCCACTGCGCCGTGAAGGCCTGAAGCTCCTCGACCGTGTGATGCGACGCGAATTCCAGGAACGACCGGACCAAATGCAACCCTTCGTCGTAGGACAAGTGCGCCGTCGGCCGCTCTTTTAGGGCCTTCTTGTTCAAGTACTACAGGATGACGCGACGTAAGTAAAAGTACAATGCTATTCCCACTGCCATTGCTAGCAGGCTGCCCAAGCACCAAAAGTAATACCGGCGGTGCAAAAGCTTACATGTGAGAAGAGCGTGGAGACGACGGTTGGCGTCACGGCTAAGCCGACCGACGCAGTGGTGAGCTTATTCATGATAAGCAACGGCGATCCCTGCTCTCGGGCGGCGTCTGGCAAGCACAAAAGATGGAGAAACGGACGATGGGGTCGGGTGTCAGGGATATAAAGGGTTGCGCTGGGCGTCGCTGCATGGTTGAGAGTCGCGGCTTGCTATGATGTCATGCCTCCCCGGAATTCTCCAGCAGAAAGGGGCATGAAAGTGACTTGGGAGACCGACGGGGCGGGAGGCAGGGCAGCCGGGCCTATGTGTACCGTGCCTTATCTAAGGATCAGGTACTCAGTGGAATCAATCCTCCGACGCGAGACAAAAGCGGCATTCTCATCGCCAGGGAGTCGGAACGCATGCTCTGGAGACAACGGTCACCACTGTACAAAACGCACCACTTCGATCCGATCTGGACAAACTAACACTTGTGCAACATGCCAGAAACAAAATCCTCGTTGATGCCGGTACCTGCCGGGCACTGTACAACTGCGACCACGATGGCCCGTGCATGTCGTCGCCCCGGCAAATGTGGAGCCGAGCCCCGGCATGCTCGAAAAAAACACCATGTGAAAAAAAGAAGAAACAATTTTGTGACAGTTGCCCAACTACCCCTCCAAACCCCGCCAAACAAGGTCCATCACAATGGCGTCCGCTTCAGAATCATCGCAACTGCCCTCGGCCGGTATTGACCCTGTCGCTTGTCTACATCCTGTCCTGTCCTGTTTGGCTAATGATTACTTTTCAGAAGTTCGCCAGTCAAACTTCGAGCAAGCTGTCGCGTACGCCCTTCACCTATGGCCAGCCTTGACACTTTCGGTCCAGAACAACTGGGGTGGCCCGGACTCGGCAGACAAGAGAGACTGGTTTGCCGGCGCCGTGGTTGAACTCTTCCCTCCCTTCACCGACGCTCCGGCCAAACCACCCACGGGCAACGCCACTGCCGCTGCCGCCGCCGAGCCCGACCTGGAGGACATCGAGACGGTGCTCCTCCAGGTCATGGTGGACGAGTTCGAAGTCAACGTAGACGATGACTCTGGAATGGAGGTTGCCTCGCAGATCTTCAAGGCCCGGACGCAGTGTGCCGTGGGCCAATTCGACGAGGTCAACGCCCTGAGGCAGCGCTTCCTCAATCGCAAGGGCCTCAAGGTCGATCAGATGTTCAAGAAGGCCGAGGACGCAGATCAAGACACCGACTGGGAGAGCGACGATTCTGGCGACGACGACGATGATGAGGAAGGCGGTGCAGATGTACAAATGGTCGATGCGCCTCCCCCGAAGGAGAAGCCAGCACCCGAGGTGGACGAAGATGGCTTTACCAAGGTCACCAAGAAGAAGAGGTGAACGATAGCACCCGGAAGGTGTGGAGTAATGTCCATATTGATACCCAGAAACCAGTCAACAATTGCAAGCTGTCTCATGTGCCAACTATTATTGCTGGAATCCCAAAACGCCAACATACCCCAAGCTCATTATTACACAATATTGCCAGTTTGGGCCTATTCCCAGTCATCGTCACTGTCGTCTGCCTTCTTCGACTCCTTCGGGCTGTTGGGGGCCTGGCTTGTCTTGCCTGAGGCGGCGCCTACGACATCATAACTGGCCTCGCTGTCGGCCTGTGATTTCTCGTCGTTGGATTTTCGCCCTTCGGTCGGTTTCAGGAGACCTTGTGATGGTGGTGGTGGCTGAATGGTTTTGGATGAAGCAATAGAAGCCGTCATCTGTGCGTCTGCTGGCTTAGCATCTGTCGTCTCGTCGTCGGAGTCATCTCCCCATCCAACCTCGTCCTCGGCGGAAGCAGCTTTTGTACGGGTCAGCAAAAACACATTCTAAGAAATTGACCTAGGGATGCTACTTACCCTTGAGGAGGTCCCGTCGCCTAGCCTCGGCTGTTTCGATACCGTGTCTGAGGAAATAGTAGCGCTTCCAGAAGTCGGCGTATGGGATCTGTGCAGGAACCAGTTTCTCCATAGTCTCTCGTAGCTCGGGGTATTTCTCCAAATCGCTGCTGATGTCTGCCGTCTTCTTTTCAATATCAAACTCCTTCATCCACTGTTCGTATTCAGCACCAGATGGATCCTTTCCGAAGCTGTCGGTGGACGTGTGAATGACATGTAGTTGCGCATCGAATCTCGAGGCGTGTATGACACGCTTGCCTTGGGCATCCTTGCTCTCAAAAAGTACCGTGTTTCCTTGCGAGGAACCGTCAGGCGGAGCTATGCTGATAGCATCGCGAAGAAAATCCCTAACGTTACTGCCAAAACGAAGAAGCGCTTCGTCGGCAGCATCCTCGGCCTTTTGAAGGTCCTTTAGGCGCTTAGATGCTTCAACTCGTAGCTTCGAAAGTATGTCACCAGATTCTTGTGATGTCTCCCCCGACGATGTGGCCTTTGCTTTGGTCGGAGTCGTCTGGTTGTCTTCAGAGTCCTTCGAGTCCTCCTTCGTGGCCGTGTTGAGGGAAAGGGATCGCGTGCGGTTCAGTATGGTTGCTCGTAAATCCGTGAGGCCTTTGGTAGCATCCTCGCCGACTTCAGCCAATTCCTTTTGGGCTTGCGCGAGCTCTTTCTGGGCCGAAGTGTACACGGATTCGCCCTGCTGAGTCAATACAACCGGTCATCAGCGTGTCCCAACTGGCTCCTTACCTGCTTGACCACGGTACCAAGGAAGCCTCCGAGCTTCATTCCCCAGGAGCTCGTAGATATCGCCTTATACGCATCTTGGAGATCAGCATTCAGGGACGAATTTTGGTGCGGGTCAGTCGAGTCCTTGTTGTACGTCTCGTCCTGGAGGTGGTCATAGGCGAGGTCCATGACTATTACACGATAGCAAGGTTGCAACCCTTGCTTACGATATAGGTCGAATTAGATGAGGATCAGGATAATCGGTAACGAAGTGGAAAGTCGCCCGGTCGGGTTTGGCAGATGTCCGGATCCGTCTGGGTCTGTTGCACCCTCGGTTGATTAAGTGGGGGGAGATGAAGCTAGCTCGCTCACGTGATATCGGTCACCTCTTCCTTGAACAGCATCGTGATGGAAGGCGGTTAGTGCTCGGGATAAGCCAGATCAGTGAATCAACCAAGATAGTGGATACGGACAGGTTACGAGATGAGCTCCAATCATGGACTTGGTGGCGCCCTGTGTTATTGCCAGCTCTGGGGACATGGCTAAACAACCAGATGCGAGATATGCAGGCCATTTGTCCTCACGAAGTTGTCGCACAGCATCTGCAAAAGGTCCAGTTCTTCTGGGAATGACACAAGTCGGCACAGTTACCCTGTAGGGGATGGGAAGGGAAAGGGCGCTTCCAAGTTTGAGGGAAGGCCTGAAACGGGTTGCACATGCTTAACACTCGCAGCGTTCGGTCAGCTCTCCAGACTTGGTAAGAAGACCAGATCAATCGAAGGAAACGGCATCTTCCGATTATTGTAGCGGGGGTGGATGGAGAGCGGGTAGCAAAAATGCATCAGTGTGCCTCGGGCGAGTAAAAGAAGGGAGCTACAAGGTCTCCTTCTGGGACATTAAAAAGGGTTCTGGGGGTCTAAAAAATTATTATCAAATGCTTTTAACCAAGAAGATTATGTTACTGCATTAAGTATTTTTCTGTTAGAAAAAGCGATTACTTTCCCTACATAGTCCGGATCCTAGCATCATGGGCCAATCCTCAAAAAGTTCCTCAATTGGGCCACGGGATTGGCTTTGCGTCGGCAAGCTGAATGCGAGGGTTGCCGCGAGCAACAGGCGATTGCTTCGCAAAAGTGGTTGGAGCAACCGTGATTGTGGTTCCATCGTAGTTCCGCCCTAACTATTAAAGCACAAATATTTGTTGGTTGATATGTTGCATCGCCGCAGTTAGTTGAGTTGTTATCGTTGCAACATGCCGGCGGATCTTTTTCCAATCGGTGGAATGTGAACATGATATCCTCGGTGCACTGTTGTACGAAATCGGTGCTGCCCCAGTATACAGACTTGTCGACATTTCTTGCCTGCAGGCATTATTTTCTCCACTCTGGTGGGAGCAGCAAAAGATTGCTCCCATGGTTGCGAGATCTAGGAGCTGTTGCCATTCCCTGTATTGCGATGAGTAGTTCTACAACGGAGCACAACACTGCACAATCACGAAACTAAATTGCTGAAGCCAATATTTAGGTAGTTGAAGGTGTGGTATTTATCTCAGTAGAGTGATTATGTAGTTTCTAAGGGCACAATTGTGACCCTTTCCCCTGTGCCGGTGGTATCGCCCTCATCACTCATAACGCCATGTCCTCCCAAAATATTGCGTTGAGAATCGATTAAAACGCTTAAACGAGGTTCTTGTGGGCCTCGGCCTTGTTGTCGTGGCCAGTCTGCTCGAGCTTGTCGCCGGCAGCGTCCTTGGCAGCGGTGAGGCTGGTTGTTTGATCAGCTAGATGTTCTCGTCCACGAAGATGCGTCAAGCGAATTGGGCAACTTACCGAGTGCCGATAGGGGCGTTGCTATCCTTCGCGATTTCCTTGTTTCCTTCCTTGCTGACACCGGAGACAGCGCCCTGGACGGACTCAGAGACGTAGTTGGCGGCCTGCTTGATGGAATCCATTGTGATGGGTGTGGTGGGTTGGTTTGTGTGAGTGGTTTGTAAATGTGTGTGCTTGAAAATGTGTGAGTGTGTTGATGAGGAAGGAATGATCTGAAGGCAGCAGAAGGGCGGACTTATATAGACGATGGGAGATGATACAGCTGGTGCCTTGCATTAAGCATCAAGCTTGGCAGCTGTCTCCTAGGCTTGGATGTGTTAGTCGATTCCGGCGTTCGATTGGTTGTCCCGGTATGCTGTGCATCAATCGGAACAATAGCCACTGCGGCTTGCTGCGGCGCATGGCTCCCGATCGAGAATGACGTCAGGGGTCCGGTGACCTGAGACGGATCGGTACAAAGCGCTCTGAAAGCTGCTGCTGAGCAGGATTACGTCACTTTTTCCCCACGAAACAGCATGCCCGAAAGGGGATTCGCAAGCCGAAACCTCTTTGACCCCCTTCAAATGACGGCATACTGGAGACTAGGAGGCTTTCTAGCCTATGGTTTCTCTACATCTTCCCGTCTTTGGAAAGGGTTCATGTCTGGGGGAAGTCATAAGCAATTTCGCATGCGGAGCTAAGCCAAAGCTTGTCTACTCGTGACTGGCAAATGTTTCGACATATGTGCAATGACGCCATCCCCGCCGATTCAGAGTCTGGAAACTGTGGCCGCGTCCTCGACACTAGTGTGTCACATGATAGAATTACGACTGATGCCTTTCTCGACAGTATTCCCGAGCTGAAGCCTTCTAAGGCAAGGGGCCGGGGTGCAGCACGCTTCCCGGCTGGGGCCGAGGTTAAGCAGTTCGATCTTACGGGCGTCTTTTTCGTCGAAGACTTTCGTTGTCCTTACAAGACCAATGCGCATAGTTCACAAACAGGTTTAGAACCGCCGGCTTCGCGGCTCTCACCGGTTTCGACCTTATGCCGTTTGAATCCAGCCAAACGGGGCTCTGGTTGACCCTTTGTGTTGGGATCCTGTGCAGTGTAGGCAAGCCAAGACACACTGCAAGGCCTGGCTGCAGGAGATGCTGCAGCAAGTAGAAGGGAAAAAATTGCGGGAGAACACCAAATAATCTTAAATATGAATGATTCCTTCATTGAACTTTTCTCCCAATAAACACCGATGTGGGCGGGAGACACAGCTTGCCTTGAGTCGAATACCCTGTACTTTACAGTCATGGAAACCTATACTTGTGACAGGTCCTTGACGCCTGAGAAAATATACATTATTGTCGATTGCAAGGATGAGAAGATCATGGCGTGAAGAGTGATGCGGGCAAGGCCACTAAGAGTTATCTTCCGAAATGGTTCACATTTGTGGTCGTCAGGAAATCACGCAACTGAGTTAATCGAGATGAATAAAGCACACTGCGTCATGAATCAGTTATGCCGCGTGCTTTCTCAATGTCATGTTCTATCCCGAGCATGTTTCGTGGGTTGAGTTCTGCATCTGATACATCCCAAAGTGCGAGGACAAGTCATGCCCCGCACAAACATTGAAGACGTATACGACTATATGTAGTGGGATAAACCATGATGTGCTTACGTCCATATCTCGATGTGCGGATTTTGCGAGGATTCTGGGCTTGGCTGGTTGCTAGCTAGAGGAAGAGCGAAAAGTCGGCGCGGATGTGTGCCATCGTCCACGCGGTTGCCAGCGTTCCGGAGCTCCGCCAGCAAACTCCCCATATCCGACTGGTGACTTTCTAACGCTACATTGAGCTGTGTTACGTAGCCCGCTTCAGCCTAAACTGGCCTAAGAAGCAACACTTGCTTTATTCTTTCAAGTTAGTTACCAGTACACATTTGTAGACTTGCGGCTATTGAACACATGTGGTGGCTGAGCGAAAGCTTTAGGGTAAGTAATGGACGAAGAATGTGCACATGTTGAAGGAAGCTCTAACTTAAGCCCTTCGCATTAACTCTGTACCTGGACCAAAAATGGAGGATCTGGCACGTCTCCACCTCTAGCACTCAACGCGAAAGCACGTGTGCGCGGCTTGGCCTCGGAAGCAACACGACTGGTGCGGAACATGTTCCTCGACAATCGACAAGCCAGGATAAGGGCCAGATGGCGGTAGCCCCTGTGAGCTCCACAGCACGAGACCTAAAGAGATCTGTCCGGCTGTCGCCACAGTAAGCGGCAGAGTGCCTGTTACTGTGAGTGCGTTTCCAACGCCGTAGCAATCCCTATGGCGCTGCGCTGGCAATAAGTAGCGCCCGCACAGGAAAGACGAGATGATGATCGCCAGTCCCTGCAGAAGACCGCCGGCTGTTGCAGTTGGACGCTTCACGTGCCGTTTTCGGCGAGTGTCCGGAACTTATTCCCCGGCTTCCGGCCTTCCTGCATCGTCGAGGCCAATGAGGGGAGGAACGCAAGCACACGCACAGAAGTGAAGGGATAGGGAAGCAGGTGTGGGGATCAGGGTCGTTTTGAAAGCGAGTGGCGTGTCAGATGTGCCGGGGTGACCGACATGTCAGACCAAGAGCATCAATGCCATGCCACGGTGCGAATGGGAGCCAATGGGCACGGGCGCAGCGTGGGGGAGTGTCTGGCGTCTATTAATGTGCAGAGGACGCACGGAGGAGGCGCCAGAATCGAGTCGAACACAAGGCAGAAGCCCCGCCGCTCGCTTACAAATGCGCAGAAAAAGGAGTTTAAGCCGTTTTGGCTGTGGTGGTGGAGCCGGAGCCCTGCCATGGACACTTCCAGCCTCAGCGCCCATGTCCCATCTTGCCCATCTTCCCCCTAGAGCCACTGTAACTGTTCCCAGGTTAGTGAGCCGGCGGGTGAGGGGCGATGCGGCCTCTGGGCCTGAGTGACTCTTCCGTCCTCGTCACGGCAGGGCGCATCTTTTTCTTCCTTCCCCCCCACCACCAAACGTGTTTGCTATGACCCTGGCCCAGACCAGAACAGAGAACGTCTAGGACGACAGTTTGAGCCGTTGTGTTTTTGCCTTCGTGACCCAGGCAGAAACTTTCCTTCACCCTCTCTTCGTCACAGTCCTCTCTTGCATTGCACTCCGACTCTCAGCATCAGCTGGGACCCTTGCCTGACTGGCTCCATCCAGACTTCCCGCCCGTTGCGGATTGTCGCCACTCCCAACCACCACTCAAACACCAACCCTACAACACAATTGCGACGCTTCCCTCCGCCTCGCCCAGGGCTTCCTTTCCCTTTGATCCCCTAGTCAATCACTTTGCCCTGCCGTGCGTGCCTCATTGTTGATTGCCGATTTTCTCTTCTTTGCTCCGGTCTCCCATCCCCTCACTTCGTCCGTCGTCGCATCATAGGAAAGAGTTCGACGGCGGGGGACTGCGCTCACCTTTACTCCGCTTTCTTCGCCGATATCACCGAGCCACCAAATCCTTTGCATCTTCCCTCTGGATACCCTCATCGCCATGGCTTCCACTGGCACCGGCGGCTCCCTGCCACCCAACTTTCTCTTGACCCCGCAGCAGCAAAGCCTGCTCTTCGCTGCCCTCAACTCCAACAAGCAAAACCCGACCGCCTCGCCTGCTGCCAACAATGGCCTCTCCCTCTCCACCACCTCCTTCAAGAGCCCGTCACTCAAGGATACCGCCGTGAGCGGCATACAGGAGAGTCCCTTCCTCGACGCTTACGATTACGACTTTGGCGACTCCAGCTTCGATTTCTCCTTCGCCAGTGCCAATGGCGCCGAACAGCCCAAGATGATTGGTGACTTACCTGGGCCTGGCTCGGCCAGATCGGATTCGGCGGAGAACGATGGCAATGACGGAAATGACAAACGAAGCCATCCCGATGACGAAGACGACGAAGGAAGCCCCGGCAACGACGCCAAGCGCCAAGAAACCTCTGAGAAAATGCCCAAGAAGCCGGGTAGAAAGCCTCTCACTTCAGAACCAAGTTCGGTATGGCATTGATGGATTCCCTGCATGCTCTAGTACTCTCACTTACACTTGACAACAGAAACGAAAGGCTCAGAACCGAGCTGCACAGCGTGCGTTCAGGGAGAGGAAAGAGAGACACGTCAAGGATCTCGAGACGAAGGTGGAGGAACTGCAGAAGGTCTCAGACGCTGCCAGCAACGAGAACAGCGCTTTGCGTAATCAAATTGCGCGCCTGACCACTGAGCTTAACCAGTACAAGCAGAAGATGGCTGTTGTGTCGACCAGCACGAGCGCTTCACCGGCTGCTCGCAACTCTGCCTTTGGCCAACCGGCCCTGAACAAGCTCAGTGATGTTAGCTTCCAGTTCGAATTCCCTAAGTTCGGCATGCTTCCGGGACCACCGTCCAACAAGCCGCAAAGATCTGTTTCGCAGCCCATCAGCCCTCAGCAGAAGCTTCAGTCATACCCGAGCCCTGATGCTAGTCAGAGCAATGGTAGCAAGTCCCCGGAACAGCAGATTAGCCCGGACAATCAGCTTAATGACCTGGCCAAGTTCTCCAGCATTTTCACACCGTCAATGTCAAGCTCTAGCCTATCCAGGGGTAGCTTAGACTCTGCCAACTTCAGCGTTGCTGGAGGTAACACCAGCTCTCCATCAGCCTCGTCGCACTCCAACATGGGGCCCAGCTCGTCGTGCGGCACCTCCCCTGAGCCTTTTACTCAGTCGCCCATGGGTTCCAAGCCCATTGAGACCCTGACTACTATTGGTGAAGAACAACCTACCATGTCTGCGAATAATCAAACGTTCGCACAGTTTGGCAATGTTGACTTCTCAAGCAACAATCTCGACTGGCTGAGCACACAAAACGGAGGACAGTTTGACCCTCAACTCTTTGGAGATTACCGCGAGCCCCAAGAAAACATTCTCTCCAACAACACTTTTGATGAATTCTTCAACGATGCTGTCGACTTTGATTTCCTCACTCCTTACAACACAGCGCCTACCCCAAGTGTGGCTAAGAAGAACATCATTGACGAGATTGATGCTCAGAAGGATTCTGTCAATGAGGAACCAGTTAAGCAACCAAACATGCACTGTACCGAGATATGGTTCGTGATGCTCCTTCTGACATGCAAGTTATCGCTTGTACTAACATTTGTTCCAGGGATAAAATTCACTCTTTGCCTAAGGCTCAGAATGGCGATTTTGATCTTGACGGTCTTTGCTCAGAGCTTACCAAGAAGGCCAAGTGTTCTGGCAGCGGCCCGGTTGTTGGAGAGACTGACTTTGATACTATCCTCAAGAAGTACATGGGCAAGGAAGTCTCTTCGAATTGCGTGGCCAACTCACTTGGCATCGAGGTCAGCCCTGATCAGAAGCACATGGGGATCGGGATGCCATAATTCATGCCGTCCCATATCACTAATGTCGAAACGTCTTACTAAATGACTGTACATTTACGCCGAACCGCTGGGTGGCGGGACGAGCAACACGGCCCTGGTTTCTGTTTCAGGGGTTACGGCGTTGATCATGAAAGCCGACATGAGACGGAAAGGATCGAACTTCACCATGCCGCCACCAGGAGACCAATGCCAGCACACACGCCCAGTGCGGCCTGCCTATTTTCAAGATCGTGCTTTTTTGGGGGGGAATTTACTTTGGATCATTCACGTCATGGTTCAGCGCTTCCTCGTGTCTTGGGTCACGGACACGCAATACGGGAAGGTGGAAATATGGGCAATCATCACTCCCTTTTCGTTATTTCTGACTTGGATGAGTTGTACTGAGATACGGTGGATGGAATTTATGGGGGGAAACGGTGTCAATCTATCTTGATTTCTTGATATCAACATGATCTATGATAGTTATTGCAGTTTAAAAGTGCCGAGTTTCGCAACATGCTGGCGTGCCTAGGGACAACAGCTTGCGTCAACGAAGTGACATGGCGTAATGCGGCGTCACATGATCACACAAGTGAGAACGAACACAGGCCTGAGCAAAGTCCAAGCTTGTTAAATGAGGGTTATTATTCAGATTGATAGCCCTGATATCTCCCACTCAAATGTACAAAGTAGCAAAGCCAGTTGTCTATCCCGTGCGACATCGCTTCTCGCTATGCCGCCAAACCCGTGTGTTGCCTCGTCTCGTGACACTGTGATAGAAAAATAACCAAATTGCCTCTAACATAGCTCAAGAGTAGAAAAGAAAGTTACAACTCAAGTGCCCATCAAACTGCTTCTATAAGCAGTTCAAGACGGCACACAATTGAATAAAATCTTGCGCAAATCTAAATCGATGAAGGACGTCGCCTTGAACGCGGCAGCAGATGCGCCAGTCGTTGCTTTGTCATTTCGGAAGCTGGGTACGTCGCACCAGTTGTCGCAGGACATACAATCGCCGTGACGATGCTTCAAGGATGGCAAGTCGATGCTGAGCGGCCGGCTGTGCCGCAGCAGTGCACCCTGATGTGGGAGCCTCATCAACAGAGCGCTCGGCTTGTCTGTAGAGTCACCTCTATCAGTTACCATGTTCCCAAAATGAATGCGTATATGCTGAGGCGCAAGGGTTCGCCCCGGGTATCTTTCCATCACGTCCTATCCAAAGAATATCATCCACATTAAGGTTTTCGGAAGTTTTCGAAGGGTAAAGGGTAACCCGATGAGCACCTCCAGATGCCGGTGAAATCAGCCGATGACAACTCTTGCGCCTTCCTTGCCCAACACGCCTCGTTCTCTGGGCCTAGGACTGTTCGTCCTGCCTTTCTTGCTTCTCAAGAAGCCGAACATGCCACTTGATGTTTCTGCCTTGCCGTCTGCTGCAGTATTTGCGTCCGTGGGTAACGTCGCGTCTTGGCGAGCCAGCTCTGACCAACTACCGCCCCCATCCAAGGTAATTTGAACACCTCCAGTTGCACTGCTTACTCGCCTGCCAGCAACAGGAGTCTGCCGGTGGGTGTTGTCGCTTCGTTTGGATGATTGCTCAGGGCGACCAGAGCGACCCGGCCTTTGATCGCTGGTGGAGGTCACATCATGCCTGGTGCCGTTGGTTTGTTGGAGCGGAGCGGCCTCATCGGTGGTAAGTGCTTGAGGACCGCGTATTGGGCTTGATGGACTCTTCTCATCTTGGCTGCCTTTAACCTCATCTCCAGCTGTACCTGTGCCTTCTCCGGTGATTCTAGAACGGTTAGCATGGATGAAAAACAGGCGAGTGAGGGTCTTACTTCTTGTATGCGGCGATCGTGTAATCAAAGGGGCGGAAGTCCGTATCTATCATTCGATACAACTCATCCTCACGTATTTCCTTTTCCGATGCGTCTTCCTTTAACCTCTCGCGGGGTTTCTGTCGCCTGGCGCGCGCCTCGAGTGGGGCCTCCTCGAGCAACAGCTCTTCCAGATCGTAGGTAGCGTCAAAATTTGTCTTTTCGGAGGACGGCACAAACACTGGCTCAATCATCTTCTTCTCCAGCTTTTCGAAATCGAAGACTTTGAAAAAGTCATTATAAATGAAGCTCTCCCAAGTGGCTCCCATTCGAGTATCGCGATTGGGGTTGAGGGCGGCACCGATAGCGTACAAGCAACTCAGCGATACAGGGGGCTGTGTGACTGGGTACTTGGGGTTCGCAGCCTGGATTTGTTGCGAGAGACTACTTTCCGAGTTGCCGTCGAATGGTCGCTGCCTCATATTAGTCACAGAGTGCTGGGTTGTAGAATGTGCCTAGACGGCCCAAAGCTTAGATCAACACACCTTGTTATAGATGCATTCGTAAAAGAGAACTCCCAGGGACCACCAGTCAGCACGGACATCATATCCGTTACCAGCGTACACTTCTGGCGCGAGATAAGCCAAGGTTCCCGATTTACTCGTGAGCTTTTTGCCGGGAACAACATCGGATGCAACGTTCTATCGCACCATTAGTCTCGACCGCAGAAGATGCCAGTGTTTCATAACACCAATGAGGAGTCCAGGAGTGTGATGGGCCAACGCACAAAATCAGTCAAGTGGACATGTCCATCGGCGTCCAGTAGAACATTGTCCGGCTTCACATCCCGATGAATGATGTTTTGACCGTGTATGTATCGCAAAGCGCAGCCAAGTTCGGCAATCCAAAATCTGACTGCATCTTCCGTAAACGTCTTTCTTGATATGTGGAAGCGGAGATCACCGCCGCTCATCAAATCAACGACCAGGTACCTAGTTATCGGTGTAAGCCAGTGTTCGCTGTCAAGGGGCAGCGTAGGAGACATACATGTATTCAATGTCCTGGAAGCTGTACCGCAGGTTGCAAATAAATGGATGATTCACGTGCTCAAGCATGCGTCGCTCTCGAATAATATTCCGAACGCTCTCGGAACGGACGACTGTTGCGAAAGTAGTTAGTTTATGTTTGAGGCATGATTGGGACATCATGGGTTTTGGAGCGGCGAGGACAGCCGGTCATATTAGGGAAGATAGCATGTACCTTCATCTTTGCGAATGTACTTAAGAGCGAAGGATAAGCCTGTATCTTTGCGCTCGACGATACGCACTTTACCGAAAGCGCCTCGACCGACTACTCGCAATAGGCGGAAGTGGTTGAGGTTGACTAGGAACGTGAAAGTTAGTCGATGTATTGAGGGGACAGCAGTTACCCGGAGGAAGGACTATCTGCAAATAGCGACAAATTTGGACAAGAAGCGGAGGGAGGAAGCATGCAGGTTGCACGTGGGAATAAGGAGAGGGAGGGGAGGGGGGGGAAGCACAAGCAGGCTAAGGTTGGTTGTGAAGGGTAGGACGGGATGCAGTGCCTCGAACGCGACGTACCTTCGCCGCTGAGGTCGATGGGTTTGCCTTGACCATTACCCATCTTGCTGATCGGGTATTGTTGGAGGAGCGAGAAATTAAAGTGCACGGTAGCCAAGAAGCATGCTGAAGTTCCCAAAAGGTCTCAAATCGGGTGGAGTCGCTGACACCAGGTCGACGAACACTGTCTCGCAGTCTGAGTCGTGGAGGATGTGGCGGGCGGGTGGGCGGCGGCCGGGAATTTATCGTCGTGGTTGAGGGAAACAGAGCAGCAGTTCGGGTTTGTGGTTGGCCAGCGCTTCGAGATGTCCGAGTTCGACTGCCAGGGCTCTAGTTTCTTCAGCGAATCGAGTGGTGGGCACTGCGGCTTTGATGGGTGCCGCCCTTTCGTGGCTCGTCGTTCGCTGTGCGATCGTGGTCGTGCTGGCCGTTTTGAGCGTCGTCGACGTGATAGGGTGGCCAGTTGATGCTCAACGGTCGATAGGGATGAGACAATCACCTGACAGGCTGAGTGCAACGGCGAGGGACGAAGTGCTTGCTTCGGGGGAGATAACAATCATATAGTAAGGGGTGTTTTAAGGAAGAGAGAGTAGTTTTGTAAGGAGACTAAAGAGGAGAAGGCGAGGAGGAGCTTGGTGGAGAATGGACTAAGGTAGCCCCAGGAAAAAGGATCGACGGATCCAGCAGGGCTTCCAGATGACTGCTCGCTGCTGTGCAAGTGTCGAGCGGACTACGACTCTGGATTCAAGGACAAGGAAGAGCGAGTAGGCTGGGACCAATATGGCGAGATGCTCGGGTGAAGGAGTGGTGAAATCAGCGGCCGTTACCGCAACCTGCAGCAATTGATAAAATGGGCAAGGGAGCTTGTACAATGGATGGTGCAGGTAACGCGAGGGAGATTTGCATGTGTGCAAGGACCCGTCCCATGCCTCTGCGCCTGCTTTCTCCTTGTACTCGCCGCTCCTCAATGGACTGGCTGCCTGCAAAGTACAGGGACGCACAGGGTGCGTTACAGTGGAGGGGGTCAAGGTATGGCAGGGGTTGTGTTCCGTGGGGTCCAGGCATGGTGCTGTATCTCCGTTTGGTGGGTCGGGCAGGCAGATGTACATGTACCTTGCCAGCCATGCAACTCCCCCTTCAGGTTCCCTTCAGGTTCTCTTTGCAAATGGATGAGGGGGGCTTTCCACACGATTAACGCGAGGAAAACGACCTACCTTACTCTAGGTGCCACAGCAGTAACGTAAGGGTAAAGCATCCTACCTTACCTTCTGAGCAGCCCAACGGTCCTAGCGTCGGTTGACAGCACTACGATACCCTTGATTCAAGCGCCCGCTAAAGAGTCGAGGCCCATAACTCTAGTCGTTCTATTGCGTCGCAGCTATGGCTCGAGAGGAAAAGTTTCCGCACATCGCTAATGGACATACTGCCCCATCGAGCAAGGACGGATCATTCAAATCAGTCTCGAGCACATGTATCTTATCATGTACTGCACCGGCGTTTCCTGGGACAGGTACCATACATGACATGTCCAGTTCAATCCTGAAAACCCCACTTGCGAAAGGGGCCTCATTGAGTGGCAGCCAACGGCTAAGTACCTGTACCTGGTTGCTATGGCTTCGGGTACCAGACTCATTGCCGCCCCTTCCCCGAATCTATAGCACATGGCGATGTCGCTACTGTTTGATACCAGAGGGGGAAAAAAAGAAGAAGAAAAAAACTCTTCATTCACCCGCTTCGAGATGCCGGCTCCTCGCCAACGTACCGAGTCGCTTTACCATTTTGTCAATGCACAGGCGAATGGAAAATTCACCTTCTTGCAGTCCTGGCTTCAAGCGGTTTTTTTCCGCTTTGTTGGTTACCTGTCCGTCACGTCCCGCCCCGATTATTACAGGCATCTGAGATTTCAGCTTTCCACGGCTTCTCTGGTGCTTCCATTGCATGGTGACAAGGATTCAGCTCCACGTGGTTCAGACAGTCAGCGGCAGGTGCTCGGCATGCGCAAAAACGAGGCCAGACAAGACGCACCTTGTGCCTGTTGCTTTGGGGGCGGGTGTGTCGGCTTGCTGAATGTGATATGTACCAGTACTTCTTAGCGCTACCTTCATGACTCCTGATTTGAGGTACCGCCGGGGCAGGTTCTGGGTCAAGTCAAGCCAGTGCCTCCAGTTTTTTATCCTTTTGATCCAGACGGTCAACTACCGCCGCCATATTCAGGCAGACAAGACTCGGTCATGCAAATAACACTGCAGTCCACATGATGGATGGCAACACCGGAGATCCATGGGCAAATGAATGTCTTTCAGGACCGGTGCGCAACCCTGAACTGGGAAAGGGCCACGAAATGCTGACTACGAGTCTCGTGAGGTGATGCAATGTCTCGGCGCCCGCAGAAAGACCACATCGAGGGTCAGCCAGCTATCTTACCTACGCTTGGCTTTCTGCGCTGTGGTGACAGGGGGCGCGCAGATACTTTCATAGCCGAATGCTTGTGTTTCGATGTTTCACCATGTAATGGGCGTCACTATACGGACGTACCGCTGGATGGCAGTAACGAGCTCCTTGTCCTATGGTTGATCGGAGATAGCGAGAGATATTCCAGCCGAAGCTGCATCATCCCGTGCGACTATGGGGACACAAATGTGGGCGAACGAACTGAAGACATGCCTCAGAATCCATCCCCTTGGCTCCTGATCATTACAGTCAGACCAGCTCAGATTTGAGGTTGAAATGCCATGCCGGCGCCGCAGCCAACAAAAGCTCAATTATACGCCGAGATTCTGGCCCAGAGCAACAGGCAAGATGTCTGAAGACGTGCCGCCACCACTCTTACCTCGGGGCTCGAGTTTGATCATCTGAGAAGTGACAACCTATACGGCGCTTACAGAGATTCGCATACTGTCATTTCCTGACATGGTAAGATAAGTTACGTTGTCTGGTCAGTTAATGACAGCTCAGGCAAAATTTCACGAAGTAACGAGTCATTAGCACCGCAGTGGTGAAAACTCCGATGTTCAAAACAACAATCAAGACACAAGGTCAAGCATGTTTCAAAAAATCGTACCTTCGTACCTACTGATGGGTACAATACTGACCTGAATTTACACGGCGTTCTGGTCATCGGATGTGGCCTGATGTGCGGTGGCCATGGTCGAGGCGACGGATATGAAATGCAGAATTCGGGGGCTTGCAGATCTCGGCCCTCGACAACGGATGCACTGTCCTTGTTATAAACGGACAACTGACCGCAATCTTGGAAATACCACATTGAGTAGCCGGCCGATGTCTCATTCGGCACCGGGTTTTCCTTTTGGTATAATGGGTGAGCACCTTTCCCTCATCTCTAAGTCATGTTCTGAGATTGAAATCGTATCTACCGTGCCTACAAGTAGGTAGGTAGGTAGGGAGTATGAGGGACGAGCCCAATCCAGTACGTGCCCGTTCCGGTCCGGTTCACCTTATTCCTTATTCTGGAGTAATTGGTGTCAGAGGTGCCTGTGGCACTCCATGTGCGATCCACGTATCGGAGGATCAAGGTACAGGCACATTTGTCTCCTCCCGCAGAGAGCGCGTGACTCGGATCTCCAGAGGTACCTGGAGTAGGGCCAATTGAACCAGTTTCAGAAGTCACCCTATTCTGTCCAACTTGGGACAAGCCGCATGCTCTTGCGGCCCTGGTCTTCGGGCTCTCCAGCGAGAAAGGGGGTCCCCTGAGCCCGCCGCCGTAGCTTTGCGCCCTGCGATGCAAGTTTCGAACGCCGAACCGCAGGCCCTAGTCTTAGGCTTCCTTGCTCGTAGTGATGACTACATTTGAATTCTCCTTTACAGTTGGATGGAGCCACGGATGGCCTGAAGCGGATTCGGCAAGACGGTGCGGCCGTGAGGTTCAGCAATAGGAATTGGCAGGCATTGAAAGATGCAATAGCCTACCTTACCTCACCTTAATCTGGCTTCCAGATTGTTTTGGTGACACGGGCACGGTACCCTAGGCACCTGGCCTCAGCTAAGGTAAGGTAAGTAGGTACTACAGGACTGTAGGTATTCTCCGCAGAAAACGGGGTACCCTTGTACATTACCTGATGAAGGAGAAGCTGTAATAAGGTACCTTGGTAAGGTAGGTACTAGGTAAGGTAGGCAACAGCAGTAGGAAGCATGCAGAGTCCCGGCGCTGTGGTTCGCAGCTGAACGACGCTGGCTGTCAAACAATTGTGTATCCTCGCGGGCGTCCTTGAAGCAGACGTACACAGGTTCTTGGATAATTTGGACTACCTCATCCAGCTCACAGCCAACCACACCTGTCATTCATTTCCATCCAAAGTCCTCTGGGCTCGTTGGTAAATGAACGGACCCATCTTTCATTTCTTGCTTAACACCCATCGTCACATCCCACATGTCGCAACGATGACCTCTGCTGACAGCTCCCCCGAGATCGCATTGGAGACGCAGCCCGTCTTTCCCTCCCTGCGCACCCTTTGCGAGTCTAGTGTCGCTCCATGCTACTTCAAATCGTCTCCACGATCCTTCTCGAACGCTTCCATTTCGGCCCCTTACAAGGGTTCCGGTTCAAGCACAGATTAGCGACTCGTAACGGTGGGTATCATCTCGCTAATTCGTCCGCCGTAGCCATTAGCGCCGTATCAGAACTGACGTCTCGCCCCAGCCCAGCCCGGCCCCAGACATGGGTCCTGTGATCCTCGTTGCGTCGCCTGGACCGAAAGGACAATTTGACTTGTGCGCCACAACCAGCACATGCCATGGACGTTAGGTATCCGCTAAGTAATGGTACAGAGCGGTTTCATAGGCGATCTCGTCGTCGATCAACAGGTGCCCTATGGCCAGTCCAGTGTGTTTCCTTTCCTATACCAATGCTGATAGTGGCTTCTGAGGAATGAAATCGTCCCAAACCTAAGATACTTGTATTGCCAAACACGCAATCCCAGCATTTCATTGCTGTCGCAAGGTACTCCTTGTTTAACCCAGGCTTATCTGCGCTCTTACGTCAAGGGGGAACTCGTTGATCATCCTCATCCATGATGCCTTTTCACCAGGGATTTGCCAACGGTCGTCACCGACAAGTCACACCGCATCCAGGAACCGAAAGCTGATAGGGACAGTCCCAATTTGATGACATTTCTCAGGGCGCAATGTATACACCATCCATGGCGCGGTGCCTTGGTTTCCCAGCTAACCCAACATGTTTTGACCTGAGGACACTGGATGCTTAGCTGTGCCCACGATTGTGTGCACCGTATCTCGGTCAAACTATGCTCGGTCATGGCTGGACGCAATGGCAACAAGGAGGCTAATTATGATTAGAGAAACCGTCCCCGTTCCTGGAACGTGGCGCTAGGTCAATATGTTGTCATCCTCCGTGACTGGCTAGTTTGCATCAACGTCGGAAGCCGTCTCGTGCTCCCTCGTCCTCGACCCCGGGGTCCTCGGCGCTCGTTGCCGTACTGATGCACTGTCTCGGCAAATGGAATCGGCATGATGGGGGGAGTCCAGACAGGAACCAGCGCCCTTGCAGTATGATCCGCACCGCTTGAACTCGAACCTGCGCTCACTCGGGGGACGATCGCAGAGGCATGTGCCTGTGAAGCTGTTCATTCAAGGACGTAGGGACAAGGAATGCCCTACAGATGCGAGCACGTAAGTTGAGAACCTGGTAGTTGACAAGGTCGTCATGTTAAGGGTACTTCAGTAAGTGCAAAATTTCAGCAGGGGTCTTCAACACTGCAAACCTCATTTGACGGAGACACATCCCCCTAGTGACAGACTTTCGCTGGGTGTAATCAATCTGTTTCATTTGGACAAACGACACGTGCCTAAGGTCCCGTTCTGCTCGCCACTCGTTAGGTTGATAAGATCTCTCTGCATGCATGTCTGCTGGGTTGTGACCAGTAACACATTCTGAACATGTAGCTTCTTGAGACCGGGCTAGTTGGAGGTTTTAGAACGCAGGCACCGGCTTTAGAATCCCGGAGCTCAGAGAATGAGCTGTCCCCGGGTGGAAAATGCGTTCCTAGCAATTCAATTAGGAAACGGAATGGGTGCAATGGTGCCTTTGCACGCTCGACTCTACTCTATGACGTCAGGGTGAGAGCATCACTGGGCCGGGGACTTACTGTTCCAGCGACAGTACTCAAACGTTCACCCATCACTTCTCCCCAATTGCATGCCTACCAATCTCAAAACCTCCATCCTGAGAAAAAAAATATACTCGCGCATTACAATGTCCTCATTATTCCCTGCCATCCTCCGCGCCGGGCCCAGAGCCAGCGTCGCAGCCATCAGCACCCGCGCATACCACGCGACGCCCGCAGCCTGCGCCTACAAGAACAGCCAGGACCGCAACTCACTGAAGCCGGGCTCTACCGAGAACACAAAGTCGGGACGGGATGAAGACGGTTCAAAGCTGGACACTGCATTTGACCCGAAAAAGACGTCCCCGGAAGAAGAGATGAACTCGGGCTCGAGCAAACCGGCCTCGAACCCGCTCGAGGCCAGTGGCGCCAATCAGGAGCTGAGCAAGCCTCGAGGCGACGAGAGAGATGATGGCAATGTCGGTGCTGGAAAGGAGACTAGCAAAGGCGGCCGCGGCCATGGGGAGAGCTCGCAAAAGCGTGGAGACCCCCGGAACCTATGATTGAAGCTCGGACGATTGACCCGAAGTCAACGCCAACGGAGCGCTTGCAATACATCGTTTCAGTACGGAGTCATGATAACGGCGTTGGTGAAGGAATGCTGCTCCTCCAAGTCCTACGTGCTCGGACCTTCCTTGCGGGTTTGCGTCTGCCCTTGAGTGGATAGATCCGATCTGCGATTATACTATAATAATCACAGGATGGGCTCATGTAGACGCCTTCCTGCCTCAAAAACATTCTAAACTCCTGAATAAACCAATCTCAAACACGACGTCAAACTCCCTATTTATGTCTTGAAGACGTCGATATTGCAAAGAGTTGTGAAGTCAGGCTCGGAGCATATGCTTGTGCGCACAAATGGCTGTCCTTGAGGTGAATCTATTGAATCTGTTTGTCCACATTGAACATAAGCCTAAGCTAGCTTAATTCGTTAATGGCCCCTCGGAGTGGCGCACCAAATGTGGGTAAAGCTTGTCATGGAAGAAAAGAAGCACACGCATGAAGTAGCGGTGATGTAATATTCTAGCATAGTTGATGATGTCGTAGATATCACCGTTTTGTAGAAAGTACAAGCTACGTCGCAAATCAATCAGACTCGGGTCATTGAGATTTGATTCTCAAGCAACTCTACTTTCAGTATAAGCTCTTTCCACGATTCGTGTTCGTCCTGATTACATGCGAAACCATGCAGACATACACAGTTACGGAGGTAGGAATGACGGCCAGGGCTTTCAGATGCCTGTGGATAGGGCTGATCAACCCGCATATAGCCATTCCTGGACTTGAAATGCAGGCTGGCTGAGAGTCCGTTCTGGGAGAAGAAGGATAATGTGCTACGATTTGTCGATATAGAGAACTCGCTCGTCTACCGGCTCAGCCTAGACAAAGGGCCCTCATCGCTTCAAAAACTATCCTACGATGATCCTGTGTGGTACGTTGCAGCGCACAGATTTCTTGTAGCTATGGCCATGGGCAAAGGCTCGGTTGACTGAGATGGAAAATACAGCATCACTGCAGACCTCAATTCGTCTGATGATAGCTTCATATTCGGTGGCAAGTATGGCATCGGTGTAGGGAAGAAGGAAAGCAACGATGTTCGGATTATCCAGACATATTGGTCGGAAGAAGAGAAGAAAGCCGACAAGCCAAAGCGAATGAGAGCCAATGACGGCGCTGTGGACAGCAGGGGAAGATTTTGGGTCAACACGATTTGTGATCCGGAGGTAACATCGTCTTCTGAGCCTGAAGGTATGCCCCACCAGGTTCATTTCCTATCTTTGTCTCTCTCCTTAAATACATATATCCAATGGTTAATTGACTCACATCATTTTCACAGGAGCTCTTTTCCGGCTGGATTCGGACGGCACGTTTCATCGTGTGCTATCCGGGCTCACCGCGCCCAATGGGATGAGCTGGTCCAAGGACAACAAGGTCATGTACATCACGGACACTTCTGAAAGCAGCATATTCGCCTACGACTTTGACGAGGAGAATGGTGCTCTCTCCAACAAGCGCTTGTTCTTCAAGGTGGAAGAGGAGGGCGCGGGCCCGGACGGACACACCCAGGATGAGTATGGGAACTTATGGGTCGCTGTATGGGGGGGATGGAAGGTTGTAAGGCTCTCACCGGAGGGCAAGGTTACGGGAGAGATTCGACTGCCAACTCGTTGCATCACAGTGAGTCGTCGAAGCATGTTCCGGACTATGGCTGACCCATGCTAACTCTTCATAGGCCGTCGCTTTCGCAGGAGAGGACGTATATATCACAAGTGAGTCTGACCCTGAGAAGGATAAGTACCCCAACTCTGCTCGCTATCACGGGGGTGTGTTCAAGTGCCATGTTGGGGTCAAGGAACGTTCGAGGACTCCGGCTGCGATAAGGGTATGAGCACAAAGTCGGGTATCGAACGAGATTATCAAAATCACATAACATCTTGACATAGTTGGATCGGACTAATAACTGCACCAAAACACTATCATGTTGAAAGATTGTGAAAGAAAAGAAACTTGGAAGCCGTGTTGTACTGTTCTCCAAACAATTTAATGTTGTCTATCTTGATACAACGACTACCTCAGATCACCTGAGCAGGAGAGTCCCGACTTGTCGTATCCTCCTTTTCATGACTTATGTGTGTTTATTGACAACATACGAGACATCTTTGCACCGGGCCATCTCGGCGGTCTTGTAATTGCTCGAGTATAGGCAGCCTCTTGACGCGGAGCTACATTAGACGAGGATCGCACTGGTTTTGTCCTTAGTGCACACTTGCTACTGGTATCCACGTAGTTCGTGACCTGCCCTGTTCATGGTGGGGTAGCGAGTCAACTCCGGCCGGAGGAGCTTCTCCTCATCGAGAACTTACATATTCCCAACTTGAAAGGTCTCTGTGCAATATTGCGAAGTCCAGCCGATTCAACTGGCAGTCACGCTGAAGCTAGTGCCTATTTTTATAGCAAATTTCATCATGGCGTCGTCAAGGCCTTATGACTCCAAGCTCGGCATTGTCACCGGGGGTTCACGAGGTCAGTCAGCACCTCCACCACTACCATATGCCTGCTCTTCTGACCGTTGTCCCGGGTACAGGTATTGGAGCCGCCGTTGTGAGAAGGCTCGCTGCGAAAGGCTGTAATCTTCTTCTGGTATTCACATCGGACTCGTCCAAGGGGCCTACGGAGCAGCTTTGCAAAGATTTGGAAGCCACCCACAAGATAAAGACGGCCAATGTGCAAGCAGACTTGTCCGTGCCCACAAGTGCTTCACCCAAAATTGTAGAGGCTGCTCAAAGCCTGTTTCAATCCTACAATACGACAGGCAAATTTCAGATCGACATCCTCGTGAACAACGCCGGCGTGTCATCGAATCAGCTGATGAACGATCCAGACAAGGGTCCAATTGTCGAGGCGGAGTTCAATCGGGTCTACGCGGTCAATGTTCTGGCGCCTCTGCTCTTGACGCAAGCTGTAGCTCCACATCTCCCAACGGATCGCTCCGGTCGCATCGTCAGCGTCTCGAGCGTGTCATCGTCCATCGGATACCAGGGCCAAGCTGTCTACGCCGGCACCAAGGCGGCGCTCGAGGCCATGACGCGGACGTGGAGCCGGGAGCTGGCAGGGCGGGCCACGGTCAACGCCGTCAACCCGGGGCCGGCCTGGGGCGACATGTACGCCGAGGCCGGTGAGAAATTCTGGAAAATCAACCAGCCGTACGTGGACGCAGCGCCACTCGCAGAGTACAACGGCGAGGCGGACGTAAAGGCCATGGCCGGGTCGGACGCAGAGCGGTTTGACAAGACGGTCACGGAAGGCATGGGCGGGCGGAGACCGGGATTCACCAGCGAGATTGCCGGAACAATCGACATGCTCTGCTCGGAGGAGGGCGGCTGGACAACTGGAAGTGTGATTTGCGCCAACGGTGGTATGAAGATGTCAATTGCCTGAGGAGAGTGCCCAATATGTAGAACACCGTACATGCTATATGGGCTCATCAGCCAACGACGCCAAAGCAAGATACCGCACGGGCAAATTGCCGATCTCGGAAGGCGGCGACAAGTCAAGCTAGGTGAGCAAGGATGTAGATAACGACACTTCATTTAGCAAGACCTCTGAGTGAGCCAGACGGGGATTCCAACTCATTCATTGTCATCGTCACACGGTCCGTGTTGAAATGGGCCCGTCCCTGGCATTTCCCACTCTGCATCGCCTCGCATGAACCGGTGATTCCGGAAGGATGGTGTGTTGTTGCAGTAAGGGCAGATGTGGCACACTCCTTAGCGGCTGTGGCGAAATACCATCTGGCAATCGTGGCAGTTTATGCTTATGCTTATCTTCATTCTAGATAATATGCTTAGATGGCTTTGGCTTTCCATGGGTAGATGTTATCATTTCAGTCCTGCTCTGTTCCACACCTTAAACCGCGTGAGACGCAAAAAGAACAGAACTCTGGCCATTACGTGTTCACGAAGAAGCGGCTCCTTTTGCAGATGCAATACCAGGGCGAGGGTCGGTCCCAATCGCACAGCCTAGGTAGTGGTTCCGACGGAACATGCTTGAGGTAGGATTTATGGACATGGGACGAACCATGCATGTCGTATTTTAGTGCACTGCACGATCTCGTGCCTCTTGAGTAGCATTCAAGGGATTTACTCGTTGTGATCGATCGATACGACAGACAACAGGAAACAAGTGGAACACAATGCGCAGACACCGAGCAGTTTTTCGATCGAGCGTTGGAGCCGAATAAAAGTGCTCAGGCAGGTCGCCATTGCGGGAAGCGAGCTGGAACTTTTGTTAGAAGCTCGAGTGGCGGAGATGATCGTTTGGGACTGTGCCCGCGATAACGAAATATTGGAACAGCAGACACGCACAGTACGGCAAGTCGGAAACGGGCCATGCATCCGATCGGGCTTGCCAAGAGGCAAACTAGTCATGTACGCACAGTACAGGTCTTTTGTCCTTGGGATCTTTTGCTTGCTCGAGCTGGGCCGGCCGCATCACAGGACGCTCATGGGCGGCGGAGAAGGGGGGGGGGAGGGGCGGTAAAAGAGGCGGGTTCTTTGATGAGGAGCTGCAGGACAACCTGCCGTTAGGAATCTAGAACCATGGGGCTCCGATAGGCAGCGGGAGGCTGGAGAGAGGCCCGTTGGATGGGTGGCTTGACTCTAATCCCAGGCCCTCTGGTTGGAATAGGCTGCTGGGCATGGGTGTTAGTTCGCCAAGGAGCCGGCGAGCTCCAGCGATTGCCGAAATAGGCAGTTCACCACTTCGTGGCCCTGGGCGGCCAGTTGGGAGCGTCGACGCGTAGCGCCAAAAGGCCCCCCCCTTCCAGCGCCACTAACAGCCTTCCCAGCGCCCAAAGGGACCCCTGCCCCGACCCGGTCCCCGCATTCTGTCCGCGCTGCAGGCTCTTTTTTACCTTCTCCACACCATCAACAACACAACAGCCTACGGTAGCCAGCCTGCATGCAGCTATTTTTCCGCTGAGCGACACATCGAATTCAATGGTTCCTGCACCGTACCGTACGAAATGCACCTACGCGATACGGACGGCACCGCCGCCACGCCATCATGGGTCGTTCGCTCGCAGCTCGCCTACCTTACCTGAGGTACCCTGGCGACAAGGGCTTCGACAACAGGCATGGGGTTGCTATTGTACCCAGTGTCACCGGAATTCTCAGATAACATAAATCTTGTCCCACGCCCCGCCGCTCCCTGGATGACCTCTCCTTCGCCCTTCCTTCTCTCTCTCTCCCCTTCTTCACCCTCACCTTCTCCTCCTCCTCCCTCCTCAATCCTGTCAGGCTTTTGGTGATTGGACAATCGGCATCGCTCCCGCCTTCGTCAAGATGAAGACCGCCGGCTCGCTCGCCTCCATTGCCCTGGCGCTGCCCGCCCTGGCCAGCGCCAGCAGCTGCAAGCCCTATGTCACCACGGAGGACCTCCAGGAGCTCGTCACCCTCGAGGACCTCCTCGCCGGGTCCCAGAAGCTCCAGGACTTCGCCGATGCCAACGGCGGAAACCGAGCCTTTGGCGGCGGCGGCCACAATGCCACCGTCGACTGGCTCTACGACACCCTCGAGGCCACGGGCTACTACGACGTTGTCAAGCAGCCCTTCACCGAGTACTTCCACACTGCCCAGGCCACCCTTGATGTGAACGGACCCGTGGACTCGGTCAGCACCATGACCTACACTCCCCCTGGAACGGCCAACCGCCCCGTTGTTGCTGTCAACAACCTCGGCTGCGAAGTTGCCGACTTCCCTGCCGGTGTCAGCGGCAACGTTGCCCTCATCTCCCGAGGTGTTTGCTCCTTCGGCCAGAAGGCCCTCAACGCCAAGACCGCCGGTGCCGTTGCCGCCATCATCTACAACAACGCGCCTGGCGTTATCTCTGCCACTCTGGGTACCCCTCTGCTGGACTACGCGCCCTCGGTCAGCGTGTCCCAGGAGGACGGCCTGGCCATTCTGGCTGCCACTCAGGCCGGTGAGGTCATCGCCGACCTTGTCATCAACGCCATTTCTGAGAACCGCGTCAACTACAACGTCATCGCCGAGACCAAGGGAGGCGACCACGACAACGTCCTTGTTCTGGGCGGCCACTCCGACTCTGTCTACGCCGGCCCTGGTGTCAAGTGAGTTCCCATGCCGCTGGGATTTCGAGACGCGAAGTAGTTGCTAACAGATGTCGTCTTTAGCGATGATGGCTCCGGTACCGTCGGTGTCTTGGTCGTCGCCAAGGCCCTCACCAAGTTCCGCGTCAAGAACGCTGTTCGCTTCGCTTTCTGGGGTGCCGAGGAGTTCGGAAAGCTGGGATCGTACTACTACGTTAAGCAGCTCAACCACTCCGACACCGAGGTTGCCAAGATGAGGGCTTACCTCAACTTTGACATGGTAAGTTGACTTTGATCTGCATGAACTTAGACACCTGGCGGTTTACTAATCGTCTGCCCGCAGATTGCTAGCCCTAACTACATCTACGGTATCTACGACGGTGACGGCAACGCCTTCAATCTCACCGGCCCCCCTGGCTCTGATGCCATCGAGAAGGAGTTCGAGGACTTCTACGAGCTCAACGGCGCTGCCCACGTCCCCTCCGAGTTCAGCGGCCGATCCGACTATGCTGCCTTCATTGAGAACGGTATCCCCTCGGGTGGTCTGTTCACCGGTGCCGAGGTCCTGAAGACCGAGGCCGAGGCCGCGCTCTTTGGCGGTGAGGCTGGCGTCGCTTACGACATCAACTACCACAAGATTGGCGACGACATCAACAACCTGAACCACGAGGCCTACCTGCTCAACTCCAAGAGCATCGCCAACTCGGTCGCCAAGTACGCCATCAGCTGGGACTCGCTGGAGCCCGTCAACATGGCCGAGAGGCGCTGGAGCGCGGACCGCGCCCAGCACTTCGCCAGGACCGGCTCCCACAGCCACGTCCACACCGGCCCTTGCGGTGGTGGCGCTGCTTTCTAAGAGAACACCTGTCCAACTAGCTGTTACATTATCTGTGTCCTATGATGGTAAAATGCCTGGGAGGGAAGGAGTTTTTAGATGGAGCGCGTTGTAATGTAGAGTGAAATGACATGAGAAGAAATGAGAGATGATGACGATGAGAATCTGCCAGACATAACGTGCTTTCCGGACAGCACGAAATGTGTTCGCAGCTGTCCCTTTTTCGTCTTGTATTTGTCTTGTCTCTTTTCTCTGTCTCCCCACCCTTCTAATGCACAATTGCCTTGTTTGCATGTGAGATGAATTCAGGCTCCAAGAGATAGTGGTGCTCGAAGCTATCGTTGACGTTATGCATCGCTCGTGGGCAGGGGTCTTCCTCCCCTCTAGCCTAAAGATGGGGTCGACGGCCCGGAACATTCGATCCATGAAAGGTGCTGCCGTTGCGACTTTCCCGGCCACCGTGGCCAACTTCTCCTCTGTGCTGCAGAATGGTCAAGCACAATGGGAATTGGCATAAAAGATTCACATTACAGTATACAAGATCATTCAAGGAGAGTAGCCACTTCCTCATGTCTGATCGAACGCTCGGGAGTCTGCACCGTGTCTTGAGCGAGAATCACACCAAGAATGATATTAGCAGCAACATCGTGGGGCTGGGCTACGGGATTGATTGGCTCGACCCAACGCATCCATCCCCTCCATCCAGCCGTGGGCGCTGTAAACCGGGGTGGAGGTCGCTGTGGTGCTTCCGACCAACCCCGGCAGTCATTCGCTCGCACGGCCGCCGGTGACGCAGCCATTGCCCCCGGGGCCTTGCCTCAATACAGCAGCCGGGGACGAGGATTATCTCCAATTGTGGGACTCGGGGAGCTCGCCCTTGGTGCTAATCATCCTCTGCGCCTCGCTGCTCTGCGCTGGGCATGATATAATAAAGGGACCCAGGGGCCAGCCGCACGCGCAGCTGGCGAAGACTGCCCCTCTCTCCTCATTCGCTTTCACGTTCCAGTTCAGTGAATGCAACTCAAGCGACTCACCACCGCGCGACTCTCTCTTATCAGATTTCACACCTCACGAACAAGCCTCGGTTCCGTTCATTCACAGCCTGGCACCTTTCTCACCCGTCGATACCATCCACCTCCCTGTTTGACCGGCCGAGCACAGCAGCGAGCCGAACCCCCCACCGCGACCATGGCCGGCTCTCTCATCGACCTCCAGCCGCTGATTGCGCACCCGCAGAGCTCCAGCTCGCAGCTCGAGGCGCAGCTCCTCGACACCCTCGACACCGCCATCAACGCCCTCAGCCCTACCGAGCTGTCCGCGGAGACGACGACGGGCGAGCTGGACGCCCGCTACCCCGCCGGCCGCGGCGCCGAGGACATCGAGGGCTACCTGTGGACGCTGTGGACGCTGTACCTCAACGTCGCCAAGAAGGTGCCCGCCAGCGATGCCCGCCAACAGCTCCTCGTCACCGTCGTCAAGAAGCTCCAATCCAAGGACCGCGAGACAGTGGAGCTGTGGGGGAACGACACGAAGGTATGGAGCGACCTGCCCATGCTTGGTCCTTGCATGAGAGAGGCCTGGAACAGTAAGTGACCGCAGAAACCACCAATTTCCCTGCCAAACGGCACAAAAGCTGACCTACCCCTTCACATCACGTAGCCCGCCCTAGCTTCAACGGCACTGGACAGGACGCCTCGGCCGTCAACGAATGGATCTCCCTCAACTCCTTCGCGGCCCGCATCCTCGGCGCCGAGGTGCAGCTGTGGCACAACTTCGCCATCTGGGAGCTGCGCGGGGTGCTCGAGGAGAACCTCTCGACCTCGGCCAGCGCGCGGGACGCCCAGCTCGCGGCGGCGTGCGAGTGGATCGCCCACGCGGGCAAGTACCTGCACGACAAGGGCCGCAGCGGCGGCGAGCCGCTCGACGAGGCCGAGGCCCGGTCGCTGAAGCCGGGCAGGCTGGCCAAGGACGTCAAGCCCGGGTTCAGCGACGAGCGGTGGGCCTTCTGGCGCGAGAGGCTCGCCGAGCTGGTCAAGGAGTCGAGCAGCGACGCTCTCAAGCAGCAGGTGGAGCGGGTGATCAAGTTCATGAAGACTCTGGAGGGGTAGATTTGCTTTTGTTTGCTTGCTTGCTGCGGCCAATACAATGTAGCAAACGGACAAGAAGCAGCTTTAGAATCCACGATGTAATGGTAACGAGCTCACGAGATAAAATTCCTTCTGCAGATTGCTTTACTCTTGTTACAGGCGTCGAGACGACGCATAGCTAGATCTGAACGCTCGAATGCGAAGCGGACAATGATGTGCTCTCTTTTAACCCACGCCTGTGGACCCTGGAAGAAAAAAAACGAATGCCAGAAACGCCAGTAGAGAGCCTCTCCATGCCTCGAACGGGCCCCCGCCCCCTGCTCATGAACGCCCCCTCCCCCTGAAACTTCACCTATGCGTACATCATGTCGCCGTCCTCCTCGTCGTCGTCGTCTTCCACGACGGGGACCTCCTTCTTCTTGCCCATCTCCTCGCGGCACATGGGGCAGGTGCCCTTGCTGCGCAGCCAGGGCCCGACGCACTCGAGGTCGAAGCGGTGGCGGCCCTTGCAGGGCAGCTCGACGACGAGACACCACTCGTCCTCGAGGTAGGGGACCTTGCAGATGGCGCAGTCGTCGTCGGGCGAGAGCGTCTTGCGGTTGACGCGGTCGACGGCGTCGACGAAGGCCTGGTCGACGCCGCGCAGGCGGGTGGGCGGGTCGTGGATGTCGTCCTCGAGGGAGGTGATGAGCTGCTCGAGGAAGTCGCGGTTGTCGTCGGTCGGCGCGGTGCTGTGCAGCGTCTGGAGCTGGTCCTGCAGCAGGCGGAAGAGCGCGGCCGTGTCGACGGGCGTGGGCGTGGCGTGCGGGTTGTGGTGGTGGTGCTGCTGGTTGGCGTCGGAGGCGGAGTCGGGCTCGCTGAGGGTGTTGAGGAGGGAGAAGAACGAGGCCATGTCTACGCGCCGCGTCGAGCGCCGTGGCTCCGAGAATTGGACATTGTGCTCGACTGTGCGTTGTGTTAGCGCGTTGCCTGGAAGGTTGTAGGTTGCATCTGATAGCTGTCTGGCTTCGGGATGCAAGGGGCTCTGCATTACCTTCATATTGAGAAGCCATTGTGACAACTTACGGTGTGTGAAGGCGCCCAAAAAATACGTAGAAGAAACAACGGAGCCTGCTGAGAGCGAAAGCAGCGGGCACTGCCAAAATATGTGTCGGATGCTAGGCTCGAAGGCGGCGTCGTTCTGGTCGGTCAAGCCAGGCAGACAGACGATGTCGCAAGTTGTTTGTCGATGGAGCTCCCCTCCCCCGTCTGGATTGGGAATAGAGGGGCAACTTTTGCTGTCCAGGGAGGACAGCGCTGGGAGCTCTCGAAGCACATGGTGGCCCCCCCACCTTCGCTGAGAAGCGGAATGGACCCCTGCCTACCTACTCGGTACCGCACAGAGAAACACTCCACTGTAAAGCGTGGTACAGAATAAGGTATCTAAAAAGGGATCAAATGCGCACAACCAACAAACAAAAGTCTTGAAGAAAGCTGACATAATGACACGACTGGAAATCTATCAACTTACACCTAGCACGTATTATGCAATCTGATGCAAACCGTCGATCAGCATCGTGAACTATCCAAGCTCCGTCGTGGTGGCGTGCAGCCCAGGCCCTCGGCGGCATGTGATTCTCGAGGCTAAGACGATCATGTTTCCTTCGTCGCGATCAGGCATCGTACGGTAACGTTCATGTTCGAAAGACGAGGGGCTCTGCGTTAACTTTCAATCCTCGCAAACCTACGAGCGTACCGAAATATGAGAGCGTCTTTTTTGTTGCTACGAGATGTCAGTCCATGGACAAAGGCTCTGTGTAGAGGCAAGTAGCAGTCTACTTGGAGGTAGCTCACTATGGGGTACCTTTCGTCACCGAAATGGCGTCCAATCTTGCGTCATTCCTGAGCTGACCTGCCTCGCCGTCCTCTTCCTTCAGCTTTGCAATACGACTCCCTGAGTAGTTACATTGGACAGAAGACAAGCCCTCGGAAACCCCGGTACCAAAAGAAGCCTCTTGCATCTTCTCAGGACATTGGCAGCTCCTATACGGGACGAACCCCACACCGTTGACGGGCACATGCCGAAGCTAGCTGGATTCTGAGCTTGCTCCTTATCAAGCCACTCTCGCCCAAGACGGGAGATCTCCCCAAGTTTTCGTCTCTGCAAACCGTGCACGAGCAAAAGAACCGGGACACCAGACCCTTCAACAGCAAGCAGTCAGCCGTACGACCCCAAGGAGTTATCCGAGACCTATCAATCACAATGGCTGCGACGACCGTTTCGCCCTCCTCCGCCGCCATCATTGGCTCCACCGGCCTCGTCGGCTCCCACATCCTGTCCACGCTGCTCGCAGGCGACGCCTACAAGCCCGTCCACAGCATCACCCGCCGCGCGCCCAAGACGGCCGCGGCCGCCAACCTCGACGCCATCGTCGAGGCCGACACCTCCGCCTGGGCCGCCCGCCTGTCCGGCCTGACCCCGCCGCCCAAGACCGTCTTCTCCGCGCTCGGCACCACCCGCGCCGCCGCAGGGGGCCTGCAGAACCAGTGGAAGATCGACCACGACCTCAACATCGAGCTGGCGAGGGCCGCGCGCGAGGCCGGCACCCGCACCTACGTCTTCGTGTCCAGCGCGGGCACGCGCTCCACCCTGGGGAGCCTGGCGCCGTACAGCAAGATGAAGAACGGCGTCGAGGACGCCGTCCGCGACCTGGACTTTGAGCACGCCGTCATCCTCAAGCCGGGCACCATCCTGGGTGCCAGGGAGCACGCGCGGCCCGCCGAGGCCGCCTTCCAGGGCCTCGTCCGCTCGCTGAGCCGCGTGAACCAGGGCTGGCAGGACACGTTCGGCCAGGACGCAGACGTCATTGGCCGTGCCGCCGTGCGTGCTGTGCAGCTGGTCGATGAGGGCAAGGCGCCGTCCAAGTACTGGGTACTCGAGGCTGGTGATATCCTGAGACTGGGTCGTGACGAGTGGCAGACGGCTCAAGGAGGTGCTGAGAGCAAGCCAGCGGCTGAGTGAGTGCCCATTGGGGCCAGTGGTTGTTAAATTGTTTTTCGGATTCCCCTTGATAAGTTCGCAGAGACTTCCTTCGTGCATGCACTAAAGTTGAGCCCTTTTGATATTACACTCGCAGCTTGTTCTTACATAGTTAGTCACACTATCATTATGCGCATGACTTTGAGCTTGGTAGGAGTTGTCCGAGATGTGACACGCCCCTAGCTTTCCGTGACACATGACACTTCGTACTTGTGCAAGCATCCGATGTGTTTTAAGCCTAAAATGTTTGGTGGGCTCGGATGTTGTCGGCATAGTAACGTATCTTGACCTCGCCCAGGGAATGAAGCACTACATCGAATAGACAATTTTGTTTTCATTTAGTGTTATGCCAGTTCATGATTGTCCATGACTGAAAGAAGTGTCAGAAAGCGAAGAGGCCGAACCTAGAAAGAAGGAAACATGCTGGACGTCCCATATGCCACGAGTGCAAGTCACACAAAAGCGCAGTGGCCTCGGCCATCGGCGTCGAAGCCCGCCCGGCGGCCCCACGTCACGGCCGCGCTGTGGTCGGAGGGGCTCCCCCACCTGACTCACCCACCCATATCTGCGCTGCCCCTCCGTATCGATATCCGCGGACCAATCTTTCTTCTAGCCGCTTCTGACGAGGGTTTTTAGCGGCCTGATGAGTGAAGCCGACCAGCGGCTCTGCTTACTTATCCCTCAAACCCTTGTTGTCTGATATCGAGGCAGCCAAACTAAGCTGTGCTGTGTTGAACTGAACTGGACGTAAGATTGAGTTCCCAGCTGTTGTCCTTCTTTTCCTTGAATCTTTATTTCAGATTCTGTCCTCGCAGAAGTAGACCTGTCCTCTGCTGTGCCCGGTTCGTTTAGAATCAAGAAACTCAACTCTTTGTGTCGTCGGGCTCGTCACTAACGAACGTCCTGAGCATTTTTTTTTAGTAGGAATAGTGGCAATTTGTTTCTTGAAGCGTCCGCCTCTCCTCCCTCGCGCGGTCCATTTCATTCCACTCATTCGGTCGCGGAAGCCAACCCAACCAACAGATCCTGTCATAAACCTGTTGTAGCCACCATCATGTCTGGTCGTCCTGAGATTGTCGGTCCCGATAGCGGACCGGAGCCTCCGTTCCCCCATAAAATGGAGGGCAAGGTCATCTCTGGCTTCGGCCGCGGTTCCAAGGAGGTGAGTGTCCAATGACTGCCGGTCTCTCACTCTATCAAATATCCATGAAGCATTTAATTCAAGACCTTGCTCCGTGGCCATTTCTTCACCTTCTCCTCTTTACACTAGCCTCAGGCCCGCCATGTTCATTGTCTGACGGCGTCGCAGCTGGGCATCCCCACGGCCAACCTCCCCGTGGACGACTCCGTCACCTCCTGGATCTCCAACGTCCCTTCAGGCGTTTACTTCGGCTACGCCTCGCTTGCCCTTCCCCCTTCCCACCCCGACAGGTCCTCCACCACCTCCGGCGACGCTGCCGCCTTCACCGTCTATCCTATGGTCATGTCCATCGGGTACAACCCCTTCTACAAGAACACCGTCAGGAGCGCCGAGGTCCACGTCCTGCAAAAGTTCACCCAGGACTTCTACGACGCCCACATGCGCCTGCTCATCCTCGGCTTCATTCGTGAGGAGAAGGACTACAAGAGCCTAGAGGCCCTTATCGAGGACATCAACTTCGACTGCCACGTTGCAAAGAAGAGCTTAGCCCGCGAAGCCTGGTCCCCCGCCAAGGACGTGGTTGTGGACGGCGAAGTCGACGGCAAGCTCGACGCCCAATGGCTGGTTGCCCCTTTACCATAGACGGGTGCCATAGCTCGCGCTGATCTACGACGAGACGTGTCAAAGACATTTTCCTGCTGCACATAGAAAGCTAATGAATTCTGCCACCATGGCGTTCCTTAAATATGTGGCGGGTATCATGTGGTGATCCTCCCATCACCGTTTGCCCGCATTGGTGAAAGTAATATTCCACCACGAGGCTATGTTCGCAACCATCAATGCCTTGCCTGCCCGTCTATACTTTTAACAACCCGTGTAACACTGTGACTGACGCCTGTTACTCCCTGAAAATCACCACTCACTACCTGAAGCTCCGAATCATCTGCACAACCCGAACCTAAACTGCAAGCTGATGTGGCTCCTGGTTGGGATAATATCTTGGAAGGAACTGGTAGAAACCCTGTTAGCGGTGCATGTCACACACCCAATCCCAGAAATAGGACGAAACTCACATTGACAATAATCATCATGGGTATATCGAATACGTCACGCTTGATTGTCCAACAATACGTGCAGTCAACTTTGCCGTCCTTCTCAATCCGCGAGATGCCGTGTTCGCTCTCAATCTTCGTGACGCGATTGCTGAGAATTCCTGTACGCGCTTCCTTGTGTGGTGAAGGTCCCTTGACATCAAAGCTATCTTTGGTGCGGTACTTCATGAGCCGGCAGCTTCGCTGGACTTTGCCGCGGCTGTCCTCGAACGCGAGTTGAGCAAAGTCGCGGTAAAACTCCACCACACTATCGTCGTCCATTAATTCCGCGAGAAACACCGCCTGTGGCCGCGCGGTACCGTTCTCTCCCGCAGTCGACTTAGCACGACTGTCGTTCCTTGCCTCATCGTCGGCGTCGGCAGCTTCTGCAGATGCAGACGTGACGCTTGCATTTGGCTCTTGACCCAGTAGGACTTCTTTCGTCCACCCGGTCAGGGCGGTGAACTCCTTGTTTACTGCGGCCACTTCGCCCGTACGCCGACATACAATTGTTGGGGCACAGCAGTGTTGCAAGAAATCATTGTACTCGACAAGGGTTCGCTGAAAGCACTTTTCCATGAAAATCAAGTCTTCGCGGGTCAGGTCTTTGGTACAAGAGATGAATGATGGGCGAATTTCACCCAATGCGCGAGCAATTTTCAACAATTTGTTAAGAGGAAAACGCTTTCGCAGGACCGAAATTAGCGTGTGGAAGCCAGCCGTGTAAGGATATGGCTCCTTGACGCTTTCGTAGATGGAGGCCGAATCCCGTTGTCTCTTGCCAAGAAGAGTTTGGTTAGTCTTCTGTTTCTGCTTGGGCCTGGGCGGCGCAGAGACAGTCGTAATGCTACCGAATGCGCCGGGCTTCGGCGACCCGTCAAGGATTTGTGGGCTTGAAGTAGCGTCAGTGCCGGGACTCGCCAGACTGCTTGGGCCGGCTGCGATTGCATATGCGTGTGGTAGGCCATGCTGCAAGTTCCCCTGGGTATACATGTTGCTCTTCTGATCCAAACCGGCTGCATAGTCGCCCGGTAGCACACCGGATGGGTCAAAAGTAGGGTTGCTGCCAAACATGGCGGCATAGCTGGCCTCTGTCGTCGGTGTGCGAGACAACGAGTTCTCCCGAGGTGGTGTCTCCGCGCCGAGACCCATCTTATTCAGGATACCGAACTCCCATCCAGCGTACTGGCTACCAAAGTTCAAACCCTCCAGGTCAAAATTATACAACGCCGGGTTGCTGGGATCGAACAATGCGTTGAAGTCCATCGCAGGAGCAATGGGTAGGTTATTTATTTGTGGTTGAGGGTTGGCCGGCGGCGCTTGGAAGGAGGGCGACACTGGCGAGGCCTGCGGATTGAATGACATGGGCTCATTCATTGC
This sequence comes from Paramyrothecium sp. XJ0827, assembly GCA_020881915.1. Lineage (NCBI taxonomy): Eukaryota > Fungi > Ascomycota > Sordariomycetes > Hypocreales > Stachybotryaceae > Paramyrothecium > Paramyrothecium sp. XJ0827. The sequence goes on along the minus strand of JAJFPB010000007.1, from coordinate 2,035,440 downwards.
CATTGAAGCTTGACTGCCCGGTGGATAAACAGGGAAGGTAGCGGGCGCTCCGGGTGGTGGGAAGAATGGTCCACCACCGGGCGTCGTTGCAACTGTATGATCTGAAGCATTCGAGTCTTGACGGTGGCCATTCGGCCGAGTGGCCGCGCCGTTCCTGTTGAAGTTGGGGCCCAACACAGGACCTAGTGCTTCTGGAGGGGCATCATGAAGGTATTTTGCTTTTTTCCGCACACCGTCTTGGCAAGCCTCGGCCAAGCCCCGTTTTATACATCGTTTGCATGGCCTTTCATCTCCTAGTCCTCATGTTAGTAACCACAACTCAAATTTTGAAGAGAAGTATGCTTGAAAGTGAAAAGGGCAACTGGAAAGATGGAGTATCAAAGAAGAGAGCAAGGTTGGTATACGTACCACAAGTTAGATGAGCTCGCTGGCAGGCGAAGCACGCTCTTCTTGCCTTCTTCCTCCGAGGTCTTAGGGGGTCTTTCGGGTCGTACTTCTTCTTCACCTCGCCGCTACCATTTGCAGCGTCTGAGTTGGCCATTTTCCCGTCGTCTTGGTTGTAATTCTCCGACTCGTCCTCGTTCTCAGACATATGATCTGAGACCTCTGGTCCGTTCTCATCCATATCGTCGGGCATCTTGACTCCGCTTTTATATCAAGACGCTCTGGAGCAGCGAGCATTTCCCCCACCGTCCTGACTGCTTGGACCTTGCTCGAGCAACACGGCTATGCAGGAGGCGCTTGCTGGGATATTGCCTGTCCGTTCCATCCAAAGGCCCCTTGGCCAGACCACACTATGACGCGCCCCTTGTCGCACAAACGGATGAGGGACAGGACTACTTGCTGAAACGCCTGGGACAGATATTGCACGGGAAGACTATACGCCGCCACGGGAGCCCCACCGCGGCTGAAGCCCGCCTCTCAACTCTGGGATGATGACACGTGCGGAGGCGAATACGGTGGAAGATCAATGATCAAGATTTATAATGTGGTCGTGAGCGATGTGTGCAGGTCGAAGGGGAAACTATGCCTGCGGGGTGCCGCAAGATGATCGGGTATCTTGCCGAAACGAGCGACGAGGAGGCCAGGCGGCTCGTGTTCTCGAGGAAGGGGAGGAAGCGGACCCAATGAGACGAGATTGGGCACACAAGGAGGCGTTCTTGTAAGACAATACCGGCAATCAATAACGTGGCGTCGTCGGGGAGCGGCCTGTCGGATTCGCGAATCGCAAGAGGTCGAGGGTGGGTGGGAGGCCCGGGTCAACACTTTGGCATGCAAGACACAGAGCGCAAGGCCGAGCCAATTCGCGTCGAGTCAAAGCTCCTGGGAACAGGTAGTGATGTATGCAGCGAGCCGCCATCCAAGCCCCAAGCCCCGGGTTGCGTCCGACGTCGAAATCGGTGCCAGGTTTTGCAGTGAGACCGAGGCTGAGGGCGGCGCGTGAGCAGTTGTGTGTATTTTTTTTTTCCTTTCGAGATTTGCGGTTCCGCGAGACAGGGAGAGAGGTGTGAGGTCGGTCGGACGCCGCTAATGATATTCATGAAATTGACTGTCTACCTGATTGCCGATCACCCATCGCTTCGACGTGCAGGCCAATGGGGGAAAATACAAAGACCCAACGAAGGAAAAGGCGCGAACCGCTGTGGTCACGTTTGAGTCAAAGGCAAATGGAGAGCGACGGTCAGTCGACGGTTGGGAGGTTCGAGAGAGTGAGCCTGAAGAGGGCTAGTGCCGCTGCATGGCGCTTTCGCAGGGCCAAGTACCAACAGGTAGCCCGCATGGCTGCTCAGCCTCGGCGAGGTACCGCTCGGGGCGCAGCGACGAGGAACTGCGGGGTTTTTGGTGTGCGGGCACTTGGCGGTACCCTTCCGTTGCCTGCCCAAGAGTCCCTCCAGCCATGGGAAACAAGAGGGGAAAACGGGAGTTCTCGTAAAACAAATGCGTCTGCTACAACGCTGGTACCTGCGTTGCCTCCGATCTCCTCCCTCCCCTCACATGGTGCCGGACTAAAGTACCGTAATCAAGGTGAGAATACGGTAATGTCAGGACACATACTGTAGTCAGCCGTAAGCAAGCCTCTGTACTTGCAGCCAGACGACTTCTTTTCTTTTTTCTCTCTTCAGGTCTGCTTATTGGGCTCCTGTTCTTTTCGTCTGATATTTTCTAGTCTAATTGCAGGTCTCGATCCATCCCCGATTGCTAATGCAGGCTAAAGTAGCTCATCACCACGATTCCAATCTTCTACAAAGCATTTGCTTGGGTAGCGATGAGACCCGGTGGTGGAGCTTTTACTACCGAGGTTAGCTTACGGCTATCGGGACCCGCCAAGGTTCTATGACATCTTGCTTGCACAGTGGAGGTGCGCCGCTACCTGCGCTGCGTGGGAAGCAAGCCCGGTTCATCTTAGTCCGACGGGTGAGCGACAGAACAGGCGTGAGGGACCGCGGTTGTTCTCAAAAGTTCTAGGACCGGTTCAAGATCAAGTAACGCACACACTCCAGCTCCAAGAGGCTGATGTGGCTTGAGTAGTATTAACATAGTGTCTAGTAGTTCTGGTTTGTCTACTTCCTAATGCTCCAAGTCTGGGCCAATCCGAGGCCTTTGGTTACATGGCCATCACAGCCCAAGGGGTCCGTTGCCGGAAGATAGCCGATTGTCGGACCCCGGCCGCTTCTGCCACCATTGTGCTTCTCCATCGCGTCTTATGCCCAAAACCCACTGCATCATTGGTCCGCCAGGAACGTGACATGCGTGGCTCGATCATTTGTATTCCCTTGGCAAGCCTCGTCCTCGCGATAGTGCCTCTGTGTCTGAACACGACCGGTCGTCTCCTTGGATGAGAGCCTTTGTCGCACCATGCTGCGTCACCCTTGTCATGATTGAGACTCAGATGCTTGAAAGCCCTCAGCCCGCTCACTGGGCGGTAGCCAACTCGCTTCAAGCCTGTGGTTGAGTCAGATAGCCCGGCTCTTCACTGTTGAGCGACTATGAAGCTAACAGACAACTTTCCCTGTTCGACGACAAGTCTCAGAGCGAGAAATCGCCAACCGCCGCCCGATGTCAAAGCCAGGACTAACAAGGATCAAGAGACAAATCAATCCTGCATGTTGGACCTGTGTCTCGTATTCAACATGTATCGGATGCACGTTCTCTCCCAAGACGAACGTGGGGTTGGTCGCTTGCTCGCTGCAAGGACGGTGCATCCCCCAACAGGAAACTCCCAGACACGCATCGGACCGTGCTCCTGCACCGTCATGCATTGCAAATCTTCCTGCACGTACGCCTAGTTCTTCGCGAATCGGCTCTTGGCCCTGATCCGCTTGCCATACTTGAAAAATATGTAGGGGAATGGCATCATGGCCACCGTCAGGAAGGCCAATAGCGACGAAGCCCACTGATAGCCAAGCTTCTCGTACATTTGGTTTCCGAAGAGTGGAAATGCGGCTGCAAAAGGTCAACATCAATCCCACCCCAGTTGCCACTCGTGATGGCCTAGACTTACCAGCAAAGGCGCAACGCACAAAGGCATTGGCAGCTAGCGCACTCGCCGCGTAGGCCGGATAGGCGTCGACCTGAAAAACAGGAGGTTAGCATGTATTGCCCGCTCGAATCAACCTCCGGTGTGTGTGGCACGACTTACAAGAAACGTGAATATCCCCGTAAAGACAAGGATAGCCCTAGAACATGACACATGATTAGTGATGGATGTCTCTCGTATGCTTCTTGTGCCTTGAGAAATCATTGGAACACGGGAAAATGACAAAGCTGTGACTAAAGACATCCGCCTGCTTGGGCAGCAGTAGCTTGCGCCCTCGTCATCCCCGTGCCAGACGCAGGATGATCGATGGCACAAAGCTTTGAGAACACAAGATGCTTGCCAGAGCGTCGGCGCAATGTGAACTCCCCGGATGTCTCATCTGTCTGCTACCACAGATGTTGTGGCATGTGGGGGTAACTTCGTTTCTCATGTCTCACTTACCCAGCACCAAATATGGCTGAACCAATAAGGGGCACGATCCAGTGTACCCAGGAATACGTCGACCAGCCAAACATGAAGATGCCGCCAGGCACCAGGAAAGCCCCAACGATGACGCCAGGCAGGCGGAATTCAGGTTCGCTGGCGCCCTCGACGCCCGTCTCCTTAGACAACTTGGCCATCAGGTTTAGGCGTATGCGGTACCACACGGGGTCGGTGGCGATGGCCAGAATCATACCAATGCCGATTCCCAGAAATGATAGGCCGACCTGCCAGAGATTGAAGCCGTGGGTGTTTCGGAAGACGAGGGGAAAGGCCCCGAAGAAGAGGTAGAGGATGCCCAGGAGCATGGCGGTATAGACGCAGAGATTGAGGCACATGGGCTCGAAAATGAGCAGTTCGAATGGGCGCAGCAGAGCATGCCCAACTGCTTTGGCGACAGACCTGTCGACCTTCTCAGACGGTGCATGCCATCTGTCATCTCCTGTCTCCTTTCGAAGCTTCTTTGCCTTGCTTTTGACAAGGATCGGGTCTATTCACTGGTTAGTCTTGCCCAGCGGTGCGATGGAGATCTGCAGCGCTTACGATACGTCTCAGGAACGAGAAGCACAATGGCCAAGAGAAGAACGGAGCTCCAGATGAGCATGATCCAGAAGGTCCATCGCCAATGCGTATAATAGTTGATGAAGCCGCCCAGAAAGGGTCCGGCGCTGGGCCCGATGAAGGGAGCAATGGAGAACAGGGCCATTGGGGCCTGCAACTCGTCTTTTACGAAGAGATCGCCAACCGTGCCGCCCGACACGGCCAGGAACGCACTCCCAGAGAAGCCATCGAGAAACCGAGTGACAATGATGGTCGCAATGTTCGGGGCCAAGGCTTGCGGAATATTCCATATCACGAAAAAGCTCCACGACACGAGGTAGATCGGCCTTCGACCGTAGAACTCACTCAGGGGGCCCATCAGCATCGGGCCCAGTGCGATACCAATGACATAGGTGGACAGGCCGAGGACGCTGACGATCCTAGAGTGGTGAAACTCATCCTCGATCTGTTGATAGATTGCGGTGTAGATCGAACTCGCGGCGGTGCTGTGTCGCAAAGTCAGTACGATGGCCCGTGGACGAGAGCAACTTGCAGTCATCCGCATCCACTTACACGCAAAAACTCGCATTCGATACAATTATGACAATCAGCCATTTCCTCGCCTTGTTGAAGCTACGGGGGCACAACGGATCGTCATCACCACCCTCCCAGCCCACTTCAAACGGGTCTTTTTCCGGGGGAGACGCTTGCTCTTCATCCGCCTTGCCGGTGCTGTGAGTGTCGTCAGACACTCCGTAGCCGTTTTGTGAGCGGATTCGAGCAATCGTGTTGCTTGTCAAGGACCTCTGCAGCCCATTTCCCGCCATGCCGCTCGCGTCGCGCATTGGCACGGGCTCTCCCCCAACTTCCGTCACGTCGGTGGAAGAAGTCGACATCTTCTTGGTCGTCGGCGGCGTGTGAGCCCGTCGGAGGTTAAGACTAGATTTTTTACTGTTATGACGTCGCGAAATCAAGCGAAGCGTTGACAGTCCCTGCACCCGTTACGCAGTGACTCAAGGTCAAGTTTTGATCGGGTCATGAAAGCAATGACGGCTAGTCTTAGGGAAACATGCCTTTTCCTTATAACAAAAGGCTCGTCAATATGGATTTCAAAGAATTTCAATCGGCTTATTACTCATGAGCGCATGGGTAGATCTTTAATTGGGCAAAAGCCGATGTGTGCGGTTATAACGGCCGGGTATAACGATCGGTTGGCCAGACGGGATGACGATGACGGTTGGGATTCGCACTAGAACCCTTCTTTGCAGCTGCAATGAATAGGCTGCATTTTATTTTATTTACCTTTGAATTTTCTTTTCGGAAATCCCGCGTTCTGCAGCCAGGATCCTCGCCCCGAGCCTCCAACTCGCCGAGTTGCCGAGTTGCCGCGTCGACCAATACGAGCTTAGACCCCAGAGACAGGAAAGTGCCAGATTTGGTCATGCCCAGAAACCTGGTGATGGGTCTGAGGTGCATCGCTGACAAAGGTTTCGGCTCTCGCATAACGTTATTGCTCATGATCTGCTTAACGCCGCACGGTTTTCGGCGATTGCTTTCATACTAATGGGTTGACCAGTGCACCCTCAGAACCACCTGTTGACATTTTCTGTCACTGGGTTCAAATTTGACAATGGATTGAAAATCATCTACATGCTATTGTGCAATATAACGTTATCCCATACTATGACTACAGATGGAGATGTTTCGCATCCAAATATCTCTCAGCAGCTCTCGCCAACCCCCCTCAGCTTCGTATGCCCGCAAACGCCGAAAATAACCAGACCAAACCCTCCCAATGATGTCTATATACACAATGTGCTCTGATGGCGCTGCCTGTTGATTACGAATATTCCGGCAGACCCAACTTCTCGAAGTCCGGGACATCAGAATCACAGTTGAATTCGCGATCCCATGCCTTGGACGGCAGAATTCCCAGCTTGAGTCCAGTCTCGTAGCTCCATAGCACCGCGCTCTCCGTCTTCCACGTCCAGTACCACCATCCCCAGCCTTTTTCGAAGCTGTGCATCTGTGCTTCTGCAAACATCTTGAGAAATCTCTTGTACTCCTTGCTCCATCTGTCCGGGCCTGCGTTGAAGCGAGAGCATGTGCATCTGTCGTCCTTTGTAGGACAGCGCGGAGTGAGGATCGACGACGGCTCATCACCAGTATCGAGTGTGCCTTCCCAGCGGTTGCCCCAGCCAACATTAGTGAGATGCTTGGCGCAGTCGCTGTCGGCTTGCGACCACTCGGCGAAGATGGTCGGACCGTAACCTCTGCTGCGGTCCATGCTCAGCTCTGCTTGCTCTGTCCAACCTTCACAGGCATACTCGACTTTTTTCTGACGCGTGAAGTCGATCTGGTTCTCGTTGAAAATGACGTACTGGTGCACATCCAAGACCATGTCGTCGTAACCCGGCATCAGTCCTTGCCAGTTGTCGAGGCCCATGAAGCCGTCTCCGAAAATCACGAGAGCTTTGACGCCATTGTCACGAATCTTCTTGTATGCGGTCTCGGTCCAGCTCACAACATCGCTCGTTTTCAGGGCCGTCATCCGCGGCTCGTTGCAAAGTCCGTAGTGCGTGATAATGTTCCTGTATCGATCCTGGGCGAAGAATTTGGACAGTCGGTCATGAACCTCGAGGGAGCGCTTAGCATGCTTCTCGCCGTCTGGGCCATTTAGCCAGCCAAGTGTTCCCCACCGACCACTATGATTCCAGCCATTCTGGCTACCTGGAATGCCGTGAATGTCCAGGTTGACGCGAAGGCCATACTTTCGACACCACTCGATAGCCCGCAGTAGATACCGCCATGAGACGCGGTGGACGTAGGGATCTCCGTCATATACCTCAACCGCCCAGTAGTTATACCCGATGCGAACATGGTCTAAACCGGCAGCCTGTATGTCGCGGAACGTGTCCTCCGTGATGTACGTCGCATAGTGGTTCTCCATAACCTTCGCAGCCTTGTCGCCCAGGTGCTTCATCAGCGTGTACTCGTCAATGATCCCTAACTCGGGGTCGTACTCGAAGAGGGAGGGTGTGATGAAAGGTTCGAGGTAGAGCCATCCGCCGATGTTGACTCCTCGGGCAGGTCTCTTATCGTACGAGCCCCAGTCCTCGTTGAGGGCGGGCACGTTTTCGTTGGCTCTCGTCGAGTCGTCCCATTCGGTGAAGAGCCCCATCACGGGCAGGTCACCAACCATCTCATCGGTGAAAGTCACATTGAAATCCTCAGTTGTTGCCCAGGACCATGGATCCAGGTATGTATTTTGCCACTTGGTAGGGATTTCGCTGCGGTCTTTGTCGTCCAAGTTGGAACCTTCCCTTGATGAATCGCCTGAGCTATCTGAGTCGCCATTTTTATTCTTCTGGCTGACGACCACTGCCACGACGATGATGATGATGAGCAGGACCAGTGCGCATGCTAAGATTATCCCTTCATATTCGTTAGTGGCTGTTTCGGTAATTGCTCCTTGGCTGAACTTACAGAGCTTCTTCTTTCGCTTCTTTGGTGCTGGTCTTTGATAGAAATCTCCTTTCTCGTAACTGTCTTCACTCCAAGCACCTCCTCTCAACCCAGTCGGTGCCCTTCCCTCCTCGACTATAGCCCCACTGACAACCCTTCTCTTCCTCCTGCTGTCTCTCTCGCGCGGTGGTCTGTCTGGATGCTGCGCCGCGGCTCTGTATTCTTCTCGCCGTACTCTCTTGTCCCGCTCCGGTCTGTGCTTGCTTCGTGCATTGTCTTTGTTGAGTTGTGCTAGGGCATCTGCTGATAGTGCATTTGATCTTCGCCCACTGCGGCTGTCCTCTGATGACGTTTCGGGCCTCGTTGTCTTAGATCGTCTCTTCTTATTCTGATGCCTCTTGGCCGAGTCGCCGTGACGGTCTCGATGCCGGTCTTTCGGTCGCGATGATTCCTTTGGCGCCATTGGCATGCGTTGCACTCATTACTTCGTCAGAAGGCAAATCAAGCAAATCAAGAAATCAAAACTCCAAACATCCTGTCAGGCTCTGAAGAGCGATCCACGTCAATTGTGGAGGCTGTACAATGCTTGGTATCCAATTTCCAGGTTTAGCGCCCGCTTGGCTCTGTGTCACGGGTTGGCAGGGCAACCTGCTTATCTTATCAAGAACCTGGGGACGGAAGCCGGGGGAGCCTTTCCTTGGTACAGTGCGGGTAGTGGGGTACAGTAAGCCCCCGAAGCAGGCCGTGACAAGCCGAGCTCACATCACCTCCTCGGCGTATGTTCATCATGACATTGGGGTTGCCGAAATCCAATTTAGTTGTGCGACTTCCTTCTGCATCGTGTCTCTCCCATCTGGCATACTCGTACATTCATGGGTCAGACATCATGAAGCATCAACTCTTCAGCCAATGCTCAAGGGTCCTGGCTGGCTCCAGCCCCTCCTCCTGCGCTTCCCGGGCACTAAAGTGCCGTAGCTACTCAACACACCCGCCAAATGCGAGGTTGAACTTGCCAGTCGACTACAGCTCGACTCCTCTTTTAGCTCATGGATCTCAAGCTGTCTTGGGAAACCGAGAGCTGCCACCGGAAGTTCGCAATGGACCTACCAAGAAGATGAACCTGTTCCAAGCCATCAATGATGCCTTGTCAATCTCGCTTGCCGAGGATGAGAACGTCTTGGTATTTGGAGAGGATGTGGCTTTCGGCGGAGTCTTCAGGTGCACAATGAAGCTTCAAGAGACATATGGCAACGAAAGGGTGTTCAATACACCCCTGTCAGAACAAGGCATCTTGGGCTTTGCCGTTGGCCTCGCAGCCGAGGGCCAGCGTCCTGTGGCCGAGATTCAGTTTGCAGACTATGTCTTTCCTGCTTTCGATCAACTCGTCAACGAGGCAGCCAAAGTACGTTACCGAGAGGGCGCAACTGGTCGAAATGTAGGATCCCTGACCGTTCGCATGCCTGCTGGAGGCGTCGGCCACGGAGCCCTGTACCATTCGCAATCACCGGAAGCCGTTTTCACACATATCCCAGGTTTACGGGTCATAATGCCTCGTTCGCCTATCCAAGCAAAGGGACTGCTGCTCTCGGCGATACGATCCAATGATCCTTGCTTGTTCCTAGAGCCAAAGATTCTTTACCGAGCCGCCGTTGAGCAGGTCCCCGTGGAGGCGTATGAACTACCTCTATCCAAAGCAGAGGTTGTCAAGGAAGGGAAGGACATTACCATTATCTCTTACGGCCAGCCTATTTACACTTGCCTGGCGGCTATCCGCAAGGCAGAAGAGGACTTTGGCATCTCCGCTGAGCTGGTTGACCTACGAACGGTCTACCCGTGGGATAAGCAGACTGTGTTCGAGAGCGTGAGGAAGACGGGACGGGCCATTGTTGTCCACGAGTCCCATCTCAACGCTGGTGTTGGTGCAGAAGTTGCGGCAGCGATTCAAGGGGACAAGGATACGTTCCTCCGACTGGAAGCTCCCGTATCGCGAGTTACGGGCTGGGACATTCACAACCCCTTGCTTTATGAGAAGTATCATATTCCCGATGTTACAAGTGAGTATCTAGTCAAACCCTCTTCCAAAACCGCCATGCTAACAGTTGTGCAGGAGTTTACGACAGAATAAAGACGGTTCTCGAATATTAAGCCACATGCCAGGCCCACGGCCTGCCCCAATTAGTTCCAGGATTTCGTCATGAGGTTAGCAGTTTGCGTCAATGAGCTTTTCCTTGTACATAGAGATGAATTATACGGTAGCATTGGTGGAGTAGTTGTCATAGGAAAATGAAGAAATGATTGAGCAGCGATGCTAAAAGACCGAGAGGAATTGGTATGGAGGTACCTAATGTCCTGGTTCGTTGCGTTGGCTCTTAGATGTACCTCACTAAGAGCATCTCAGCGAGTAGTCCCGACTATTTTCGCTCTCGAGCTTGACAGGGCGCTTCAGCCACAGTTCGAGCTGCCCCTCCTGTATTACCACCCCGCCCCCCGTGGTTTCACCTCCACCCAACTCCTTGATGACGAGCCACGGAGCGTGATAGCGTCGACCCATTCATTGTCCTGACTGCTTCCCTTGAGCAAGCGCTTCGCATACAACATGTCGCACATTGACACAGTCGCTTCCTTCGTGGAGGGCGCCCCTCCTGGAGAGGTTTGTGCCGGATCCCTGAAGTTCGCTTTCGGATAAATGAGCTAACCCTCGCTTCCGTACGGTAGCTTGCAGATGTTGTTGCCGGTACGATGACGCCAAAGTCCGCAATTCGCGCCTAGCAATTGACCGACAGTGTACAGATATCAAGAACCTGGCTCTCGACTCACCCAACATCGTGTCTGAGCTTGCGCCCGCGTTCGAGAAATACAATGAGGAGCAATTCACAACTGTGAAGCTGCCCGGGAGCAGCCAGCAGGTTTGTTCCGACCATCTCCGCACACAACAAGCTTTTGGCTAACTGATTGGACTTTCAGGTAGTCATTAGTTCTCACAACTCCCTTGGCGACGGCCGTTACTTCGACGTCGAGAGCTCATCCAGCTTTGCATTCGACCATACAACCCAAGTATGCCACGCCAGCTGCAACAGGCCTACAAGTCTCATCCGCTAACGGAACCCTAGAAAGCAAGCGCCGTGCAAAGCTATGTGGTTGAAGGTGCTCAAGCAGAGCTTACGTAGGTTATCTCGCCACGTATGACGGATAAGGCTGACGGCCGCAAAGGAAGTCAACATTGAAGAGCTTGGGGAGCTATGCCAACGAGCACTTTCCGAACGCCGCATACGGAGTGTACCCTATCGAGTCCGATTCGAAGATCGCAATCGTCATCGTATCGAACAAGTACAGCCCGAACAACTACTGGTAAGACCTCAGACTCGTACAGTCTCGGCTGCGACTTACATTTGGTAGGAACGGTAGATGGAGGTCTCTCTACATCTTCGATCCCGCGTCCGGAAATCTTGACGGAAGCGTCAAGGTGGATGTGCATTACTACGAAGACGGCAACGTTCGGTTGCTGACCAACAAGACAATCTCAGCCCAGGTATCGTCGGGCACTGGCGCTGGCATCACCAAGGAAATTGCAGTGGCGGAGAAGAAGTACCAGGAGGATCTCAACAAGGGCTTTGTCAGCCTGAGCGAAGGCGCCTTCAAGGGGCTGCGACGGCAACTACCTGTGACCAGACAAAAGATTGAGTGGGACAAGGTTACCGGTTATCGACTGGGACAAGACATTGGTGGAGGAAGCGGCAAGAGGTAGGATAATAGGTTTGGGACGCACGCAGGACATGATGAGTAAAGACGTCACTTTAAGAAAGCATAGCTAGATCAGTCATTCACGGGCGAACATTACGTTATCTTGGAGTAAAACTGCCGGAGACATGGCGGGGCTTCGGGACTTGCAACTGTGACGTCCTACCTTGCCGTAGTTACAGGGCCATGTCTTTGAGTCAGATTGCGTGACTGCAACCCAAAGCGAGCATAGCTCACGAGCGCTACTTCTGGGGACCATGAAAATACCGATGCGCGATCTCTTCGCCGTACTTGCAGAATGCCCTTCACCGTGGTAAAAGGAAACGGAGAATAACAGCGTCACTACGAAGCGGAGACCGGTGCTTATTACTACGACAGTCGGCGGATAAGTCAATCTACACTAATGATGGCGCATCGCAATTGAGAGACAGTTGTAGTAATACTGCGCCCTCTTTTTTTGGCGGAAACGGCAGCATAGTAGTTCGCTGTGAGTCAAAGGCACAGACAGTGGTGCAATGCGTGAAACCATCACGGAACGGAGGTCTTTCGTACTCGGGTTCGTGGCAAGTGACGACAGACGGACCTCGGGTGCCCAAGGACGGCAATCTTGCGACGGTCCTCGGATGGGTAGCTAAGAATGGAAATTAGCTAGGCACTACGCGACTACGGCCCCTCTTATCGGCAGAACGGTCAGGGGCCTTGATCAGGCCGTACACTGTCTAACTATCTTGAATTCTGAGAGGGGGGAGGGGTCTGCGTTGGCTCGTTCTCGCCGCCAGGGGTTCCAAAGCAACAAGTTGGTGAACGCTGGCGAATTAGAGCCCTCCGCCGGATGATTATGCGGCCTTCGATTGGCCAGCCTCCGCCTTAGCTCTCCTCTCCTGCCGGCGACGGAAAGTTAAGCAGGCCGATGGCGCCAAAAAAGAAAGGGAAATGGCCAACTTGATACATACCTTACAGTCAGCAACCTCCCGCCGCAATCAATTCTCCTCCTCGCATCTCGCTCTCCCTCTCCGCTTCCCCCATCGCCAAACCCGACTCCGATCACCAGGCTCTCCCGCCGGCACCGAAGGATTACCAAACGACAAATCGACGATTGTCGCGCCGAGTCTCCCCAACAACACAGTCCACCTTTTTCTCCTCAACAGTCGTAGCTTCGAGCACCTCCAGTCAAAATGTCCAAGGAATTCACCTACCAGGATGTTGCCGAGCACAACACCAAGAAGGACTTGTTCCTCGTGATCCACGACAAGGTCTACGACAGCACCAAGTTCGTCGATGAGCACCCGTACGTCCACTTCCTCCCCCATACCTCCACAACCCAGTGATGGTGCGTTGCGCGGCACTTTGGCTAATCACATGCTCACAGCGGTGGCGAGGAGGTTATGCTCGATGTCGGCGGCCAGGATGCTACTGAGGCCTTCGAGGATGTCGGCCACAGCGACGAGGCCCGTGAGACCCTGGAGAAGCTGCTCGTGGGTACTCTGAAGCGCCAGGTAAGACTAACTCTCACCCCCCCCCCCTTCTCCCAAAATCGCAAAAATGGCAAAATGAACCTCCACGCCTAACACGAAAAACGCAGGCCGGCGACCCTGAGCCCTCCAAGCCCCAGTACACTGCCAACGCCGTCAGCAGCTCCAAGGCTGAGTCTGCCGGCCTGGGCATTGGCGCCTATGCCGTCATCCTCATTGGCGGTGTCCTCGCCTATGTTGCCTACCAATACACTCAGAACAACGAGGCTTCGGCGTAAGCATTCTTCTCGGATTGAACAGCGTCATCTTATAGCGGGATCGGCTTGGGGTCCTACATTGCGGGAGGCGAACGGAAGAGACATCACCTGGTAAATGCTAGAGTGTGCTAGGGTTGGCGGGTTGCGGGGAATATCTTGAATTGGTGACCCGGTTCCTTTGGCACGATCTTTGCGGCGGATAGATCTTCTTATAATGAACAAATGATCTTACATTCACCTCTATATAAACGAACATAATGCGTGGGTCTCACATTATAGGGGTGCTTTTTGACGTGGGTTACCACTACTGGAGATCGAGTACACCAATGATTCGAGGTTGCTCAGCAAACACCAAATTCAGTGATGGGCATTCTAGCATGCATATAGCAAGCGCAGGGCAAAAAGCTTGGACAGCAAAAGTACGATACAGCTGCAGAACCACAGTGCAATGAGGTGCATAGCCTCTTCTGCCTGGAGCCAAGGTAGAATGGAACTGAGAAGACGATAAATGCGATCAAGACTAACCTCCAACAAGCTGTTCCTGGAAACATATATGCACTCTCGGGAGGTTCAAGGTACCGTTCTGCCATGTAATTTCTCACATTTTGGCGGTTCAAATTTTGCATCGGCGTTCCTTATTGATCCTGGGCATGGAATATCAGTGGTTCGCATTCGGTTTCTCTTTCTCCTTGCGCTGCAAATTCACCGGCCTCCATACAGTGCAGTGGTTCAACTGGATTGTTGGGGCGGTTGAACGTTAAAGTGGGTAACGGGTTGGTGCGCCACAGTTGGTCAGCCTCAAGCCTCGCATCGGCCTTTCATACTAAAGCAACGTCAGTCCTGACCACTCTTGGTCCAGACCCTTTCGTTTTCTCACCCTGCGGCCTCAGCTACGGCTTGTCCCTCGTTTCCCTCACCATGTCGTCGTATCTGGAGAAGCAGTCGTCGGCGTTCAAGGGCACGCTGGCCTCGGCCGCGGCCAAGCTCTCCAACCCGAGCAGCAACAAGGCCGCCTCTCTGGCGCCGCCGTCGCCCTCGCCCTCCGCGGCCTCCGACTCGACGACGCCCACGGCGAAGCGCAAGCGCGATGTCGTCCCCGAGGTCTACTCGCAGCCGCAGCTCACGGGCTACGGCCAGGATGCCAAGACGCAGATGACGTTTGCCGTGGACTATTTGAAGAAGAAGGATAAGCCCAAGTCTATCACCGACATCATCGATCATCTGGGCCTGCGGTCGTACACGGACGAACACAAGAAGGCGCTCACGGAGGGCTTGAGGGGCCACCCTAGGATCGAATGGAAGCCGGACCCGAGCTTGAGCGAACAGACCTGGCTGTCCGGCACCTACGCGCACCGGCCCATCATTCCCGACGTCAAAGACGCAACGTCCCTGCTTGCACATCTCCAGCGCAAGACGGACGCCTCGGGCGTGTCGGTCAAAGATCTCAAGGACGGCTGGCCCGACTGCGAGGACACGCTGGCGGATCTCGAGCGCAAGCACAAGGTTCTGGTGGTGCGGACGAAGAAGGACAACTTCCCGCGGTACGTTTGGCCGAACGACGCCTCCCTGCACCACAGCGTGCAGCCCGAGTTCCAGGTCATGTGGCACCGCGTCCCGCTCCCCAGCCTCGACGACATGCACCGCAAGCTGGTCAGCGTCGGGCAGAAGCCCACGAGCGAGGACCCCCTCAAGCTGGTCACGACCGGGGTCAAGCCCAAGGCCCAGAAGAAGAGGGCGGGCAAGCGCATCGGCAAGGCGACGAATACCCACATGGCGCACCTCATGCAGGATTACAGCAACATGAGGAGATGACATGTTTCATGCCCCGGAAGAGCTGCGGCACTCGATGCGGAAAAAGCTGTCATGTCTAATACACAAAGAGCGATTGATTTTACTTTTTCCTTCTTACTGTTCTTTTTTCTCACACGGAAGCAAAAGGGATGTTTTATGGATTGGCGTTGGGGGGCATATGTCTGTATTCCATGCTCTTGGTGCTGGAAACACACAAAAAACGACGGAATCTGAAATCTGGACGGAAGATCACACCGTCATAGCGGCAACGCAGCGTAAACAAATTTGAAAACGATTTACAAACTTGTGGGAGCGTCTCTATGTCCTCTTTCCTTTGAACGTATCGTGTAAAACATGCAGGTCGTCATTCATTCTCGGTGTCGCCGGGCGTGTTCTTTGCCATGCCTCCCCATCCAACCCTCGCCTCCTTTTTTCCCTCCTCAGGTGTTCGGGCCGCATCAGCTCGAACCCGGTCGAACAGATCCTCAAAGACGGCGGCTTCCTGGAACCCCCCGACGCGGTACCGCCCCTGCACGGTCACGGACGGCACGGCGGCGACCCCGAACTCGCTCCTCGCGGCGGCCACCTCCCTCTTGACCAGCCATGCGGCCTGCTCGCTGGCCAGGACGGCGCGCACCTCGTCCCGCTCGAGGCCCTCTTCGCAGCCCAGCTCCACGAGCCACTCCTGGTCGGTGATGTCGCGGCCGAGCTCGAAGTAGCCGGCGTAGAGGCGGTCCAGCACGCGGGCCTGGGCGGCGGCGCCGCGCCGCTGGAGGACGAGGGTGGTGAGCGTGTGGGACGCGAGCGAGGGGCCGGTCCGCCCGGTGAGGGAGAACCGGATGCCGTGCGGGGCGCCGGCGGCGCGGATGCGGTTCAGGAAGTCGGGGAACTTGTCCGCGCCGAACTTTGCCTCGTAGAGGCCGCGCTTGTCGAGACCTTTTTGGGAGCAGAAGTATGTTAGCAGTGTCTTTGGTAACTAGTCTGCCGAAGGCTCGTTCGGAAAAGAACATGGCGTTCTTTTTGTTCCCTCAAGAAGATTAAGAGTAGCAATTCAGGGGCTCAGCCAACGCAAAAGTCACATACCACCATCGATGTTTGGGTGTAAGATGAAGGGCTTGTAGGCCACCGTGAAGTCCACCTCGGGATGGGCCGCCTTGTAGCGTGACGTGAGAGCGTCAAGGCTGCGCTTCTGGATGTAACACCACGGACACAAGGTGTCAAGGTGCACCACAATGTTGATCAGGTTCCCGCCCTGGGCCTGCGCTTGCTCCATCTCCGCGGTGAGAAGCGGACCGGCCTCGGGCCAGTGGCGGTGATGACTTCTAGCAGGGCTTCTTTTACCAGTCTTCCAGGTTGGATGTCCATACGGCGACGCAAGTCGTGTAAGAGCCGGTAGCAGTTGAGCTGGTGCTTTTCTTGACCACGAAGTTGTATTGTTGTTCCCTGTTGGGTCCCTTATATGTGGCCGGCCCATGGTTGACTTACATACCTCACCTACATATATCCGGCACCTGCAGCACAACGGTCGTCACACTGCCTCCTTTCATGTTGCAAGGGGAGGGGGAAAGGGAAACTGACAAGACCAGGCCATTAAGTCACCCTTGCACCGTATGGAGCGATCCTCCGCTTCCCCACAAGTCATCTGCTCTGACATCGCAATACCGGCGGTCGCGATTACTAAACAGAAAAAGAGCAACATGTGTTTGCATGCCCGTTCCCGCTTTTGTTTGTTCTCCCGCTCCAAGGTGAAAAGTCTAGAAACCCCGTTTCAGCTCACGTCCCCATCCCCATATTTTCTGCCCAAAGGTATATACCAGCTGTGGAATGTGAGGACTTTGTGTTGGGCACGAGGGTCGGCTGTGTTGTGGCTTCACGGGAGAGTGAGAGAAGATGGGCCTTGCCGTGTACGCCCCAACCCATCCGGTCCAAGGCAATCTCGAAAACAATTGAAATCATTCACGATCAAGTTCTAAAAAGGTAGTCAAGCAATGGAGGAAATATTCATTCACAGCTGCAATCCTTAAGGATTCCTCGAGGATGCGGTGGTGACGTTTTGGTGGTTTGAGTCTGGCTGAAGCTAGAGATCACTAATCATATAAAGGACCTAGGCGGCCAAGGAGCTCCCGGCCGACCATTTAGACGCTCACCGATGGACCACACAAGGCTGCGAGCCATGATTAGTCGTCATGCAAATATGGAACCGCCGGCATCGATCACCGCATTTATTTTCCATGCAAAGTAAGCACTTAAAAGATGAAATATGGAGCAGGAGGCTTTGTTTAAATGATTGGTGCTAAAAAGCACCTTGAATTGCCTGCAGCGACTCTGTGCGTACTGTATCTATCGAGCATCGTCCAAAATCCATGTGTGCCTTGTTCTACAAAGTCGAAATCCCAAGTCCAACCTCCTAGCATTTGGTTGCTTCCGTCCGTATCCGCCGGTATCCACCATTGTAAGAGCCGGCCGCCTGTCTATTTGCACATGTAACAAAGGAAAAGAAAAAAAGAGAGCAAGAAAAGCAAAAAAAATCATCCGCGCGTGCTGGGGTGATGGTAGAGCGGCGCATGCCGAGTATGAATTAAGAGTAGTTTTCAGGCAGGGTATACCCTCATGTTCATGTAAAGTAAGTTCAAATGTGGATATCATGCATTGGAACCCCATCTTTCCCAGAGTGTAAACAAACATGCGAAATCGAAGAATCCTCCCGCTGTGTAAGGAAAAGTCTCATTTTAACTGGCTTATGCCATGTGAACCAGTCCTGCCTCCGCACTCTGGGGACGCCGCATTTGCGGCGCGGCGCCAAAGTACATCTGGCCCATGGCGGCAGCGCTTTGGGGATAAGCGTCCGGCTCAGGGTACACGTAACTACCTGCATGCTGCGCGGGCGAAGGCATGTGGGAGGGAGAGTGCCAGCCAACACTGCTCATGTGCGGGCTGCCCCCGGCACTGCCCAAACCAGACTGGTGCGGCTCAAGGCTGGGTTCGAGCGTCGGTGGAGGACCGTAGCTGGTGGGATGCGACGTAGGCCTCATGGCTGTGTTATATGCTGCCGATGAGGTTGAAGAAGGACTTCCAACACGGAGGTGCGGTGGCAAAGGGCTATTTTGGGGAAGATATTGGAAGTCGCCAGCGTGGCGGGGTATGCCGTTGGCACCAGAGAGGTCCATGCTCGGTGACATGGACATAGTCCGTTGGGCGGGAGATGGCGTAGTCATCAAGGGGGAGCCGTGGCTGGACATGTGGTCGCTTTCCGAACGCGCCTGGCCAACCACCTTTGACTTGGAAGCCGCCAGCGCCGCAGCTGTAGCAGCCGCCGCCTCTTCGATAGTACCACTGTGATGATTCTGATGCCGTGTCAGGGTTGTGCGCCTCGTGAAGGTCTTCTGGCAGTCGGCGTAGGGACATTTGTAAGGCCTCTTGCCCGAATGCGTGCGCCTGTGACGGGCCAGGGAGCTGCTGTCGCTAAAGGGCTGGAATGAAGAAGTCAGCGTCTGAGGGTTCATCTATGCTGAGCGGCTGTGCTGCCATACCTTGGCACAAGTCTCACAGTGGTGCGGCTTCTCGCCTGTGTGCACTCTTTGGTGAACGGTAAGGGCCGATCGCTGGATAAATTGCTTCCCACAGTTTTGGTAGTCGCAGACGTGTGGTCTGTGGCCCGTGTGGATGCGCTCTGCCGTTCGTTAGCGGGTGCGTTGTCAACAGCTGCCGACCCGATGCTTACCGTGACGAGCCAGATCGCTTCGTCGCGCGAAGCCCTTCCCGCACGTACTGCATGGGTACGCCTTGACGGGCTGCTGGGGGGACTGAGATTGCTGAGGCATCTGTTGTAGAGGGAGGGCAGACATGTTGGCCATGCCATGCATGTCTGGAAAGTTGGGCATCTGCATTGCACTGGACATGGGATTCGGGATATGTAACGGGGCCTGCATGGCGGTGGGCGAGGGATATGGTCGCGACATGCCATGAGAGGTCGAGTAGTGCGAGTGTTCGGAGCCGTGTGGCGAAGCTGATCGTTCCATGATGGGATCGGGTTTAATGAGGTGGTGGTGGTGGTGATGTTGGTGTTGTTGGTGGTGGTGGTGGTCGAGGGCAAACTGATGGTGTACACTTCCTTTGTTATTCAGCATGGTCGTAATGTCCATAACCTCCGCCGGACCAGGTGATGGCATGCTGGTGGGCTCTGCTATCTGAGAGACCTCGCGTTTTTGCCCACGCTTCGATATTATTCCTCCGAAGAAACCCTGTCGACCCGCTGCATGTGTGGAACGGTAAGGAGAAAAGTCGAGGTTGAAATCGCAGGTATTGTAGTCAAAGACGTGTCGTCGTGCGGCGCCCTGTCTCACGGTATTTCTGCAAACTCGAGTGCTGCCAAGCGCGTTGCTTCGCCACGGGTGAGGTTGATGCGCGTGCTGCAAAAAACCAAGGGGTTTGGTGCTGACGTATGTCCTTGCTCGACGGCGATGTTAAGGTAGGGACCAGGGAGCGAGAGCACGGTGGGTGAAAAGGAAGAGAAAGAAAAAAAGGGGGTCCCTCCTCGCCAGAGAGGGTTGAAGAGATAGGAGGGTGCTGTGATGGGGGAAAGGAAAGAGGGAAAAGGTTCTGATCACAGGTAGGCCTGAGACGAGCCCGGGAGTGGCTTGGTTATTATAAACAAGGACAGGTTCAGCACAATGGGATGCGCGGTGGACGATGACAGGCTTGCAGGCTCAGGCAGCTTACAGGAGCCGGTGCTAAGAAGCAAGTCACAGGCCACACAGACCTGCGGGAGAGCATGAAAATAGCATCCCGATTGTGGATTGGGTGGGAGTGGGGAGTGTGGTAAGGGAGGGAGAAGGGGGGGGAATAAAAAGAAAAATGATCCTGGAATTGAATGAAACAACGAGGGCCACTTTGCCTAACCCGATCGTGACCCAGGACCATAAGGTAACCACCTGCCAGAGGCTAAGGTAGTGGGAGATGCCACTAACTTACGGCGGACAACGCAGGGCGGGTACCTCCAAGCCAAAGGAAGGGGCAGGGGTGGGGGGGGTGTGCCTTGTCAGAGGTCCCAGTGGTCCTGGATCGGTACTTCAGGTTAGGCAAAGCTACTTACGAATGAGTGCCAATGACAGTGTGGATGAATGTAGCGCCGCACAATAGGAGTCTTTCAGCTGGTACCCTCAGGTCACCTGCGGCCCTTTGCCGCTGTGCGGTGTGTCCGGGGCCCAGCGTGGGAAACATCCACTGGCAACAATGCGTTGGGTGTAATACCGCTTACCTGTGCCCAAGGCCACGCGCCCGCTGCATCTTTTTGGGGTTCTTTTGAGACAGAACCACGCGACAACAAAGAAACGCTGCGTGCTGTCAATGGCCAGGGGCCAGCAGATGGTCCCCTCGGCCGGCGGAATAGCCTCCTCCTTCTCCTCCTCCTCCTTCTTATTCTTCTTCTCCCCAGCCCAAGGGATGGGTGATGCAAGGAAGAAACCACGCGCTGCAAATGGCTAGTCAATCGTGGACTGTTTTGGCATGTGACGTACCGGCGTTATTGTGGTGGTGGTGCCAGATGAAGACGTCAAAGGCTGAAAGGGGGGTGGAGGGCGTCAGAGTAAAACATCCAGCCATTCAGGTCTGCGTTGCTTTACTGTACTTTGCTTTGGTCCGGCCCACCAGAGAACGTGTTGATGGGCGTACGCGAGCCGGTCGCTTGTGTGGTCCGCTGAGGAGAGAATACGAAACAAAAAAAAAAACCGAGGTGCCAGGTTAGGCCTTTCAACTGGCTCCAAGGTAAAACTAAGGTGCCCTTCAGAATTCAGATTAGCGAGCTTTCGTCAAAACAAGCAGAATGACATGGACGTGACACTTGGCAGTTCCCGACTTACCTCCCAAGGCAAGGCAAGGCAAGGTGAGGCAAGGCGAGGGGCCGTTCCTGGAGAAAGCATTTAGGTACTTTGGGTAGGGTGGCCCCGGTTTACCTTACCATACGCCTGCTCCCTTGAGGACATGTAACTTAGATTACACATTACCTTGCCTTACCTGACCTTACCGCACATAAGGTAGTAGTCTAAGACGATTCGGTCGAGCTGCGCTGTCATCATCATCGCTACTGTATCTGACTCTTACCGGAAGTCGAGTTCCCGATCTCGTCAAGGGATGGCGGCCACAAGGTGAAATAACTGGATACGGAACTCCTTGCAGGATCGCACACTTCCGTACTCCTGGAATACTGTACTCTACACGGCCTTAACTTATTCTCTTGCCACTTCGCTTATCAGCAAAGCTTCGAATGCGCCGATACTACGTTGCGACCATTGTGCTGTGCGGAGGGAGGATCAATCAATCAATCAATCATCAATCGATCATATCATCATTGTTTACTTCCGCTCGTTGGCCCTGCTTGTGGTCCCGGGCAGCCTGGCCCTGATTTGCAGCATTAACCCTAACGAGGCGCCGTTAACCTCATCGGCCCTCAAATTACGCCTCCCCTGGCAGAAGGTCTGCCAGACAAGTTACCCCATCCGTGATGCGGTCTCCCCTCCCTTGTCAGGTCTAGCCCGGTAGGGTAGAACGCTGGCGTGTGCGCGGCGCCCCCGTCCACCAAAAAAAGCCCGGTGCATCAATGGAGCCTTTTCCTGGACGATGTGCCAGGGGTGGGAGGGGGTGTGCGCCGCGTTGTTTTGGATACCCGCAGCTCGTGTTACAGCGCTGGCAGATCCAGAAAGCTTCCAGAAGCACTCAGAGCTTGCAATTGGCTCCGCTAGCACTGGTCGATGTCAACCTGCAGTCAAGTCTCCCTCCCTGTTCCGATGGCGATGCTGCACGGTACAGCAATGAATGCCTGTCATGGGAAATGGAAACAATTGTATCATGTCCTCAAATCCGCGCGCGCCGCCTTTGTGCGCATCCGGAGGCTGTATCCATACACGACGCAAACTGCGCTCGGCAAGCTTACTAGATAGGCAGGATGGCGAGCAACGCCTCCCACAGTCTTTTTGCTGAGGCTTGTTTCAGCGGCATGCCGCTGCGCTGGCTTCTACTAATCTGTGCCTGTTCGGCGAGTGTTGACAGGGTCTAGCGCAGCCTCGATAGAATCGCCATCTGCACCGCCTCCAACCTTTCAAAACGCCGTTCGCACCTTGTCAGTGGAGGATGGCTGCTCCAGGGACTGTATTGCGACGGAGTTGAGCCACAACCTCGCACAAATGCGTCCGGGTTCAGGAGCTGTCAACGTAGATTACTCATGCATGCAAGGCACCTCATGCTGTCGGGCTGCCTTGTCCCACGGACTCCGTTGGACTGTGTGGCAGAACCAACAGATCCATCCAACCTCTATAGTACGGTACCAGCGTGCCAATGTAGGGTGCTCCATTGTTGCTCGCCTCGTGGCGGCGGAACACGGAGCGCTGTACAGAGCGCGCTCGAACCAACCTATTCTGGTGCAATTAGACCCGGTAGCCGATCGTTATGTTGATCCAGGAGCCACGACAGGGGTTCACCCAGTACGGTAGGACATCTCGCGCGTGCTGGACTGCACGGGCTTACGAGCAACCTAAGCCAAGAGATCTTACGTCCTTCTCCCGTTGACCGCAGATAGGAGTACCTTGGCAGGCGTCTTCAGCTAGTAGTCCTCTTCTCATCGAGTTCATGTGGAACTTCACCAGAACCAGGGCAGAGTACTGTCAGTCTTCATTAAATGCTGCAACTACCCAGCCACAGGCTCAAAAAAGGGCCACTTGGAGCCCTCGACCGCCCGCCCGCTCTCGCGACCACCAAATCGTCCAACGGCGTGATCGACGAATTACCCGGCCCACCGCAATTCTCAGTCGTGACTTATTCATGACGGTTTGACAGACCAGTGGCCTTGGACGGCAATAGGGGGAGCCGACCAGGGAGGGGGGTGTGCGGTGCCAGCAGCGTTGGTTCTGTGGAGAGGCCGATGGTCAATGCATGAAGCAGGGAAATTTGCACTAGCTTCCCCTGGAAGCTTTCTGGAAGAATTCTGCTGCAGGACCTTTGTTCGCAAACATGGCCCATGCCCTTGCTCCGTGCAGTTTCGGTGGCATTGTTCTTAAGTCTTCGAGAAGAGGCAATGATTGGCCGGTGCGCATGCAAGTGCCAAACAAGGAATAGAAGGCCAACACGCGGTTTCGACCATATTCGGAGCCATGTACGGCGACTTCAGAAGCCCTTCGTCTCGATTGTTTGACGCTCGCAAGATCGGTTTCGGAAACCCGTCCTCGCAGCCTTTACTTGATTGGCTCCTCGTCTTTCCCGTCGGACGCTTCCCTCGACACAATGGGCAGATTTTTCTGATCGGACATTTTGGAGCAACCCTTTCTGTCAAAACGACAGGTCAGGGAAGTGCCGAGGTTTGGAGGCACACACCGCCCCGTGCTTCAGCATCGGCCTCCCTGATGCACATCAGCCAGGGTGTGCCAGGATGGCCGGGGTAGCGGCCAGGCATGGGTCCGTCAAAGGACCCTGAACGGTGCACAATAAGTCAAGGAATAAATGTCGCTGCCTATTCCACTGCAACGCTGGACAGCGATGTGCGTCCTACGCTGCTCCTCTGCCATATGTGACCGTGTCATTGCATAGGCAATAGGCAATAGGCAATAATGGCGAGCTTAACTCCACTACCCTAGCAGCCAACATTAGGTATGGTCATAAAGAGAACCGAAAGGCACTCCCTGGCGTCGCATCCGTGAAAGGGGGAAGCGTGCGTTGCTAATTGCTGGGTGTAACGTCACCATCACCAAATCGTCAACCTTGCAGAGAGTGGCTTTTCATTGTACTGTATGCCACTACTTCAAGCATGGAGCTTGAGTTCGGCCACACTTCAGCTGCAGAGGGAACGCTGCGTTGGACTGGAGCATCAAACGTGCCGCACGAATGCACCTCAAGGGGGGGAACCCCCACGCATTGTCCGAGGTGGCTGGCAGCATTGTCTATTGATCGGGTGATGCAACTGTGCGGAAGCCAACGAGCGTGGCTTCTTGTCGATCGGGGAGAGGCAGGCAGCGCGTGGATCGTCCGCGCAGCTGTGGCGCGCTGCCTTTTTCGCCCTCGCGGATTCGTACCTGACGCACCAGCTGGATCGCCTGCAGACGGCCATTCCGGTGGACCGTTACGAAACCAGCGGCGACCTGGGCTAGGTGACCACGAGCTGCCTGGTTTTGTCTCAGCATATCTACCTAGCTAGAACACCCAGGTCATCCAGCTCTTGTCGCTACTTCCATTGGGGTTTGATTGCATTGTGGAAGCCCTCACTGACTCGAGGCTAATGACGGCCTCGTGTGCCAGACTGTCCTGTAATGTTGAGGGCTCCACGATCGAAGGCTGATTCCGATACAGAGGTTGCATTTCAATATCCCAGCTAGCTGGACTGCTGTACCTTACACCCCTCAGTCCCAGCATCATAACTCGCTCGCCAATTGTTAAACTATGGCTCGAGCGAGCGAGGACAGGGGCTGCTAGAGCACAGCCAGGCAAGAAACCTGCGTCTGCTCAATGCTGGAATGTTTAGCGCCATGTGCTAAACATTCTGCTAGCGAGCCGGACCAACAGGAACACATCCGCTTGGCCATTCGCTTCTCAGCATTGCAACGGCGTCATCGCTATCTGGAACGACAATGGCCGATAATGGGAGCTGGCTTGCTATTGTCGGCATTGTCGATCTTGTGCCGAATAAGCCGCCCTTGCATAAGTTTCTGTCACGAGCTGTGGTGTTTGTCCTTGCCGCAGCTGGAGACGCTACAGTCACATTCTCTAATGGAAACTCGAGGCAATCAGGTGTCATCAGATGTGGATGCTGTAGCTGCCAATGTTGGCTTTCCGCTGAATGCAATTTTGTGGCGTCGCGAGCCCTCTTCTTCCTCAGGTGGACAGAGCTTCACAGCATAATGCTGGCCACCATGGGGAAGAAGACTTCTAGAAGCATTCTGTCGCGCAACCACCTTGTCGCTTGTCTGTGCTTGACACTAGCTCGGCCTGCGACCATGCCGGCAGAACTCGACAGGGATACTGCGGACCCAGGCGTTGCCGCCACGGGACCTTTCCACGATCAAGGTCTGTGCCATTTACCTTCATCTCATGGGTTTTCGCCATGCCAGCGTGTGCTCTGTGCCTTTGAAGCTCAGAGCCACAAGGAATTGTGCGCATCACATGCCGTCTCCCATATTCGTGGTCTTGAGGAATCGCTTCGCGATGCGAACCGCCCAGCGATGCTGCCCATCCGTCATCCTCACCTTCAGCGCCAGAAGCTTCCATTCAGCTTCGCAAATGAAGACCGGCACTATGGCCAGCCCAGTGGGTACCCTGGCTAATTGGACACCGGGTAACAAGTATCATCAGGTTAGACCCTTTCAGAGTAATCACACTGAACACGAGCATTTGCCAAGGAGTGAGCATGGAGATGCCTAACCCGTCGGATTTCATCCGTGTGCTTGCACCTTAGGCTTTGAACTCAGTGTCTGACAGCTGACGACAGCAACTCAACGCATCCACGCTGTCTCGTGTCGGATCCCACGGGCGGCCTACAGAGATTCGTCAGTACCTCACGCCGCTTGCCCAGGCAGCCCACTTGTTTCTCTTTTCCAAGACATGATCCCGAGCCTACGGTACCGGGGAGTCCGCCTCGCCTGGTCCCCTAACATCCGGGGTCAGGAGTAGGGCGTGGGTCATATGGTCCTTGTGGACGGAGCATCTCCATACACCGAGCCTCTCTACCATTACGCAGTAGTAACATCCACAGTCATCAAACACAGAAACAAGAGTGCTCCATCGTTGGGCTGCGGCTGCGAGGTCGTCCCAACTGTGGACCGGCAAGGGCCTTTTTGGTTGCGCTAAATGGCCCTCTTCCACCTACCCTAAGAGACTGACTCAGGCAGCCTGTCGCACGATTATCAGGCTCATATTTGAGGTCGAGACCTCCCGAAGCCCGGCGTCCTGTGACGGCGCGGGTACGCAAAGGGTAACAGTAGCGACGACGAAGCCGTCCGACAATGGTGCGGAACAAGAGGTTAATGCATCACCATGTAAATATGTCGAAAACATCCTATTTTGGCATGCTCGTCGTCGGACTGGACGAGTCGGTCGTCCTGCCTTTTGACACGCGTCTAGGGCTTAGCCAAGATCCCAGTGGGAACAGAGGGCGGGCTGCGTGCCAGGTAAATTGAACGGATACCCGTTCGATCGTGGCATGCGAAAGTGATCGAAGCATTGTGTGAACTCGAGGGGATCCACAGCACAAGTCTATCCAGGGTTCGGTGGTGTTGATGATCGACGCGCAGTAAGGCGAACGAACCCTACATGGTGACATCTCACTACATCAAATGAAAAGCAAACACGAATACTCAGACCAATATTTTTATGTCACTGTATTTAAAACCATGCATATGTCTTCAGCATTGTGAAACAGGCGTCGGCCCTGCCTAATGAGGCAACCTACCCTAAACAAAATTTCCCATTTTGGACATGGCCAAGGGGGTTGGAAGTGTCTTGATCCGTCGCCATCCACCCTCTTGAGGCATTTGTCGTCGCGAAATCCACAACAACACCAAGCGGTTCCGTGGTCTAGCTGGTTATGGCATCTCGTTAACACCGAGAAGGTCCCCGGTTCGAGCCCGGGCGGAATCACTCTTTTTGCCTCCGTTGACCATTTCTCGGGCGGTCATGAGATGAACAATCGCCGACGTGGTGGTTTTTTTTTTTCCCTTCCCATTTTAGGACGTGCTGTATGTCGATGCTTAAGCTTGTCATACTTCCTTCCGAGATTGATAGGGAAACAGCTGGCGTGGCAGATGGGGCCAGGGTATTTTTCTGTCATGCAGGGCCCTGGACGAGGAGGAACGGTTTCTTGCAAGGGATAGTATTCCAGCATCGTGTCCTACCGCTCGGCGCATTTCACAGAGTGCAACAGATTTAGCGGACAGGAATCAGTGATGAGCATCGCTAGCGGCTGACGGGTGTCTGAACAAAGAAACACGAATCCTTCGGTCAGAAGCGGTGTAAAGGGCAGAGCTGGAAGTCACCCGAATGCTGAGAATGGGGGCGACAACGCTGTCATTTCTCTAAAGAAGCCTACCCGATCCAACCCAAAGGATTCCCAAGTCTGCAAACGAAAATGACTACCTGAATAAATCGCTGACATCGTACTCGACACTCCGTTACGGCTAGGGAAAAGCTGTGCGCTGCGGCGCGGACATCACGACCAACGCGGTTCCCCTCTTTCCAGAGAGGGCGTTTCGACAACATTTTTGTCAGCGAAGGGGTCATCCTCGTCATCCTCCTCAGGCTCCGATTGCTGGACTGGCGCAGGACGGGGAGGCTGTGCGACGGGCCTCACCATGGGGGGCGGCCTTGGCGGCGCGGCGGGTTTGGGAGCAGGATCGAGGCTTAGGCCGGCGAGGTCGGGAGGTTGGCTGGCCGTAGGCGATGATGAGTTGGCGAGCGCTTCTTTGCCTTTCATGGTCGCCACTTTGACCGGGTCAGTCGATGTACAATAATCAGCGACGTTGGGTGGAGTGACTCACTTCGGTACAGATGGGCCTGCTCGGCCAGCTCATCGTCGGAATCACTGTCAGCATCAATGGAGCGATCCATCTGCTCAAACGACATGAGTGCATGTACAAGCTCGTCGTTGGCATGGAGTAAACCACCGAGCCACTGTTCGTCTTCAACGTGGTGAATCTACTCGGGTCAGCGAAAGGATCCGAATGCTAGTGTGTGATGAGCTCATACGTAACGCAACACCCTCCTACGGAGCTGCTTGCACTCTTCGAAGCGTCCCACGGCCTGCGCATTTTCCGAAATACGCTCCTTCTCTCGATTAATGCTTTGCAGAGCATTCATAAGGTTGGTCGCAGCAATCGAGGAATCGGCGACGACGGTTTTCATCTGGGCCTTTTCGGCCTCCAGGTTGAAAGGCTTCTTCTTGCCCTTTAGTTTGTCCTTTTTCTTATCCGCTGAGGAGCTTCCGAAGAAGGACCCCGACAGAGACGATGACTTGGAGTGCCCGCGCGTTTGGGTGGCAGTCACCGGCGTAGCCGTACTAGGACCGCCAGCGGATGAGGGTACGGCAGATTGGGCGTTTTGTTGCGCGGCCCTTCTTGCCTCCTCTTCCTCTTCGTCTCCGAAGGGATTCGCCTCCGTCTCCTGAAGCACCTTGGAGCGCTCCTGAGTGACGGTAACTTTCCTCTTGGGTAGCTCCTGAAAGATAAGATTGTTAGAATGCGTTCTTCCTGGAGTTAATGTGGGCTCCATCACAGGGCATGCCCTCTCACCTTGTGCAGGAGCGCAATTCGGTCCAGTCCTGCTGTACCCTTGTACTGCGACCAGACTCTAAACAGCTCGCGGCACTTGCTCTTGACGGCTGGGTCGGAGAGATCAGAAGATCCGCAGACGCGGAGACGCTCCAGAAGCGGCTCATCAGCAAAGGTGCGCTGAAACCTAGGACCGGCGTTTTGGATGAGGCCATCAAGGATGACGAGGGCGCGGAGCTG
This sequence comes from Paramyrothecium sp. XJ0827, assembly GCA_020881915.1. Lineage (NCBI taxonomy): Eukaryota > Fungi > Ascomycota > Sordariomycetes > Hypocreales > Stachybotryaceae > Paramyrothecium > Paramyrothecium sp. XJ0827. The sequence goes on along the minus strand of JAJFPB010000007.1, from coordinate 2,006,681 downwards.
GCGGTGGACGTTGCCGTACTTGAGCTTCTTGCGGATGGCTCGCGCGGCTTCACCGGGGCCCGTTGCTTGGAGCTTGATAACATCTACCAGCTCCGGGATGCCGCTGAAGTCCTCCTCCTCATACTGCTCCGAGGTGAGGTTCTCGATGGTGACTGTGACAGCCGAGAATGGTTTTTTCTATACATAGTAGTTAGGATCGGATCGCACATGCCGTGTTCGCCAGACGGCGGAACCACAATCTTCGCAGAAGATGTGGGCGTAGACATGGCCCGGGGTGGTTCGGCTGGGCGAAGAACAAAGCCATGGCGCCGAGAGGGGAAAACCAACGGACCTGTTGAAACATGATGCCGGAATGAGCAGTCTCCGCTCGTTCTGTTCCGAATGAATGCTGTCAAGTAAGAGAGCGCGAAGGCCGTCTCGGGATGTGTTCCCGCGAGCGAGAGGAGGTCGGTTGTCGCCGTGGAACTGCCGAATCGGCGCACTCCCCGCAACTGTGGAAGCTCCCTACCTTACCTCAAGGTAAGCTACCTTCTGGACGTGTGCTACGGGCCCGATGCTTGACCCAGAATGTTGAGTGAATGCGCGCGCGGTAGGAAAGATGTTGCCTTTGCGACGGGGGCAGTCGTCTTGTGCTGTCTGTGTCTCGGTGGAAGAAGGCGATGAGTTCACAAGGCCCCGTCACGAGGTTGCTCTGGCATTGATAAGGCTCAGGTTGGGTGTGTGCAAGTGTCGCGTCACTGGAACCCACCAGCTAATAAGGTACTACGCTGCCGTATGGAAGTAGGTAAGGCAAGGTAAGGTAGGTAAGGTAGGTAGGTAGGTAGGTTACAGCTCCAACAGCTACCTTAGCCTTGCCTTGCGATGGAGCTACAGCCACAGCCCCTCCTCCCAACCAAGGGGGACAGTGGTTTCTCCCTTTGGATCCCTGATTTATTATGGCTCAATGGCGGGGTTCCTGGGCGGCGCAAGAGCAAGAACGCGGGGCTTCAGTGAGGTCAAGGTAAGGTACCTTGAGAGCTGCCCTGTGCTGCCCTGTGCTTTGCTTGCAGCAGCTCATCGACGCCCTGGTACTGTACTGTACCTCGTCCAGGTTATGCCTGCTGACGTCGCGGAAAGTGCCCTGTGCTTTGCATTGCTTTGCTAAGGTATACTTCGCTTTGGGTTGACATGTGCCGCAACCCCGAAAATAAGGTAAGTTGTGGTACTGCATGTCCAACCACATAGCAAACAAAGAAAGCTGGCCGGGAGCCTTTGCATTCATTTGTTCCATGCGAACCGCATCGGATCGCCGTCGGTCGGGTTTGCTATGTGTGTTTCTGCGTGTCTGGCACTGGCCGTCACAGCAGCAGCAGCAGCAGCCAGTTTGACTCGGCACGCGCATTCCAAAGGTTAACCACGGCTAATAGCTCTGGTGATACCTGGTCTAATTAACTCCCTTCAGCTCAGCTACAGGCTTATCTTATGACGTGGTTACAAGCAGCCCAGCCAGCCTATCCGGCACCCTTGCCCAAAAGCTACCCTTACCTCGCCTTTTACCTTGCCTTATTACCCGCAAACCTCAATTTCGCCCTTTTGTCTATTTTTTCTCGAAATTTCCTCGTGATTGTGAAACGTTTTTCTCATCTGTATCCTTTCGTTTTAGTCCCCCCCCCTTCGTTCGAACGTTGCAGATAGACCACCCTTCCTCAGCCCTCACCCACCACGCTCACCATGGCCGCCGTCATTCAAGATCTCGTCAATTATGTTGACTTTAGCAAACCCAGCTTGCTAGGCATGTGATTCCCCCATTCCTGCGTGGAACCCCGTCTAACCGGCAGAAAGTCTCGGCCTGCTCCATTACCTTCAACCCGCTGTTCTGGAAGTAAGTGTCTCCCCCCAAGCATCTCAAGTCCCGCTGTGCGCTGACACCGCCCTCACAGCATCGTCGCTCGTCAAGGTTTGTCCGCAATGACCTCTCATGGGCCTCCTCGCCCTAGATCGGTTGCCTCTAACCATGCTTTGTCTTTGTCCCTGCAGAGTACCACAACAAGGTCCTGACGAACCTGTTCGGAGGCAACTCCCGCGCCGCGTGCTACGGCCTCGCTGCTACCATCTTCGGCCTCGGCCTGGTGCGCGACTGGCTCTACAAGTCGGCCATCGGCGAGCAGCCGTCGCACCCGCTGCTCGAGACCGTCTATGCCCAAGCCGCCGCCTACACCCTCCTCGCCTGCGGCAACATCCTCGTTGTCTCGTCCACATGGGCGCTCGGCATCACTGGAACTTTCCTGGGCGATTACTTCGGCATCTTGATGGATGAGATGGTCACTGGCTTCCCTTTCAACGTCACCAGCGCACCCATGTACTGGGGTTCCACCATGAGCTTCCTGGGAGGAGCCCTCCTCTACGGCAAGCCGGCTGGTGTCCTGCTGACTGTCGAGGTCCTGCTCGTCTACATCGTCGCCCTGAGATTCGAGGACCCCTTCACCGCAGGCATCTACGCCAAGAGGGAGCGGGAGAGGGCAGCTGCCAAGTCTGGAAAGAAGCAGGCCTAAATGCCACGCTTCGGTTTTGGTCTTCTATCCAATAGAACGTGATTCTAGTCCTAGGAACCAGCGCATCGAAGCCCCCAAAGCGGCTCTGCGTGGAAAACCCAAGGATATCAAAAGTAGAGACAAGGTCAAAGTCATGAGGACCTTTCGGTCTATGTCCATGGTTGTTTGTTCGAATCAGAGCAATGTGTCATTTACAGTTATATCCATCATAATGTAACGACGCCTCCGGTTAACGCCAAGCAAACTACCCAAGCCCGAAATGAAAGAAATCGTAAAGCACCTTGAAGGGTATCGAATCATGCGTGCTGCTCGCACGCAACGCTGGTCGTGATTGAGTAATGGCAGTGCGGCCGCCAATGGCCACAATCTGAGGAGTTCGCAAAAAGGGAGTTGACTTCGATTCCGTTGTCATCATCGGCGGTTTCTGGTCTTCTTGCCTGCCGTGGCTGTGTCCTCTTCTTCCTCGTCTTGACCCTTCTTCAAGTCGTCTACCAGGCCCCATTCTTCCTTGTCGTACCAGTCCTCGCCGTCAGACATGTCTCTGTGTGGTCCGCAGTGTGCCTCTGCCTTGGACCAGTGCAAGACTTCGTTGCGCAAGCGTTCAGCTCTGAGTAGCCCCTGATGCAGCTTCTTGGCACCTCGACAAATCTCTTCCTGCTTTTGCACGTAAAGTGCGAGAAGCCTGCGCACGTCCTCAGCTTCGTATTCTGGCAAGCCTAGGTCACGGTCCGGTTTGGACCCTGCTGGTGCCACAAAGATTGGGTGGATAAAGGGCTCGTCCAGCGAACCAGTCGTCATTATGGATGGCGCTTCAAACTTGGTCGGGTCCGATTGTGCAGCCTTTGCGTCTGCATGTTCCTGTGACGGAGCAGATTTGCCAGTGTCTTGATTGTTTTGTTCTTGTGACTTAGCCGTCCCCTCTGCTTCGGTCCTTGGTTGTTTCCCGGGCATTTTACTGTTTTCAATAACCGGAGCTTCTGACGCCTTTGGCTCCGCATCTTGAGTCTGCTCGCCAGCATGATCATTTCCCTCGGCCAGCGCATTGCGGCCACGTTTTGATGCAGCGCCCAGCTCACCAGCAATGGAGCCTGCGTCTGCCATTGGTACGTCTGAGTCACCCTTGACGCCATTGGTTGCATCTGCTGCTTCAGTCGTGGTCGCCATGCCTCCTACAGCGCCTTCTGCCGTGGCCACACCATTTGTTGTCTGTGGAGATGAGGCATCGCCTAATCGCGGCTTGGACAGGTTCAGCAGATGACGTGCGACATGGTCCTCTGTGTATAGCTCGATATCGTTCGGGCCGACCAAATTGGAGCAAGGCACCCAAGCATTGTCACCGCACAGCATCGTCCACAAGTGGCGGACTTGCCACAGCGATTGATTCTCTTTGCGCATGATCCCACAGCTCTGGCCAATCAGCTCGGTAAGCGTCTTTGACGTGAATGGTTTCGAAAGCGTTGGATGGGTAGGGAGGTCGGTTGAAGCGATCAAAGGCGAAAGGATTCCTATCCGGCGTTAGCAAGTCGTGGAACGAAAGGCCGCGGAGAATCAAGCGTACGCTCTATGTGTATATTTGCATATGGGTTCAGGTCTGCGGCAGATGCAGCGGCATCCTCCGCACGTGGATCGTCATCGTCCGTATCGATCTCGTCACCCTCGTCGTCGAAAACGGGTGGGTTGCGCTGGATGATGGACCTTCGGACACCGGCGTAATCAATTGCCTGCTTTTGGCGTTAGTTGGGCAATCATAAGGAATCGAAATAGTCATTACTTGCCTCTTTGTACGAGCTAGGTCCGGCGGGAGGGATTAATTGTCCTTTCCGGGCAAAACGAGCCTTTTTCTTAAGCTTGTGGCCGCGGTTGCCATAGTGTTCAATTTCAGAATCGGAATCAGAATCTGGCGCAGAAAGTTGATTAGCGCTGAGCTGGGCCTCCGAAGAGGGCAGTACGCGACGAACCGTAAGCCTTTCGCTTGAAAGCCTTCTTCATGCCAGCGATCGTTTCGCTGAAGAGGACTTGCTGCGTCGCCATGATGAGGTCGAGAGAGCTGCGCGTGACGCAGCGGACTGGAGGTACGATTGACGATCCCGAGCAAGACAAAGGTGTTTGGTAAGGGTCGAGACGAAAACTAACGGCTCCCGCTATGCTACTGGAAGCCCCGTCGTAGGAAATAAAGTGTAGGTCATGTATGCGATAGTCCTGTCTAGGTCTCTGCGTTGTGGTGAGCCAAGGGGAGCAATTTTGTCCAGTGACGACTGGGCTTCTGCGAAGGGTGGCAGACCAAGACGAGGCTGCCCGCCCGCCTTCAGCCGCTAGATAGCACCGATCAGCTCTGCCCAATAGCCGTGTTGAACCAGGCTGTGCCCCTGGTACTGGCGCCGGCTGGCCGAGGCTACGGAAGAAGGTTTCGCCGACAGCCATAACCCGAAATACAGACTTTGTGCAAAGTGCTTCGCTTCTCTCTCCGCCTGCTGGTGACTTACCCTGCACAATAATCAGTATTGTTGAGTCTTGCTCTTGAATGATTTCCACATGACTCCGCCAACTCTACGGCTAAAACAACCTCTGTCTCTTACGCGGGACTTTTTCTTCTTTGATCTTATCTGGTCATCAAACAAAACGCGCGCTCTCGGTTTCATGAGTCCTCTTAGTCCCGTGTCTTGTATCCTTTGATTCGTTCTTGATCATATCTCAAGACCGCTTACGTTTTCCGTCTTTCTCTCTGGAATGTTCAAGGTCCACAAGCACAATGTAGTTCGCCTCATAGCGATGCACAGGCGAGCCGGCAGAGAGCCTTTTTGTTTCCTTAGTATGTCCATTTTGGTATCAATCATTAGTTGTACAGAACCCGATGACACCTCGCTATCGTCGTTGCCCTCGGTCATGATGATTCTTATCCAAGAGCTCAGAATGGATGCTTCGTAGAGTTTGACTTGGTTTCATTCCCGCCCAATTCATATCTCTTTCCCAATGCCCATGAAACCCAGCCGGCGCATGCATCACATCGTTGAATCAGGGCACATAGTGGAAGTGTTTTGGCTCAGTGTTGTGTTGTGTAGCAAAGTGTAACGACCGTGGGTGCTCTGTGTGGTTTTAATACTCATGGCCCGGATCTCAAGCGAAGATTCCAACGATTGACATTCCCGCAGCTGTGAACAGTCAGTAAGACGACTTCCGCTTCAGACGATGGCGACATACCTCCAGCGAGGACCCAGGAAAACGCTTTGATCCTGTCACTCTTGCTCAACATGGTCATTGCCTCCGCAGAGAGGAAGTCTTCGGCCAGTAAATCAACCAGAGCGGCATAAATGAGAAGCCCAGAAGAGCTTTACGAGTAATCAGCGGAAGTCTTCTTAACCGGACAAAGCACCGCAAACGTGACAAGAAACTCACATTCCATTGAAGACTCCAACAAGGATCAAGCCCAAGGCGCTGTCTGGGTCGTACGAGTCGCGTGTAAGGAGTCCAATTGCCTGTCCAATCGGGGCAGTAGTTCCGAAAGCAAAAACAAGCAGCCACGGGCGGATACTGCCCTTCGGATAGGGCACGGCAGCGATTCGCGATCCAAGACCGAGACCTTCAAACATCTGGTGGAAAAGGATCGCAACCAGGAGAATGATGAAGCCGTCCGTGGTGATGGAGATGGTCATGCCCACGAAGATGGAGTGAAAGAGAATCCCGCCTTCAAGCATGGTAATGTTGGTTGACATCTTCCGATAGACATGCGGGTCAACAGCATTTCCTTTCTCATCAATGTATGGGGATGACGAATCGACCAGCGCAGCCTCCAGATCATATTCTGGGGCTGGAACAGAGAGGGGTGCTTGCAGTGACCTGATGACATTCATCATGTCCATACGCTGGCGCACGTACTGCTCATAGAAGACGACGAACCAAGGAGGCATCTGGGAATTGGTGGCATCGGCAAAGGGGTTTTCCGTCTGCGCATTCTGATCGTACATCTTCTGCATCATGCGCTTCTCCAATGCCACGTCGTCCTCAAGGTCGAAGTCGAAGCTCTCCGTGTAGGGTCGGCGCGGTCGGACAGGGGCCGGCGGTGCCTTGTCGAAGTTGCTGCCAGTTGGGCCTCCATGAGAATGACCGCCAGTCTTTGCATTTAGATACATTTCGATGACGAAAATGGAGAACATTGAGCCCATCATGATCACACCTGGCATAGCAGGATACTGTTCGGTGAACAGGCTCGGTAGACAAGGATTGGTGAGGCTCGCAAACGTCGTGGGAAGAAGCTTTGAATGTGTTAGATTTGTGTTTCTCGCCCTTTCGAGTCTCTCCTTACTTACATGGACGAAGGCCGTAGCCACCAGAACACCAGTACCGAAGTGCTTGCAAGCAAAGAACACGCCGGTGGGAATATTAAGCCATTTGAACTTTTTCGCAACAACCGGAAATCCAGCTCCTAGGGCCACAGTCAGTTAAGGTGATTGAGGAGGACCGAGACAGCAAACTTACCGAACAGAGATGCCGCCAAGACCAAAACTAATGTGCAAGTCAGCCCAGCCACGGTTCGAGCAGTCTCTTGAGAAACTTACAAAGACCACCAACGTGGAGCCCAATATCGAAGTCCTCGCCTGCTGTAGTATTCCCTCCTCCACATTGAGGTTTCGACTCTTCTGGATCCATAACAGCGACAAGGACAAGGCAACGATGACGCTCGACTTGTGCAAACCACACAGCAATGCAACCCAAGGCTCTAGATCAAAGGCCAAGACTCGGCAAATATGAAGGACTGACCAGCAGCTCGGAAGAAAAGAAAAACAGGAAAAGAAAACGGGGACCCAGCCACACGTCAGCGAACATGAAAGGGAAGAAAGCTGGAGCCTTTTACGCAGACATAAGAGAACAGATAAATTATAGATGAGAGATGAACCGTCTGACGATCAGGTCTTGGCTCGTCTTAAGTTGGGCGACACATGGCATCTCAGAGGCCATAGCCACCTACACAGATCCGCAACATCACTGGTTGTTGCACGGCTTGGCAAGGGGTGACTCGCGACGTGCGGGTTGAAGTTGCTCTCACTCGCCCGACGAAGGCATGCGTGGATGCGGGCACATGAAACCAAGCAGAGGCGGATCTTCGCGTCCCCAACACGACTCGTCACCTGGCTAGGGAAGACGAGACGTACCCTCGAGGTGGAGGACCTTGACGAGAGCGTAGGGCTTGCACAGCGGGCATTGCTTAGCATACGATCTACAACTGGGTCAAAATAAGCCTTTGGTATTCCGGGGTCGACCATGCATCGAACGGGTGCCAAGTCTCCAGCATTGACGGTACGGTCTCGGGGGAGAAACTGGTCTGAAGCAATCGTGCACTTGATCGACACCAGGGAGGGCGAATATCAGTCTCGCCCGTTTGAGGATTGAAACGCCTTGGCTGTTGTCGCTGCCAGATGTTGATCACCTGACTGGGTCATTGCAGAGGGGGACTGCAGCCCTGAGCGAGAGCGCACACCAAGCTTCCCGTGTACTGTTGATTGATTGGCATTGTCTTGAGTCTTTCTCCAGGCAGCCCATGTCAAACTGACTCGAAGGCTGGGGACTGGAGACAGCAGGGGTAGAAATTAAGCTTGACTACAATCTTGGCATTTCACCCTTGCCAAACCATACCATAACATGCCATGCCATGCCAAGTCATGCTATGCCGTGCTATACCATAGTGCGGCCGGCCGCCGTCGTAACGTACTCGCGAGGCAGTAAGGCCAACGGCATTAGCGTCGAGGCTTGAAGCTGTGAGCTGAAACAGCATGAACAGACCCTGGCCTCTGGAGGGGTTGGGATTTGCTGTCAACAAAGTCGAGACGGGGGGGGGGCCAGCATCTCGATATGGATCAGAGAGCCGGCGCGAGGCGCTAGGAAATCGTCGGCCACGCAAAGTGCCGATCAACCCCATCAAGTGCCGAAATTCGTCTAGCATTGTGAAACGGCGAGAACTTTGGGATGGCACGGACCGGCTCCAGCCTGGGGTAAAACGGGGCTTGGACTCGACCGACATGGAGTCGGGACGGACATGGGGAAAGGGGGTGCGACGTTGATCTTTAGCGCTGGGGCAATTTATTTTGGGCACTGGACGAAAGCATTATATGCACTTCTTGTATCATGAGAATTGATTTCATATCTAAGGGCACGGATAGTTTCCCCCGTCGTGCTACAGCGTGCTATGTGTAGGCGCCAATGAATGGCCAGTCATACGCGGCTGGAATAAATTCAACAAGGTCTCCTCACCATCCTGGGAGCAGGTTTCCCTTTTGACAAGGTGCACGGCCAACACTGAATTCTATTTCTATTTGACCTTCCGTAGGAACCTTCCGTCTCAGCATTATTCTCTGTTCCTTGGCGTACGGTTCCTCGACCTGCGCACGGCACCTGGCACGGACAATTTTCCCACCATCTTCTCGGAAAGTGAGCCGCTGAAAGCTGTCTTCGTAGCAAACATGAGCCGGAACATTCGAACTTACAATCGAAATTGTGAACGATCTGTGCCTGATCCACTTCTTGTGTGTGTCCGTAGGCCAAACACCTTTCGAGAGTCGGAAGGATCTCACGTGTACACAAATCCCCAGCAGCAAATCCACCCACCCATGGTGCCTCTTCTTTTCTAACCATATTCTAACTACATCCATTACGTTTCATACTCTAAACCCCACAAGGCTAGCTATTCTTCAATATTCCGTGGTGTTGCTCTTCGCTTCTTTCCCGGCTCCATCCGCTTCAAGTTTCCGAACCTACCCGACCTCTGGCTGTGAGCTCAACCAGCCTATACGCCCCTTGAGAGCACGATATTCTCGACGAATGCCTTTTAGTTCCATATTGTGAGGAAAGACCAAACAAGGGCTGTGTCATCGTCATGTCTCCTTCTTGCCAGGAACCATGTCCGGAGAAACGGAACTTCGGTACTTGCTTGAAAGTGACTGTGAACCCCGAATCTTATTCTTTCGATGCGCACACTCAGTTTTCTCACTCATCGCGGTGCATCAGGATAATTCAATGATAAATATCGCAACAATTTTGCACACAGAAGTGATACTGTCAAAGTCACGACTGTCTTCTTTAGCCGAAGAAATGGAAAAGAAGGGGACCCTGGGCAGACGAAGAAGCTCAATCTAAAAGCTTGCCTCAGTTGAAGATTGAATGGTATTATCTGGTCTAATAAGGATCCTTAGCTACCATGCCAAGGAGTTGTTAGTCCCCAAGTTACGAGCCTTCCCAGATCCACCCAATATTTTGTCTAGCTTTACTTAAGCCACAGTCACGGTGACATTACCCTGGAAGGTTTCACTCGAGGTGCCGACCAGCAAGAGAAACTCGCCGGGCTCGACCACGTACTCCATCTTCTTGTTCCACAAACCCCACTGTCCAACGTCAAGCTCAACCTCGACCTTCTTGGTCTCGCCAGCCTTGACATTGACCTTCTTGAAGCCCTTCAGCCGGTAGCGGGGAGTCTCAACGCTGCTGACCACGTCTTGAACGTAAATCTGTACCAATTCCTTGCCGTCACGGTCAGACTTGTTTGTGACGTCAACAGAGACAGTCACAGTGTCGGTCGCCGAGACCTTGGTCGAGGATGCGGAGATTCCAGACCACTCGAACTCACTGTAAGACAGACCGTAACCGAAGGGGTAGAGGGGAAGAGGACTCTCATGAACGTAGTCACGTCCCCACTTTGTGATGGTGCCATCGGCTGAAATGCTACCTGAGTTCCAGTTGGGACGTCCGGAGACGAGGTAGTCGTAGTAGATAGGCAAGGTGCCAACATCACGGGGGAAGCTGACTGCCAGCCTTCCCGAGGGGTTGACGTTGCCATAGAGCACATCAGCCAGAGCGTAGCCGCCCATCTCAGACTGGTAAAACTGCTGTACCAGTGCACCGGCTTCCTCCGAGATCCAAGGCTCGGTGATGGGCTTGCCGGAGCTGTAAACAACGACGGTGGGCTTACCAGTGTCGATGATAGCCTTGACGAACTGAGACTGGGCAGCAACCAGGTCCAAGTTGTGGACATCAACGGACTCGCCGGTGGTGGCATTGAGACCTTGCCACAGCTCATTCTGGTCTCGCGACCAGGTACCAACAACAACAACGGCAACATCCGCAGACTCGACAGCGGAAATGGCTTCACCAAAGCCGGACTGATCTTGCGACCAGCGGTCAACTCCCTTGGCGTACACTACCTCGCCCTCACTGACACTCCTGATGCCATCCAGAGGGGTTGCGCCGCGGTACTGAGACTCGAAGATGACATAGTCACCATACTTTTTGAGACCGTTAGTGGATTACTGGCAAATGGATCATCTAGTGGTTTACTTACGTTGACGAAACCATGGGCCATGGGACCCACAACAGCGACCTTGGCATCCTTCTTGAGAGGAAGAAGGTTGTCGTGGTTCTCCAAGAGCACAATACTCTCGGCCTCGAGGTCCTGGGCAAGCTTCTTGTGCTCCTTGGTGTTGATGTAATCAAAAGTCTCGTCTTCAGGAACAGCGGACTTGGGGTTCTCGAACAGGCCGAGTGCGAACTTGGCACGAAGAACTCGGGAGACTGCTTGATCTACAACCTTGATGTCGAGCTTGCCAGATTCGACCAAGTCGGGAATCTTCTCGAAACTGTAGCGTCCACCACCCATCTCCACGTCGTTACCGGCAGGAAGTGCCTGCGATATATGAGTAAAGGCCTGGTGCAGGGGATGGAATGACGAACCTCAAGCGTGATGCAGTCATCATCGGCTTTGGCGCAAACGTGGAAAGCATCCGCCAAACGGGCAGTGCCGCCTGCATCAGAGATGACGTAGAATTCAAAGCCCCACTCCTCTCGGAGAATCTCGGTCAGAATGTGGTGGTTGGCGACGACGGGAATGCCGTCGTACGAGTTGTAGGAGGACATGACAGAGAAGGCTCCACTGTCCATCACGGCTCGCTTGAGAGGAGGCAGGTAGAGGCTCCTCAGCTCTCTCTCTCCTCCATGAACGGGACCAGTGTTCAGACCTTGCTCAGGCGAGGCGAAAGCGGCCTGCATAAGTTAGAAGGGAAGTTTAAGAGTCCTTTGTCGTGTTTACTTACAAAGTGCTTGACTTGAGCAGAGACGCCCTTGTCTTGAAGACCCTTGGAGAAGTGGTAGGCAAGCTCGCCAACACTATCTACCAATTAGTTGCGTTCCCATCACCGAGACTCAGGTATGTGCACTGACAGGTAGGGATCTTCGCCGAATGTTTCCTCGACTCGGCCAAAGCGCAGCTCCCTGCCAAGATCGGCAACGGGAGTGAAGACCTGGTTGACACCAAGTGCAAGGGCCTCCTTTGCAATGACATTGGCCATCTTCTCGACGAGTTCGGGGTTGAAGGCGCAAGCCATGGCGATGGGTGAGTTGAAGATGGTGGCGTTCACGGCAAGGAAGCCGTGAAGTCCTTCGCTCTGGATAAAGGCAGGGATACCTGCAAACACTCATATTAGTGATTTATTGAGGGCTGTTGGGAGAGGAAAGTACCGACCCAGCTTGGTCTCGTTGACGAGATAGTCCTGGGCAACATTTGCAGCCTTCTTGATGATCTCGGGGTCCGCGTACAGACCGGTCCAGACGGCATGAGAGCGGTACTCCATGGTCCATTCAAGGCCGGTCGTGTTCACCTTGCCATTCTCCAGGTCGAGATAGCTCCTCATGTCACCCTGGATCAGCTGGGACATCTTCTCCTTGATGGACATGCGCTTGAGGAGATCTGAGACTCTATCGTCGAGCGAGGCCTTAGGATTCTTGTACACAGGGATGCAGTCGGCGGCCTGAGTAACCGCCGCGACCGCAAGGGCGCAGGCTGAGAAATGGAACTTCATGGTGGCGAGCTTAAAGACCGCGTGCCTGAGTGAACCAACGATCCAGGACTGGCATCTAAGATCTGCGCTGTAGTATTGCAGCGGAGGCGGGATTATATAGTCTACGCCCAAGGGCAGGCCCGGTGCCTGTCCGAGTCCGAACCGCCCAGCCGGAGGCCTAGGTATCGAGGGCCTGTGGTATGATCATGATGGGATTAGCTCAATTGAAGCAAACCCAATGGCGCATATGCATGTTCTCCGCAATACGTGAGCTTCTTTCTGATGGGCATCCTGCAAGTCTGTTTTCCACGAAACGAAATCGCGACGGGCTTGGCTTCGACGTTGAGGCTAAATTCGAGATGACCCCGGACAAAGCGGGGGCTGAGGAGAGATTGGCCTGTCGAGAAAGAAAAAAGAGATGAAGGAAGACACCGGGGCAGGGCAGTCGTTGGCTTGCGGGCTAGCGTTCTCGTGTTGGAAGACGCTTAGAGACTCATCGCCGGGCAGGGTAGCATCGGTTCGCGAAGCTTTGGTGTAGCGAGCGGAAGCACGACCCGATATACCAGGCACGACGATCGCAATGACAGCGTGCAGATTGGGGTAACAGTGGGGAAAGGCACCGTCATCTCAGGGAGCGATGCAGCGTTTGTGGAGAGAGGAGAAAAGTGTGGAGGGGAAGGATTGGAGGAGGGGACGAGGTGCAGGAGGGGAAGGACGACATTATCCCCAACTCGACCTCGTTCCGAACCCGTCGCTTCTAAAGCTTCATTTACCCGCTCTCGGGCATAATTGCCCACCAATAATGGCCGCCCTCACCTTGGCTAAATCCCATCACCGAGCAGCTCCTCGCCTCGGTCATGCCCATGATTGACCCGATTGAGCGACATGCCTCACCTCGGATTCCCCTCAATGCTCCAGGTGAGCCGATTAACACGTCGCAATGGGCGGCGGATCTGCCCGCCAGAGGCCCCACGATGTCGCCGGCTCGCGCACCTGCAGTTCCAATCACCAGAGTCCGGCATGAGACGAAGGATCACGTTGGAGGGGAGGTTCGCCAATGTCAATGTCATTGTCAATGTGCATGACCTTTGAAGCGGGGGCAGCTGTGGGTTCCCCTTGCGCTGCTCCAACTCATGGGACTGGAAGACTGACTCTATTCAGGCACACCTGTGCTCATCCGATATTTACAGACGGCAACTTCTCGAAGTGTTGGGAGAATAGCTTCAGGACTTGTTCACTCGGCCAGCCTTACCGTTAAATTCGAGAATAGCCTCCTCACTTTCGTTGCCATCATGGTCCGCCTCCGAGATGGCATGTGGCTGCCTGCCGAGAACCTCCACACAGAGTATGCCGAAGATGTCTACGAGATCACCCACTTGGAGAATGGCCAAGGCTTGAATCTCCTTTGCCCTACGAGGCAAATTCACTCTCGCGGCCACACCCTGAACCAACCGACTGTAAACCTGGTGAGTCGAGCCCTCTCAATAAGTTCAAAATGAACAGCAGCTTAAGCATATTTCTTGCAGGAAATTAAAGCCGAGTTCGATGGTGTCATATCCTTGGAAGCAACTCACTGGGCTGGAGAACAGATCAAGGGTCCACATTTCGAGCTTTTCCCCGACGGCCAGCCATCAGTCGAGAGTAACATCGCCAAGAGCGACAAGGGAACAACTTTGTCTGCTGGCTCTCTGTCAGCCACCATTCACCCAGACACGCACAATTTCGACATCAAGTTTCACAGCACAGATGGCTCCAAGCATCTCACCACGCTCGCCAACCGCAGCGTTGGCTTCGCCTACAGCCCCTCGCCCAGCCATCCGATGCAGCTTGGTGACATGAGGGACTTTAAGCATTACATGTTTTACCAGACCAACTTGGCCGTTGGGGAATCGGTACACGGCTTGGGCGAGCGCTTTGGAGCCTGGAACAAGGTTGGCCAGGCGGTGACTCTGTGGAATGCTGATGGCGGCACTTCGAGTGATCAGGCTTACAAGAACGTTTCCTTCTGGATGAGCAACAGAGGATATGGTGTCTTCATTGACAACCCAGGAAGGGTTGAGCTTGAGATTGGAAGTGAGCGTTCATGCCGTGTGCAGACGACTGTCGAGGGCCAGAGGCTCAAGTGGTACATCATCTACGGCCCTAGCCCTAAGGAGGTGCTCAAGAAGTACTCCATCCTTACAGGAAAGCCGGGCAAAGTGCCAGGTTGGAGTTTCGGCCTTTGGCTGACCACCAGTTTCACCACCAACTACGACGAGACTACCGTCAACTCCTTTTTGGAAGGTATGAAGGAGCGAGGCTCGCCCGTCGATGTGTTCCACTACGATTGTTTCTGGATGAAAGCTTTCACCTGGACTGATTTTGTTTTCGACTCTGAGCGATTCCCCGACCCGAAGTCTCAGATCGCGCGCTTGAAGGAGAGCGGTCTTTGCAAGAAGGTTTGCGTTTGGATCAACCCATACATCGCTCAGCATGGCGCCGCCTTCAAGCACTGTGCCGAGAATGGCTTCTTGCTCAAGCGTCGCAACGGCGACGTTTGGCAATGGGATCTCTGGCAGGCGGGCATGGGGCTTTTGGATATTACCAATCCCAAGGCCGTCGAATGGTATGTGGAGTGCCTCAATGGTTTGTTTGACAAGGGCGTCGACGCCCTGAAGACCGACTTCGGCGAGCGTATTCCTACGCTGGATGTCCAATGGTTCGATACGACGGTCGATGCCCACAAGATGCACAATTATTACGCGTTTGCATACAACAAGATTGTTTATGAAGCCTTGCAAAAGCGCTACGGCAAGGATGAGGCCGTGCTTTTCGCCCGCTCTGCGTGTGCTGGTTCTCAAAGATTGCCGCTGCAATGGGGTGGTGACTGCGAGTCTACTCCCGAGGCACTGGCTGAATCTGTCCGTGGTGGTCTGTCCATGGGCCTGAGCGGATTCTCATATTGGAGTTGTGATATTGGTGGATTCGAAGGATACCCGCCTCCATGGATCTACAATCGCTGGGTTGCCATGGGCCTTCTCTGCAGTCATAGCCGCCTTCACGGCAGCAACTCATACCGAGTACCATGGCTCATTGACGACGATGACAAGTCCGAAGAGAGTTGCTCCAAGACCTTGGCGAAGTGGACCGCCCTGAAGACACGGTTGATGCCATACTTCTACGCTCAAGCGATTGAATCAATGGAAGGT
Organism: Paramyrothecium sp. XJ0827; assembly: GCA_020881915.1. Classification (NCBI taxonomy): domain Eukaryota; kingdom Fungi; phylum Ascomycota; class Sordariomycetes; order Hypocreales; family Stachybotryaceae; genus Paramyrothecium; species Paramyrothecium sp. XJ0827. Next base: position 1,991,147 of record JAJFPB010000007.1, on the reverse strand, counting down.
GGCATTCCCATGTCCCTCCGCTCTGTTGCTCTCGAGTTCCCTGAAGACCCTACCTCATGGTATCTCGACCGTCAATTCATGGTCGGCTCGCAACTGCTGGCCGCTCCCTGCTTCGAAGAATCCGGCGAAGTTGAGTTTTACCTGCCCAAGGGCAAGTGGACATCTTATTTCACCAACGAAGTCAAGACTGGCCCCGGCTGGTTCAAGGAGAAGCATGGCTTCGGCACCCTTCCGTTGTACGTGCGTGAAAACACCATCCTTGTTCTCGGCAACAGGACCGAGGTGGGCGCTGTCTATGATTATGTGAAGGACGTCGAGGTTGCCCTCTACCAGGTCGAGGCGGGCGCCAAGACGACTGTTGTGGATTATGACGGGAATGCTGTTGGAGACCTGGAGGTTGGATCAGATGGCAAACTGAAAGAGCACGGCTTCCTCACAGGAGAGGTCAAGGTGAGCGAGAGCGGGCGTAACCTGGAAGGGGATGCTCCCGTTTCTATTCAACATTTGTAGGCGTAAGGCATTTGTATGTAGCCTTGATGATGGGCAGCCTACAAATTGGTCCTAATTAGTCTACTATGAGCACAGCCAGACTGCCACAGAGAATTATGTTTCGTCGAATGATCAGATATTGCATCATATGAACTTGTGAAGTGACGGCGCGCCAAGATATAAATTAATCTCGCCGAACAATTGCACAACGTATACAGCCTATGTTAAAACCTTGCTTTATAGTATATCTTTTGTACTTTTCCAACCTTTCAGATCTGCTGTTGACGAGAGGCATGATTTGGAGAGAGCGGGGGGTATATTGAGCTGCTTGGAGAAGAGACTGGCCAGACATTCAAGGCAATTCAAGCAGCTGCGGTTAGGTCAGCGCCGACCACCCGAAACAGGTTCATTGATGGCTTGACTAACAGATTCGGGAGAATTGGTAATCTCTTCGAACGCCTGCACAACTTCAAATCCCATGGCTAGGAGCGGCTCGTAGCTGTCATCGACAACCTGAAGAGGATCAGTACTTTTATGCAGGACGAGCGGGATGCAACGCAGGATTGGCTTACCCAGCTGAACACGGTCTTGGAGGCCTTGTGGCTCTTGTTCTGCCGCACGCCCATCAATGCCAAGCCCTGGAGTACAAGCGTGGACAGTGGTGCGGCAGGCACAATAGGGGCCAGCACACCACCCACGTCGTCGCTCTGGGATAGCAAGGGCGGCACGAAGTTGGCAATGGGGCCATTCTGTCTGCATATAATGACGGTTCCCACCAAGCTCCCCGTCGAATCTTTTGCTCGAACGATGCCACACGATTTCGTCTCGGAAAGCGCGTATCGATAGAGTTCAAGCACTTCCGGGTTGGCGTGGGACCGAACATGAGCGAGAACAGTGTCGGCATTGTCCAGCCCGTGAATCAAGTCGAAGCTGATGTTCGCTCGCTGTATGCTCTGGAGCAGGCCCTCTGGGACGGACCAGTTACTGAGATCGTGTATGGCCATGGTTGTGAGCCGCCTGGGGAACTGCGTGTCCCAACCGCTGTTGCTGAACCAGTCCTTGACAGTACTTGCCTCGACGTCGAGAGGAATTCCCAGAAAAACGCCGGGAAACGTCATGCCAATCTGGATCTTCTTGATTCCACGCTGTTGCGTCAGGCTCTTTAACGCCCTTCGATGCAGCGATCTGCCAATATTCATTGTGCGCTTGACGGGATCAACGATTAGGGAGGCGAGGATGCCGACACCGTGGATGAAATATGTTGCGACAAAACCATAGAGTGCCTGGGTGCTGCTATTCCGGACAACGAAGTGAGCTTCGACGATGTTGGGGTTGAAAAGGTGAAACGTCGACGCCCTCGTAGACCGGAGAAAGTGTAGATCGGGTGCGCTGGCCCGGTACACGGCGCGAAGCAGATCCTCCAAACCAGTGGCATCTCGTTCCCTATCGTAGTCCTCAACAAGCCAGTGCTGCCTAGATTTGAGGACCTTCTTGCTCTTCCGCAAGGTTCCCGGCAGTGTGCCCTGCGGGTTGAGCTCGCCGACCAACACTTTGACCAGGGCGTGCAAAGCGTTCTCGGTAAAGTCGAACGTGCAGATGTAGGTTCCGATGGATTTATCCATGGCAAAGTCATACGGCGAACTGACCGCGACTACAATGAGCTGTTTCTTCTGACCCCGACTGCGAAGCATAGAGCACATCATATCTACATGTTTCGTGAAACCGGCTTGATAGAGATTCCTGTTAGCGTCGGCCGTGACGATGATGATGCAAGAGGCCCTATTGATCAGGTTTTCGTGCACTAGGAGGTTGTTAGGAATGCCTTATGAACCCCGGTGCCTCAGACTCACCAGGTCGCAATCCGTTGGCTGTGTAGCTGGTATGCAGCAGCTTCTCGTTTCTCGCTCGAGCCAACGACTTTCCAAATTCACGAAAGACCCCCTCGCCGCTCATGATTGAGTCCCTATCTCGATCCTTGTGTACCCACTTGTCGTGATTCGTTGGCGTAGCGGCGTGATTATTCTTAGATTCGAGTATATTTTTGGTCAAGGCGGAAGCGGGGAGGGGTTTGACGAGTGGCGTGAGTAAAAGGAGTTCCTCTCCTGGATGCATAGAGGCGGACAGCGGCAGGAGCTTCTCTCTATCTCTGATGACAGTGATGGAGTCATCGTACGCCTGCCGCGAAAGAGCCAGATGGGAGGGATGTAGCTGGGAAAGGAGGGATATGCCGGGAGGGTTCAGCGCCTTGGCCCATGACGTGCAAGTAGACTTGAGCCGAAGAACCCGTCTTAGAGAAGTGAAGATTCGTTCCTTTGTAATGATGCCATTGTCGTAGCCTAACCGAAGGCCTTTGATAGCCTCAAGCTGGACGTCGAAGGCGCGGCATATCAAGACAAGATCACAGCCAGCCTCAACTGCCATGATGACGCCATTTTGAACACCGAGCTCATGGCTCAAGGCCTCCATCTTGAGGCATTCGGATATGGCAACGCCTTTGAATCCCAGCTCATTGCGGAGCAAGTCGTCTACCACCTGATCGGAAAGACAGGCATGGCTGACGTTCATGGATGGATTCGAGATGCCGCAGCCGCCAACGAACATGGCATCCAGCTTGCCGGAGGCGATGGCATTGCGGAAAGGCACCAAGGCACTCAGGCTGAGCTCCTCCAACGTCTGAGTGATGATTGGTACGTCAAGATTTGATCCAAGGAAGTCCAGGTTTCCATAGGAAGGAAAGTGCTTGCCACACGAAGCCATACCCGCATCACGAATGCCATTCATGGCTGCTAGCCCATATTGAGACACTTCCTGGGGGTCGTCCCCAGTTGCCCGCACTCCCAAAGGTTGATATCGAGCATTGTTCAGCACATCTAGCACCGGGCCAAGCATCAGATTTACTCCACATGCCGAAATCTCCGTGGCGGTTGCTTTGGTGACCTCGTAGGCGAGTTCTGGTCGCCCTGTGGCGGCAACGCCCATGGCGCTGGGAAACTGACAGACATAGTCTTCGTCGAAGAGGCTGTTGACACCGCCGTTCTCCTGGTCAAGGGCAATAAGTAAGGGCTGCGGATGACCGGCCTTCTGCGCAATGGTCTGCAGCTCTTGCACAAGTTTCGCCGTTTGCTGAGCGGCTAGACAAGCGAGTTAGTATCTTGGTCCACGGAAGAGTCACACTCGGACACCAAGCGAATCATCATAAGAATTGGAACCATCAGAGATTGAGATGCTACAAACATTTGAGGTTTTTGGCAGTCAGGATTATGGATCCAAGGTGATGATCTTCGATTAAGCTCCTAATCTGAGGGGTGACTTCGGTTCCGTCCCAGCCCATGATCAGGGTCTGACCAATGGCCCTGTAATATTATACATGCCATGTTAGTGAGTCTGCTTGCAGACAGATGCGTGAATGCGCTGCAGGGAGCCGGCAAGGCGGAGCCAGCTATGCATATGACTTGTTGTATAACCCAAGCTTCACCACGAAAGAAATTGGACCGCAAGGTAAGGTAAGGTAGAGGAGAAGCAACTGCTTGTCAGCAGCGCGCAGCACGTACCAGTCGAGGTTCTGCCATAGTGGATCCAAGTCACTAAAGTCGGAATTGGCCATGTCGAAGTGTAAGGGTAAGGGCACGGGTACGACTACGGCGACGGCAAACGAGAACCTGTCACGTCATCGCATGCATGCTCGACAGTCTGCCTCCCCGGACGTCGTTCTGAAAGTAACGACAGGATATGCCTTTGGTGGTGATGGCACGGGCTGAGGAGAGGGGTGGGCCACCGTTCTAGGCTCTGCACCGCGACAGATTAAAGTGACTTGAACGGCATGCAAGGCCGGGAAAACGCCGGATATTGGCTTGGGGTTCCCGGTCGATACGCGGGCTCTAGTGATTGGTTGACTCCGTATCGGGAGCCGGGTGGGTCGTTGCTGGTCGGTGCGGAACAGCTTTGGGCTCGCACTAGCGCTAAGTCAACGTTACATGGCCGGCCAACTGGTTTTCTTTGGACCCAGACCTTAAGTTGCAGGCTGGCACTGAGCACTGACTGAGACAACAATGGAGAATGGGCGGGAGTGAGACCCCGTCGTGCCCACGGCTCTGGGTGCTACGACGCGGTGGCAAGGTTCCCCATTTTCTGGTCAGCGACACGTTGAGCCGCCTGCAGTGGGAGGGGGGATCAGGTGGATCGAATGGAGGATGGATGGATGGATGGATCGCTGGATGGATGGACGGATGCCTTCTGTGTACGCCGGCGGTTGTGTTGCAACGTCAACGAATGCCATGCTCGGATTCAGTCATGTGCGATAACGCTTGCCGTCCGACATGTTGACTGTGATCGCCTATCGCCGGCCCCTCCGTCGCCTCTCGACGTTGACGAGACCCACCGCGCCCGTCTCACTTGCTCGAACGTGACGTTGGTAAGCCTCCGAACGTGTAGGCCGAGCCAAGTAGTGCCCGGCAGCCCGACCCGCCAGGCCATACTAGTATCCATGGCAGGCCTGTCGTGATAATCGAAGGGCATTCTCGTCTTGCTATGGATCAAGAAAGCAGTGCTCGCGGGACGACAAGTCTCACTTATACCTCTTCTTGCGTATTGTCGTCAGGCAACGTCTCTTTTCTTCCACCCTGATATCGTCATGCCTATCGCCTTGTCCCCTCCCTCTTCGCCGCGACGCGGCCGCGGCCTCACAAAGTTCACCAACTGCCGTCTTCTGAAAGGCGACTCCCTCGTCTGGGAGGACTTGTGGGTCAGTTCAGACTCTGGAAGGATCATCCACAGTCAAGCATCCTTCTACGATGAACTGGTACTGCCCGAGCAGACGGTCGACCTTGGTGGGCGAATCATTGCCCCCGGGATGATAGACTGCCAACTGAACGGCGCCTTCGGCTTCAACTTCTCCACACTGCTCGAAGACATGTCTCAGTATGGAGAACAAGTCAAGGAGCTGAGCCGTCGCCTGGTGACAACGGGAGTGACGTCCTACCTTCCTACCATCACAAGCCAGAAACCGGAACTGTATCAGAAGGTGAGAAACTCAACGACGGACCTCACATTTCTCGATACTGACAATCATGAACTTGCTAGGCCCTCCCATTTCTAGGTCCATCTGGCCATCTACAGGTTGCAGAGGACGGAGCTGAATCGCTCGGCGCTCATTGCGAAGGGCCGTTTCTAAGCCCTACGAAGAACGGAGTCCACGATGTTGATGTTCTAAGAGAAGCTTACACCTTTTCCGACATTGAAGACTGCTATGGCTCCTTCAACATCAACGCAAATTCTGGAGGCGATGCTATGCCCATCAAAATGATCACCGCAGCGCCCGAGCGCGGCCAGATGACCAAATTGATTCCTGAGCTCACATCGCGGGGCATCATTTACTCGATCGGACATTCCGAAGCCACACACGAGGACGCCTCAGCAGCCGTCTCTCAAGGCGCTACCATGATCACACATCTGTTCAATGCCATGCGACCCTTGCATCACAGGAACCCTGGTATTTTTGGCGTTCTCGGCACCGCAGATAGTCTCCCGCGACCCTATTTCGGTATCATCGCGGACGGCATCCATCTCCATCCCACTACAGTCAAGATCGCGTTCAATGCTCATCCAGACGGGTTCATCTTAGTCACGGATGCGATGCATCTGGTGGGACTTCCGGACGGTGCTTACCCGTGGACCAATGGCGAGCAACTTTGCAATATTGTTAAGAAAGGGTCAAAGCTTCTCCTCGAGAATTCGGACACCATCGCTGGCAGGTGAGTACCATTTCCAGAGCTGAATCAGCCACGCATTTCCATGCATTTCTCTGACAACGAGCCACCTCTCACAGCTCAATCACGCTCCTGGAGTGCGTCAATAATTTCCTGCAGTGGTCTGGCACTAGCATCGCCCAGGCTCTGAAGGCCGTCACCTCGACTCCCGCGGCCATGCTCGGGCTCCAAGGGGTCAAGGGCACGTTGGACGCTGGTGCCGATGCAGACTTGGTCATCTTCAGCGACGAGGCGAGGGGAGGTGCCACACAGCTCGTGCTGGACGAAGTCTGGAAGTTTGGGACAAGAGTTGCGCGTAGCGACAAAAAGTGCTAGGTGCGGTCAGTCACCTCACATGTTTCTTTGACGAGCCGGGGCTTCTTCTGCAGCAAGAGACAGAATGCGGACAATTTGACCTGCACGTTGTAAGTCGAGTGGTTCTAGACCACATGAACCAGCCAATCATGTAGATATAGAGAACGCAGGGTATCAGAATACCGCATATTCACGTATGCAGGTTTGAGTAGAACCACTGTAAAATCACAGCTCAGGCAATCAGAATGCCCGAGAAAATATACCCCGATTTGTGCACCATCTGCGTGCCATGATTTACGTGACGAGCGTTCTGTGTTTGAGAGCCAGGATTTGCCACAGACGATAAGGTCAGGGCTTTTTGGGGGCGAGGATTTTGGGCATTTCGTTTGATTGACGGACTCCTACTCCGTCGATGTAGGCAGATCATTCTAAGCGCCTGCTCCCGCCATTTCCCCAAAGGCCATGGCGACGCCACGCTGCAAGGTTGGTCGGGTTCTACCGCTTGACCCGGTCAGATGCCGGAGCAGTCTGATCAGTGGGCTAATTTGGGGGAGCAAAGGAGAAGTGCAAGGATTCAAGTTCTCTTTGCGGTACCTGCCCTTGTTGGCAAGCCGGGTGGCCGTGGGTAAGGGGCCACTTCCAAGACGTGCAATAGCAGACTGGCATGGAATGAAGTAAGAAGAAAGCAAGAGGCCTACATTGAGACGAATAACTGCATTGAAAAACCTGAGACAATATATTTGTCTGCAACATATGGAAGTTGAAAGAAAACATGGTGCTGCTGGCCTGACCGTGTCAAGACGAAGGTGGTTGATTGAGATTGAGATTGATGCTGCCCCCAGAACCGCAACTATGGGGACGACTGTGACTGTAAGGGGGGCTTGGGGGGGCCTCAAGGACTCTCTGCACCCGCTTTACTCCACTGTCAATCGAACCCACCCCCGCTCCGGCAACCACCCAATGGCCGCCTTTTCAGCCACTGATAGGAAGTGATGTGCCTAGACAAGCGAGCACCGTAGCTTTAATTTGACGGGCACGCACCAGGTCCCTCCGAGTACGTACCCCGTCTCGATTCCATTCCCTGCCTTGCCTTGCCTTACATTGCTTTACCTTACTCCACCTTCTGGACCGTCGCCGTCTCTTCTGGGCCGGCTATCACAGCGCCGCGGCCTCCTTCAGCCTCTTACTTGCCGTCGCGGAACGATTCGCCCACCCAGGACGCCGGCGCATCTGGCTTGCACGGCTTTGTACCCCAGAGCTCGTCATACTACGGTTCCATTCGGCTCTGCATAAGCTCCAACGCACCTCTCCGTGGTTCCTTTGGGGGGGGCTGTCGCAGCCGGGCTGGACAATGCCATGGCCAGCTTCAACTCCATGCCGGCGATGTCGTCTGGCGCCGCACCCGGCGATGCCATGGGGCTGAGCCACGGCCATAGTCAATCCCTGGTCATGGATACATTTGATCCGGATCTCAATTTCGACGAGGCTCTCCTGTAAGCCGTCACAACATGCCCTGCCGTCCCTCTCCAGTCGCATGTCTCTTCTTCGTCGCATTCTAACCGCTGTCCCATATAGTGACGGGTCCTCACTCCCACCGCTCAATTTCACGCCGACCTACGAATTCGATAGCTTCCCTGGCGCCTTTGAAGACCCATTCTCGTATTCCACCCGCCAGTATGAGCCGCCGCCGCCGCAAGATCCTCTCAATGACGAGGCCTCGCCCCAAGAACTCGACAACAAGCTGCTAGGCTTCTCGGGTCCCATAACCAGCGCAAGGGTGGCGGACGAGACGGGGAATCTCTCGGAGATCAACATGACTGCCGAACTGTATGGCATGTTCTTTGTTGCCGAGGATGTCTTCGGCGGAGAAACCGCTGGCCGACCCCTCGAGCTGACCTGCTACCGACGCAATCTGTGGCAGTGCTCGGGCCAGATAACCCTTCCTCGGGTTGTTTCGCACGTTGTTGATGAATCAGGTCGGCAAACCGTCATTTCTGAGCTATCAGCGTCGATTACCGCCATGGAATCCATCGAGGGCAAGGCGACAGAGATCATATCGATACCATGGAAAAGCGCAAATGCGCAGGCTGCGGAGGAAAGCAAAACAGCGGGCTCTCCAGCAAACATTACCTTGGATCTAGCCAGCGCCCAAGAGCTTGATGCAAACCTTGTCACCATACCAGTTTCTTGGAAACGGCTGCAGTTCAAGCACGCAACTGCTAACAACGGGCGGCGAAAAGGACTTCAGCAACACTACGTTGTACAAATCAGCCTGCTGGGCAAAACGAGCTCCGGCGAAGCCATCAAGATCGCCGAGGTCCAGTCTGGCCCTGTTATTGTAAGAGGCCGGAGTCCGCGAAACTTTGACAGTAGAAAGGATGTACCCTTATCCAGCGAGAAAAAACTGGAAAGGAGAAGTACGTCAGGATCAGACGTGGGAATCAGAGCAGAACGAGAGAACACACAGGCTAGCGGTGCCCCATATCAGCCTATGGCAAGTGTGGCAGTAAGTGGGAAGTGCCTCGATTGAGTTTGAGCATGCGTACTGATTTCCTTTCAAGCCTAATGACTGGTCAGCCTCTCAAGCCTTCCCGCAACCCCAGGCCGGTGCGAGCCCGCACCCGGCCAAGAGAGCTGCCATCTCATCAAGCGTTTACAAGCCTCCTGTCCCAGCATGGGCCAAGGAAACGCCTCCGCTCAAGGCTGCTTCCCTCAGCGGCCCCCAACCCCAGAAAGGCTCCGCACCGCGACACGGCACTTCACTACCGATTAACTTATCTCTATCTGAGGACGAAAGAAGCCCGAACCGTTCAAGCGCTGAGCTGCAAAGCCCCCAATTGGGCAAATCAGTGCCCATCGCCGGGCTGAATGCGGGAAACAGCCCCTCGGAGGAGGCAGACCCCCTTTACGAATATTTCCCCCTAAGCGTTGATGATTGGTACGTTCGTGATATTCTCTTCTTCGATAAGATAGCTAATGGTGCCTAGGATGCCTCCCGTCGATGCAGTCTACAGGCCGCATGTAGTCCACCACACTGTCGTCCCCCCTGAAATCAAAGCCCAGCAAATACAAAGCAGGAGCAAACGCTATTTTGCGGCCGATTAAAGAACATGTATCTTCGAGCGACGTCACGCGGAGCATTTTTTGATGAGTAGTATGATAACGATGTTGCAGCTTCCGACACATCATAACATGGTCGGTTGCTGAGCAACTTGTGTGTGGAAACAACTTGGCTCACATCTTGGTTTCTGCTTGACATAACTTGGTTCGGGATCTGTTGGGACCTTCTGGGTTGGGGAACGGGCCGCTTGCAATACCCGGAGTTAAGAGGAACAGTACTGACGTTTCAAACAATATAAAACGGTTCAAGACATGAACACGTCTGCTTGGTAGTCCTGCATGCATGTGGCGCCGATCCTTGAGACGGAAGGTCATGCGTCGCGGTATTCAGTGAGTCTTGATAAACACCCCTGATGAAATGATACGTAGCATTATCGACCAAGCACGCCCTCAACGAAACAATCCACGCATGCAATAATGTACATTTATCTATGGTTCCTAAAACGCCTCTAACGCAAAACGACTGATGTTCTCCAACCTCGGCTATCAACACAGCTAAACCACATCGCAAGACAAACTTGGACGTTCAAATGAAACAATCTAATTTGATGACTCGGTGTCAATCTGGAACAATCATAACTACATAAAAGAGCGAACTAAGCAGCTCTCTAGGACTTTCTAACACTAATAAACATTGACAGGCGTAGGCTGCCTCAGCATCTGCTGCTCAGGGTTCGGCGTGAGCCTCTGGTTCAGCTTGGGCTCGGGAATGCGGGATGCCATGCGATCGGGGACTAAGTCGGGTGACACGGACCGAACCGGATATTCACTGGCTGGGGATGCTCGAAGGAGCCGTGACGTGGTGGGTTGTGGCGAGAGGATCGTTGGTGACGAGACCTCGTCGACCTTTGTGACGGGGATAGGGCCATTGCCTGTTCGCACTTTTGACGGCAAGATCTGCTCAAAGCCCTGCTCGCGCGCGACCTTCTCGATGCTCTTGAAGTACTGCCATAATGTGTAAGTGCTAAAGTTGCCAGAAGACACAAATGACGAATACTTACCTTGACAGTCTTGACCTGTAACTCTAGCGTGGCATCCTCGTCAACCACAATCATTGGGTGTGGATGGAGCTGTAAGCTCGAGAGCGTCCACATGTGGTTCACGCCCTGCTCGATGCATCTCTGAAGTGCCAGAGCTTTGCGCTGCCCGAGAATGATGACAACCACCTCTCGCGCCTCCAAGACTGTTTGGACGCCAACGGTGAGTGCCATCCTCGGGACTTTGTTGACATCGCCGCCAAAGAAGCGTGAGTTGGCCAATATGGTGTCATAGGCGAGAGTCTTGACTCGGGTACGGCTGGCCAAGCTCGACCCAGGCTCGTTGAAAGCGATGTGGCCATCCTCGCCAATACCGGCCAGGAACAGGTCAATGCCGCCGGCCTTTTTGATAGCTTCCTCGTAAGCAACGCACTCTGCCTCGAGGTTGGCAGCATTGCCGTTCAGAATGTGAACATTGGAAGGATGAATGTTGACATGAGAGAAGAAGTTCTTCCACATGAAGGAATGGTATGACTCGGGGTGGTCGCGCGGGATCCCGACATACTCATCCATGTTGAATGTGACAACATTCTCAAACGAGATCTGACATTAAGCGTAAGTAAGAATTGACAACAAGAGAATGCTTGCCACAACTCACCTCGCCGGCCTTGTACTTCTCCACAAGAGTCTTATAAACACCCAAGGGGCTAGAACCAGTAGGAAGGCCTAGGACGAAGGGCGACTCAGGGGTGGGTCGAAAGGCCTTGATGCGATCCACGATGTAGTTGGCGACATACGAGCTCGCCGTGTCGGCATCGTCACGGATGATCAGCCGCATTATGAAGACGGACGAATGAGGAATAGTACGTGGTTGTATTGTGATGGGAATATGGGTGGAATGGTTTGGTAGCGGTCTTTTGCTCGAGGAGACTCGGCACGTCGCTTTTGTTCGGATAACAGGAAAGTCATATAAGAGAACTGCTGGAAGGGAGGCTTAAGAGGTGTTGCGAGTGAGCCGGCCGAATCGGTCAAACCGCGCGCGCGTCAGCCCAGTATCAAAGCCTGGTAAATCACTTTTTGCCCCTCCGGCAACTATGGGGTGTAAGACAAAGTTACCGAGCGAGCAGAGCATGATGTCGGGGACCCAGTCATAGTGAATGAAACGTCACGGGCAATATGGTGATGGTGGTCAAGGTCCCACCCCAGATCGCCCACGTAGAGCACCGACACAAACGTTGCTGGCAGCATATGACAGGCGTTTGCCCCTGTGATTGGGCAGAGAACAAGGGAGCGCGAAGGCATGAGGCACGTCAACGAAAGTTGATAGGTTACGGTGGCCGGCCCGGTTTTCGCTTGTGACGGCCTTCTCCAGAGCACTGGTTTGGTCGGACAGAGAGGGCCCAGTGATCTCGCCTCCAGGTCACTCGGCTCTGGCTATGGAGCCAACCCACCTCCAAAGAGCTTTCCTCGCAAAGGGCCCGCAAGGAACTCGCTAGCACCTGGGCAGCCTACCAAGCGGACCAAGGCCATGGCACGTTGATTCATAGCCATGACAGTGGACAAGGACGGTACTAGTCCGAGACTGCTGGACCCAAAGCCAGAGCCAAAGCCAAAGCCGAAACCAACTCGGTGGGTACAGAGTTCCCTTATCTGCTGAGCGCAAAGCAGATTAGGCTTCGACTGAGGAGGAGCCATGTGGCTTAGGGTCCTCGACCGTGTCGTTGCAGGCTCGGCGCGGTGGCATGGGGGATGAGTTACCTCGAACCGGGAGCACGGAGGTGTGTCTCGAACATGTTCCAATCAACGCGGCTTCAAGCGCATGCACATGTACTGTACTTGCATATTCTGGAAGGCAAGCTCCTGTGGGGTGTCGTCCCGCAAGCCCCACAGCCGAACTGTCATGTTTCCAGCGGGCCACTACCAAGGCCTACAGGATGGCCCCCCAGCACACGGCCGTCAGAAAGTTTCCCCATCTGTACAGTACAAGCAGCAAAGGGGGCAAATGATAGGGTGGCCTTGGGGATCCCGCTTTTCCGAGTTGGTCGATCCCTTCCTTGGGGTGCACTAACAATTTCCAACCCGCCAAGGTAAGGTACCCTACCTTTCCTTACCTTGCCTCACGGTAAGCGGCGGCAACTCCACCATCAAACTTGTCGCCGCAACGTTACAACCCTCACCTCACAGAGCTGTCGCCCACTCCCAGATGGCCGTCCAGCATGCCTGCGCATCACCGTAACAACCCTGGCCCTTACTATTCGCGTCCTCGCCCCACCACCAGTCCCTCATGGACCGCTTGCTTGCTTGCAAAGTAAAGGGAGGGGAAGCTTGTGCGACGTTGGGCCCCCAACGGGTCGCTACGCCCGGTCAGTATACCGCTAGTGGAAACGCTGCTACACTGGCTTCTCGGTAGCATTCATTTCTGATTTCCGCCATGCCATACGACCCTCCCAGAGTTGTTTACCCCGTGAAGCGCTTCCGTTTTCCTTCAGGTGGTTCCATTCGGGGACGTGCCGCTCGTGTGTCTGTCTGCTAGATCGAGGTATCCGTCGATCCGTTCGTGTTTGTTTGGTTCATGATCTGGCCTCGGGAACGCAGCGTTGCAAAAATTCGTTTTTCTTCTCCCTCTCACATCGGGCGCTTGGGGAGGCTATCGGTGTCCAGCTCACCGATAATTACCTCGCATTCCTTCGCCTTTATGACTTGAAAAGCACTGCAGGCCTTCCCACCTCCCCGTAGATCCTCTTCCGGTCACTGTCCTCAATGTAAAGCAGCCGCTCGTTTCTGCAATGACACCTTTCAGAAAGACACTGCTCGCAGCTCTCGCTAGGAGTCTTGTTCGTGGCAAATCATTGCTTCGGGCCCTCTTGGCTTACTGGTTCGGCACGGTCGTGAGCGAGTCCCGAAGTGTAACTCCCACGACAGACACACCCAGGCAATCCATACAGGAGTTCCTGAAGGATGCTGAGGTCTCGCTGATCGGCCCCGTCAGCGGCGACGGACTTCTCAACTTGTCAGCTGGCCTGAAAGAACAGTTCATCCGACGTCTGCAGGACGACCCAGAATGCATGATACCGGCATACACCTACCGTCTACCCACCGGCACCGAGTCTGGCCAATTCCTCACGCTCGACGTTGGAGGGTCGACGTTGAGGGTCGCTGTTGTCGAGCTGAAAGGCCGACACGGCGATTTGAAGAGCAGAAGCGAGATCGTCAGTATTCGAAACTTCACAATCGACAAGGCGATCAAGGATCTGGAAGGTATGGCCTTCTTTGATTGGATGGCAACCAGAATAATCGAAACAATATCTACCGGCCTCAGAAAAGTCCAGGACCCCAACCATCCATTGCCCATGGCGCTGGCATGGAGCTTTCCGATTGAGTAAGGTGATTGTTGTCCGGCCTTACCGACCTAACACTAACCAGTTGTGTTACAGGCAAACTTCTTTATCAACAGGAAGGCTGCAGGGAATGGGCAAAGGCTTCATGGCCGCTCAGGGACTGCTAGGCGAGGACTTGGGCGATATTTTGCAGCGCGCATGCAAGAATCACGGACTTAATGCTGAGGTTCAGGCCATCTTGAATGACTCGAGCGCATGTCTCCTATCGGAATGCTACATGCAGCCCTCAACACGATTTGGCCTCATTCTCGGTACAGGGTTTAACGTCGCTGCGTACCTTCCCGTCTCGACTGTTGGACGTTTCAAGTTCGGGGTTCGGCCTCAAAGTTGGTTCGATAACGCTAGCCATGTCATTGTCAACACAGAGTTAAGCATGTTCGGCCATAACATCCTTCCACTCGTCAAGTGGGACCGACTTTTGTTACAACATCTTCCGCGGCCAGACTTCCAGCCCCTGGAATATCTCGTCAGTGGCATGTATCTGGGAGAGATCGGAAGGCTAGCCCTCATTGATGCAATCGAAACGACCGGGATCTTTGGCGGCATTGTGCCTCCCTCATTACTGAGTCGCTATGCTCTCGGCACTGACATGCTGGCTTTGCTTGAAAGGTATGCGTCGAAGTGAACAATTCTGCTACTGGAAGCACCCGCTAACAGATTAGTGATCCGTCATCCGAACTATCAGAAGCCAAAGCTGTATTCTGTGCGCGTCATCCCTCGACGCACATCCCCACTGCGAGTGACCTTCATGCTCTCAGAGCGCTTGCATCGTTCATTACGACTCGATCTAGCGCCCTGGTGGCCACGAGCGTGTATTCTCTATGGGATTTTCGCCGAGAAGTTCAGCTGGACTACATCTCAAGCCAATCAGAGACTTCAACATTGCGACGTCATGCGGAAGCCGATATGGAATTGTCTCTGAAGACGATTGTTGGCTTCAATGGTGCCGTGGTAGAAAAATATCCTGGTTATCTCAGCAACTGCCAGCAATACCTTGATCAGCTAGTAGCGAGCAAAGGACAGCCTGGGTACGGAAGCATCACACTTGCAGCGGCGAAAGAAAGCTCGCTCATCGGCGCGGCTGTGGCATTGGCTTGTGAACAAGGAAATCATTAATGAAGTATCAGCGCGGAGTTTGTTGGGATCTGTCATGCACACGGGATCACTCAATTATGATTGCATTTTCGAGCAATAAAGCAGCAAAGGTGATGATTCACTCAAATACATATATGTTCAACTTGACACATACTTACACGACTATCCGTGAACATGCCATCATGTGTTCTGCTCATCATTGATTCGCAGATATCATCTTTGCAGCCAATACCCTGGCTTAATATGTGTTCATTAAGGCTCCAAGATTGGACCGCACTTCTCGTGATGAGATACTATCGCACAAGACTTTTAGTAGGCTGGTGATAGGCTACCATCCTCCCAGAGACTTGCAATATTGTCTCAGGCGGCCATTGCAAATTCTGAAGGGTTTCTTCATACAGTTCGGTCATAGACGAAGGTAGGGCCCCTTCTCATAACCTCGTATGCATTGTGATGCATTTTCAGTCATGGATTTTACAAAAACTCATCAGTACGTAAAACTCAAATCTATGAAACTGCTAGTGGCTAAGTTGCTAGTTGGTAACGGGTTACCGTTGCGTATAGTACTGTGGGCACATTGAACTCAAGACTTGACCGACAGCACTCTTGATGGGAGATTGCGACGGGAATATTCAACGCGCCTTCCATTGCAGGCAGAATGCCTGTACGTGGCGTTCCTCCTGGACAATCCTGTGTCATAAAAGTTCCGTTGAACAACGACTTCTGAAATCCTTGACTGGGTTCGGTAGGCATGGTTTAAGACAAGCAGACCCTCATAGGTGGCGTGAGACATGCTGCAACAGGAGGTGAGAGGGCATAGTAGGGGATAAACTCAATGTGGAAAACTTGCCCGCAATGAAAGAATGACCTTGGCTCTTGAGTTGACGGTCGATTGGAGCTCAGCGAATAACGTGGAACTAAAGGCATGCAAGAGCAACGGAAAAAAAGGTTGTTAGGGGATGGTACTTGTTAAGACTGGCTTGTGTGTGCCCTAACACGGCGACTCACTATCACAGTTGGCTTATTTTTCATTCCAATGAAATGGCATGGATTCAAAACCGTCTCAGCCATGCGAAGGGAGACATGTTGAACAGTCTACTAGAATACATCGGAGTGGAGGGTTATAAGCTGACTCTACACCCATTCAAGGGATGCCCGGGATAACTAGTTCTGTGAAATAGCTGGGAACGAGTCCTATCGGACAATGTATGCCCAGCCCATCTTCGTTTTACGGAATGAAGGCATTTACTTTCGTTGGAACGACCTTGTCTTTGGCTGGTGTGGTAACCGCCCTTGAACCTCGATGCTGGGAGCAGCTCGAGCTCGAGTATCCACTCAATTGGATTGCTGGTCGCAGGCTTTTTCCAGGCAATGTCATTGCTGGATATAACGACGACTACAACGAGTGGGACGCAGCGTCTTGGGCAAGTCATATCGTTGACGAGTGTGGGCAATTTGAGAGAGTCTCCTCGACTCACTCGTTCTCTGGTAAGCGTTTGCTGGCGTACACTTTCAAGCCATCTAGTTGACCTGGGGCACAGCTATCAACTCCGGCTCGGGTGACAAAAACCGCTACTGGTTCGGCTACTGTTATGGAGGTGGGCCGACCACGCAACGGGACTATGTCAGGGGAGACTATATTGAAGACTCCGTCGTCTACAACGTCATTTGCGGTTCCAGGAGGCAGCTTAGAAGTCGATGAAAGGACACATCGCTCACGATGATCTACCCTTCCGCTGGCAGAACCACAATTGGCCCGTGTTTGGCAGCAGCTCATCTTCACAGATGCAGGTTGTAGTTTCGCAACATACCTCTCTCGTTTGCGACATGCAAGAGGCAACCTACCGAGATCGCCAGAAAATGAGGTGTGACAGGCGAATGGCGAATCCTGTTGGTAGACAAATTTAGAGCGAAAGTCTTGTATGTCAATGGCTCATTAAAACTTGGTCGCCTTGTGATTACCAACTCTGCTGTGCTTCTTACAGCCTCGAGGATATTAGACTATCGTCGGAGCAAGCGTAAGGAAAGAAGGGAGTCAGACTGGTTCCAATAACTTAATTCGTCTCAAAGAAGAATTGCGACAAATCTTAGGCAATGCAAGTCAAGCAGTGACATCATGTTATAAAACAAAATTACAGCACTTCAGTCGTGAAGAACCGAAGGCGTAAAGTGGGTTTTCGGGACGCGTTTTAGCGTGCCTCACACTGGGTCCAATGTAGCAGTACCTTTGCCCCGCGCCCAGCGAAGCCGTCGTTGCAGTTCCGCTACCTTCTGGTCATGTGACTGCCTGCGTCTTTCGCGTGTAAGTGGTCGTCGTGCCCGGAATCGTCCAACGCGTTTCTTTGGCCACAAACAAAATAGGCACCACTTTGGCTTCCACTCCCACATCTGCGCGCGCACATTCGCTGGTGCATGCCTCCAGGAGGATTCGGAATCAGCTCTCTGCTGTACTTTGCGCTGCTACCTGTCTCTTCATTCCACTGAATTGACCATGGGGGACATCGAAGCTACCTCAGGTCGTGTATTCAGCGAATGCTCAGTGGCCTTCGTGCCAAGCAGCAGTCTGAGCCCCAGCTTCATTGGCGAGGTATGCGGTCGGCAACGTCCTCGTGGACAACTATGGGGACTCTGCTAATATGTTTACCAGCTTTCTAGCATTCTAGAGGAGAATGGGGCCACCATTTGCGAGCCGAGACGGAATGGGTCCATCGCCATCGAGAAGGTCACACACATCGTTTCGAACACCATCGACTTCCCACAGTATACCGACGCTCAGGCCTTCATGATTCCTGTTGTCACCACACAATGGATTACTACTTCCATATCCCGCAACAAGCAGGGTCAGGTCCGACCATTTTCACCCGACCCTCGCATGATCTTCTCCCAAGTCGTCGTCACATGCGCCGACTTGCCCGAACTAGATAAAGAGAGTATCCTTGGGGCGGTCATGGCTCTTGGCGGGCAAGAGACCAAAGATGCCACCCGTCTCACAACCCACATCTGTGCTCTGACCATGGACCATCCGAAAATCCAGAGTGCCCTTTCAAAAAACTGGAAAGGCAGGGTGGTACTTCCGCACTGGTAAATAATGGCTCCATGCTTCCTTCGACAAAGCTGACATGTTTCTCAGGTTTGATGACTGCTTCAAACTTGGCAAGCGTATCGACGAAGGCCCATATCTATTACCAAATCCGGAAATACTCCAGAAACCTTCCGGCGAATCGCTCGAGATCCCAGTGAACACGAACCTTGATGGGGCGACTTCCCCCAACCCCCAATGGATGCCGCCGAATGGCCAAGCTGGACGATCTCCTGTTACAGTCTTTCAGGATAAAAGCGTTTTGCTGTCCTGGGATTTGCAGCTCACCAACCGGCTAACCGACACCCTCAAGACCATCATTACTAATGGTGGGGGCCGAGTCGTAAATGATGTGAATGAGTGCGATATTCTCATATGCAAATATCGCGAAGGACCTCAATACACAAGCGCTGCGCAGTCCTGCAAAGAAATCGGTAATTTGTCTTGGCTGTACTACTTGATTGTTAACAACGAATGGACATCCCCGCTGCGCCGACTTCTCCATTACCCGCTTCCAAGGAATGGCATTGAAGGCTTCAGCAAATTACGAATCACTGTATCAAATTATGGTGGTGAAGCCAGGATATACCTTGAGAATCTTATCAAAGCCTGCGGTGCTGAGTTTACCAAGACTATGAAGGCTGACAATACTCACCTCATCACCGCACGGAACTCGAGCGAAAAATGCAGAGCCGCACCAGAATGGGGCATTGCCGTGGTCAATCACCTCTGGATAGAAGAATGCTATGCTAAGTGCGAGATGCGACCGATCAACATTGCCAAATACAACCACTTTCCTCCACGGACGAACTTAGGGGAGATTATTGGTCAAACTTTCTTCGACGAATCCAAGCTGCGCGAACTATACTATCCTGGCGGCGATGACGACTTGTCCCCAAGAGCCAAGAGGAAACGCCAGATACTGGAGGCGGCACAGGAGAATGCCTACAGTCATGGACCCGCTGAGGGAGTGGTCATTGGGCAAGCTACAGAGAAGGAATTGGATGTGTTGCAGGACGGCTCGGAGAACAAAACGACAAGAAGGTCAACGCGCAAATCCACAGAAGAGGTTGCAACGCCTGTTCGTTCGCGTCATGTCCGCTCGGGCAAAGAAAACGAGACACCCTCGGTCACGTCAACGGGTGGGCGAAGCGCGAAAGCCAAGGCTCGAGACTTACTGCAAGCCATTGCCCCTGATATCGCCTTGTACGAAAAAGAGAAAAAGAGGCATAGCAAATCCGGAGCGGCGCCATGGGGCGGTAAACGAGCAGCCGATATGGCCGAAAAGGAGAAGGATTCTAAGCGAGCCTCGAGCGCGGAGCAGGAGGCTGATGAAGAGGAGGAGGAAGAAGTCAAGCGACCGGCGAAGAGGGCTCGGCCCTCACTACCCGATGTCGATCTGCGCATCATTCTTACGGGTTACACACGGTGGGTTGGAGATAGCAAAAAAGAGGATCAAGATCGGGTAAGCTCATCAGAAACGAAAGGCTTGGCAATTGTCGAAACTAATGACAGCTACAGAGAAAACTGCGTAGCATGGGGATCCAAATCGTAGGCGAAAACCAGCCCTGCGACTATCTTGCTGCGCCCCATGTGGTCAGAACCGTCAAATTCCTCTGTGCTTTAGCCCGTGGACCTACAGCAATATCATCCTCTTTCATTGATAAGGCCCTGGAAACTGGGAAGGTTCCCGAAGTGGACGACTTCCTCTTAAAAGATACCGAAGCCGAGACCCGCTTCAACTTTAGCCTCGAACAATCAGTTGCACGAGCAAAGATGGTCAAGGGCAAACTGCTTTGGGGAGTTGCGATCTATTGCACCGACAAAGTTCGCAACGGTCCAAACAGTTATCAGGCGATCGCAGAGGCAAACAGTGCAATATTTAAGCTGTATCGAGCTCGCAGCGGTGTGACCATCAAACCCACAACAGCAGAGGAGGACGGCAACCTCCCGCCCGAACCAGTGTACCTCCTTAGTGGTACCAGCAATGAGGAAAAGAACTTGTGGGAGAAGTTCAAGGATATGGCGAGGAAGGGACACATGGAGCCACGAATCGTAGCCCCGGACTGGTTGTTGGACGTTGCGATGGCGCAAAAGGTCCGCTTCGATGAGAAGTTCCTCGTGGAGAACTTCTTCCGTGATCAGCTGTCCTAGGGACACGGCACGCCGTTATTGGAGTTCTGGAGTCGGGCATGTATGGGTCACGGCTAGGCGCAGCTGGCGCGCTGCTGCTTGTCGGATATTATTAGGGGGTATGTGTTGTCCCAGAGTGTTTGAAACGGTGTATATCCATGATTGTATGAAGATCAGAAGATCAGAAGAACTTGACGCCAAGAGAATCGTCTTGGCCGAAGATTTGGGCTTTGCCTCGCTTGACTATGACGTTGAGTGCTTTGAGTAGGACTTCGTTATCCATACCGTGAAGTTCTGTTTATTGGCCCCCGAAATCAGTGGTTGCAATCATGATGGAAGAGTGTTGGCTGAACATACCGGTACCGCGGGTGCCTTCGCCTTCGTTCAGCTCGTATACGGTCAGGACGCTACCCTTCTGACCGGTCTCGTCGACATATGCCTCAACGAGGGCGGCCCACTCCTCGGGCTTGCGCCAGTAGATGAAGACGACGTCGCCGGAAGCGGCTCCGGCGGCGTACTCGGCGCGGCCCTCCTTGCGCATGAAGTCGAGGAGCTCGCGCATGTCGGCGGGCTGCAAGCGGCGGTCGAGCTTGCGGTTGTAGAAGAGGTCGGAGTCGGCGGCGGCGGAGAGCTGCAGCTTGAAGAGGCGGTGGTGGCGGGCGTAGGCGAGGACGAGGGCGGACCACTTGGTCAGCTGGGCGTGGTGCGTCGTCAGGTTGGTCTGGCGGGTGTAGAAGGCCGGGAAGAAGTACTCGCGGGGGAAGCGGAAGCTGCCGTCGTCGTTGGCGGGCGCCGAGGACAAGGCGGCAGAGGCGGGGGAGACGGTGCCGTTGGGCGGTGCGGCCGAAGTGGTCGTCATCGTGAGCGGTGGTCGAGGAGAGCAATGTGTTGAGTTGTCGGCTGGTCGTGACGCTCGCCGTCCGATACTGTGACAGTGTTTCTTGGAGAGGGCAGAGTTGCGAGCTCCACGAATGCCCGCTCTGTCGCAATCGCCCGAGGAGGTTCACTGCAGGGGGGTTAGGCGGGATGACGCAGGTGCTGGCGTTCCACAACCCAGACAGTTGGGAGGAGGGGGAATTGGGGCCTTAGCCTTACGCGGCACGTGGGCCCCGGGCGACTGGCAGCGTGCCAAATTTTGAGCTAGGTATCTAAATAGTGCACACGATACCCTCGCTCAAAATTCGAACCGTCACGCCGCCTATAACTTAGCTCGCGAAGCTACCCCAGTCAATGTTGCTTTGGAGCCTCCTTGCTAACCCAGAGTTTGGTCCTTAGGGAGTTCGGGTCAAGAGGTCAAGCCATGGGGTTAGCAAAGACTCAAAGCACTTTTTTCCCCGCTTAATAATGCTGTAGTTACTGAAGATGGATTTGCTGAGGCTCGTGTTTCTTGGTCTCAGTACCGAGAGCAAGTGAAGTTGTAACAATTGGCCGGGAAATTCACGAGTATCACCCCCATGAATAAGGTGGTAGCGGAGCTCATAATTGGTGGAGGGGACTTGCTTGTTGCAGAAATTGATCTCCTGGAAATAATGGCTGCGAAACTCTGGACATTATAACCGCATGAGCTATTTCTAAGTTGAGCACCTACATGCCTTAGGTAAAATAGTCTCTTCTTTATTTCCTCTTTCGGCGCGCTAATGATGATCTGGAAGCGCTTGGGTAAACAGCAAGTCGCACGCAGGGGAGTTGATAAGCACCCCAGGTACATTTATCTGCGTGGGGAACAACTTCAGACATTGAGGACCTTTAAAATTTTATTGTGAGAAAGCTGATGGAAAGCCTACAGGAGTCGAACCAAATATTCTAAGACACTTTTTGAGCATGAAAATCGATTAACATAATGCCACTTATCGCCCGCTAGATAGGCTTCCGAAAGTTCAAATTAATCGCCAGCTCTCACGTGTCCCGCGTCGGAAAGTCTAGAACGCCCCAGTATCCCCTTGTTTGTTGCAGATGAGTTCTTACAGCCTTGGATGTTTTATCGATTAGTGGACCAACCATCTTGTCTTTGGCGGTGGGTTCACAAACACGCGTGAATCTACGCCCATCCCCATAAGTCAAAGGGCAGGAACTTGGGGAGCACCTGGCAGAGGACGGAACGACAAGGAAGTTTGATTAGACTCTGTCCAGCTCCCGGCCGGCTTCGCGCCATGACACAAGTTGATTTTCATAGTACGCAGCTGGGTAAGGATGGCTATAATTTTGCATAGCCCCCTTTAATCAGGCCTTTGAGTACCGCGAAACGATGGATGTTAAGCCTTCCATGTCAGTGCCTTGGGTTCACCACTCCGCTGGAGAAGCTACATACTCTGGTGAGTGGCACGCACATGTAGAATGAGTTTCCCGAGTCATGGAGGCTGCGGAGGATGACCAGGGAAGGAGTTCTGTGGTCGCCACATTTTCCATGACTTCACATATTCAAGGAGATGAGTTCCAAGCCGAGACGTGGCATCGCATGTACCAAGAAGTAGCCTGCAATTTGCGGAGAACCCACTCCTTGGGGGCGTACTTGTTGTTGATGAGATGTCAAGATGCATCCCATCTTTAGGTACGTCAACACTGGGGGAATGATGCACTACCTCGATAGGTAAGTAGGTATCCCGATGAGGAAAGAGTGTGAAAACGGAAGACTCCACACGCTAATGCACCCGTCACCAGCCTGCATTAGCGCAGATTCAAAGGTTACACACTCCTTGCGATCATCAACCGCACATCTAATACAAGCAGTGAAAAGGTTGCCCGCCCTCTACATCGAGTTGAACTCATACTGCCGGGCATCTTGATTACGCGGCAACTTATTTTGACCTGCGGAATGGATCTGCAAAAATACAATGCCCGCGTCTCTTCTCACATCGGCCCGAAAGCCATCGTCATCGAATGCATGCTTACTTGACATAAGGTGGAAGCTGTTCACATAGATCCCTAATAACGAGGTGTATAGTATATAAAATCACTCTTTTCCCGAGTATCTTTTTTCCATGTACCACATTAGTCTTATGCAAACGAAGAAAACCATCCACCCACACGATGAAATCATTTCATTCTTGGCTATTCCTCCTCTGCAATGGCTACGTGAACGTTGCCACTAACCTGAGCCCTAAGGCTTGTGTACCTCAACAATGCCGCCGTGCTGTATGTGCTGAGCCTTGTTGTTCTGCCAATGGCTAATCCACATAGTGCGAAGAACTCACCTCTGCATATGAAGGCAGAGTGCACCTCAAAGCAGGCGACACCAGTTTCGCAATTTGGGATCAGAAGCAGCAGGAGACTGGATATGCCTGTCGTGTTGAGCCAGAGTCTTCCCTTGAGGTCTCTGAGATCCTCCAAGCTCTTGTCAAGAACGACTGTCGTTTTGCGGTAAAATGCGGTGGACACTCGCGCTTCCCGGATGACTCTGTATCAATTGGTGGTGTTACCATCGACCTGGGTCGTATGAATGCTACTGAGGTAGCTTCGGATCAAACAACTGCTCGTGTTCAAGGCCGTTCCACTTCGCGACAAATTTATGCCGCTCTCGATCGATATGGACTTGCCTATGTTGGAGGCAGAGTTGGTCAGGTTGGCGTGGGTGGCTTCACATTGGGAGGTGGCTCTTCAGTCCTTTCCGCTAAGCATGGATGGGCACTAGACAACGTAATTGACTACGAGGTATGTGACTATTTGCCATTTCTTGAACTTAAAATTCTCAATTGATCCCTTCTAGGTTGTACTGCCGAATGCTACTATCATCATAGTCACCCATGAGCAGCACCCAGACCTATACTACGCTCTCCGAGGTGGCGGGAACAATTTCGGAATTGTAACCTCATTCACTGTGCGGGTCTTCCCACAGCCGCCGGTGTACACTGGATCCCGTACTTTCGGCGACAACCAGACGTCCAGATTCCTGGAAGAAGCTGAGAAGGTTTTCACCATTGCAGATGACGAGGACACCAACATCGGGCTCGAATACCGATACGCATACTCCCCTGGGCAAGACATTTTCACCATGTCAAGCACACAACGTTATGCGCTACCGATAATGTACCCTTCTGTCTTTGATGCCCTAAACCAAGTTCCAGCGGAAACAGAGCTAAACGGAGGCATCAATAGCCTGGCCAATGCCACTAGGCCCAGTGGTCCACTCGGGCAAGCAAGGTATATGCCCTTTGGGTCGTCTTCCATCCTACGGAGTACTTACAATAAACACAGAAACGTCTTCAGTACTCTAACTCACTATCCATCTATCAAACTGAGCCAAAGAATCACTGAGATTTTCAAAGAGGAAGTGCAGAAAGTTCGAAACGTCACAAACATTGCACCTCAATTGATTACATATTCCATACCTGCTGGTGCCATCCGTAAGATGCAGCTCAAGCGAGGAAACGCTCTCGGCATCAAAGCCGACGGGCACTTGATAAGTAAGTCATCTTCTCATTTGTCCGAGTTTTGCGCTCACGAAGGAGTAGTAAATCTTCTCAGTGCGAGCTGGACAAGCCGTGCTGATGATTCCAGGGTGTGTTCATTTGCGGACAGCTTTACCAGTCGGTTCAAAGATGCCGCAGAGGAACTGGGTGCTTTCCACCCCTTCATCTACATCAACTATGCCAACAAAGGTCAAGACGTGTTTGCTGGATATGGTCAGGAGAATAAGCAAAGACTTCTCTCTATTCAAGAGGGTATTGACCCAAAAGGGTTGTTCACGTCCAACGGACTGTGGCGTGGATATTTCAAGGTAAGGTGAAAGGGATGCTGGGCATTCTTTCTTTCTTTATTTTCTTAGGTTGGGAGTCTACGCTCTGTAAAGATCTGGCTTTCCAGGAATTTTGACCACCTCCATTCAAGCACATCGCCATGACCTCGTTCCTCTTCCGCCTTGCGGCGAGTCTCCGCCTTTCCACACTCAAAAGGACACCTCCTAGCCCCAAGTATGGTGAGAATGAAAGAAAGTCTCCTGCCGGTATCTGCAGATAGAAATGGTATTAACTTTACATTCCTCAATGAATCATGATCATAACGATGAGTTATTTTGCCCTGATTTGTGCATATTATCATGCGTAAGGAGAGTTCTTCGATATCTCAGCAGTTTGATTTGTCCTTGCGTTTCGACAGTCAGTCGGACAGGCGGAACATTGGGCGGTCGCCTCTTTGCACACGCCACTTGTTCGTAGATTGAAAAAGATCCGAACAACCTGCGATGACCCAGCCCCAAGATTGAGCAAATTCCTTCGTGACTTCCCAGCCCCTGGGATCCCATGGTTCGCGCCAAACGACAACTCCGGGGCCTTGACGATGGCCACGTCCTGTGAAAGCGCGACAGAGGTCGTCCTCGTCATATGAGTCAACATCTCGTGCGAGGATATTTTCTCGCATCCTAGGTATTGGAAGGAGGTCTACCCAGGGATGATGCTGCGTGCTGTATTGCAGCAAAGTCGGCTGAAGTCCGACGGGAAGGGAGTCCGTGTTGAGGTTCACACTGGCTGGCCAAGGACCGGCAGCAACAAATAGTGAGCAGGCATCGTCATGCATGAGGTCAGAAGTCAGGCCTAGGACTTCAGCGTTCAACATCAAGGCCCGAGAAACGTTGAACTGAATTAGGCTCGATAGCATTGTGGGTCCTGGAGATCCAGTTATGCTGCTGTGATGTGCAATTCTCTCAAAGGCATGGATAACGATGACGTTGTCTTCTGATTGCAGTTGAACTACCTTCAACGCATCTACAAGGGCTTTGATATCCATTTCGCCACGCAAGGTAGCGGCGACTAAAGTCGAGATCGAGGAGCTGCCGGTGCAAGCAATCCGGGACTCGACACGAATTTGGTTCCCTGCAGGCGGACCACCGTTTTGTCGCTGGCGTGATCCTTCAACACTTCCGTCAGTAGGGGCATGGAATAACTATATGTAGCAATATGCAAGGGCGCTTACGGCGAGACCGTTGATTTAGCCGGTTTTGAATCTTCTTTCGTTCTCGAGCATTGCCTACACCTAGCCAACTGTCCTTGTCTTCCAGCAGTACAGCCTGCAGAGAATTGTCTTGATTGAAACAAGTGAAGCCAGACATTGTAGCTTGGATGATGGTGGATGCAAAAACCATGTATCTTGCGTAACGACGGAGGAAGTTATGCGAGACAAGCGCATTCAGAGTGGGGACGGGACGGGCTGTATGAAACTAGATCGGCGAGAGCTTTAAGCTTTGACCTTCAGTAGCTCAGTTTCTTCTCGAACTTGTCAGGCTACTCATGCACCTGTCACCCGCTTGCATTAGTGTGCTAGCTATTCTAATCCAAGCAACGCGCCGCATGCCGGCTGCTTTCATCTTGGCCACAAGTTTCGGCATGAACGCGAAGACCAAATGGCCTGTTTACAAAGCAGCATCGTTAGAAAACTCCGATCTTCCGTTCTCATGTTTGAGCAAGATTCTTTAGTTACGACTAGTGCCTATCGGAGCGACGCAGCGCGGAAAGCCTTGCCGTAAATCCGAGTTTCGGAGCGTCTTGCCACGAGCCCACAAGGCAGGCTTCCGGGCATCACGGGTTAGCAAATGGTATAAATATCCATGATCCCCCCCGGAATATTGGTATTGGCGGTGGAAGTTTCGACCAGTATTTTCAACAAAATTCAATTACTCCCTATTATCAGTTTCACGTCTGCTGAAATCCTTGAGTACATAAGGGATATCCCAATTTGCATGACCTGGTGCTATATCGGCTTACATTCCTGTGTTACAGCTTCGAAAAGCTCTCTCCGGCTTCTGACAATAATGGTTGATAAATTAGCTTTCGGAAATGGGACTCAACCAATCCCTGGCTTTGGGGCAATGGGTATAAGCTCTGCCATGGGAACTAAGCTCAGTTCCCAGCAAGCAGAGCCCGTCCTCCTGAAGGCGCTTGAGCTTGGCTGTACCTTTTGGGACACAGCAGTGAGTGGCAATCATGCCTGCTCGAGCACAAGTAGAGTGACTAAACTGGGGTTCAGGTGGCTTACGATGCTGGCGGCAATGAGCAACTTCTTGGTGACTTTATCCGAAAATACAATGTTCGCAACAAGCTTTTCCGTAAGTAATATAGCCATGATTGCGCCTACTTCGTTGACCCCGTTTCCACAGTTGCTTCTAAGTGCGGATTCGACGTATTTGGGCCGGTGCGGACAGTCACAAACTCCGCGGTTCACATCAAGGAATATATTGAAGGAACAATCCAAAGGCTTGGCTCCCCACCAGACCTGTATTACCTTCACAGGATTGATCCTAGTATGCGACTCGACTTCTTCAAGTGACTTGCCATTAACTTGGGAGGTTAGATACTGCATTGGAGGAGTCCATCGGAGCCTTGGACCAACTTCGAAAAGAAGGAAAGACAAAATACATCGGCCTTTCTGAATGCTCCGCTGCGACACTACGCAAAGCAAACTCCAGTATTAATCCCATCGTTATCATGGTCGGCTATGGACTAATTAGTGAACATAGTTGCAAAAATTGATGCCATTCAAGCCGAGTACTCAGCATTCGAGACATTGCATGAGACCAACGGCCTCATAGAAACTGCCAAGGAGCTAGGCATAGCATTTGTGGCTTTCAGTCCATTGGGGCACGGATGGCTAGTGGATGACTTTCCGTATCGGTCCCCAGATGATTTTGCACAAGACGATTTCCGCCGCACAGGTGAGTATGCATCACAGTTTCTTAGCAATCGCAAAGGTCTTCATCTCCGACAACTAACCGAATGCTACAGTTCCCAAGTTCCAGGGTGAAAACTTCTACAAGAACCGAGCAATTGTCAACGAGATCAAAAAGCTGGCATCTCGGAAAGGCTGTACAGTGGCCCAAATTGCACTCGCCTGGGTTGCATCCCAGGGTTTAATTGCTATACCGGGGACTACTAAGCCAGGAAGACTCGAGGAAAACTGGAAGTCACGAGAAATTGAGCTGAGTGACGATGAAAAGCAAGAAATGCGAAAAATTATTGACGCTGCGAAACCAACTGGCAACAGGTTCGCACCTATCTCTGAGGCTATGGTTGGTCACTAAGATGAACGGTTGAATCTGTCGCGATTGGAAAAGTTAGAACTTCGACGACCCCTAGAATTTTGTGGTGGAATGTGAAAGGATTTAGAGACATGACGTCTCCCTACGGAGTTATGTTGAAATTTTGCTTGTACAGTGAAAAAATCAAGCGGCAGACCTTGTCGCAGAGGTTTAAATCTGCAATAACCTGAACCCGCTTACAGTCGATGTAAGACACTAGCATCAGATTCCAATCGCCAACCGGTACACATGCCAAAAGTGCTCTGGATCCACGAATCACTGGAAGCTGACAACAATACAGCCCCAGAAACCCAAGGGTACAAAACGAATGCAAGCTCCGGTGTAAATGTCACTACTCTAGAGTACTACCCTTGGTGAGGGCGGGTTTGGGAATATTCAGTTATTGGGTGGACTACCCTGGACTGAGCGCTGATCAGCTCGCTGTGGGGGATGGCGATTGTTCTCCAGGATCCTCAGAATCATCTTAAAATACACCAACGTGACTACCTAGTTGTCTAAAATGGTATTCATGCGGGGTGGCCAAAGTCTCTCTATCCGGGACATTGACACTGTTCAACATTGGTTCTCAGCCATTTCCAGCCGATAACCAATAGCCTTTTAGTTTCCTGACATTGTGTCTGGCAAGTTTCGCTGACGATGGACTCGACTCGACATTCTCATAGTGGAAGGTTCCACTTCAAGAGTTTCCAGGTTCTTTGTCCCATAGGTGACCAGCCGGTAAGAACGGCGAGCTGAATGCGCGGAATGTGATCTAGGCCCTGGACAATCGATCAACGGGCTAATCGGTGCCACAGTCAAATGCCGATGCGGGCCAACCCGAAGTAGAGCCAAGAGGAGGAGAGGACGGTGACTTCATTCTGCATCGTCGTCTTTTTCCTCGGAGACACTCTACTGACCATGGTGTATTTCGCATCCACTGAGCGACGCACTCTGTCAGTGCGGGTATCACCTCAGAGGGCACCAGTGGGTATCCACCGGAGCTGTCGATAAAGCGGACCAGGCCTCTTGGGGCGACTATAAGTGTAGCCAGTGACGCTTGGGGGAATCTGTTTGTCACATCGTCAGCGATCGCAGACTGCATTGCATCCATCAACGAGCCAGAAGACGGAAATCTGAGGGACAGCCCGTGGCCGGGGGGATGGCAAAGATTCGGCGTGCCCCTCTGATAGGCCCCTCGTAGGCACATCAAGCTTATCAGCAGCCGTCGACTGATTAAAAGCCGCGACGGTGGATCCACGCCCGTCTCTTATCATTCTCCGCGGACATTCCCATCGCCAAATGCGGCCACGCTGATTGGCCCAGTAGCCACGGCCTCCGGCAGTCCTTATCACACCTCGCCTCCTAAACAGCCCACGTCTGGACTAGGGAGAGCAAACCGTGGAGATAGCAATTGCGCAGCTGGAAACCGGAGATGCACAACTCGTCGCAGAGGACAGTTATCGTAGCCCGTCATGGCCTCTCGCCGGTCCGCCCTCTCAAAAGGCTACCGGCCCTCGAAAGCCTGGCTCTCTGGCGTAGGAAACCCATGCCTCTTGCCTTTCATTGTGGTCTCTCGGAGCGCTCGGTATAGCAGCGGTTTCCAAGATGGCCGAGACACGTAAGAAGGTCGTCGTTGTTGGCCTGGGCATGGTGGGCATGGCCTTCATGTAAGTGGACCCAGAGCCCAATCGACTTACACGACATACACACGCAGCCATAGTCATTTCCCCTCAGTCTCTAACACAATTGCAACAGCGAGAAACTCTTGAAATACGATGCCCGAGCCAGAGAATATGATATTACCGTCCTTGGAGAAGAGGCCCATCTGGCCTACAACAGAGTCGGACTTACCACCTTTTTCGAACACCGTAAAGTTGAGAACCTCTACCTCAACCCGGCAGACTGGGTAGGCATTCTGCTCCACAACCCACCCCAAGACTTATTATTAGACGCTAATTGATGCCAAAGTATGCGCAAGCTCCCACGGGCTCCTTGACACACCAGATCAGCACCAAAGTCCTCGACATCGACGCAAAGGGAAAGACGGTCACCTGCGAAAATGGATCCATCGTTCCCTACGACATCCTTGTCCTGGCCACCGGCTCCGATGCAACCCTACCAAGACACACTCCCGGCCATGACGCCACCGGAGTCTTCGTGTACCGCACAATTAACGACTTGATTGACCTCATCAACTTTGCGGACACCAGGAAAGGCACTGTCGGCGCCGTGGTGGGAGGCGGCCTCCTGGGCCTCGAGGCCGCCAAGGCCATGATGGACCTGGAGTGCTACGACAAGGTCAAGCTCATCGAGAGAAACCGATGGGTCCTCAGCCGACAGCTGGATGCCGATGCCGGTACGATGGTCGTCCAGCAGGTGACCCAGCTAGGCCTCGATGTCCTTCTCAGCAAGCGGGTGCGTGAGATCAAGGTCGATGACACCAACAACGTTAAGGGCGTCATCTTTGAGGATGGAGAGGAGATGGATTGTTCCACAATCTGCTTCGCCATTGGCATCAAGCCCCGAGACGAACTCGCTCGCAAGGCCGGCATCCAGTGCGCAGAGCGCGGAGGCGGCATCTTCATCAACGACGATCTCAGCACCAGCGAACCGGACATTTACGCCATCGGAGAGTGCGCGAGCTGGAAGAACGAGACGTACGGACTCATCGCCCCGGGTGTCGAGATGGCCGACGTCCTTGCCTTCAACATGACGCAGGCAAGCCTCCACTCCCCTCGCGCATTCAAGAGGCCGGATCTCAGCACCAAGCTCAAGCTTCTGGGCGTCGACGTCGCTAGCTTTGGCGACTTCTTCGCCGACCGGGATGGGCCAAAGTACCTCCCGCCCAAGGTCGCCAAGGCGGCCAAGGAGGCCCTGACCGACGGGGTATCAAATGCGACGGTCAAGTCGTTGACATACGTTGACCCCTTCCAGAACATCTACAAAAAGTACATCTTCACATCCGACGGAAAGTATCTCCTGGGCGGTATGATGATTGGCGATACCAAGGACTATGTGAAGCTTGTTCCCATGGTCAAGAACATGAAGGAGCTGGATGTTCCACCTAGCGAGCTCATCCTGGGGGCCAAGAAGGACGGCGAAGAGGACGACGACCTCCCCGACGACACGCAGATCTGCTCGTGCCACAACGTCACGAAAGGCGACGTCATCAAGGTCGTCAAGGACGGCGAGTGCACCGACATCAACGCCGTCAAGAAGTGCACCAAGGCGGGCACGGGCTGCGCGGGCTGCATGCCCCTCGTCACGAGCATCTTCAACAAGACCATGGTCTCGATGGGCAACGAGGTCAAGAACTACCTCTGCGCCCACTTCAACTACTCCCGCGCGGACCTCTACAACATCGTCATGGTCAAGCGGCTCAAGTCCCTCCCAGAGGTCATGAGGGAGGCCGGCAACGACAGGGACAGCCTGGGCTGCGAGCTCTGCAAGCCCGCCGTGGCCAGCATCTTCGCCTCCCTGTGGAACAAGCACGTCATGGACAAGCCGCACCACGGGCTGCAGGACACCAACGACCGCTTCCTCGGCAACATCCAGCGCAACGGCACCTACTCGGTCGTGCCGCGGCTGGCGGCTGGCGAGATCACGCCCGACAAGCTGCTCGCCATCGGCGCCGTGGCTAAGGAGTACAACCTGTACACCAAGATCACGGGCGGCCAGCGCATCGACATGTTCGGCGCCAAGAAGCAGGACCTCATCGACATCTGGCGCAAGCTCATCGCCGCCGGCCTGGAGTCCGGGCACGCGTACGCCAAGTCCCTCCGCACCGTCAAGAGCTGCGTCGGAACCACCTGGTGCAGGTACGGCATCGGCGACAGCGTCGGCATGGCCGTGAGACTGGAGGAGCGCTACAAGAGCATCCGCGCCCCCCACAAGTTCAAGAGTGGCGTGAGCGGCTGCGTGCGCGAGTGCGCCGAGGCCCAGAGCAAGGAGTAAGTGTTGCCGTGCAACCATGAGATGAGAAGAGAATCGAACAAGCTAACGCGGGACCAGCTTCGGCCTCATCGCCACTGATAAGGGCTTCAACATCTACGTCTGCGGCAACGGCGGCGCCAAGCCCAAGCACGCCGAGCTGCTGGCACGCGACGTGACCCCCGTCGATGTCATCCCCATCCTCGACCGCTTCCTCATGTTCTACATCCGCACCGCCGACAAGCTGCAGCGTACGGCGCGCTGGCTCGAGGCCCTCCCCGGCGGCATAAAGTACCTGCAGGAGGTCGTCCTTGAGGACAAGCTGGGCATCTGCGCTTCGCTCGAGGCTCAGATGCACGAGCTCGTCGACAGCTACTTTGACGAGTGGGCCGAGGCCGTCAACAACCCGGCCATCGCCGCCAAGTTCCGGCAGTTCCAGAACACGGACGAGGTCATCGACACGGTCGAGGTCGAGCAGGAGCGCGGCCAGGACCGGCCGGTGTACTGGGCCAAGGAGCCAGCGGCGGAGGACTTCAAGGGCCTGCGTGAGCGCTGGACAAGCATGACGTGGCAGCCGGTCATGGAGGCGTCTCACTTCGACGGCGCCGACGAGATCCCCAACGGCATCTCGGCTACGATCAAGCGCGGCGACACGCAGCTGGCAGTCTGGCGCATCCGCGGGCGCTACTACGCCACGCAACAGATGTGCCCCCACAAGCGAGCCTTTGTCCTCTCGGACGGCCTCGTTGGCGAGAACATAAGCAGCAGCTGCGACAGCAAGACCAAGGACTCCATGGGGTGCGACCCGGCCAACCCGTCACCGCCGCCGTCGCCCTCGTCATCCTCCTCTTCCTCCGCCAACGCGCAAGTGCCATCCCCCTGGATCTCGTGCCCTCACCACAAGCGCAACTTCGACCTCACGGACGGCGGGTGCCACAACGACGAGTCCCTGTCCATCGCCACCTTCCCCGTCGAGGCCCGCCCGGACGGCATGCTGTACCTCAAGCTGCCGCCGGTCGAGGAGCTCGACGCCGCCCTCGGCACGAAGCGCTGGGCGGTCCGCAAGGGCGAGAGCGGCGAGGAGCCGTTCGCCGCCCTGGACAAGAAGATCAACTTCGTCGGCCAGCGCGCGAAGCGACCCGGCGTCAAGCCCATGATCACGGGCGCCAGGATGACGAAGCCGGTGCAGCTGCTGCCCGCCGCCGGCGGAGGCGGATGCGGCGGAGCCAACGTGCCGGACTGGTGAGGCGGAGTACAGTAGTTGATGGACATACACTACCACTACACTTTATGCATTGGCCATCCGATGGACAAAAAAAAGGAGTTGGAATGTGACACGGAGACATGAAAGGGTTTGGGACGGTCGGATAAAGGCGTTGGTTTCTTTGTGGCATTTCGGCGCTGGGCAACGAGATACGGTAGATATCCTCTTCAGGAAATCCCGAAGTGGTGTACAGTATATGACACTTTGGCTTTTCAATTGATACATAAATACATTCAAACTTGCAAAGAATGCTGTACCACCGCACCGTACTGCACTATGATGCGAGCGTAAGATCACCAGACAAAGGCCAGTGTTTCAATCGGCCTCGCAGCAGCGCCCGCTCGTGTCTACTTTCCTGAGAGCAAAGACAAAGAAGGTCGTTGGCAAGCGAACCGGGCGCTCGGCCTGCTTTGTTATGAGGCGTCATGATCCTCCCCATGAACCAAACCGACAAAGACTGGTGATGATCCGACACCACATGGCCACGGGATGGATCGGCTTCAAAAGCCCAACACAGATGGATGAGAATACATGTCAGTGCGTGGAGGACTCGGTTGCTCATGATAAAAGGGACACATTGATCCCCTGATGATGCAGTACGGTGATTCAGCCATCTCGCCCCAAGACAACCACCTGCAGGAGCATGATGGTATCCGATGTGGAAAGCCTGGATGAGCCTCAAGGGCCCTCCAGCACTCCGAATGCACCCACGCAGGCCGAAGAACCTTATCTCGGACATATCCATGCTGGCGTTCGCGACTGCTTGGAGCTGAAGCAAACCAAGTTTGGGGACCTGTGCTTCACCTGCAGGCCCAAGGCGTACACGTTCCTGGACCAGATACCATCCGTCATATCAGGCATCCCCGTGGTAGTCATACCGGAGCTCTACGAGCCCGTCGGGGCGGCGTCCATCGTGCAACGCGCTCCCGACCCACGGGCTGCGTACATCGACCCAGGCCAGTCCATTACCGACGAGGTCGTCAGGGAAATTCTGCAAGTGTATGACGAGGCCCTGGGCTTCTACCTCTTGATCGACGGCAGCCTTATCATCATTGTCCCGCCCAAGTTCGATGTGGCTCACGCACTCGAGAACAAGCCGAGATCCTTTGGAGGCTTGCAGGTCGGCTACGTCCGCCAGAGCTTCGAATCGTTTGCAATGCCTCATCAAAAGTTTTCCAGTTTTACTGGGGGTCAAGTGTTAAAGATGTTTCCGGATAAGGGTAAGTTTCATCAAAGGACCATCCCTGCCTAGAGAGAGGGAAAAGGAGACACCAAAAAAACGAAGGGGAGAGGGAAGAAAAACGAATTGGACGAAACTGACAATGCACGGCTACTAGCTCCCTGCCACTGGCCTAAGAAGGTGCGATTTCATTGGAATCCGGACATTGAACCCTTCGATCGGCCTCTGGTCAATTGCGGCGGCAATTTCGGCCTCCAGACCAGATGTGAGGACAAATACTACCTCACCTTTCCTACCCACCTCATCACGGAACTTATGGTTTATGCAAAGAAGCCGCCGTCAAGACACCAAGAGCCCGGTCTCTATCGGCCCGCATGGGACCTGGAGGACATTTACATGAATGGCTCTGATTACAAATTCGATTCGGCAATCCATTCGTTCGACTCAGACCCTCGTCGATATCCCCTGGGCTTCGCTCACGATCTGAGCTTATACAGATTGCTCGAACGGCCCGAACTTAGAGCTCCAATACCGACTACATGGCTGTCCGTTTCGGAGCGGGCGTCAATGAGATACCATCACGCGAAGGTTGATCTTTTGCAAGATTATACTGTAGCCAACAACCGTCGCCAACAAATGGAAGAGGACGGGCTGAGGTCGGACGGCCAGTGCCAGGTGAGTCTAAGCAGTCGAAATCTACTCCAGGCGTCCAACACTTGATCCACTGACACAGGGGAAAGATTGTGGGCCAAGGGATCTTCCGGAGTGACTACGACCGGCGTCCCTCATCCTCCTTCTCCTTCTCCTTCTCCTCCTCTTCCTCCCCTGCCGGACCCCAAGCACCCACGGAGCATGTAGTGGCACGATCGCTTCTCTTTCGGCTGCACATGGCGTCGTGGAAATACCCTGCTTTCGAATACGGCTCAACGCCCTGCGTCATGGAGCAGCAAGGCGATGGGACGCTGCTAGCCAAGGTCGCAGGTTTCACTTCTTTCTCGCAGGCTTTCAATACCCTGGACTATGTGCCCGAGCTTAACAAGAACTTGCCTATTCCTCAGAGCAAAGACTTTGAGAAGTTGTACCCTCGTAGCGCCTTTCTCGGCGCTTTCCAGGTTCCGTCAGAGATGCTCGAGAAGCACACCATACTTTGATTTGCTTGATGATTTGTACACGCACGAGTTTGCCACCGACCGGAGATGACTCCGATCTATTTCTTTGGCTTGTAACCTTGAGGACTTCCGAAAGGGAAAGGCGAGAACGAGACAAACTGCACATGCACCGCAGAGGAATATGTAATGGATGGAGGGAGGGGAGAAGAGAGAAATAGGGGATGTGAGGATTCCCCTGTGCAAGTAGAGGGAACATTAATAAATTCATGTTTTTGTTCACCAGAAATACCTCGTGCATTATCTCCTATACCACAAAAGGAAACCTACGTACAGTTCACAATCTGTTCAGGCTTGCCAGCCTCTTCTCTCCCCCACCAGCCCTCAACATTACGCTTGATACCCATGGTGAAGTTCCCCAGGAGGATAAAAAAACCAAAAAGCGCGAGCCTACCCAACGGTTAGATCCAGTCTGGGTTAGGGGAGTGAAAGGGGGGAAAGGCAGGAATAAAGGGTGGTTGGGTGACTTACAAGGCTTGCCACCATTGCACTATATTCCGAGTATCCCGGAATATCTGCACAACACTCCAGGGTTTGGACTCCTGGCAGACTTTCTCCAGATCTATAATCCGAGACCATAGAAAGGGAAATGTACTCCTCTCCTAAAGAAGTACTTTGCCCTTAGCAGTCGTCTCAAGAAGCGTATCGAAGGGCAGATATGGTAGCCTGTCTTGGGTCTGGGATGCTCGGACTTTCAGTTCACGCATGCTGCGGGCGTGAAATCTCTTGCATGCGCATATGTTACACCAGCACCATTTTGGCACCCAATCCAATCGGTGCAGGTGCCTCGCCAGCCTTGATTCCGGCTTTGGTGACTCCATCGCAAACAAATGCTGGTAACTGTTCAGAATTTCTTGCTTCAATTGGACAGGTATCCCCCCGGCGTTGCAGGAAGCTGTCAGGGTGCCGTCCTGAGTGCGGTACCCCAATGCGCTGGGCAACGCAAAAACATTGACGTAGCGCCGCTGTCCACGCGTTGTTATGAGGAGGTGACGCGACACGTTATCTGTCCATAGGATGTCAACGTTTGCGAGTTTTTTCAGTAGGTACAGATTGAGGTCGCCGGGCTCGATAAGTGTCGAGTCCGTGGGGCTTTTGCAACGGCACCACCTCTGAGATGCCTCTTTGGTGTCATTAGGAAACGCGGGTGGAAAAGGCAGATCGGCTTGCGTGGAGATGTCAGCGTAACTGGGCCAAATGCGTGAAGACGTCAGAAGCTGGTTCAAAGTCACGTCAAGGAGTGACTCTGATCCAGGGGAACATGGCCTTGGGTATCTTATTGAGGCCAAATAGATCTTGCCCGAAACCACGAATGGCTCGCGCATGAGCATCCAAAGGCCCAGGATCAGAAAGAAATCCGCAGCGGCTTCGACTTGTGGGAATTCCAAAGCAGAGTAGAACGAGGGAATAATGCCCTTGCCTAGGTCATTGAGATATGAGAGCAATTTCGGCTCAGCTGTTGGGGTTGGTGCTGTAGTATCCCCCGTGACTGCTGCATCCGCCGTGTCTGCTGTATTCGAGGGCCGTATCGAGTCATCCGGCCTTATAGAGTCCACTACTTCTGTCAGTCCCATCTTGTCTAAACCGCATCGATCCATCCATCGATATAACAAACGGGAAATGAGAATGACAAGGGATAGGGAAAAGAAAAAGGGTGAAAGACCTTTAAAGTCGGTGACAACTTTCTTGAAGTAGGCCAGAAAGTTTTCCCTGGTCAACCTGTCAGGCTTGTGCAGAAGCACATAGTCGAGAAAGGGATGATCTGGTATTTCTTCCAGGCCAAGCAAACGTAGGATTTCGTTAGCCAAAAGGTCGGCTGAGGATGCGGCTGTCGCTTCGGTATTGCTACCTGCGAGGGCTGCTTCGGGATCATGTTTCCGCCGTCGGCGGCCCATCTTGTGGTCGTGATCCTGTGTCGACTAGGCTCAACCTGACGCGCTGTGTCCAAGATCAAGGTGTGTTGGTGTGAAGGAGCGAGAGAACTTCCGGCTGTCGAGGGCTGGGAGTGGCAGACATAAGAGGAGGGCCATGCATGGTGACTTGGCATGGGGTTTACCTATTCTTGACGACATGGCAAGTCCACGGGAACCTACATGAGACGTCGTAGGGGAAGGTATGGCGAATTTGACTGAGATGGGCCTCGCCCTGTCCGTTCGTCTTATGCAGACGCTTCAGGCAAACGGGCGGTCTGCCGAAAGAAGTCACCGACCCCATCGAGGTCTTTGGGCCCTCCTGTCCTTGTTACACACGTTTCTTTGGCCATACAGGTCGGTCATAGGCTTCAAGTCTTGTGCCGACAGTGCGGCAGCTTCCCAAGAAGCCGAACTGTAGCCTACGGTCGGGCAACAAACGGTGGTGCTGGTCTTGCTCAGCTCGAGGCGGACACCGACTGACGTATACCGTGATAAGGTGAGCCGTCACTCGCGCGTTTGGGAATGTTGTTGGGCCAATATCCGAGAACGGTGAGGTGAGGTGAGGCGCGAGACCAATAAGTCCAATAAGTGCAAAAGGGTGCTTGCATCAACGAGAGAAATGACTAGGGAGCCAACACCGCCTCCGTTGTCGTCATCACCGACGCCGACTATGTTGAAGCCCGCAGGGCCTCCCTCGTCCTTGGTACCTTGGTACCGAGACCCCAAGCCCGAATCAGTTCTCAAACATAGCGTTGATGGCAGTGTGCGGCCGAGAGCGTGTTTGAAGTTGTAAAGCGGCACGCAAAACCCTCAGCCCATCAACCCGCCATGCAATTCCCTCACTTGGGAATGTGATTTCGGACGCCAAACCCTGACCCACAAACTCCATAAAGAGACCGATATGCGTTATCACGACTCTGTCACCTGCCTTGGGCAATTCAAAGACAAAAGTTACGTGGGAACACGCCAGGGGGACTGACCCTTGGATACCTATCGGCAGGTCATGGTCGTTGTTCATAGCCACTTGCATCTGTGTGAGATTTGATTTGCCTTTTGACGTATCAACTGATATATTGCATTGGACTCTAGGACGCCGATGCCAGGAGGCGAACCGCTTCGCGCATGGCCATATCCCAGTTTGTTATCCCCGACTTTCCCATGTCCACGCTTTGAGTCGGAGATAGATTGCCAGAACCAAATATAAAAACCATGGCGACATAAAAATGTCGCAACCATCATCGCGACGCTCATTTATCATACATTTCTTTCAACCTCTGCTTCTTTGTGGGGGGAGGGGGGATTGCTTGTGCAACACCAAAGGCTAATGCGACTTCATTCATAGCGAAGCCCCATACTTGTTTGCGTACGGTCCTTGTACGTGAAAGAGCTTGCGATGAAACCGACGAGCCTGATCACTCTTCGCTTTCACTCATACTCCCGTAGCCAGTATCTAGCTCCATGCCGACCAAGCTTTTCGTGATTGCCAAACACCTGTCAACCACCTTGTGCTGGACCGCAGTACTTACGCCGCACTTCTCTCCAGAGGGCCCCCCCATCCAAAGACGCAGACTTCCAGCCAATCGTTCTAGACAAGATTCGAAGGTCTCAGCGGCGGTCTTGTGTTGAAACAGCTGTTCCATCAGCTCCATGGCCGAAGTGCATCCCAGGAGCGACATTGGTGCCGTCGGCGGGATGGCAATACTATAGATCAAGCGAAGACCCTCGTGAGGTGTTCCTGCTGTACTCGTGAAGCGTCGCAAGTGAGCGATAGCCATAGCGCAGCGAAGTGCTAGACGTAAATCAGTGTTGCCTCCGTGGCATGACGAGTCTATGATGGCAGCGGATTTGCTGGTGACACTCTGAATTTGGTCGAGTCCCATTGCCTGCAGAGCCATAGCAATATTAGCACCCCGGCTCCTGTCCACCAGGACTGCACGGGCTACAATGGCCCGTACTTGAGCCACGGACCCAATCGGTGCTGTCTTGATAGCCATCTGAAGTCCATCAGCACGAGACTGGAGCGCTTTTTCGTCCTTTTCCAAAGTGGAGGTGAGCATATTGTGCAGCGTCTGCGTGGACCACCAAGCGGCGACCGCATCCATCGGAGACCCGATGGCTGTATCCGCAACTACGCTATCCATGCCATCAGTTGCCACGTCCACGTCATGCGTGGTGTCCATGTTGAAAGCTAGGTTATGAGCTCGTTGAACAACTTCGCCATTAAGGACATCGTCGCACTCTTGTTGAACGAGAAGGGCCAGATGTTCTGGAAGTTCGTCTTCATGAGGCATCCCATCTTGATGGAGCTGAACTAGAAGCTGGTTTAGCTTCCGCGCTTCGTTCCATCGTGCCCGAGCAAGCTTTGCGGCGATGACGTTGACTGATCCAAGATGGAGGCTCTCGTGAAGGTTCCAAAGAAGCACCCGAATATGGAGTGCCTTCTGCATCAATCGAGCCGGTGTGTCGGGTAGGGTAATAGAAGCCAACAGTGTCAGGATGAGGCGGCTCTTATTAATCTCCACATCTCCTCCAGCT
Source organism: Paramyrothecium sp. XJ0827 (assembly GCA_020881915.1). Taxonomy (NCBI): domain Eukaryota; kingdom Fungi; phylum Ascomycota; class Sordariomycetes; order Hypocreales; family Stachybotryaceae; genus Paramyrothecium; species Paramyrothecium sp. XJ0827. The sequence goes on along the minus strand of JAJFPB010000007.1, from coordinate 1,950,807 downwards.
AGCTGTGAGTCAAGCGCAATGGACCACGCCTTGACTCGGGCAGTTTCTTGTTCCTCTGTCAGGCCAGTCAAAACCTGGTATCCGTGGACCCCAACGGCGTTACGCAGGCTGAGTTTCAGTGTCTTCAGCATCAACGCAGCAGCCTCCAGAAAGAAGTTATGGCGGGGAACCCAGACGGTTTGAACAGCAGTAAGCCAAGCTTGCCTCCGAACATGAATGGACGACGCGAGCGAGGGCGCAGGACGTAGAGGCCCGGTTTGAAGCTTCTTGGTCTTGGGGTCTGGTGTTGCAAATAGTGACGGGACAAAAATCCACAAAAATGTACCCAAGAGGAGAATAAGTTTCAGCGAAGAATGGACATGATAGCCCATGAAATGGAAATCCAGGCCCGAGCCCAATTGCCCCAAAAGTTGAACGGGAAGTGCGAACAAACCGCGACCTTCGGGCTTTTCACTGTTTACCTCGTCTTCTTGAAGGGCTTCTAAAACCATCAACCCTGCCAACGAACCAACCATCAATTTACCGAAATAGGGAGCGGTGTTACCCCAGCGGCCTTGCTGTAATTGCTGTTGTTGTAGCTGCTGTTGTCGGATAATGGCCGGCGTTGCACCTCGGAAGGGCTGCTGAGGCACGGGATATGGCTGGCCAACGGCCATTTGGGCAGAGATGATACGTTTCATATCCTCCGGAACTTGGATAAGCCCAGCAGGCGAAGCGGTGCCGTCTTGAGGGGTTCCCGTCGGCGAGTTGAGGAATTGCTGTCCTTCTTGATGTTGGAAGGTCATTGGGGGTTGTTGTTGCATTGGGTTGATGGACCCATTCATTGCGCCAGCCATGAAGAGCTTCTCAAAAGCCGCAATCCTAGCTTGCATAGCCCCATTTTCCTCGAGTAGTCGGTTGTTGCGCTTCTCCAAATGCCTGATATACTCAGTCGCTTTACTGAGGACCTAAGGACTATGATTAGCGTGCTTCTAGGAGCCGTCTCATAGGGAGCAGCTCACCGTCGCTTTATTCAGCTTATGGGCTGGTGTCAAGCCATGAAGTTCTTCACGGTCCTCGGTGGTGTCCTCCCCTCTCGCGCTCTTGGACATGATCCGCAGGCTTGGGACACTATCTCTGAGGGCCGCAATCTTGTCGTTGAGGTTTGTTCTATATCGCTTTTCGATCATGTTATGAGCCGTTTTCTTGATAGGCTTGCCGTCTTCGTCTTCCTCCTCTTCATCATCGGGATCAGCGGAGACCTTTCGTTTTCTTGAATTCGTTTTGGAGGACGTGGAGTCCACGGCGTCGGGAGAAGGCAAGGGTCCAGCCTTGCCATCGCCGGTAGCCGAATCTGGGCTCGAAGCACTCTTGGGAGAGTTGTACTGGAGGTGCGGCGGCATGGCGATATTTCGCAGCTGCTCCCGAGCAGCCGGAGTTAGAATTGTCGGAGCGCGGGCCTGCGAGATGGCAGAGGGTGACAGATTTGCCGGAGCGAAGCCCGAGCTTGACGGACCCAGAGGCGGAGCGAAGAGAGTGGCAGGGTCGACTTCGGTTTGCTGGAACGTCGGAATATCCCAGGCCGGGGCCACGTAGGCGGATTGGGCCGCAGGAGCAGTGGAGGAAGTATCGTACGAGTCGTATGGGGGTGTGCCTTGAAAGTTCCAAGCAGTAGAGGAGGGAGGATAGAAGGACTGGGAGGGGTCTTGATTTGGCATGCCGGAGGACTCTGCCTTGATCCGCGAACCGTCATCAGCTACGAAGCCGAGATTAGTCTCTTCGAGGCCGGCGAACATGACGGGGGAGTCATTGTCGGACATGGCGATGGATCTGGTTGGGGTTCCAGGCCGATGTCAGCACCACCATGCAGAAAGTGGTCTGATGGGCAGATGGCCCAGAAGGGAGGGTGGGATGGACGATGTCGCGTTCTTGATCGGAGGCGGGAATCAGGAAGCGGGAGCGGATGCCGGACTCTGAGCAGCCTGGCAGGGGAAGGGGGGTGTGCGCCAGTCAATCGGAGAAAAAAAAAAACGATGACCAAAAATTGAAGCCGAGCAGAGATCCTGTGCGCCGTATGTTGTTCTGGTAGACAGACGTCCTATCGGGACTGGAGATGACGGCACGTCCGGAGTGTGCCGTGGAGAAAGAGATGCCGGATGCAAGTGTATCTGTGTGAGAAGGAGCAGCAGGGAAGACGTTGATTGGCATGCAGCCCTGGTGGATCTGGTGAGAAATGGTATGATGGCGACCAGGATATAGAGGCAGGCAGACTGCTGGCAGAGAAGAATGGGGTTGCAGGTTGAGACTCGGGGTGAGGGGCCGGTCTAAGGGGGGGTGGTCGGTCCCGGGCTCTCGCTACTGTTGCATACGTAAGGTAGATGGGTGAGAAAGGAGTTACTGCAATGGGCCCAAGTTTGCTTGCGATGGAGGAAAACCAAGTTTGACCATAGACTGGGAATTGGGGTGGGAGAGGGAGAAGGCGAAGACCCCTCGGGGGGTCTGTTCTGGATTGAGCAATGGGCTGAAGGCGCATCGTACGATTTCGTAGATTCAATCAGACCAGGCGCGAGACATGGAGCCCGCCGAAACCCCTCCGGGCCTAGAGGTACCTGCTGGGTGGGTGGGGAGAGACTTGCGCCCCAACGTACCGGTTTGGGGTCTCGGGATGTATTCCTGCACTCACTTCCCGCGTAGGAGTGACTTGCAGGGGCCCGTATGAAAGTTTTACTGCAAGGTACAGGTGCTAGCCGCCAACGGTCTCGGCCTGGCTGGTCGCTGCTAACAATGGGCATGACTCGCGATTCGATGCGTCGGACAGCCGAACGAGACGAGTTTCTCGATACTTTAATAAACGCTTTAAACGCTTGCCATGCTTTCCCTCGAAGAATGGGACGGCCCGCGACGTTATCTGTTCTGGATCGTCGAACGAAGAACCTCCCGTCCCAACTGCCAACTGCAGATCACTAACCCTCTTTGGGCATGAAAACGTCTCACCCATCTCAAACCTCCCTTCGCTCCTTGCTCTCGGGTTAAGCGAATATCTCTCAACGTCACAGGGATGGCACGCCAACTGAAGCAAAAAGACTGTCGCCACCAGGAACCCTTTGTGTGGTCTCGAACTTGGAAACAACATTTTGCGACGCCGCACGCCACAGTCAGCTGAACCCACCGGAATGCGGCAAGTACTTTGATTCGCCCACTTGGCTATTTCTTCCCCCCCTCAATCACTCGTAGGAGGCAATCGAATCATTCACTTTCCTCAACTTCCATGCATCATGTCAACGTTTGGGAAGAGGTTATGTACTACCGGCTTCACCGGGTTCGTTCTCTGCTAGGCATTCCCGTGCGTCGCGACCGCGATCACCCTGATTTACAACCCCGCAGAGACGTTGGGAATACGCTGGTGTCTACGCTTGTTCTCTGAGACGCCATCCCTTGACATTCTGAAACAGGGGATTTCCTGGCTTTTGACCCCACGAGGAAACGCATCTTCCACTATGTGTGACTGTGCTTTTGAATCATATAATGACCCAACGACCTAGATAGACAATAAATTGCTTTCCTGGCTAAAAGTCCCTTACGTTCCGGGCTTCCTTCGACTGCCTGGCCGCTTCATCTTCGTCTGCTTCATCAACTAGACAAGCCGAAAACCCCAGAGACACGCACAATCCATCAATGAAAGGAAAACTCCTGTAACAAAAGTCATGGCGACATGAAGAGGTCTGTCTTCCTACCACAGGCAGACGTTCCAAGATTCTAGATTTCTAAACACGCTATCCTAACAGCATGCTCCGCTTAACATATTCACCAAATATCTTCCGAACTCCGAACCATCTCTAGTGTTGGAGTCTTGGGCATCATCCTCTTCATCCGTCTCCTGTCATCACGGGTGACAAGAGACGGAGTGATAGGCACGCATGGCGTGAACGGCTGATACGGCGAGTAGGGTGCGGCACCGGCTGTGTATGGAGTCATATTACCGCTAGGTGACAAAGGCCCCTTTCTTTCAAAGACAGTTTGTTTGGTTGTGTGAGCAATAGCCGAAGGAGAGTTCATGGCCGGTTCATATGCGCGCAGCGGCAGTGCTCCACCTGTCCGCACAGCTGATGGGGCATTTGGGCGCTGAAACGTTGCACCGGGTTTGGGAGACGCTGGCAGAGTCGAGAACCTAGGCTTTGGCGACAAGGGAAGTCCCACCAATGGAGCTTGAGAATGCTCCGAGGTGGCGGATTCCGGGTCAGCCTCCGTCGGGGCCTGCGATAGATTTCTACTGTGGTTGTATGAGTATGGCCCTAGCTGATAGCCAATGCGTTCGTCGATACTTTGGCTACTCTCAGGAGACATGTCTGGAGTGAGAGGTGCACCAGAGGTTCGGACCTTGGCTCCGAACCGAATTTGGTCGGTTGGGATTGGTGGGGGAGGAGGAGGAGCGTAATGTCTTGGGGGTATTGTGTTCATCTCCTGAGACTCATGTTGAGAAAATGTTGCTGACTTCGGGGTCATTATAGGTGACGAGATGTTGACTCCCCGGATCGAATTCTTCTTAGGTGAACGAAGTGCAGAGAGAATTGAAGATGTCCTCGATTGGGTCTTGTCTTCTCTGGTCGCGCTGAGATTGAGATTGGCCGGCTTAGACCGTTCTTTCTTAGTCAAAGTCGCGGCTGGTTTCTCTAACGTCGGAGCACGCTGGTGAGCGGGCAGAACAGGTGCGTCAAGCACAATGCCTTTCTGCTTCGCCTCGTCATGCTCCATGACGTATTTGTACATCTCCTCAAGCTGTTGTTGAGCCATGACTCTATCTGCGGCTACCACTCTCTGGTCGACTTGTGGTGAGACTCCTGGGGCTCCAATCGACGATACAGGTGAAGGGAAAATGTAAGGGTTAGGGCCCGTATTGCCGAAATCGGTCCTAATAGGTGATGGGTATGAAAAGTTAGGAACCGAAGGGCTGGCGCTGTGCGGCTCGTAGGCTTGAGGAGGAATCTCGGGTGGTATCTCGGTTTGGAGTTCGGATGGAAGCTGTGAAGACAATTCGCGAGGGAACCTTGGGCTGACGAGCGCGCTCCTACGTTTCTCGTCGAAATCAACCTCGTCGTTGCCGGCACTGAGATGAGAACGTCTCTTCTTGGAAAGAGCCAGGAGGATGATGGCGACCAGCACCAGGGAAAAGGCGTATGCTCCGACAATGCCGCCGATCTGAGCGGGAAGATAGCTGGTGTCACGCAAGGCGCTGGGTGACAGAGGAGAACCGGGGACAGGATCAGGTGATTTTCCGTCCCTCGTGTTCAACACCGACGGTGCAGCCTGGGCGTAAGTGAGCGAGGAAAGGAATGAGTAGATCAAGAAGAGAAGTGAAAGCGATCCAGGTTGCGATGGGGGCATTGTGGTGAGGTGCAAAGCAGACCCTTATCAAGCAGATGATCGCTGCGTGACAGAACCTCCTGAATGTAAGCCTTGAAACATGGTTTGATGGAGAAGTTACATGACGAGGGACGAATATGCGGCTTCGATAGGGTATATAGCGGCTGGTGATGTTCGGCAGTGCTTCGAGTTGGCGCCGGGCTGCAAAGCTGGGCGCTCACTTGCCCGGTCGTTCTTTAGCCCCCGCATAACAACATCGCTCACTGGTGGCACATGCATGAGCAACGAATTAATAGCGTCCGGAATGGGTGATGGAGGTTGCAGTGCAGACCAGCATTGAGAGACCATCCACGGCATGTGGTTGGACGGATGGCCGTGATGACAGGGATGCTTAAGCGCCCAACTCCAGCCCCCATCGGGTTGATTGGCGGTCAAGCCCGCCACTCGCCCCCGCGCCAACCTCTTGGAGCGGGGATGAATTCGACAACCGAATGTGCTCTGCTCGAATAGGATGAGGGCTGTGACTGTGATGCTGCTAAATCATCTCCGGGCCGCTGGGGGGCCAAGAGACCGATGGATAACTGTTGCTCCTTATCCTTGAATTCCCAGACGGCTCACTACCCCTGAAAAATGGTCCCGAATCACAAGAAGGATCACCCCATTGAGCGTCACCCGACCAGACATGATTTCACCTCTTAACCTAGTGCGGGTAGAAAGCTGTGATGGTCGTCATGCCCGTGATTCTCGTGCCGTAATTCGCTGTCACTCTGTTAATCTCAATAAGCATCTATGGAGACCTTAAACCAATTCGACTAAGGAGTATCACCATCATCTATGTGATAGTGACGCCTGAACAAAGCTGCACGGACAACACTGACCTTAGCCTGTCATTCCGCCAACTGGGGGTGAAGAGCCTGACACTTATTAATATCACATTCAATTCGTGGAAGGCACTACCGTCACAGCGTTACCACCTCAGCTAGAAGCCCAAACTGCTCAGCCTGAGGGAATTGGTGCTCTGTCACCGTGGAAAATGCGGACGTTATGGCCCATCCTGGTAATAATGTTGGCGTTGCGGCGTAGCATTGCAGTTGCAACCACCGTCAGCCATTTGGTGCGTCCCGTGTCTATAATTGATCATACAAGGATACCTTATGCAGTCAAATGGGACTAGCCCAAATTCGGCTTGTACGTACTAACGCAACTCCAAATTTGCGTAGCATCTCATGATTTTCCCGGCATGGATTCTCACCAAGCCTTTCCAACTTAACGTAAAACGTAGCAAGGTCCAGTCATACCGGAAAACCACCTGAGTTTTGGTTGAAGCGCATGTGGCATGCCATTACACGGCGTGTGAAATCTGACTTCGAATACCTTGCCTAACACAGTGCAAACCTGAAGGTACCTTTATCTCGTGTTAATTTCAGAAATAAAGTGTATCACGTGACACCGCGACTTGTTTGGCAGTTACACGCGCCTGCGGATGTCCTCGTCGTCAACTCGACGCGATAACTACAGGATTCAATGCCAGCTTGAAAACCTGCGTTGAGCTACTCCGGAAACATTCAGCGGCGCTCGATGACGTTGGAAACGACATTTAGCTCACGGAAACCGCGTGGGTTCCCTGTTAAGGCACCATGTCGACCGCAAATCCAGACGACAGCAGCATCTTCAAATCCCTGAATACGGCACAACGACGCGCAGTGACCTCCAATGCGTCAACTGTAGCTATTTTGGCCGGCCCCGGCAGTGGAAAAACTCACACTCTCACGTCTCGCATTGTCTGGCTCATTCAGAACCTCAACTATCAGCCAGCTGACATCATTGTGGCAACTTTTACAGTCAAAGCGGCAAGAGAAATGCAACAACGAATTGCTAGGACCTTAGGACAAGATCACGAGAAGAAGATCGTTCTGGGCACGTTCCATTCGATTGCTCGACGGTACCTGGCCACCTATGGCAGACGCATTGGCCTAGATCCCAAATTTGGGATCGCTGATGATGGTGATTCGAAGGCTATTCTGCAACGGATATGCAAGCGCCTGAATCTGAATATTGAACCGTCGCATGCCAAGGCGTGGATCAGTAAGAAGAAGGCTAAAGGTACATCTGCGGGCCGTTTGACCAAGAACGGCAAACAAGCCCCCGAAAACCCGTCTCTCATTATCTGCTATGAAGCCTATCAAGATCAATTGGCTCGATCCAATCTTCTGGACTATGATGACTTGCTGGTTCGTTGCGTTGAACTCTTAAAGGAGTATCCATCGTGTGTATCTAATATCCAAGCGGTCCTAATCGACGAATATCAGGACACCAATGGTATTCAATATGAACTCATGAAGCTCTTTGCACAAGCTCGCCATCGAATAACGATCGTCGGAGACCCCGACCAGAGTATCTATGGTTGGCGTTCAGCCGAAATTCAAAATCTCTATCGGCTGTTACGAGATTTTCCAGAAACTGATGAGGTCTCACTTGAAGAAAACTACCGATCCTCACAATCGATCCTTTCCGTATCTCTGAACGTTATCCAGCAAGACAAAAAGCGTTACCAGAAAGTTCTCCTCCCTGTACACACGAAAGGAGCAGTGCCGGTCCTTCGTAGACTGAAAGACCCCTTCACGGAAGGTGCTTGGATCGTTAGCGAGATAAAGCGTATTATCACAATGGCTGGTGGTATGCTGAAAAATGCGGATGTTGCTATTTTGCTTCGATCAGCGTCACTCTCACGGCATATCGAATCAGCCCTGGGAAAGGCCGGAGTGCCCTATCGCATGATCGGCGGCCACAAGTTCTACGAACGCAAGGAGATCAAAGTCCTGCTAGACTACCTCAGACTTGTGTATCAGCCAGATAACAATGACGCACTTGCACGAGTAATCAATGTGCCACGGAGAGGCATTGGTGAGGCTACCATCAAATCTCTTCTTGAAGAGGCAGAGCAGGCCAAGATTAGTGTCTGGACACTTCTTTGGAAGCACTGTCGCGGCGGTCGTCAAGCAAAGACCAATATCAGGGCAAAAATGGAGCAGAAGCTCAACATGGAGTTACTGCGCGTCATAGCCAACCTTCGCCAGAAGATGGAAGCACTACAGTCTGGAAGTCAGCACATGTTAGTTGACCTGATAGAGCAGCTAATCTCCGATCTCGATTTCAAGAAATATCTCGAACAAGAATACCCTGAAGATCACGAGCAGCGATGGAGCAACGTGCAGGAGTTTCTTAATTTAGCGAACGATTTTGTCCGCGACTTTGGGCGAATCGAAGACTCGGAGGCTCTGCCCGAAATCGATGGTCTTGATCAAGCAAAAGAAGACGATATACTTGGGCGCTTTTTGGCCAATGTCTCGCTTGCTTCTGACGCCCAGAACAACGAGCAGGGCCACGACAAGTCATCTTTGGTAACAATCTCGACCATACATGCAGCGAAAGGGCTCGAGTGGCCTGTCATTTTTGTGCCAGCTGTCTACACTGGCTCCATACCCCATTCACGATCCGAGGACGAAGATGAGGAGCGACGATTGCTTTACGTTGCTATGACACGAGCCCAGACTTTGCTCTATTTAAGTTGCCCAGTTTATGGTGCCCAGAACATGAGCAAGGTCGAGCTCTCTCCGTTCATTGCTCCCTTCGCTTCCGATGCTTTCGCAGAGAAAGGCCCGTCGTTTGACCAGGTTTTGCTTCAAGGCGTTGCGAACATCTTGCAACGAGCCGCGCCGATAGAGACCGAAATCTTCGCAAAATTACCACCAATGTTCTCACCTGAGGATGATTCATATCCCGTGGACCCATTATCACCAGACGTCGTAGACGACAGTCAGGACTTCCCCCGACCGGTAAAGCGCCCAAGAATTAATTCGGAGGAAAGCAACCGAAAATCCGGAGAGAAACCATGGCAGAGAGACTACGTCACGACAATGGAGCAGTCATCCGGTTTCACGGACTCGGCCTTGCCTGGATTCATCACTGCCGGGGCGCATCGACAAGCCCTTGCAGCAACCGGGGCAAATGTACCCTTGAACCCTACTTCGAAGAAGTCGACAGTCAAAACAGGGACTACGCGTCGTCCTTCAGATCAGAAGAGCCTGCTTGCATTCTTTCCAGGCGCACCGAGCCGAAAAGCTCCGCTTCAGAATGAAGGCAGATTCTCGTCCTACGCACGCTATCAGTCAGTGCTCTCAAGAGCTACTTGCTACGAGGACACGAACAGTTCATCTGATATAAAGGAGGAAACTCACGGCATCGACAAGGCGCTGGCTGAGCACAAACCTGCCACAGGGAGAGTATTGGCACGTCCCAACATAATGAAGAAGGACGAAACACAACCGAGGAAAGCCTATGGTTGCTTCTCGAGCTCGCCAACACGCCCACTTGCCCCGGAACCAGTGGATCAAATGACGATATCGAAGAAGACGTCCGATCGACCAGCCTCCAGCTTCCACACTACGACTTTCGTGTCTGCCGGAGGCACAGGGGGCGTGCGAAGGCCTGTAGGCCTTGGCCCAGCACCGTCCATGGAACGATTATTGAAGCCCTTTAAGCCTCCTACAATTAACCGTCCTCGCGGTCCAGGATGAAATCGAGACGTAGTGGAGCTTGTGGGCCTCAATCACTTTCCCTTACCATGTGGCCGGGCCTGAGATGGCCCTTCCCCACCCTTACGGTTAAGCTTAACGGTCGCATGTTTGACACATAACGGACCAACGCGACATGTTCTCTAAAACGCCACATATAAATGCGTCTTGTTCCTGCATCTGATGCGATTTGCACAAATTCCACGCAACGACTTTTACCAAATCACCAACTATTCTTATGGTGCCTTCAAGCCCTGTACACCTGAATAAACCACCAAGCAACATGTTCTCCACCGCGATGGCCCGAATTACCGGTACTCCCCTAATGGTTCCTCGTGTGGGCCTACGAACCCCACTATTTGCACCACCGCTTTTGCGCCTAATCAGTACGGGCGCTAGCACCGGAGGCGCTCCAGTCGTGAAGCCCTCGAGCTACTGGAGTAACCTCTCCATGACCACCCGGCGCAACATCAAAACCGCCCTTGGAATCGGTGCTGTCATTGATGCCTACGTCATTTACATCTCCTATCCCAATCTCATGGGCAAGGACTCGATTGTGGAGCAGTAGGCATGTGGAAGTCTAGATCATGGCAACGATGGACTTTCGCGCGCTCGATTCTTGCATTCAGCAGTAAGCTAGGCATAGCCAAGTTGGAAATACCTCATTAATGCCGACTAAATTCCTCTGCAATGGATCGTATTCGAGCAAATTCACTGTGACGAGGGGCAGCTGAAGGATGAACCTGTGATGATTGTATGTTATCTGTATGTTTTGGGAGCCACATTCCTGTTATAGACAAGGTGGTCACGGGCCCCGTGGTGGGTACCGGCACATCCATTTCCACTGCATCGCTTAAGACTTCTTCAACACCCATGGACCTGCTCCTTGCGCTCTTCATTGGCCGCTCCGCCCTTGTTGACCGTAAAACCTAGCATGGGATTGGCGGCCTGATGGCGGGTACTCGGCACCCTTGCTGCGTACGATAACTGATTTATGTGTTGTTGCGTCACCGGCGCAATCAAGTTGGGCAAATTAGCCATGGAGCTTGTGTGTTGACTGAGGAGCCGGGCACAGAGGAGAGAACCGCTGCCGCAAGAGGTCTTTCGAACCTGGCCATGTCGAAGATCAAAAGGCTATGAAGCGTTTATATGAACATGAGCGAAGCTCTTTTCAATGCCTCCGAGACAACGTGCGAGGACAGAGCCGTCGGGCGTCGTCCGTATTCAGCTGGGAACACCGCTGTATGTGCTTAATCAATGGCTATTCCCACTTTGCTATACCCCAACACCGCAGATAATGCCGACATGATATTGTTCGCCAGGTGTGACCTCGGCTTCCCCACAGCTCGCAAGCGTGGCTTCGCGCAGAGGCCTATCACATCGTTCTTTGCCGCGTGCCGACCACGATCATGAGGGCTTGAGATGTCCCGATGTGTCATTGGTGCCGCTTTTTAGGTCGGTAAAATGAGTTCTGGACCGTGTGCTCCATCTCCTACCCAGTCGCTCGATCCTGAATTCGATTTCCGGCTCTGGTCTTTCAAGGGGAGCTGACCCCCTGGAACGGCAGGTAGCATCGCCCCGTCTGGCAAAGGCGTCTGTAGGATGCATCGATGCCTCTCCGAAGGAGGGGGCCAAGCAGGTTTGGAGTCGATCTACTCCGTATCTGGATCCTCTCGAGCTCTCGCAGCTAAGATTGGTATAAGACAATCGTGCCGCCGCCCGTCGAGTGGCACGCTCCAGCTGAAACGACACAGCCTTCCGCTACTTGGCTCAGGGTAGCCTTGCGGTATCATGGCTTCCTCTCAAACATCATCTCAGGGCTTTGCCCGCGGTCGCCACTTCGTCGTCGGCCTCTTTGCTTTCTTGGCCCTCATAGCATTTGCGGGCGTCGCGTACACGGAACCTGCCGTCATTTTCAAGCGGCACCATCCGTTCGATTCCAGGAGCCGCAGCGAGCCCAATCTAAAGGACCGAGCTGCTCCCTTGGGAGCTAAGTATCTTCTTGGCGTGGGCAAAGCAGATATCACTGGCCCCGTGGTGGAGATCGGCTTTGCTGGCTATGCCGACCTAGCGCAAACCGGCACCGGAGTACGTCAACGAATCTACAGTAGGGCCTTCATCGTCGGAGACGTCAAGAAGCCCAGCGATCGATTCGTGTACTTGGTGCTTGACACTCAATCAGGAGACACAGCAGTTCGAAAGGGGATCTTAGAAGGCGTCGCAGCACTCGGCAATGGCTACTCTGTCTATAACCGAAACAACATCGCCGTAACAGGCACACACAGCCATGCGGGCCCTGGTGCTTGGTTCAACTATCTCCTCCCGCAAATCACTTCGCTGGGGTTTGATAAGCAAAGCTATCAAGCCATCGTCGACGGCGCAGTGCTTTCTATCAAACGTGCTCACGAAAGTCTCCAAGAGGTGGGTGTTCCTGGCGATTGTGTCCTTGGGCCACTCTTCGACTAACCATATGTCAGGGCTACTTGGACGTCGGCACGGCCGAAGTGAAGGACGGCTCCATCAATCGCTCAGTCTGGGCTTACCTCAACAATCCCGCATCTGAGCGTGCTCGATACAAAACTGACACAGAAACAACACTGACTCTGCTGCGCTTTCAACGTGCCTCGGACAACAAAAACATTGGAGTTCTGACTTGGTTCCCGGTCCATCCTACCTCTATGTACGGCAACAACACCCATGTGGCTGGAGACAACAAGGGAGTCGCGGCGTGGTTGCTTGAGCGCCAATTGGCGAATGACAACTCTGCCGCCTCAGGGTTTGTCGCGGGCTTCAGCCAGGCAAGCGTCGGAGACACGTCTCCCAACACCCTGGGAGCTTGGTGTGATGATGGCTCGGGCCAGCAGTGTAGCTTGGAGAACAGCACCTGCGCTGACGGCAAGTCTCAGTCCTGTCACGGCCGTGGCCCTGAATTTCGGGCACTGGATCTCGGCATCAAGAGCTCTTATGAGATTGGCCGCCGCCAATACACTGCTGCGAAGCAAGCATATGTAAGTCTCAGGCTTGTTGGACTGCTGAACACCTACTTATGTCATGCCAGGACTCGCTCAGCTCGTCGTCAACCCCCATTGTTGGAAGCACAGTAAGGGCGTTCCACTTCTACCATGACATGAGCTTCTGGAAGTTCAACCTGCCCAATGGGTCTCCTGCTATGACATGTCCTGCCGGGCTTGGCTACTCGTTTGCCGCGGGAACGTCAGACTGGCCTGGCGCATTCGACTTCACGCAGGGAGATTCGGGGTCGCCCAACAACCCTCTGTGGTCTGTTGTTTCCGGGCTTCTGAGGGTCCCCACCGCCGAGCAAACGGCCTGCCAAAAACCAAAGCCGGTCCTCCTTGACGTCGGTGAGATGTCCGCACCGTACGCGTGGAGCCCCAACATCGTGGATGTGCAAACATTCCGCGTCGGCCAGCTGCTCATCATCATCAGCCCAAGCGAGGCTTCCATCATGGCCGGTAGACGTTGGAAGGAGGCCGTGGCCAGGGAAGGCGCAAACTTTCTCGATGACGATCCGCTGGTGGTGCTTGGAGGCCCGGCCAATACCTACGCACACTACGTTGTCACACCGGAGGAATACGAAGTCCAGCGCTATGAGGGAGCGTCAACCCTGTACGGCCAACATCAATTGGATGCCTTTATCAATCTGACTGTGAGCAACCTCAAACATCTTGTACCCGGTGCCACCACGCTCCCCAGCGAAGGCCCAGTGCCCCCTGACAACAGAGCCAACTCGCTGTCGTTCATCACCGGAGTTGTCCAAGACGGCGTTCCGATAGGCTCCTCGTTCGGCAAAGTCGTCCAACAGCCAGCTGCGACTTACAACCTCGGTGCCACCGTCAATGTTACTTTCCAGGGGGCGAACCCCCGGAACAATCTGCGGCTGGAAGGCACGTTCGCGGCTGTCGAGCAACAAGTCAGTGGCCAGTGGACCCGAGTTCGCGACGACGCGGATTGGTTTCTGGTGTACTCGTGGCGCCGAACCAACTTCGCCCTTGGCCACAGCGAGGTTGACATTACATGGGAGACAGCAGGGAACGCGGCTGCGGGCACGTATCGGATCAAGTACTATGGCGACTCCAAGAACCTCCTGGGCACGATAAGGGCATTCGAAGGGACGAGCAATAGCTTTCAGCTTAGATAATCGCCGCAACTCCTGATAATAGCCAGATACTTACTTTCGGATAGTGTGGATAGTGCAGTGAGTTAATCATATCTCATGTATAAGCCTTCTGTTTATATGAGAAAATTATGATGTTTGAGACCCTCCGAAACATGCTGAGAGCGTCGTTGTTCATCTAATTTCTATCCAATTATTAACATGCCGTGCGAAGGCACCAGACAGTCACCGAAAAAGATCCAGGCGCTACTTTTGTGCCAGCCTTTCCTAACAGACGATGGCGCTGACAGGCGCGGTGACAGCCTCAAGATGAAGGTGCATTTGGCTACCAGTCCTCGTCTCAGGGGGATTTGTTCTTCCCAACAAAGATCAATGGAATTAGTGCTTGGACCTATACTATCAGCGATGGTTTTCAGTATTGCTTTTTGCGTCACATGCGCAAGCAGCCCCGGCAAAGCAAGGAAGACGTGCACATGAACTATCTCGTGCATAAACGCCATCCGAAGAACGTTGTCCACGTGAAGCCAGCAACGCGGAGAAGCTAGACAGCCCCGTTTGTCCAACGCCTTGCGAGGTCAAAGCCCTATCATATCTCACCCATGGCTCTGATGCCTTGCTCCCTGCTCATGGCTTTGAATCAGGCAAGACACGAGTTACCGGGATACTTGAGACAAGGCATTGACGGGCACGTTGCTTTTGAGATCGACATTAACTAGCGCACTCCACGCTGGAAATGTCTGGGCGGTCCGTAAGATCCCGATGAAACAAGCAGGTTGCCTTCCGCTATCGCCCTTACCGCCACTATGTCGCCTGTACAGATCGGAGAGCCTTGTATCCTTCCACCACACTGCGGAGTACTGGTGGTGTTTCGACAAGATACTGCTTTCTATATGAGCATTCACCACCAGTCTCGCTCTCGAGCGCCTGGTGTTCCTTGGTGGTGTCCAATGTACACTGTCAATAGTTGCTTCTTGGAGAGAAGGAAACAAAAACACAAAAGCCTTGATACCATGAAACTTCAGCACTTCCACTACAGCTTTCGGTTGTAAGGTCCAAGGACTAGCTCGATAGCCGAGACGACTCCCGCAATTGATGAGCTGATGAGCTGATCAGCGAGCATGTGAGACCTTGGTGCCGGCTGTAAGTGTCCGCGACGTCGGTAGCCTGCCGACACCACCTTCACTCATCAGCTCTCTCTAGCCATGGCACGATTTTCAGGACCAGGTCACGGAGACGGGTGGCTTGTGCGATGCGGTCGCTGTCGAGTCTTGTGATAGGAGACCATCGGCTCCGGCTCTGCGTCGCTGTGATGGTGGAATATCGCGGATGGCCAGTCGAGATAGAAAGTCTTGGGAGCTCTTGGGCGGAAACTGACATGACAATGTCAGGTTTGCGCGCTTCCGTCACTGCCCCCAGCTTGGCTCATAGCCGATAGTTCTACCCCAGCCTCGACGTACAAATGTGCCCCTTGCCGTCAGCCTTTGGGGCGATTGCAGAGTATTCGTGGCTTGCGGCCGGGCCTTGGGCAGTAATGTTAATGTGCTGTTCCGCGGGTGCGTTGTATTACAGCAGGGGTGCAAGAATGATTACCATCCCTGCCCTTTGCATGTTGCGTGACGCCGTCTGGTTCGCTCGCACGGGTATTGGCATGTAGCGGCCCTGTTCCATGGCCTGCATTCACGCCTGAGCACACATACTGTACACCTGCATGCATCCGAAGCCTCTTCGATCCCTAGATCCGCTGAGTCTACAGGTCACGAGTTTGCGAATCATCAAGGGTCCCCACCTGGGCAATTCGATCGCCCCCGCAGATATTTCTACAATGTCAGAGCATCCTTCCGTTCTTTCAGAGTCGAGCACCTCCCCGCAGACGAGTCAAGAGGATAGAAGAAAAGAGATGGAAAATGTTTTGGCGACCCGAGTTTCCGATGGTAGTCCCAAACAAGTGGTAGGACTTCCTGAAACTGGCTGTAGTAGCGATTGCGGATCAGTAGCGTGGTATGACGGGCGGGTGCATGGCTCGCAGGTACCGTCCATGGAACTCAAGACTTTCCAAACCCAGGATTCTATCCGAAGTTCCCAAGGAAAGGTTAGTAGCTTCTGGTATGGCGATTGAAGTCAACTACTAGGTAGGTAGGTAAGGTAGGTTGTTAGGGCAGCAGTCCGAGGCGAAGCTGTCAATGGCTGCGGTGTGCTGGACATGGGAGCCAGCAAACTGCCGGAACAGACTGTTTCGAAGTCCAAGGCCTGCACCAGGCCACGCCACGTCAAGGCTGGGCATGACCGACAAGAGACCCCTGTAGCCGATGAGCATGCGGTAATCGTTAGTGCCGAGGTGCCTGAAAGCTGGATCTTGGTTGATCGACGGCATGGCGATGGACGGCCAGCTGCCGGTATCATACTCGGTACCTTGCCTAGATCAACTCGCCACCATTGGCGCTGTGAGACCAAGTCTGTTGCTAGTAGGTAGGTAAGGTACCTTAGTTCGAGGTTGGTCTCCTGGTTGCCTTTTGAGACACGGGGGCATGCAACTCAGGTTAACAAGTTGTTTGCATGCAATGCATGTCCTCGGTGTGCCAGCATCTGTCAAAGAAGCAAAGGACCGTCCGCTTGATCGCATTCCTTGTTTCGATTCTCACATTTGGGAACAATGAATATGATCGCGTCCGGACCGGTCTGACTGACATTGCCTGCCAAAGGAGACACAGTTGCGAACCCTTGAGGCTGCCCACCCCACCCTCGAGGGACGCTGCCACGCCTACCTGGGACCTAGTATCCGGCCTGGGGAGGGAGGATTCTGCGCGTTGATTGACGTGGCTATTGATTGATGTTCCGCCACCCGGTGGCTTCTCGACGAAATGTGTGAGCTGTGCCTGCATACAAGAGGCGCTGTCCTGGCATTGACGATGAAACCCAATCATGCACAGCACAATGCCCAATAAAGCCCGATTGACTGCTTCACGCCTCCGATGCGCTGGAATTGAGGTCCGGCATGTGCGGTTGAGGTGTTCATGCTCGTGCTCGTTCACATTTACTTCTGGGCAGCGTAGCTGGTCGTGCTCAATGCTTGTTCCCCCAAGCGTCTTCCTTTTCCTTTCCTTTCTTTTTTCTGGCCACCATCCCTCACGGGCCCACCCACGTCCGGCTGACCCCATGCAAGCCAAACAGCGGAAGACGTATCGTATCGGTCTGCCCTGGATCTTAAGAAGCCGTATGTAGACGTCAGCTTGGGTACAATCATTGCCCTCGACGTCCCAAGTGTCGCATCCGCTGTCTGTCAGCAAATTTGAAAGACCAATTCGGGGGAACCCAAGTTGCAGGGCAATTGGGTGCGGACCAGTTCAGCTCAGCTTGGTGTGCTTTGCCCTGCTCGCCAAAAGATATCGCATCAAGGAAAAGCAATGTTAACCCTTGACTGAGAATCAAGTGGCCATGACCGCAGAGTCTAGTAATTTTGGACGGCCTCTAGAATCACTGCCGGGAGCCCGAGTCTCCTTGTTTTTTGTTTGTTTTTTTGCCCTTCCTCTCTTTTGTTCCGCTTTCTCTTTCCTTTTCCTGCACACGTCTCTCCGCTTCCCGTGATGCAGTGTGCCGTATTTCGTTCAAATGGAGCCGCACTTGCAATCTCGCACAGTCGATTCCTCTCAGGCTGAAGTCTGGCAAACACACCCCAACTCCCAAGTGGCACCTAATCGATTTCGGCCACATTGCAAGCCCAACCTGCCATAGTCGTCATTCCTCTTCGACCGCCTGGGATACCTTACCTCATGCATTATAAAGGCATACAGCCTCCGCGCTTTGCTCTGGTCTGACGGGCCTTGACGACCTGGTATCAACCATCAAGACACATCAGATTCCCCTCGCTTACACGCCGCCCACTAGACTCCATTGCTTGGAGAAGACCAACTGCACAATAGCAATTGCCTCGAACAGAAGAACAAACATCCCATAAAACCCCTTTACACCATGTCGCCGTCTTCAAGCTATTCCTCAAGCTCCACAACCTGGCAGGAGCGTCTCGAAGGTGATTGATCAGCTTGCCCTGTCATGACTGGTGCTGATGCCCTCGCAAGAAGTTTGCCGTGATGCGCAATTGCGACCTCCTATTTTCCAAATTGTTTCCGATCGTCGAGGTAAGTCAGAACGATACGTTCACCAACTAGACAAGGCGTTGATCCTAAAAACCCACACGCTAGGCGGTCGTACGGCGTGGTCAAGCAGGGTGACCGTCCACGGAAAAACCTTGACGGCGCGATATTGGTACGACGGAAAGAATCTACACAACGCAAGAGAGGATGCTGCCGAGTGCGCATTCAATTGGTTGAGCAGCCCAACTAGTGGTGGCTCCCCTACACAGGCCTGGGCAGGCTGGTGAGCAGATCACCCTGCCCCGGTAGCGGAGGTGCGGACCGCGGAGCACTCCCCATCGAATGCTCTACGTGATCTGCGTGTAATCTTGGTTCCACATTGGAAAATGAAGTGTGCAGTGTACGTCTGTTGGTCGGAGTTTGGTTTGGGTTTTCATTTTTTGCACTTCAGGTTTCGAAGACCCCTTTTGTGTGTGGCAAGTCCAACGGGAGACCTCGGCGCAAAAGGATTTGCTTCACAGGCAGGTGTAAGGGCTTGATCGTCACCTTGTGCGCGCGCCTAGATGGACGAGGGAGACGGACAGACAGCACCGCGGTGGTCTTTGCCACTCGCGGGATGATGGACAGACGCTTGGATATCGAATTTCAGGAAAAGGTCTGAGGGAGAGCAAAAGTGCCTAAAACGGCCACTTGGTCGTATTTCTCAATGCTACAGATCAATTTTATCAGGAAGTCTACGCCAGTCTAGTTTGATAGCAATCGATGTCATGACGAGGCAGGACTTTGTATTGTAGGCATTCGTCAGTATTTCCAGGGGGGTTGAGGGCCCTCTATCGCGCAACCCTTAGGCCAAAGCACAACAAGCGAGCAGCGTCGCATTACCTACTGTAGGTTGGCGATACTAAGGTAGGTGATATTGCCAACTTGCATTTCACAGCGCGAATCGCGATTGCTTTGCCCACGGTTCGAGGAGGGCACGAATGATCCTGTTTCGGAACAGAAATCGAACGTAGCTTCGACTCCATCCTCGTAGCGGTAGCTTCCACCCTAGAACACAATAGATAGGCAATTTGTGAGGACGAAAGTCATTACACGATTTCTGTAGCTTAGAAAGACGACAATGAAGGCGCTTATGTAAGGCACGCCATGCTTGGCAAATGGAGTTCCGGGAGCGTGCCGTATCAGGAAATGGACCTAGCTTTTCGGAACCGGAGCAGGTATAATTCCGTCGAGATACCGGGAAGCTACGCTATGGTAAATTTCAATCGTACATTTTATCGAAGGAAACACGCGAGGAAGCGGCTTCGTCAATTCAGCTTGCGCATGCTACATACCACAAGGAGCTTTAGCATGGCCGCAAGCTCGAGACTATGGGGAGCATGTAGGGCCCTGGCCGTTCGCTCCAGGCCCCTCCCGATCCGAGCACAATCGTCTTTCAATCCTCGACAAGTGCAACGACTTTTCGCCGACGATGCGACTAACCAGACGGACCGCGTGAAGACTTCTCCAGAATCATCTTCACCCACACGCCAAGGCAGTCAGAGTTCGACGGAATCGCCCGCACAGCCCACCAGCGGGAACGCATCGGTGCAGGTAGGACCAATACCTATGGCCACTAGACAGGACTGAGTGTCAACTGACACGTACCGCGTAGGACGCAACGACAGGCGAAAAATCATTTGCCAATAGCCTTGACGACGCGACCCTCGAACAGATCTTCTACGGCGGGCGAACCGTTACCAGCGAAGGCGATGCTGGTCTGACTCCGGCACAAGAGGAGGTGCTGTATCGGGAGGGAACGATCATGCCGCCGGCAGAGGCAGAGGCTCTGGTAGAGAGCGCAGAAAACGAGCTGGTTCCCGTTGAAAGCCAGTTGACGAATCCAGGATTCAAGTTTGCTCCTCCTCAACCGCCGTCGGAAGGGTTTCACCTGAAGAAACGATACCATCCGGTATTGGAGCAAATCACGCGGATCCTGATGAAGGACGGAAAGCTCAGTGTTGCCCAGAGGGTAAGTATCGAAACGGTCGTCAAAGATTCAGAGGCAAGCATACTAATTAGGCCAACAGAACATCGCTATGGTCATGAACTACCTGCGAACCGCGCCTGCTCCCATTTACAGCCCCAAGTTCCCGCTACTACCAGGCAGTCCTCCGGCTTCCCACTTACCACTCAACCCTATCCTCTACATCACTATCGCCATCGACTCGGTTGCACCGCTTGTTCAGGTCAGGGGCATCGCTGGAGCGGCAGGCGGTGGCCGTGCTTTGGAGGTCCCCCACCCGTTGGCTGTCAGGCAAAGGAGAAGAACGGCATTCAAGTGGATCTTGGACGCCGTTACCAAAAAGCCATCTACAGGAAGTGGAAGGAAACAGCTTCCTCATCGCATAGCGGAAGAGATCATCGCTGTTGTGGAGGGACGTTCCGGCGTCTGGGAGAAGCGAAAGCTGGTGCACAAGGCTGGCACAGCCGCTCGAGCCAACATTGCAAGCTCCAAGCGAAAGATGAAGAAGAGGTTGGGGCCCAAATAAGATGAATACTTGATTGTAAGATACGTGTATGCAGAGCAGGTGGCCTTTGTACATCATATATAAAAAGCCTTATAGCGGGGAGGCGTCCTTTGGAGATAGATACAACCAAATGAACACCAAAAAGCGCGTGGCATCGATATCTGGGAATATGCGAAAATTTTACAACTCTAGCAATTCAGACGGTACTAATTGCTGTTTCCAGTAAGTCAATCAGGTCCGAAGTAAAAGCAATTGCCAAAGGCTCGCCAAAATCAGAGGTGCAGGACATGTGCATGTCTTCTGCATATATCGTCCTGCAGCCCTCAGCGCCGAGACGGCAACGTCATCCGCCTTGGCGGGACAATGTGAGGCACCGTTGGAAACTGTCAGAGTTTCTTCTGGTGAGAACAACCTGTGCTGTAGCGGCGTATCCCATACAATGGCCGAACAGAGAGAATTGGCTGGTGGATCTTCCCCATTTAAACACGTCTTGGCCGTTTGCGTTTAGAGTGCCGCGACTGAGGCTATGTATGTCTAGCCTTTTCCTCCGCCACGGCTATGCGAGGCATGTGACGACGATTGGATGCCGCGGACGGCGGCATGGGAGTCAAGTCGCACAGTAGAAGAGGCCTCCGAGTAAACCCAGGGCCCAATGCTTGCGCACAACTCCTTATCCATGAATTCAATTCGGGCGACAATGCTTCCACAGTTATGCCCATGGGAATCGATGAGCTCCATGAAAACCGTAGCAGCATGTCGGGTCTTGGCACTACGCCATGTACTCCGTAACTTGGAACCAGTCCCCCGGATGAGGGCTTTGGCGTACAATGTGAGTTTGGTGGATCTGCGCCTGTCGCACGGCTTTGTACCTTGGATGGTACCTCGTGTGTCCATAGGCCGCAGCGTAAAGCAGGCGGTACAAAACCATGCCGGAAATGTCTCCTGGGGAATTGCCCACCATCGACACTAATGATCAAAGCCTCCTGAACATCTAGCCGATGCTCAGGTTTTTTAGCTTGTTTTTAAGGTCACAGGCAGGCTGCCATCCCTGCTCAGAGGGGTCCTGTTTAGAGCCAGCCGATACGCTGTGGCACTAAGGCATAGCTCTCTGGAGCCCCCCCTCTTCCCCAATTCGTCAGCTCGCCCAAACCACTCATTCCCGAGTAAAGTACCTTGCCTTGCCTGAGGTCAAGGTGTAGGCATGTACGGGAGTACCTACGCCGCCTTTTCCCACCAGACATTACCTTACCTTGCAGCTACACCTTCTTGACTTCTCACTTCACTTCACTAAACTCTCCCTCGCAGCACGGACACCTCCTCCGCATCGACATCATCTACCTCACCGACGAATTTACTGCGGTCCTCGAGAGACGCCGGCCGTTGCGCAACCGCAGACTTTCCTTGAGCCGACCGTTGCATCCAGGCCCGCGATGATCTGACGATTTGCCGGCTAATCAACGTGATGCACATTTGGCCCGACCCCACGCCCTTGTCGTCACCTACGCTGCATTGAACCCCTCCGCAAACCGCTGACGCATCGTTGCTGTAAATTTATCCAACCGTTTTCTCAACTGCTCTTGCGACGTGTACATTGCACTGAAGCTTTACCAATACGTCGAGAGCCTTGCCCTCCAGACACTCGGCCTCCTCCACCCCGCAGCTCGGCTGTCGCAAACCACACAAGATGGCGCACAACAGCAGTAGCAATAAAAACCGGCCGATGAGCATCGATGCCATGCTCGATATGGAGCGTAAAGAAGTGCTAGCGCTTCTTGAGAGCCAGGGCAACACCAACACTGAAAGGGTTCGCTCGGCCTCGCCCTATGACGCACCTCGCTCACCTGTCCGGAGTCTGCTCGATATTGCCGAAGAGCCAACGTCTTCATCCAGCACAACCAGGACAGCCCCAGGAACGCAAGCGCCAGTAAGAAGCATGTTGGACATCGACAGTCCCCCGGCCTCGCCGCCTCCCGTCTTTCGAAGCATGCTTGACGTCGACGGCTCTCCGCCGGCCGCTAGTAAACATACCGGTACCAGGACGCAGCCGAACTCCCCTACTCTAACTAATGCAGGCCTTGCGACAAGCAGCACTGTCTCTAGGAGTAAATCTGACGCCGGGCTCAAACCCGTCGAGTTTGGACCTCGCATGACGGGCAGTAGCCGCGCCGGCGGGGACCCTACACTAGGATACCAGTTCTCGCGGATCTACACAGCAAACTCAGGAGGCCAACAGCTACCCAAGAGAACTTCACAAACCGGCAGGCAGTCGTTCTCGGCAATGGCTGAGACGTTGAGGGGTACGGATCTTAGTAGTCTGCACTTTCCTGGCGAGGGTAGCCGACATTCCTCAGGAAGTAATCGATTTGGAACTAAGTCAAAATCGCCTCATAACAGACTCTCCAACAGGTCGCGCTCACCAGCCACCTTCTCACCTCAACTTCCACCGGGCAAAGTCATGCTGGGGACGGGCCAGATAGTAAATATCAACAACGCTTACCGCAGGCTTTCGGATGCAAATCTGGCCATCTCTAGCGGGAGCCTAGCACAGCTACCAATGCGCAAACGATCATCAGAAGCCGGAGAGGGCAGGTTAATTAAGGACTACCTTGGACCGGACGGCGAGCATCTTGGATCAAGCGATGAAGACGATGACCCATTCACGTCTGATGACGAAGATCGAGGACGCAACAAAGCGCCGCGACCAATCAGTCCAGACAGTGTCACTGATGCTACCGGCGAGAGCAAGAGCTCTCAGCCATATAAGCCCGCGCGGCAGACGCTGAGCCTTCTTGCCGCTGCCGAGGAAGAGCGTGAGTTGCAAGGCTGCTTAGATGTGATGCAATCTACCAATGGTTCACTGACTCGTCCTATAGGTCATCACGTAGCTGCCCAGCAGCCCAAATATCAGTACAAGTCTCTGCTACCAGAGCCCGAGATCAAAGTCACGAATTCTGCTGGCGATACTGTGAAGCCATCCAAGAACGCAGTACATCCCAACACGAGCTACGATCAAGGCCCAGGATCCGCAACACCTTCCGTAGTTGACTCGGATGAGGAGGCCGACATGGATGACATCAAGAGAGCTCAGAAGCTCTCCTTCTCCATGACTAACATACTCAGTGCTCCAGATACACATCGAGCCATCCGCATCATCTACCGTGGAGACTACACCAAGATCGCGCAGGCAGCAGAGGAGGAGCACAACAGGTTGAGAAAATACCTGGTTGCTACGGATCTCAGCGACGAATCTACACATGCTTTGGAGTGGGCCATTGGAACAGTGTTGCGAGATGGCGACACGCTGATTGCCATCTACTGCGTTGATGAAGACACGGGCATTGCGACGGGCGACGGGCTGGTCCCTGACGATTCCAGGTCGATGAAGGAGCAAGCCGCAGCCCTCGCTTCGGTCAGCTCTGTCTCAGACTTTAAGCGAGCGACAGCCTTTGCGCTACGCGGTGATTCGAGTACACCGGGTACGCCGAGTGGGTCTCCCGCGCCAACCGGACGTGGTGAGCGCAGCAAGGGCGACGAGGAGAGACGTCGCGCCGTCAAGGACATCACCGATAGAGTGCTGAAATTGCTGCGAAAGACTAGACTCCAAGTCAGGGTCGTTGTCGAAGTGCTGCACTGCAAGAACCCGAAGCATCTAATAACGGAGGTGATTGACCTCATCAACCCCACGCTTGTGGTCATAGGAAGCCGCGGCCGTAGCGCATTGAAAGGGTACGTTTTCCGATTTCAATCTGTTGGCCTTTGCAGCCAATTCTTTCCTCTCTTTTTTGTCTTTATCCCTTGGCCTTTCTGCCACGCATGTTGCGTTCATAAAGCTAACCAAGCACGCCAGCGTCATTCTGGGTTCATTCTCCAACTACCTAGTTACGAAAAGCTCTGTACCGGTCATGGTGGCACGAAAACGCTTGCGCAAGCAGAGTAAGTACAAGAGAACGGCGGTCCGGCAGGTGAATAATCTGAGCAACCCGACTGCGAGGAGCTTGGCAATGGCAAAGGTGGACTAACAGGAGCGAATGCGGGTTGGGTTTTTGGAAGAATGAAAGGGGATTCTGGGAGCAGTGGTGAAGTATCGATGCATCTTGAGGCAATCTTGGCGGTACCAAACAACAGACGGAATGGGCAGCATGACGACCTTGATCTCGGGGAACATAACACTTGGTGAAGGATAGTGTAAGGGCATAACGAAGTCTATACCAACTCAAAAATGGACACCAACCTGCGGGTTAGGATTGACCGAATGGCGGCATCGTCCTCCGTTACTCAAGCATGGACTGGCCGTGACCTCTACGGGGTGCATCACTTAAACGCGATAAATGGGATGTATAGGCGAAACCTCGTGACCGTGTCCTGATTCCTTTGATGTCGGCAGCCCTGACTAGAGGTTCCACAGACGAAGGCTTGTGGCACTGGAAAGACCGTAAATAGAAAGAGGGCGGCCGACTAGAAAAGTAGACATGTTGCTTTCATAGCTGAACCAAGCCGGGCCATAAAATTGAGGAGCGAGGATCAGCCACTGATGCCATCCAAGCAGGAAATGGTCATGTGGTTGCAACAAGCCCTACGCGACATGGAAAGGATTCCAGTTGCGTTTCCTACTGGGCAGTCGCACGTCATGTTGTTTTCACATCCGTCCCAAGTCCAACAAGAGACCTAAAAAGGGCAAGGGTACAGAGTAGACACAGCATTGTATTCGAGCCAGGAAACGGGTGGTGGGGTGCGGGGTCGACGGGGCCTAACAAAGCTGGCAGTGGGACAGGCTCCGATTGGTGCCACCGCAGCCCTTCAGTTCAGGCAGCTGGCTGGAGGTCCCTCCCCCCCCCCTTTCACCTTCTGGTTTCTCGAAGTTGCAAATCAACACGAGAGAAAGGTCAATGGTGAGGGACGCTCCTGATTGGCGGCTATTGTTGTCAAGAGACGAGGACCTCAGGTGACAGTTTCGCGTTCGCGTCGAAAAGATCCATCATATTCGTTGACCCGTGTTATGATCCGCGCTGGAAGCTCTATGCTCCTTCACGGTGGAAGCATTTGACGGGCAAAGAAGTGGAACAAAAAAAAAGGGACATCCGCGAGCCGGTCCTCCAGTGTTTCTCGGGTCCTTTTTAGACTTTACGCAGGCATTTGTCGCCAACCTCTGACGGGCGACAAGGGCAGGTGGTCCGAGTCATCAACGTCACGGCGACGTACATGAGTAAAGTGTGTTTTTTGGCGAGTTGTTTGTTTTGATCATCGCCTCTGCCCGCGCGGGACCACACACAAAGTCTTATAGTGAGTGCATGAAAACATGCGAAAGCGGTACCTTTTAGGGAGGGTGGATGTGCTATAGGTGTGGGAGTGCCTCGAAGCGGTCTAGCGCGGGGCTGTTTGACGACGGCCGGGAGGGGCGCGACTGATTGGCTGATAAGGCGTGGTGGGCTGTATCTTCGACTTCTTGTCGTCCAGCAACCGCCTCTCTTTTACTTGCTGGTGGACCCCCCCCCCCTTCCCGGCCTCCCAACCTCGTTCATTTTGCCAACCAGAGGAAGCTCGGGCGGCCATGAAACGAGACCGCCCGTTCGAATCGCTCCATTCGCATCCCTGCTCTGCAACTCTGCAGTGTAGGGAGCAGCGGGACGACAGCATTTCGCGTTTGCTTTTTTCTGTTCTGGGACTAGAAGCATCGCAAGCATCCTGGGTGCTAGTCGTGCACGGCACGGCATGCCATTGCCATGCCATGCCTCACCTTACTTACTACCTTACTTACTACCTTACCTGACTGTATGGCCTACTTGCATGGACTGTGAGCATTGCGAATTATAGTAGATTTTCGGTCAAATCAACTTCGAGTTCGACACTTTGCCTCCTCTCTTCGCTTCGTCACCCCCTCCCCCCTCCTCCTTGTGGTCGGTCTATTGGCCCTCACTGTGCATTTCCTCACCTGGTTCTCACTTTTTGATCTTGCCCAATCATTATCCGTTTCTCCCCTTCCCTTGCATCTTTACCATATTCGCTTGAGCTGGAGATTCTTCGCCGTTGCTCTCTGTGAGGTGTTCGACCCAACGAGAGCCGGTTCGCTTTCGCCTCGTCGTTCGGAATAGAGATACCGTCAACTACCAACTGTGAGAACCTTCCAGATATCAAAATCCGTACCACTCGAGTTGAGCACGGCGGCCTGCGCAACTACCGCTCTGCCGATTGCTCCTTCATGCTCTCGGCCTCATGGCCTTTCTGACGGTGAACAACAACTTCTCCCTCATTAGCATCAACGTTGCGTCCACTACCTGGCTCTACAGCGTCGTCCTGCTATTCGCTTTGTCCTTTGTTCTTTTCCCCTCGCTGTCCGCTTCGCTTCAACGGTTGCCTACGTTTCTGGCCAGTGTCTACCAGCGAGCAGGGGCCGTCTTTACTCACACGACAACCCTCACGTCGTCGCACCGGAGTCACAAGCCGCTCCCTGCGCCGCCTCACGGCCACAGTCAACTTGTCCTCCAAGACCAATCCCTTGTACTCTCCAGTCGAGATCTAGACTTTGCGCTGCGGCGAGACCCAAAGTACCGGTCCGACTATCGCAGGCGGTCTGACTACCCGTCACATCGTCCACAACACCAACACCAAGATCAGAGCCAAGGCTACGGCCAGAGTCCCGACCATGGTCGACCTTCTGGACGGCCTCGACGCCTCACTCCAGGACTTCGAGCATCCAGCAAGTCCAAGCCCGGTGTCGCTTCGCCACTCGGTCGCGACCGAGGCGGACGACGTGGAGGATCCCCTGGAGGATTCAGAGCTAGCATCCGCGGGTGGCTACTCCCCGCCAGCATGGCGAAGACTCGGCAACGGCGACCGGAGCAGCGGCTTCTGGAGGGGGCCCCTTAGTGCTCTGCACGCCTTGCCGTCCACCCGCCCCTCCACCCGCGAGAGCTCCCCGGAGATGCGCGACAGTGACATAGACATGGTCTTGCAGCGCGCCGTGCGCACAAGGCTGCCCCAAGGAAGCCTCAGCCCGGAAAAGACCACTGCGCCGGGCGCGCAAAGAGTGGAGGACGATAACACTTTAAGGGTAGACCAGCACAACTATCCGCCGGAGGAGGCGGTATCAATAAGAGAGTCTTCGCCGCCCACTGATAATTGTAAGTGAAGACGTCGTTGGAGAGCGTGTTCAGAATAGGCACACCAAAGACATTACTCGTTTTCAGCAACTGACATCTCTGCGACTTCTAGACATACGCTTCGCTGTTCGCGCCGAAGTTCAGCAGCGCACCGAACCTCTGGAGGCCGCAGTTTCCTTCATCAGCAAGCAGTACAACTCCTTATTCTCAACATGGGCTTCTACAATAACCACCATCCTGGTTACCCTTTTCAGCATATCCGCGATGAAGTCGCTTCTACAACCGGCCTCGCCGCGACCAGCCGGTGACCTCGTCAAGGTCGCCGGTCTTGCGCGCTCCTTCGAGCCGCTCATTTATTACTCCGAGCACGCCGTGGCTCAGGTTCATGACTTGCAGGCCACGAGCGTGGCTGTGTGGGATCTCGGGGAGAGTGTGAGGACAAGCGACATGAAAGACGCCGTCAGCATCGTTGCCGACCTGGATGCGCTGAGCGACAACATGAAGACACTCGCGCTGGAGATGACCAAGTTCTTCGCCCGTGTGGATGGAGACATAGATGCGTGGGTGTTTTCTGTAAAAAGCACCGTTACGCTTCTCGGTCGCGCTAATGCTGTACAGAATTCTGAACGTCATGGACTGGGCCAAGATGCATCTGAACCGACTCAACAACCGCCCGGCCCCCTCTACCATATCTTCCGCCTACGACAACATCCACAACCTCCTTTCACAAGCGCACATCCTCGAGGATGACGATGGCGCCCCCACCGCCCTCGGCTCCATCACTACGTACGTCTTCGGCATGAGCAACCCTCAGCGCGAGCAGCGCATGGTCCAGCTCCTGTTCAACGAGTTTCTCGGCATCCTCGAGGAGAGCATCAAAGCCGAGCTGCAGCATAGTGTCGCCCTCTTCGCGCTCTTCGAGGCCGTCGACTTTCACTTCCTCAACCTAGCCCGTACCGTCGTCCGTGAGTCTTCGGCCCAGGAGGAGCTCCACGCCGACCTGCTCTCGTCCATGTGGTCGCGAATGCTGGGGGGCCGCGCCGCCGAGCTGCGCAAGTTCGAGCAGAACCGTCTGCTGCTGCGCAACGTGCGCGAAAAAACGGTCCGCAACAAGGGCGTCCTGGTCGAGCACAACGGCAAGCTCCTCACCCTCAAGGCTTCCCTCGAGAGCCTCCGCACCAAGCTCGTCTCCCCCCTCGTCCGCGGCCTCAACTCTACCACCCTGACCCTGGAGGACCAGATCCGCGGTTTGAGCGACGTCAGCGATTACCTCTCCGGCGTCCGCAAGCAGCAGCGCGGCAAGGTCATGGAAAGCCTCTTCGCCAGCGTCCCCGGCAAGCGGTACATGATCGAGGCCGAGAACGGCATCGTCGGGGAGGCCAACTAGGCGCAGCCTACCCCCGATGCTTCTGCCGAGGTTGCGACCTGAGCTGCGTGGACCGCCAGCCTGGAAGGACAGCAGCCGTAAAATGACGGGTGGAGTTGTGAGAAGACTGCTCGGCGTGAGAGAGTCCTATAGACCTATTTCCTTGCCTGGTGCCGGTGGGAGGCGTTTGGACACGGGGCTTTGGCGTAAAGGCTACTTGATTACTTTGCTTGTTTACCTTTATCTTCCAAGGCGGCGTATCCAAAGGAAAGGCAACTAATCCGTATACAATCGGGGCGGGGGGGAATTGTGCTTTATTCGTACATTAACAAGATACTCTGAATTGATTCACACATGTAAATATTCCAACCACCCTCGAAAGAAGTTGTTAGCAAACTCGGCATGTATTAAGCAGGTTGGTTAGGTTGGAAGCACGTGGCAAGTACCTCATGCCAGTTCAGCAGCTACAGAGGTACGCCAAACCAAAGTAAAAAGAAAGGAAAAAGAGAAGAAAAAAAACGTTGTGAACGAGTTAATCTATTAGAAGCCCTATCCGTATCGAACCTCTGCGTAAATCTGCCTGTGAAAAACGTGGACCATTTTGGGGTATCGGCCTACAGGCAGTGATCAGAAAACCAACAACCATCAACGCCGTCCAGGTGGGTTCCGAGGTGCACATCCGCATCCTCAAAGAGTGATCCCATCCCCATGGAGAAAGCCATCCACCTAGACCATGAAACTTTTGTTCCTCCCTCCTTGAGAAATAGCAAAGAAGTCTATCCGTACATGATGTAACATGACATCAAGACAAGCATTCAAGTAATAACGATATTCACCCCTCATGTTCGTAAGCTGCGTCTTGAGCCTTTTCGTACCAATGGTAACAAGGTAGGCCGTCGGTCATCGTGTGTAAAGTGTGTTCATGCGAAATAAAAAGAAAAAGGTAAGACCAGGGTGAGGTCAGGGCTTGGTCATTAAGCCTTGGTCTCCTCCTCCTTCTTAGCCTCACCACCCTCAGAACCACCCTGGGCCTTGACGTACTCGTCATAGACAGCAAGAGCCTCGTCAACCTTGGCCTTCAGCGCAGCCTCGTCCTCGATGCTGTCATATGTTAGCGTTAGACCTCAACACAATGATGGAAACGATGTTTCTTACAGGTTGATAAGCTCGGAGTTGTCCATCTCCAAGAGCATACCAGTGATCTTGCCGGCGAGCTCGGCATTGATAGCCTGGATCTTGGGGAAGATCATCTCACCAATGATCTGCTTCTGCTGGGCAGGCTGAGCCGCTGCCAGTTGAGACTGGAGAGCACTGGCGCCAGTAGACTCACCACGACCAGCCTGGTTGGTGAAGTTACCGTTGCGGCTAGCATTGGCGTTGCCACCGCGGCCCATGCCACCTTGCTGACGGTTGTTGGGGGGGTAGCCGGGCATTCCAGCGCCCTGCATGCCAACGTTAGGAGGAGGCATGCCACCACGGCCACCCTGAGGACCACCACGGCCGCCAGCAAGAGCGGCTTGCTGAACCTGCTGCATAGCAGCCATGAACTGAGGAGTACCGGGCTGACCGTACTGAGGAGGGAACTGTCCGGGCATTCCGTACATGGGAGGGACTTGCTGGGGAACACCGCCACGGCCGCCCTGTTGGGGGTAGCCAGGGAACTGGCCGGGACGACCACCCTGGACACCGGGCATGCCCATACCAGGCTGAGGGAAAGGCATACCTCGACCACCCTGAGGCATGAAGCCAGGCTGCTGGCCAGGGGCGTAGAAGACAGGTGGCTGCATGTACTGCTGAGGCATGCCAGCTGCGGCCGCAGCTTGCTGCATGCGCAGCTGGTTGCGAGCCTGGATGCTGGCTTCCAACTGGTTCTTGCGGACATCCTTGCGCTGGGCAAGAGCGACGTACAGAGGCTTTCCACCGACCATGCGCTGGTTCATCTCGGCGACGGCCTTGGTGGCATCATCGGGGTTGCTGAAGCAGACAAATCCGAAGCCCTTGCTCTTACCGAGCTTCTTGCCATCCTTCTTCTCCGTCTTCTTCTCGGCGGACTCCTCCTCCTCGGTGCTCTCCTTCTTGTTCTCCTTATCCTGGGACTCCTCCTTCTCCGACTCCTTGTCAGTCTTCTCCTCCTCACCCTCCACGAGAGAATCCCGCATCACCTTAGCAGAGGTAATGGGACCAAACTCGGAGAACATCTGACGGAGCTTGTCGTCATCAATGTCATCATCGAGGTTCTTGATGTAGAGGTTAACACCTTGGTACTTGTTGGCCTTCTCAAGACGAGCAGCCTCGTAAGACTTGCGAAGCTCCTCCTCGCGCTCGTGCTTCTTCTGCGCGCGACCAACATAGATCTCCTGACCAAGGAAATCCTTGCCGTTAAGCTCATCAACAGCCTTGGCGGCGCTCTCATGGGTGGTGAAGTTTACGAAACCAAATCCACGGCTCTTGCCCTCCTGATCGCGAGCCAGGGAAGAGGAAGTAACGTCACCGTACTTCTCGAAAAGCTCGCGGAACTGATCATCACTAGCTTCAGTGGTGATGTTCTTGACGTAGACATTGGTGAAGTTGGCCTTCATCTCCTCGAACTTGCTCTGGCGGTCCTTCTTGGGGATGTGGTGGCCAACATAGACCTTCTTCTCGTTCAGGAGCATGCCATTGACGTGCTTGATGGCCTGTTGAGCAGCCTCATCAGTCTCGTAGTGAACAAAGCCATAGCCCTTGGAGTTGCCGTTCTCGTCCTGAGCAACCTTGCAGCTCAAAATGTTGCCAAAGGCAGCAAAGGTGTCGTGCAGAGCCTTGTTGTCGATAGCGACATCCAAGTTCTTGATGAAGACGTTGCCTTGGCCGGTCTTTCGGAGAGCGGGATCGCGCTGAGACCACATGATGCGGCAGGGACGACCCTTGATAAGAGTGTAGTTGAGCTCTTCTAGAGCCTTCTCGCCGTCGGAGGTAGCGTTGTAGTTGACATAGGCGTAGCCGAGCGAGCGACGCGTGACGGCGTCACGGCAGACTCGGATCGAGGCAACGGCGCCAATCTGAGAGAAGAGCTCGAAGAGCATGGCCTCGGTGACGGATGGGTCGAGCTCGCCAACGTAGAGGGAAGCGGAGTTCTGAGGGTGAGGAGCGGTGGTGCTCGGGGGGGCGGACGCATCATCGGCGGCACCTGCAGCAACGTTGGTGTCGATGGCAGGAGCCTTAGCATCGCCGCTGCCGTTGAGAGAAGCGTTGTTCAGATCATTGGCGAGCTGGTCAACAGCGCCGGAAGAGGTGTTGGCGGCCATTATGACGATGGAGGGTATGCTTCGATTACTTCTGTTTGATCATTAGCACAACAAAAAAAAATCGTAAAAAAAGGCTTTCCGAGAAAGCGAAGACGCCCGACGTACTGGTTGTAGTGAAGCGATTTGGAACGTCGCAAGGTGGGCCTAGCGACTTGAGCGACTGACGAGTTGACGCAGTTGCTCTGGATGGAAGAATCTTCGAGTAGCGACGATCAGCTGGCTCGAGAAGATTGTGTTGTATTGATTGTTTGAAGGGGTTGTTCAGTCGGCGAAGGCGCGAGAACTGAAGTTGAGCGGTTGGTGGGAAGGCGGGTGAGATTTTATGGATGGTTTTCAAATTTTTTTTGTGGTTTTTCTGAGATTGAAAAAGTGAGCGAGAACAGAGATCAAGTACGAAGACCGTACCTCTGAACCAACTCGACTTATGGGTTTGGGGTTTGTTTGTTGATAAAGGGTTGACTTTGAGTGGAAGAAGAAGAGAAGAGGAGAAATTTCACCCGGACCAATTTTTTTTTTTTTCTTTCTTCCACAGCGGGATAGACCTACGTGCTAAAATGAGGTGGTGGAGGTGGTGGTGGCTGCTTGGTCACGGCACCGTGGCTTTGAGGCAAGGCTTTGTCTTTCCGAAGTGTGTTTGCACTGTGTAAAGCTAGACACAAGACACAGCGGTGACCACGGCCATACAGTGCGACAACGGTGACAAGACTTACCTTAGTAAGGATGGAGGGGCACGTGCCTTTGACCACCTTCCCGAGTTCCTGCCAAATCACACTTTCCGGGCTTTCCCTCCAACTGGGCCTTCCACGACCGCACCCTGCATGTGCTTGAATCACGTCTGTGCCACGGTGGCTCCACAACCCTGAACCGCCCCTCGTTTGCCTGCAGAGTGCCGCGGCTTATCGTTATCGGGGTTGGCAGGTTGGCTGACCTCATCGCATTTACGTACCTGTTTTACCTGCTCTAGCTGCCCGGCCGGTTCGGTGACGCCCGCATGTGAAGCTTCTGGAAGTTCCGCCACTAAGCTGCGTCGCTTGTTGATCTTAGGCTACCGCTGAACCTGTCAAGGGATCATGATTCTTGCTTGATTCTATCTCTGCTCCTCGAAGCTGGGCCCTTCTCCGCAACTGCCATGTTCTCAACCTTCACCGGAAACTCGCGGCGGCCACGAAACGTGAACCTCAGTGGGCAAGCCGGCAACCCGTTTGCCAACACCTCCTGGAGCCCCTCCGTTGCTTCCAACGCAACAAAGACCGTCACGGACGCCCAGGCCGAGCGTGAGAAGCGACAAGCAGAACGACAGCGCCAGAAGGCCGCTGGCAAGATTCAGCGGACATGGAGGGGTCATAAAACGAGAGAGGAGGTGGCCGACTCGCGAAGGGCTGCGTTTGATGAGCTATATCAATCTCCATCTATCGTCGATTCTTACTCCAGGACATCTACGGCCCTCACACTACTCCTATCCTTTTGTAGGCCTCAAAGACGTGATGATATTCCTCGACTCTTCTTATTTGTGAAGGACTGCAGCGAAGACAACCTGAACGGTGTCTATTCCACCTCTCATTCCAGTCGTTTAAGGCGGTTGGTTGAGCTCCTAGCCAAAGTGCTGGGGACAATAGCTTCGGGCAGGTATGCTACATGGAAGAGTTCTTGCGGGTGTGAGATCTATTAGCAAAAGACCCGACTAACATCATTTAAGTGACGACAAACAGGACCCCCGGCTGCTACTCGACATCATTACTCGCATCGTTAAGCATGATTCCACTACCATAACGACCTCTTTCAACAATTATTTCTCAGCACTAGCGTCGATTTGTTCGAGTAGAAGCGTCAAAGGAGATAAGCACAGTGCACTACTCGACGGCGCTGCTCAGTCGCTTGCGGTGGTGTTGCAAAGTGGTAGGTTCAGACTTGAACTGGTGTATAGTGTATTACTACAGCGTCATTGCCTAGTACTAACTCTTCTTCAGGTCAAAGTCTTGCATACGAGTCGTTCGCGTTCCGATTCCTTACCAGTAATGATATCGACCTTTTCGAAGCAAACATCTCGAGCTTCGCCCCCCTCATAAGCCCCGCTGAGCTTGCCAGAGCCGTTTTACAGGGCTATGCTCCCTCGCCAGGAACAGCATCAACAAAAGACGAACTTCTATGGCTCCTGGCGCATTTTATTGATTTGGGTAGGAGCTCGCTGGGCTCGTCTGAGGAATTCCTCTATCTGAACACCCTGTTCACGCAGCTATGCGCTCTTTCATCCGAGATTAACTTACGCGTCCGCAACAAAATGATTTCAGATGCATCCAATGATTCTCCGGAAGAATCCTCTTCCACCTCGTTTGAGCCCTATGTTGGCCGTCAGCTGCTGTCTTTAGTAGCTCCTGAGGGCATATCTCAATTGATCGGAGACTTCTCGAACAGTCTAAAAGAATCCTCCAGTCAAGAGTTCGGCGGTACTAGCCTTTTGGCCGGTTACAATCTGGCCCTCCTGCAAGCGTTTCCTAGCAGTGCAGATGATGTTCGCATGCGTTTGTTCCTGGAACAAATACCCACAGATGCCGGGGATGTTCCACTAGTCATCTTCTTGTGGCGCATGATGCGGCAAACGACAGTTTTCGCAAAATTGAAGGCGGAAGCCGAGAGACCAGTTGACATGTTGAGGCATTACCTCCAGACGTCCTCTCACCCTTCCAACAGTACAACAGAAGAGCAGGAGTGGCGCGTCATCTTGCTGTTCCTTGATCTTTACATCTTTATTCTACGACTTAGCGACGATGAAGACTTTTTCAGCGGAATGCAACCTACTTTGCACCGGGAAAGCCAGCCAGCGTCCCGCATCCGAGCTTGCAGTTTATCGCAAGATGATCTGAAGCTGCTGATGCTTTTCCTAAAGAACACTGCGTTCGCACTTCATTATAACGCCCAGGAAATATCCCGAGGGCCTTTCGCTCTAGAAAGCTCAGCAAACTCCCGCTTAGACTCTTATCTCGGCTCGGTTGATGTTGCGTCTGGCAAATTGCATACACCCAGTAGCCTCGACAAAGTTGCAAGCACCAAGTGGGATATCGACAGTCTACGCAACATCATTACAACAGCTCTTAAAATGCTATATGAAAGAAACTCTCGAAAGCAATTCCTGTCTCCAGAGGCGTGGCTCATGACGTACAAATTGGAACAAGATGATTTCGTTAGCGCTGTCATTGCCGAGGAAGAAAGGCAAATCCAGGAACAAGAAGCCGAAGATAGTGATGAGGATGTGGAAAGTACATCTGGTGGCCTCCTGGCAGTCGATGGCGGGTTCTACTCAACCATTGCCGGTCAACGTCTTTCTCGCCATGTCAGGCTAGAAAGACTGAAAGCACAACAAATCCGCGCGCAAAAAGAGAGGAGACAGGCAGAATTAGGACCGAAGCTTGAGGTCCTCAAGCACATGCCGTTTGTCGTGCCATTCGAAACTCGTGTAATGATTTTCCGCCAGTTCGTACACCTGGACCGGGCTCGTCGAGACGGAGAGGCGCCTTTCTTCACTCACCCTTTCAGCCGTCACCAGGCGCGCATTCGACGTGGTAACTTATTCGAAGATGCCTATAAACAATTCTACGGCATTGGTGATGGTCTCAAAGATCAGATCCAAATCACTTTCATGGATCAATTTGGTAATCCTGAAGCTGGGATCGATGGTGGCGGAGTTACGAAGGAATTCCTCACTAGCATCACGACTGAGGCATTTGGGGCACAGGACGGCAGTGGCATGTTCACTTCAAACGAGAAAGGTCTTCTTTTCCCGAATCCGGCGGCAGTTGACATACTCCGAGAGTCCTTGCGGCGCGGCGGCCTGACCGAGTCGGACGAAGTTTGGAGGAATGAGATGCACGAACTTTTAAAGCGATACGAGTTTTTAGGACGCATCGTTGGTAAGTGCATGTACGAGGGTATTCTCGTCGATCTTGCCTTCGCGGGCTTTTTCTTATTGAAATGGCCCTCGGCAAGCGTGGGCGAGGAAAATCGTTACAAGGGAAGTGTCAACGACCTGAAAGACATGGACGAAGAACTCTATAATGGCATGCTTCGTCTCAAGAACTATCCGGGTGACGTGTCTGAGCTTGGGCTCGATTTCACCATCACAGACCAGATCTCTGCCCCAGGAGAACCCACAAAGACAACGACAAGGAACCTCGTGCAATATGGGGACCAGGTTCCTGTTACCAACGACAATCGCCTTCTGTACATATCTTATGTCGCCCGCCACCGTCTCGTGGTTCAACCTTCGTTGCAAACAAACGCCTTCCTCCGTGGCCTCCGTGCCATCATTCGACCAACTTGGTTGTCCATGTTTAACCAATCCGAGCTGCAGCGCTTGGTCGGCGGTGACTCTACGCCGATTGACATTGAAGACTTACGGCGCAACACCATATACAGTGGTTTATATGAAATTGGTGACGACAATCAAGAGCATCCTACCATCAAGCTATTCTGGAAAGTTCTCGAAGGGTTCACTGACTCTCAGCGTCGCGATGTGCTCAAATATGTGAGTTCGACGCCCCGCGCGCCTCTTCTAGGCTTTTCGCAGTTGAGGCCCAAATTCAGCATTCGAGATGGTGGTGCCGATGAAGATCGTCTACCTAGCACGAGTACATGCGTTAATCTTCTTAAACTGCCTCTTTACACAAGAGAATCTACATTGAGGGAGAAGCTTTTATACGCCATCACTTCTGGTGCTGGTTTTGATTTGAGTTAAAAGAGATGGGGGCGTCCGTCGGGTCTGGAGAGCTTGCAGCATACATAGCGTTTATTTTCGAGAAAGCAATCTTCATTGACATGACTACACCGTGCTTGGCAGATGGCTTGTCGCAAGTGTATAAGGCTTTGGTCAATTCGTAACCCCTAGCCTTGGTAACTTGTGGTTAGCAAAGTTGGCTTCTGGCTTTTAGATCCATGATCATTTGGCCAAACAAGATATTTGCCCATGCAAACCTGGGATCAAACAGTCAGCAACAGGGTCGAAAATACTACGGGCCTCAAGTCAAGCATACCATGGTCTAGTCCACCTTGCATCGTCATGGGCTGTCCACTGATTCGTGCATCAAGCCCAGGTCGCTGGTGGAGTCTAATAGCTGTTTCAGGCTTCGAATGATCTCCTCGTCATTTTCTGAAGTCAAAATCTGCGTAATTACCGCCAGCGGCCAGGCTCTGCCAGGTCCGATGTGTGGGGTGCCTGTGCCGTTCAAGATTGGGCCGTATGCATAGTAAGGATTGTAAGAGCTGAGCACGAAGTCGCGCGTGTTCTGATCAATAATGCTAGAGGCGGGTTCGTAGCCTCTATGAGGAATACTGAGTAGGGACTGAATGTTGGCGTCGTCCTATAGTGTCAGCTCAAGTCGGCACAGCATCAAAGTACCTGATGTCTCAGCCAGTCTTACCATTCATAGCATGCGATCCGAAGCCATCAATCTCGTATGCGTAAGTGTCGCCAAACTTGTCATGTTTCACGACGGCATAGTCATTGATATCATTTATAATACCGTCAGCCATGTTCTTTATATCAGAAGGAGCATCTTCGTCAATAGTCCTCATTATCTCGGCGCACGCCCGAACGTATCGCGGGAACATCATGTTCGCAGGAATGAGGTACGGGTAGATGCATTGGTCATCGGATGGCCTAAAGAAGCTCCGAATAAGCTCAATGCCGACCTTAATCGGCTGGCCTCCGCCCTCATTGGCTACGTGATTTTGCCAGGAGTATAGCCATTGGACGACTGTCCCGCCCTCGGTATATGTGCCTTCCATCAGACCCTTAGCAACTTCAAGAATCTTCCTGCTAGTCTCTGCCCAAGCAAACTTCTTAAAGAAATCCAGGTCGTCTGTCTCTTCATAATAATCCCAGGACAGCTGAAAGAATGCAGCCAGAGAGTCGAGCTCGTATTGGCAGTCCTGAACCACACTGGGGTCATAGGGGGGCGAGACATATGATTTTGCCGAGCATGAATGCTCCGCTTGACCGGTCTGAACTCTTGCTTCTGGCGGCGCTTGGAATGCGTTACAGTAAGGATTTTTCCGAGGTATCGACCCTGTAGATCGATGGCTCCGCGGAACAAACGCTCCAATTCTTCGGATCTCCCAAGTGCGGCTTTGTATGATTGGAGCTGGTTGGCGCTGTCACGGATCCACATGGCGTTGATATCGCCAGTGATGATGAAGGCGAGCTGAGAGAAACCAGTCATATCTGGGAAGCAAAACGAGAGTCCTACCTCTTCCTCCGGATTATTGTCTGAGACGCCTTGCCATAGGACTGTCGTATCCAGAGTAATAGGCAAGTGTTCTTGAAGAGCCGGAACAAGTCGGGGTCACTGATGTTAATCTTGGGATCGTCTTGGATGATTCGATCAACTTCGGGGAATCGAGTGCGGCAATCTTCCCTTGGACGCTGAAAGGGAAGCTCACGAATTCCGGATGAGAATGGCGCGTGTCTTTCAGCGGCGTAAGAAGTGTAATTCGGGCAGTCGGGGGAAACAGCAACCGCTGCTGCTGCAAGATTTAGGTAGATACCGAACATCACGAATGCACTCATCGTTATGCTCCTTATCGTCTTCATTGTTCTTGTCTATGGAGTGGTGTGCTTCAGAAAGCGACGTCATGGTCTACTACTGTTAAAATGCGAGGGGGTTCGCTTTATAATGAAAGTTCCAGGCCATCATTTTAGGCACATCCGTTCTGCCTGTATCTGCCATATTTCGTAAATTCTGGAATGCTGTGTACGGAATGCGAGGGTTTGGACGGGGTAGTAGATTGTCGCAGAAAAGTCGAGAGTTGTTATGGGCTCAGCAAGATGATCAGCCCCAGGTAGCTCAAGGGCCCTTCCATTCGTCAGCGCTCGATAAGCGGCTAGTTGTTAACACATCCTTCCCTGACGTAGACGTGAAGATCTTTGAAGCACATACGTGGGCTTTAACGGCATGAATGGAAGTTTTCACAGGTAAATTGTGCAGGTATTTTATGAGATAGATGGAGATGGTCTAGATTGGGATAGGATTACCACATGCCCTTTGACTTGTCAACCAGGTTCTTGGCCAGACACATCCCATTGAGAAGGGATTGGTTGATATTTGGTCTCAAGACATGGGTTCATTTTTGTATGAAACAAAGGAGCGCCGCTACTAATTATCCAACACTTGTCCGAATACTCGGCAGACGGTCGGTGAGAAGAGCGATGCTACGTAATGCAAGAAGTTCTGCGCCTGATGTCTTTTCTGTTGGTTTTTGTAAGAAAACAGAAGAGAGATGAACATGAAATGCATTTAGAGGGTTTTTGGAGGCACTTTGGAGGACTGTTTCATGGCTTCTAATCTTGATACTTTGAGAGACGAAGGCTTTGCGGTATTATTGTCTTTCTCCTTTTCCCCCTTCTTTTTGGTCCTTTTCGTATGGTTTCCTTTCCGGCTCAATTGTTCTTCAAGGAAAGAATTGGATGATATGTATAACCCTTGGTGAGACGAAAGATGAAGATAAAAAAAGGTTACCTAAACATGAAGTGGGTGGAGTAGTCTGTCATTCGAGAATCTCCAACTGAAGTCGGGCCAGTATTGACCAATCAGCCAAGTTACCACCAGTCAAATGCTCCTCATCGGCCGTCCATGATCTGCGCGAAGGGTAATGGATCGATCGCCTTCCGCCTTATGGGGTAAAAGTTAAGACAACATGTGTAGCTCCTTAATGTCACCAACCCTGCAAACCTTAGGTGGGTAAAAGATAACTCGGGATTACACTTGCAAATTCGGCGTTTCCCATTTTGTTTTGGGTTGTTCTTTTCTACTTCTTCTTTTTTCTCGTCGAAAATAATCCATCGATAATAACAGATCAAACTGCTTATGAT
The DNA here is from genome assembly GCA_020881915.1 of Paramyrothecium sp. XJ0827. Lineage (NCBI taxonomy): Eukaryota > Fungi > Ascomycota > Sordariomycetes > Hypocreales > Stachybotryaceae > Paramyrothecium > Paramyrothecium sp. XJ0827. The sequence continues at coordinate 1,910,552 of JAJFPB010000007.1, read as the reverse complement.
ACCTTTTGCAGCTCGATCGCTTTCCAGGACCATGGTTCAAGCAATCTAAGGTGCCTTCAGGGTAGCCGCGCACCAATCCCGAAACGCCGGATGTACCCACGTTACCACAACTTGGACTTACATGTCTAAATGCTCCAAGCGTCATAAATTCCAACCTCCGAGTCGTTTCACAGTTTTTCCGTGCAAGCCAAGACGCGTATTCTCCTGCAACTGACCTAAGGCATCTGTACAGAGTAGCTGCTTCGCCAAGCCACTTCCCCCAGACGATATTGAAGCCACCTATGCCCATTGGGGGGATCCCAAGCACGTTCCAGATTGGGCGCCTCCGCACTCAGCTTGGACATGGACATGGACATGGACAGCGCAGGGTCCTCGCAGACATAACAGGGTCCAGAACTTCCCTCCACATACAGACATGGATCATTGCATAGTCATGGGTCGATGACACCGACCCCCAACAACCTGGTGTGGAAGGCCACTTTCGACCTCTCCAACGAATCTGACCAAGGCCATGCGATAACCTGACCACTCCTCGAGCCATAAGAATGGCGCTTCTTCCAACGGCCGGTCCAAGGAGAGCATCCAGATGCGCCGCTCTCATTCTCTTTTTCGTCGTCGCCCTCATCCTGCTGCGTTGGATCGACCATGTCCCATCCCAATCTGGCCCAAATCTGGGGCACATCCTTAGCCAGGACAATCGGGACATACTCAACTACGTACACCCATTGATTGGTACGACAAATGGAGGTCTGTACAGTTCCATGCGCCGGCCGCGAGTTCGCCCCGTGCTGACCGTGATTCAAGGGCACGTTTTCCCGGGTGCCAGCCTGCCATACGGTGAGACAGCTCAGCCAAACACTTTAGCAGGGGACTTATGACGAGAAGGAATGGCAAAGCCTGTCGCCGACACCTTTTCACCAGGAGAAAACGCTGCAGGTTTCGTATCGGATGACGCACCTGTTCTAGGCTTTTCCCATCTGCACGACTCCGGGACCGGTGGTGTGCGTACTGAACCTGCAATTACTGGCACAACTTGTTCGCTCACGGGTATATAGGCTGCTTCCTTGGGGAACTTCCCTCTTTTCGTACATCCTGGATGTCCCGAGGACGACTATACCAAGTGTGCTTACACACATCAGTCCCGAATGGTCAACCGTACCCAGGGTTCGGTGACAGCAAAGCCTGGGTACTTTGGAATTGAGTTGGAAAACACAGTCCAAGCGGAGATGACAGCCACGATGCATGCAGCTTTGTACAGATTCTTCTTTCGTCCCGGGCCAGCAGTGGAGTACAATACTGGGGACGGGGTCAAACATGTGCAATCAAGTCCTCTCATCCTCATTGACCTGAACGACCTTGCCACTACTTTGTCCAATGGCAATGTCGAAGTCCTGCCGAGTGAAGCAAGGATCATTGGCAACGGTACATTCCGTCCAAGCTTTGGAAATGGGGTTTTCAACGCATCCTTTTGTGTGGATTTTCGTGGGGCGACACCGAAGAACTCCGGTATCTTTGTTGGTGATAATGCAACACACCTTGAAATGCAAATGGAGCATGATTCCCAGTCACAGTATATTCCATCGAGGTCACTGGGTGCTTGGATGCACTTCGAAGCGCCAGCTGATAACAATATCATGGCTCGGGTCGGCTTATCATTCTTGTCAACAGAGAAGGCGTGCGAGAACGCAGAACAGGAAATCCCCGATTTTGATTTCTCACAAACTCGTCTGGAGGCGGAAGCTTCATGGGCTGAGAAGCTATCTGTGGTTGAGCTTGACAATACTGGCGTGAGCGACGAGCTACAGACTACGTTTTGGTCTGGTATTTATCGTTCGTTGCTGTCACCGCAAAACTATACAGGGGAAAACCAACTCTGGGATTCTGATGAGCCATACTTCGATTCATTCTACTGCATATGGGATTCTTTCCGAGCGCAGCACCCTATGTTGACAATTATAGACCCTATCGCGCAGACTGAAATGGTGAGGGCACTGATCGATATTTACCGCCACATTGGCCATCTGCCAGACTGTCGTATGAGCTTCTCAAAGGGTTACACGCAGGTGAGTCTCGGATGTAATGTAAGTTAACAGTTTCTAACAGGCACAGGGCGGATCCAATGCCGACGTGGTCATTGCCGATGCGTTCATTAAGAACCTTACAGACGGTATTGACTGGGAAACAGCTTATGCCGCTGTCTTGGCCGATGCTGAGAGTAAGAATGCCACCGCAGACGCTTATAATTACTGTTCAAGCTGACGGATTCAGTCACCCCGCAGTTGTGGTCCATCGAGGGTCGAGGGAACATCGAAAGCTGGCAGACATATCATTTCATTGCTGTCGATCATATGGATCGAAAAGGCATGGGGCCTAACACTCGTACAGTTTCGAGGACTTTGGAATATGCGTACGATGACTACTCCATCGCCGTACTAGCCCAAGGTCTCGGGAAGCACGATGATGCGGCCAAGTATATGGCTCGCTCCGGATACTGGAGGAACGTCTGGAACCCGGATCAGCGAGATCTCTACAATGATGCGGATGGGGATGTACAGATGACTACTTACAAAGGGTTTCCACAACCGCGACAGATGAATGGCGAATTCATATACCAGAACACGAGAACCTGTAGCCCAACGCAGGGAATGCACAGCTGTTATTTCGACACCAGGCTTGCGACCTATGAGGGGTCGCCATGGCTCTACTCATTTTACGCACCACAAGACATGGCTGGTCTCATAGAAGTTTTCGGGGGAGACGATGTGTTCAACGAGAGGCTCGAATACTTCCACTCCTCTGGCATTGCGTACATGGGTAACGAGCAAAGCTTTCTGACGGTATTTCAATTCCATTATGCGGGCAGACCTGGTCTAAGCTCCAAATGGGTACACCATTATATACCTAGCCAATTCAACGCCAGCGTGAACGGCATCCCCGGCAACGATGACTGCGCAATGGGCGCGTTCAGCTCCATGGCTATGATGGGCTTCTTCCCCGTGGCCGGGCAAACCGTCTACCTCTTGACGAGTCCCTTTTTCCCAGAAGTGAGGCTGCGAAGTCGGGGGAAGAAACACGCTATAATTAAGAAGAGGGGTGACATGGAGGGCATTTATATCCAGAGCGCCAGGCTGAATGGTGAGGAGTATACAAAGAGTTGGATTGGCCACGACTTCTTCTTACAGGGGGGTTTGCTCGAGTTGGTAGTTGGGCCGAAGGAAAGCACAACGTGGGGGACTCGGAAAGAGGATCGGCCCCCGAGCTATTCAACTTGACAGCGTACAGAGGTAGCTCAAATATATTTATGAACAATCAATGAAGGCTTCCGAACATGTACACCAAGAGGGCGTGTCGTTAGATGCTGTTTGGATAGGACATCCGAGTGTCTAGGGTACGCAAATCTCTGTCACATGCGACTAAATGTACTGTAGTCGGTTCGTGATAGCGAGCTTCCCTTCACTCGCTTTCGCGCATGTGTTCTACGAACAACAAATCAAACCTACTAGATCCGCACTCTACATAGATGCACCATAATAGGAAGTTGCCCAGTGCTCTGAAATGATTATTTGTCACGCAATGCCCGGTGAACTGTTGTTTGTCTGTTAACTCGGGGCCCTGAAAGGTCACGTTTCGGGCCGAGACGACGCTGCAGCTTATTTGTCAAAGCCGGCCATCTGGAAGCCGAGGTAGCAGCCACGGCACCGAACGTCCAATGACGTCGGCTTGCTCACCATCAGAGCTGCGGCATGCCCTGCTGCGGGAGAACGGCCCCCCACCACCACCACCACCACCACCTGGCGGTACAGTAATACCTGTGCCGGCCACTAAAGCCATGGCCTACGGCACCGTAAATTTCCTTCTTTCGCCCCTCCGGTTTACGTCGGTTAGGAGCTCCGGCTACGGGGGCTTCCCTACCTTAAGACTCCAGTCCTTTGACCTACCGGCCAATGGTTGCACAGCCGATTGTAAACCTTTTTTTTGCGAAGCTACCGTACTCCACACTCGACCTTCCAATTGACACCCCTTCGACCTCTGATCCTGTTGCAAGAGCATTGAAAGTGTGAGAGGCGCAACTGCCTCCCAGCTGTCATTTATCACATCATGTTGGCCGCTGTGCCTGTATCGAGATGCGCGCAGCGCAGCTCCCGCGCCGTTGCGCGATGGCGGCCAGCCCGAACCCTATGCTCTGCTGCAGTAGCCTCAAGGCGAGGTGCTGCCCTCCGACCAGCTATTAGCTCGGCAGTGTTGGGGTTGAACAAGAGCAGGACTTTTAGCACAGGCATGAGGTTGCGGATGGCCGACGTAGACGACGCCTTCGACCCCGCGAGCATCGAGCGAGAATCGGACCAGGTCGACGTGTGCATCGTTGGTGGCGGACCCGCCGGCCTCAGCGCCGCCATCCGGCTGAAGCAGCTGGCGAACGAGGCTGGCAACGAGGACTTTCGTGTGCTGGTATTAGAAAAGGCTGGTGACCTCGGTGCGCACACGCTCTCCGGTGCCGTTATCGAAGCCGCTGCTGTTGAGGAGCTCCTCCCGGACTGGCTCGACGAGTCCAACCCTTCGAGATTCGAGCACGTTACGCCCGCCGGAACCGACAGGATGCGCTTCCTCACCAAGACGGCCGCGATCCCGCTGCCGGCGCCGCCGCAGATGCACAACCACGGAAACTACATCGTCAGTCTGAACCAATTCGTCAAGTGGCTGGGCGAGCGCGCCGAAGAGGTTGGTGTCGAAGTGTACCCGGGTTTCGCCGCCTCCGAGGTGCTCTACGACACCGACGGCTCCGTCAAGGGCGTGGCGACCAACGACCTGGGTATCGGAAGGGATGGCAAGCCCAAGGACTCGTTCGAGCGGGGCATGGAGTTCCACGCGCGGGTCACCATGTTCGGCGAGGGCTGCCACGGAAGCTTGACCAAGCAAGTCATCAAGAAGTTCGACCTTCGCAAGGACAGCCAGCACCAAACGTACGGATTGGGCATCAAGGAGGTGTGGGAGGTTGACCCTTCCAAATTTGAAAAGGGCGCCATTACGCACACGATGGGTTACCCTCTGAGCAGGGACCTCTACGGTGGTTCGTTCATGTACCACTTTGGCGAGAACCTCGTGGCTGTTGGCCTGGTTGTTTCATTAGACTACCAGAACCCATGGATTAACCCGTACATGGAGTTCCAGAAGCTGAAGCTGCACCCCTTATTCAAGAATATCCTCGAGGGTGGCCAGTGCATCTCCTATGGAGCTCGCACTCTCATCGAGGGTGGTTTCCAGTCAATACCAAAGGTTGCGTTCCCTGGTGGAGCGTTGATTGGAGACTCAGCGGGCTTTGTCAACGTTCCCAAGATCAAGGGCACTCACAATGCGCTGAGATCCGGTAGACTGGCAGCCGAGGCCGCCTGGTCTGCCCTCAGCGAGAACAGCGAGGGGACCGTGTTCCTCTACAACTACGAGGACGCACTCCGCAAGTCGCCCATCTGGAAGGAACTCAAGGAGGTGCGCAACATGCGACCTTCTTTCCACAACCCTCTCGGCATGTACGGAGGAATCGCATACTCCGGCCTCGAGGCCTACCTTTTCAAGGGCAGAGTCCCCTGGACCCTGAAGCACAAGGTTACGGACCACGACGCCACCAAGTCGGCAGACCAGTATCCCAAGATCGAGTACGAGAAGCCCGACGGCAAGATCACCTTTGACATCCTCACCAGCGTCTCTCGGACCGGTACCAACCACGAGGAGGACCAGCCCGTGCATCTGCAGGTCAAGGACTGGGATGCCCACACCGACGCCACTTATCCCAAGTACAAGGGGCTGGAGAACCGATTCTGCCCGGCGGGCGTCTACGAGTACGTCGAGGATGCGTCAAAGCCGCACGGCGTGCGGTTCCAGATCAACGCGCAAAAGTATGTATCGACCCCCCGTGCAGGAAACCTCCCTAACACGCCGAACCCTGGCGTTCTGGCGTTCAAAAAAGCCGAGCACATGTACTGACTTGCGACCGACAGCTGCATCCACTGCAAGACGTGCGACATCAAGGCGCCTCACCAGGACATCAACTGGCAAGTTCCGCAGGGAGGCGAGGGCCCCAAGTACTACATGACGTGATCTAGGCCAGAGTAGCCTTCCTGTACGAAGAAGTCTTTTTTTATGTGTCCAAAAGTCAACCTCAACGCATCAGATAGGACCCGCCCGCCGCGTACATTTCTGTTTAGACAAAAGAGGGCGTTTGTCGGAGACAATGGGTCTGCAAGGGAAACCTGACGTTGACGGCGTGTTGGGAGTTCAACTATCTTTTTTTTTTTGTTTTTTTGTTTTGCTTTTGTTGCATCATCCTTTTTTTTCTTGGAAGGTTGTCATTTTTATTTTATTTTTATGGGATGATCAACATGATTTCATGCTGCATGTTTTGTCTCCCCCCCCCCTCTCTCTCACTCCGCACGGGAAGAAAAGGGTCCGCTGATCCGAAGCGACGACCGAGGCTGAGTTTTGCGCAATGATGTCAAACCGGACAGAATACGTGTTCGGTTTTCAGGGTCCAGCGGGTTCAAAAAACCAAGAGGCAAGGGACTGTCTCGGCCCCTTGGAAAATAGTCTTGTACAAATAGGTGCCAATACCATATCATACCAATGTCACGAAAGTCACAATCTCAGATTCCGCTGGCTACGCGGCGAGCAAAAAAGGCGGACCGCAAGAATCAAAGTCCAGAAGATGAGATCCCATAGTGAGCTCATAAACAGCTTAAAATCTACAAACGCCTCAAGATAGGATTCATATTGGGTTGGTGATTGACGAGAATGATATATAAAAATTCAAGTAGACATAGCCGCTTATAGTACTCTCTTGGTATACTTGGTGATTTTGGTATCAGTTAGCTGGCTAACCACTCGCCAGCCTCATGATAATCTGCAGATCTGATATTAACAAGCTGCAAGCACTTTCAATCGGGCATAGTCTACATGGTGCCATCACATCCATCCGGAGGCTGACCGCAGCCGAAGCAATGCCGGGACGCACTAGGCGACCCGAGTGCAAGTCACCCTTGAAATTAATTGTTAAGGCGGTACGCGGAAAAGCACAGACCACCAACCAGGCTCTGTCAGAAGAGGCTACGGCACTGGGCGATCTGGAGCCCACAATGAAATTTCTTTCAGCTAGGTACCGTCATGTACCCTGACCATGGCAGGAGTAGCGCATGCACATCACGACGTGTTCGAGCTGCGCATCATCTGCAAGAAGCAAAGACGAAGTTTCGTAAAACTGGTGCGCTGTTGAGAGCATCATGATGTTCTCGTGACAGGTTGGGCCATTCCGTCGGCTAAACGCGGCGCGCGCGCGCGCACTTCACACGCTGAGTTCTGCTCAGTCAGCGGGACCACGGAAGAGTGTCGCGTTCAAAGGAGCGAAAAAGGATGCGATGCGATGGGCGTGTGGGCGACGCGAGGAGGCTAGGGTATCATTTATCCTAGCGGCCAGCCACTCACGAGTCGCCAAAGGACAAGATTGCTGTCGGCGCTACTTATGTGTGGTTGGTCCAGAATCAATGACTCACACATCCGACACGGCAGGGTGCCGGCGCCCCCGGCCCCCCTTTGGCTGGGTGGTAGGCTACTTGGCTCTACATGGCTGTCGTCGCTATTCATGGCGGCGAGCGCACAGCAAGAAATTTTCTCGGCCGGCCGCGTTCACCATGACGAGCTGTCATGACTAGGTATCCATCCACCCACCTGCGCCGGCACGAGAGTTTGCGTGCCTTTAAGGTGTGGCCAGACGTCGTCAACAGAGTAAAAGAGCATGGGGAGTAAACACCTTTTGTCGCCGAAAAGGCAATTTAGCCACACATCGACGCGTCAGATTACCTGCGAGGGTTATCAACCGCCGACACAAGGGGTGGTGGCCGGTGTTTCAAAGTGCGTGGTTGTTGGCTGGTGCATGTCGTACTCGACCAGGAGTGGGACGATGGACGAGGGATGAAAGGGGGCGGGCAAGCCAAGGGGGGGCAATTTCCGACGCGGTTGGTGGCCACTAGGGGGCGATGCAGGCTTTTCGATAGGTGGAGGCCCAGCGCAATCTGGGGCTCAACCAGGTCTAGGGTGGGTGCATCAGACGCAAGCGTTGCCGACCAACAGTCGAGCCCCTTGTTGCTGAGCGTTGATTCGTGCCCTTATGCCGGACTCGCATGTGAATGTAGCCCGCCCTTGGGACAGGTCCGTTTCTAATGCTGTTCATGCTGATGTTGGTTTGTGTGAGACCATGGTTGTGTCCGGGAAGCAAGACGGCAAGCCTGAGTATCACAACAAGTCCTCGTCGACGTGTTGGTCGTAACGATCGCGCTTGAGGATGTCGAAGTTGAGAGAGAGGGAGGACATGTAGACGTAGTCGAACAGTCGAGGCCAGCGACTGGTGCCGGCGGTGTGATGGTGAGCGAAAAGAAAAAGGAAGCGGCGACAGGAAGAGGAAGGAATAGGAGAGGAAAAGAGGTGAAAAAGGGGTTGGGCTGAAAAAAGATGGGGAAGGCCAAGTGAAGGGGGCATGAAATGATGAGTGATGGAGGATTGACGCGGGTGGAAGAAAGTGGAAAATGGATGCTGCACAGCAGCACATGCTCCCACCACCTCACCTTCAGGCTACCACCACACGCGTTATCATGCTTGCTTCGTGCGACAAGCCTACAGTACGGTACGGTACAGGGAGCCAGTGGTTGCTCTCACGGGGGTGCTGGAGAGCCGCAAATCGGTCGGCTGGGGCTAGCCTCTCGCTGTGCCATTGCAAGATCGGTACCGAGACCCGCTGGACGATGGTGCGGTACTTCAGGGGTCGCTGCGGCCGGACTGGGATGCGGTTGCGAAAATGGAGATAAAATCGTGGTTTTGCGGCGCCGTGATTGGTTGCCGTGCCACTAGCGCCGTCTGGCAGGACTTGCAAAGCCTGTCAAGAGGCGGCGCCACAGCAACTTGTTGTTGCCTGGGAGTCCTGCCTGAAGCCGTGCATGCCAAAATTATAAGTACCCAGCCCTCCCCTCACCTCGCCCGTTTCGCAAGAAATCGTGTGGAAGCCCCCAACCGACGGCCTTACGTACCTACCACATCCGTTCGGCCTCTCTTTTACTTTTTTCCTTCCTCTCACCCCCTCAAAGCCCGCCTCACCCGACGTCACGCCCCACTTTTATTTTTCTCTCGCCTCTAGGACCTGGACCTACAAAGCCTTCGGGTGGTCCACCTCTCTCTACGCCAGACTACTCTGCGCGATCTCTGCAACACTATCCATCAAAAGTGAAGGTGCATAACCCTCCCTTCACGTGTCTGATCGCGCATCCGTCTCGGCGAGGAGTTGGGATTGGTTTCGAAAGGTTGAGAAAGTGGTGTTGACATTCGCGACCAGGTAAAGAGAACTGGAACACGTTCCCTTTACGCCATCGCTCCCTTTCCGCGCATTCGACCTCGTCGATCGTCGATCAAGATCCCTAGCGAACCGCAATCCTTGTCGTCGGCATCAGGTCGTTTGCGCTTCGTAGACGAACAATAGAAGAAGAAGTTGCCGTGACGTGAAGCGAAGAAGATCAAGGATCTTTCGACCTGTTCTACTTGAGCGCAAGCCCAAACCCACACGAGCGTACGGCCGATTCGCGAGTCCTATCCGACTGCCACCTCGTTTTTGCAGGCGACCATCCCGTCCGACGCATAATCCATACCTGCCAGCAGGATTATCTGTAGGGGAGACATTCACTTGTTCATCTCCCGCGACCGGTATGTGACTTCCCGCTACCATTTTGGCTGCCCATGAGTCACTTCATTGTCACTGCGCCTTTGTTTTTTCGTCTGTGCAAAAGAGCACCTTGAGCCTAGCACATGCACCATCCCATCATTTCACATTCTCTGCGTTCAACTCGACGTTTATCTTCCATTCCGCATGTCACCTGCGAGATGATCCGTCCTGCGTACAGTGCATGCTAACGCCGCTGTTTCGTCAGATCCGCCTGGTATTACCTGAACCCTATTGCGTCTCGCGATACCGACACCAATCATGGAAGGTATTCAAACGCATCCTTCGAACGCCGCTCAGGCTAAGGCCTTCACTGCGCCTGGCTCTCTGTCATTCCCTGGGGCATCCCAGGAGCTGACACCGCCAATGAGCAACGTGGACAACTCCCAGCGACCTGGCGCCAACGGCCAGCAGGCCGCGAATGGAAATGGGGTGACTCCCGCAACTCCTGCCGCCACGCCTGCTGCTACGCAAGGCCCTAGTGGTATTACTCCCACTTTGCAGTATGTATTCTCCTGAGTGACTTTGACATTACTCGGTGAGGCTCATCGCGCAACCTTAAAGGAACATCGTGGCCACGGTCAACCTTGATTGCCGTCTGGACCTCAAGACGATCGCCCTGCACGCAAGAAACGCAGAGTACAACCCCAAGGTATGTACTGAGGCTACCCGGCCAAAGCTCCCCGCGGTTGGATAACTCTTGTACTAACTCAACAAGCGTTTCGCCGCTGTTATTATGCGTATCCGCGAGCCCAAGACTACAGCACTTATCTTCGCCTCCGGCAAGATGGTTGTTACTGGCGCCAAATCGGAAGATGACTCAAAGCTAGCCTCTCGCAAATATGCCCGTATCATTCAAAAACTTGGCTTCAACGCCAAGTTCACGGATTTCAAGATTCAGAACATCGTCGGCTCATGCGACATCAAGTTCCCCATCCGTCTCGAGGGTTTGGCTTCTCGCCACCACAATTTCAGTTCTTACGAACCCGAGCTGTTCCCTGGTCTCATCTACCGCATGATCAAGCCGAAGATTGTGCTACTTATCTTCGTCAGTGGCAAGATCGTCCTGACTGGTGCCAAGGTCCGAGAGGAGATCTACCAGGCATTCGAAATGATCTACCCTGTGCTTCAAGGTATGGTTCATTCAACGTTGTTGCTATTCATTTTGCTGACTTGACAACAACAGACTTCCGTAAAGTTTAGACGCAACATGGGTCGGTCGAAGCATTCACTTGCTTCATGTACCAGTACCCACCCTCTTTGGTGTATGAGTAGACTATTCGTCACGATACCATGACTGTTTGCGATTTGACTTTTCTTCCGCAACGGAAGCTCAAGCATCATTTGGTAGGCCACAGCCAATGATGTCACTGGGTTTTCGGGCTGTACAATTTGATTTTTCTGCATTGCATTGGCGTTGGCAAAGGAAAGGCGAGGAATGGCTTCTGTCTTGTGGCAGATTCGGTTCACAAAAAGAACAAGACACCCTTATCCATAACATATTTAGATTGCTCGTGACCTCACAAAGCCTAGCTAGCTGGGCGGGGTCACTTTAATGGCTGGCGAGGTGACGGTTTTGGGAGGCAGATGATGATTGGGGACGAGCGTTGGACGCGTCGATGAGTTTTAGCGCAATACCTCCCGCATGGGATGATTGAGAAGCGAGCGCAAGTATGCGCGATTTGGCGGAGGTGGAGAGCGTCTGAATTACAGATGCTTAAGCACGATATTGAGTCTCGGGTCATGATCTTAGTTACTCAGACAAATAGCTTTCGGCAACGTGCTTATGATAACAACAAAAAAAATATCCACCCAGTTCGTCTGAATACAAGTTGAACCGAGTGCCTGTCGAGGGAGCTGAAGAGAAGCATGAATGCCGAAAATCGGCCGATTCAGGTGGGGATCAAGCGCTTGACTTGTATCTATGGAATACATGCTGGAAGAGCCTGCATGCCTCTCAACTGTAACTAGTTTGCAACCTGTTCCCAAGCAGTCATGGGAAGTATAGAGTCGATGAATAGCCCCCCAAAGTCTGTCCTCATCGTCGGGAGTGGCGTCTTTGGTCTAAGCACCGCATCGGCCCTCGCTGAACGGACGGGCTTTGCCCATACGGCGATAACAGTCGTGGAAAATGGACAAGGAAAGTTCCCGGCAGTAGATGCTGCCAGTGTAGATTCGTCTCGAATCATCCGAGCCGATTACGCTGACCCAGCTTACGCTGCGCTGGCCGCGGCGGCTCAGAAAGAATGGCGCAAGCAAGGCGACCACGATCTCGGAGGCCAAAAGCGCTACACGGAATCAGGTGTGCTCGTCACAGCAAGAGAATGTCCTGATCTCCAGGGACCAAAGAAGTATGGGATGAAGTATGCCAAAGAGAGCTGGCAAAACGTCGTTGGACTGGCTCAAAAGAACGGAGAGCTAGCAGACAAGATTCGCGTATTCGAGGACACAGCCGCGTTAAAGGACTTCCTGGGAACAAATGATGCCGTTGGTGACTGGGGCTATATCAACGGCCTTTCTGGCTGGGCGGACGCTGGCGAAGGTATGCAATACCTCTACAACAAAGTCAAGTCAAGTGGCAGAGTGAGCTTCATCGACGGCCTGGTGAAGCAGCTTGTGACCGACGGCAGACGAGTCGTTGGCGTAGAGCTGGCGGATGGAGCTGTGCTCAACGCAGACGTGGTAATCGTCGCCGCAGGAGCATGGACTGGCGAGTTGATTGATCTACGAGGCCGAGCAGAAGCGACTGGCCAAGTCATGGGGTACCTCGACCTCACGGAGGAAGAGTTCAAGGCGCTGAAGGATTACCCTGTGGTATTGAATCTGACCACGGGTCTCTTTGTGATCCCGCCACGAGAGCGAGTCCTGAAAGTTGCTCGGCACGGCTTCGGATACCTCAACCCGGAGACCATTACGACGGCGCTGCCTGTCTCTCCAGACGTGAAGCGTCAACCGTTCGTGGCATCGCGGCCCTATACTAGCCGTAACGGTGACCTGGTTGGTTTACCGTTGGAGGCAGAAGAGGCCCTGCGCAGTGCGCTTAAGGACCTCACCCCCCTGAAAGGTCTCGAAACCCGGCCTTGGAAGGGGACGCGACTCTGCTGGTACTCGGACACCCGTGACGCCGACTGGCTGGTGGATTGGCACCCAGGCTGGGACGGGTTGTTCGTCGTCACGGGCGGAAGCGGCCACGGATACAAGTTCCTCCCGGTCCTGGGGGACAAGATAGTGGACTGTTTGCTAGGCCAGGGTGGAGAGCTCGGGCGGAAGTGGAGGTGGAAAGACGCAGTCAACGATGCTGCTGGGACGGTCGTTGATGGCGTATATCGAGGACTCGTCACTGAGGATGGCAGTAGAGGTGGCAGGATGCAGATGATATTGAAGGACGAGTTGGCGCGGACGGAATAAAAGTAAATTATAATACGGATTAGGAACAAGGAGCGCTCATTCCGCGTACGCCTTGTATTTTGGTACTCGTCTATATTAACAGGGTCTCAATCCGTGTGCACGTCTCGCATTTTGGCACCTAAAACTCTGCAATTTTCTGTCTTGTCCGTATTCAGGTTGCCTTGAGCGGACCGTTGTTTGCGTTGAAAGGAGGGTTTATAGAGAGACGTCACTATTATATGCATATATCGAGGAAAAGTGTTCCTGAGCTTGGATCCTTAAGTTAAGGTGGGCAGTGGGGCCCGCTCGCCATCATGGGCCCCTACCTGCGGCAGCCTTACACCTCCAACCTCTTCCACAAACCAGAAACAGGGCATTGGCTCCCCCTCTCGACAATCGCAGCATCATGAGGTGATTTGCACAGCCTCGAGCAAACAACATGTCCTCCTCAAAAGGCCCGCCTAGCTTCCCCGACGTGGAGGCCAAGCTCCAGAAGCCCACGAAGCAGTCCGCGTTCGAGAAGCAGAAGGCCGAAGCCGAAGCGAAGCGCCAGCGCGAAGCCGCCGAGACGGCCGCCGTTTACGAGGACTTTGTGAAGAGCTTCGACCGCGACGATGATGGCCCCAGCAGGACCGGGGGCTCTACGTTTGGCCCACCGCGTCCGCGGCCTGGGTTCGGCGCAGGCGCCCCTTCAGCACCCAGCGCATCGAAACGACATTTCGGTACCTCGGCGCTGAAAAGCGGCCCCGGAAGCCTGGGGCCGCCGCCTCCGTCGTTTGGCAAGAAGCGGTCATTTCAGGACTTCTCAAGCTCCAGGGGCTCCAGGGAGAGGGGCGTGCTTGGGTTTGACGATCAAGAAGGGCTCTCAACGTCGGTTCCCAAGGCCTTCGATGCCAGCGACGATGAAGATACGGCCGGTGCCGCCGACCGAGCTGAGGAGAGAGCTATAGCAAAGCCTACCTTACGGTTGTCAAATCTACCCCTCGGGACCTCACCTTCGATGGTCAAAGGGCTTATGCCAGAGAACCTCAACGTCGAGAATGTCAAAATGCTACCGCCCACCAGCCACGGTGGTACCGACAGGAAGTGCGCCGTGGCTATTGTAACGTTGTCGCAGGAGACACCGGCGAATGACATAGACGGAGCGGTCAGCGCCCTCCAGAATCGGTATCTGGGTTTCGGCTACCACCTCTCTCTCCATCGACATCTTTCCTCGGCTGTTGCCAGTTCTGTCGCGTTGCCTAATCTCGCCATCGGCACGTCTGGTTCGGCCTCGCATCCGTTCGGTGCGAAGCCAGTCGAACAGTCCTCGGCACCAAACCACGCACCGACTCAGCAGGGATTTCATCGAGGATTCGCCCCGCCTACTTCTTACAATACCCAGGCCGCGAACGTGAATCGATCGAGTCTCTTGCATGTTCCAGTCAGACCACCTCAGGATGTCAGGACCCTAAGAGCCATCAACAAGGTCATCGAGAGGGTACTCGAGCACGGCCCGGAGTTCGAAGCACTGCTCATGTCAAGACCCCAGGTGCAACGAGAAGAAAACTGGGCTTGGATTTGGGATGCTCGATCTGAAGGTGGCATATGGTATCGTTGGAGGTTGTGGGAGGTTGTGACTGGCTCCCAAACTGGCCAGAACAAGGAAAAATATTTCCCGCTATTCGAAGGGAGCCATGCCTGGAAGCGTCCTGAGAAGCGGCTGCCCTTCGAGTACACTACGAAATTAGATGAGTTTGTGTCGGATTCAGACTACGACTCTTCAGAAGACGAGGATACCGAAGCAGAAGGCAACCGTGATCAGCCAAATGCCGAAGCAGAGAAGTCATTCCTCAACCCCCTAGAAAAAGCCAAGCTCGCACACCTTTTGGCGAGGCTACCTACGAATATTTCACGACTACGGAAAGGCGACGTCGCCAGACTGACTACTTTCGCGATGACACATGCGAGCCGTGGAGTGGACGAGGTCGTGGACATGATTGTCTCGAATGTTGAGAAACCCTTCGCATTGACAGCTGCGAATTCAAACAGGAAGCAGGATAGCAAGGACAACCAACAGGGCGCCTCGGCGGAGGATAACAACCTGGCTGAAGGCATCGATGCGAGTGCTGCGAGCCTGGTAGGCTTATATGTTGTAAGTGATATACTATCTTCGTCGGCGACTAGTGGTGTACGACATGCTTGGCGTTTCAGACAGCTTTTCGAGGCGGCACTACGGGATCGGAAGGTATTCGAGCGGCTGGGCATGATGGCCGAGAAGCAGGGTTGGGGTCGCTTACGAGCAGACAAGTGGAAGAGAAGTGTCATGCTCGTGTTGAATCTGTGGGATGGCTGGTGTGTCTTCCCAGCCGAGAGCCAAGAGTTGTTTGTCAGCACTTTCGAAAACCCTCCCTCATCCAAAGTGGAGGAGAAGACTGAAGACGCCCAGAAGCGAGGTGGGAAATGGAAAGTGGTGGAAAAGAACCTGGCCGGCGGTGACAGCAGTGGACGTGACGAAAGCCACCCACAAGACCAAAACGGTGTTGTTGCAGGCGGTCCAGAAGTTGAGGATGTCGAAGGGGACCCGATCGACGACGATGACGTCGCTGGAGAACCTCTAGCCGCGGAAGACGTTGCTGCAGACTCGATGAAGTTTAGCGATGATGTTGAGGGAGAGCCTATCGACGATGACGACGTTGCAGGAGAACCTATCGACGAGGATGAGATAATGGAGGATGCCGAGCCCCAGGATGATGTAGGGACGGAGACTAAGCCTGCAGGCGACAAGGAAGAGACAGGTGGCGGGCAGCAGCTTCAACAAACGGCGGGCCCAGGCCAACCGCGGAGACGGATGCGGGCTGTTGACATGTTTGCTGATTCAGATGCCTCGGAGGGCGAGCAGTAGGCTTTGGGGAGAGGCACCTTCAAGAAATGGGTCAAGTGATCCATGCTTTGGTCTGTTCAGGAGTATCTGGACATGAGGCAGACAGGTTCCTCCCTTGTTACGGTGCTCGGCATTGGTGATTATTCGATTCTTAGGAATGGCAATGGTGTGTCGCGAACAACTCATCGTTTCCCCCACGGCCCGGCAGACGACGACCGAGTGTAGCCCCAGCGGCACATCCCCGTCTCTGCATGCTGTCAGTTTTGGTTTGTCAACGTGCTGACCACGACCATCGCACACACAAAGAGTGGCTTCCAACCTCCCAGCTCTACGCTTCAGAGCTCCTCTGAAGCTTGGAAGCCGTCGAGCAAACCTGGGAGTTCCTGGTCAGCACGGCGTGGTGGATGGCCAATAGAAACTTGCTCACTCGGCCGGGTTCACGCTTAGAGGGATTGCGGATGTGGTGGAGATCCCGGGGCATGGGTCTTTGTTTGACTAGGGATCTTCTGCTTAGCTCTTTGCTGCCCCTCCATGGTATCCATTTCGTTTTGTTTGAATCGTCTTGGTGAGTCCGTGGCAAGGTAAGCCCATGTTGGCAGGACACCTCGACGAGCCAGAGCCGTGGCCACGGCTTCACGGCTTGGCGTTGGCTTTCTCGGTTGCGCCTGGCGCTCCAAAATGCATACGGCATCGATGTCTGCCAACACGACGGCGGGAGGTTGCATCTACGCGGGTGGGTGACTTCGTCGTGCCGGGGGTTTCTGCCATATTGTACAGAGTAGCTCTTGGCTACCTACTACTGTAGGCAAGGCAAAGCAAGGCAGATGAAGCTGATGAGGGGTCCCTTTTGGCTCTCCCCACCAAGTAATGTATGTACTGTACCTTATGCCTGTCGCCTCGACCCAGCCCACACGCTGCAGTGCTGCATAGTACCGACAGCGGGTTATCCAGTAGCATGGAATGTGGCCCGCAGGTATCCGAGGTGCACAAAAGAATTCGCCTTGCGCAGCAATTGTAGCAGGCACCAGCCACGCCCGTGAATCGATCTTGTGAGAGAGCGCATAGTCCTTTTCTACCTTAACCTTACCTGCAGCAAGCGAGAAATTGTGACGGCAAGGGACCTGTGCGCTGAGGACGACCCTGGGGGGGGGGAGGTGTTCAAGGGCAGCATGCCATAGAACTCGGTAGCGAGTCAAGTCGCTAAAAGGGTCTCGCAAACAACCAAACCTCTTCTGGCTGATCGATTAGCGCGGTACTGTGGTATGCCCTCCATGGTTTAGGCTGGCATCGTGCTGTGTTCGTGCCGCTTTCAGTGAGTGACCAGGGACCTTGAACCCCATCCCAGAAACTCGTCACAGCCATCAACCACCGAGGCGCAACCACAAGATCCATACCATCCACCCACCCACACGCGCCGCCCACCACCGCACCTTTTGCGCACGACGCCCTCAACAAGCCCCGCACGTGGAGTAACCTGATGCTGTCGCTGTCCTGCTTGGCTCTACGATGCCTACCGACGACAGATAATGCAACGGGGGGCCGTTCTCGATTTTCTGACGTCCCAGCCCGGACGAGAAGTTCTCTTGGTCGCTGATCTCGCTGTCGCCGCGGCCGTTGTTGCCACCGACCGACGGTTGTTACACTGCGCATGTCAAGCAAGAATCCCTTGCGGTCAACTCCTCACCACCACCACCTCCTCCTCCACCACCTTTTGCTTTACTTTACTTCACTTTCGAAACTGTCCATCCTCTAGGCTGTTGCCGAACGGCTTTGTTTGAAGCTTACCGTAGCCCGGACCCTGTGCATTGACCCTCTTTCGCACCCTCCATCCTGCTACTGTCCTTCCCCCATACGTACTGAACCGCCGCGACCTTTTTTTATCCCCCTCCTCTTTACGGCAGCCCACGCTCCCCTCCGCTCGGACTTGTCGCTGGTGGCTACAGACTTTCTCGGCCGGCGCGCGGCTCTCTCCTGTTGCTTCGAGAGCCTCCTTCCGGCTGCGTTCTTTTCTTCCCGCTCGGTACAATTATTGGCAAAACAACCGAGGCCACCCCCTTGTCTCCCGGTTGCTCATGATCACCTGTCTCAGTGTGCGCGGCTTGAAGCAACGAGTGCGGCCCTGAGCCGAGCTACTGCGACCATCACGGTTCTCGAACATCAGAGCAGCCGCGAGCAATCTGAAACCCTCACAAGACCGACATCACCGCCATGCCGTTAATAAACGGCATGAAGATGGCCTGGTACGCTCCCTCCTCCGGCTCCCCTTGCTTCCCCCGGGCATTCCCAAACCAAAACCCGAGCGCGCAGGGCTTCCTCTGTTGCAAGAACTGTTGCTGACCAATCCGTCGCAAACCAGCGAGCCATGCATTCGCGGCCATCGATCGACCAAATGCACGCACGCAAACGAGCGGCTCATGGTCCCGGTTAGGAAGCCAGGCCGGCCTCTCAGCTCGTGTCCTCACCCGTCCTCGAGGCCATGTTCGTGCGCAACCGTCACGGCGGCCATCCCCAGGAAGCAAAAGTGCGGCTGCGGGCCGTCCACTCCGACCGGGCCAGAGGTCAAGACTGAGCTTGAAGACTCCAGCAACGAGGCAACACCAGTCAGTCCGACCAAGGCCGTCAATTCGAACTACCGCGTCCGCAAAGCCGCGGCGAAGAATGGCTCGTCGAGGAAGCAGTCGATAGACCCTACTGGTTTGCAGCGGATGGACGCGAGCCAACTCAACATCCTCCCCACATTCGATGGAGCGCATCAGAAGCCCCCTTCGTCTTCCGGCGAGGGCTCGTCTGCCGTCCCTACCATGCCGCTGTACAACTCCTTTGGTATGCCGCCCACGAACGGATTTAGTGCGCAACCGATGATGTTTCCGATGTATCAACAAATAAATGCGGTTGTGAACGGTTCCGAGTCTCCGGACTTAGCCGCCACCAAGTCTCTCTCCGCAGTGCCCAACGGAGTAAGTAACGGCATAGCAGTTACGAATGGATCGGCGACATCAGGAAGCTGCTGCGGTGGAAAGAACGGAGCACCCAGCGAACCGCTAGCACCACCGGCTCCTGTCCCTGCTCCCGTGTCCTCCTGCTGCGGCGGCGGCGCGGTTGAGAACAAACCGAAACCTAAGCCGAAGAGCTGCTGCTCGTCCAACGGTACATCTGTCGCGGGCAATCCTGCTCCGGAGGCAATGCAGATTCCCGACATGTCTGCTCAGGCAAACGGCCTCATGATGTCGCCTTTCCCCTCTCCTGTGGTTATCCCTAACGGCATGTATCCGTATTTCTCACAGCCAACCGTGTTTACCTACCCGCCTCAATATGGATCCTATCTTCAGCCGCTGCAGCCGGAGCAGTGGCGGCAATTCATGTCGACAATGAACTACAGCCAGGCTCCAAGCGCTGGTGGAGTCGACATAAGGGGAACGATGCCGCTGCCAATATTCGGAACACCTGAGACGTCGGCCGGTACGACGCACCAATGCACATGCGGTGATGGCTGCCAATGTGTGGGCTGTGCCAGCCATCCGTACAACGAAGCCACACAAAATTACGTTCGTTCTGCTTGGAACAGTATGGCAGAGGATGCGCACCACGCAAGGGAGCACTCTCACAGTCACAAGGCTTATGTAAATGGGAACGGGCATGCGGCTCATGATGCCGTGACCAATGGCCACACGAACGGCCACGCCAACGGGGTCGATTCGGCCTTCCAACACAATGGAGATGGCACGATCTCGCCGCCCGCACCACAGACGCCATCTGATGTAGCGTCAAACGATGAACAGACTTTGTCCGCGAGCGATTTCTTCTTCGTTACGTATCCTTTTGGGGATTCTTGCGCTGGGGAGACGGCGAGCTGCCCTTGCGGAGACGACTGTCAGTGCATCGGATGCGTCATTCACAACAACCCCGGTCCTTCCCTGTCGGATGGTCAGTCAGCGTTGTGATGGCGGCTCTGCTACTGATGGTGGTTCTGATTCAGGATACTCGCTCGATTGCTGGAAGCAATGGATTTGTCTGGAGAGAGTGAACTTATATAGACGGTCCTGGCATTTGAAGGCCTCATTGAGTGACCTTGACGCCAGTTTATCAATATCATGATACCCCGAGGCAGCTCTTCTGTCTATAAATATACAACAGCCATATAAGGCGTCTGCTTGTCACGTCACTTGCACGGACTCCTTCATGCTTTGTGATCTAGTAAATGTAGGTCGTGAGTGTGAAATCTGGTCACTGTCAACTACTCTCTCAGGAATTGTGATTGAATTGCTGCCTTGCGTCTTGTAACGAGCTCCATACGAGGAGGTGATGATCTACTACGATTTCATTTGGTTTATGTGACGAAAAGTTGTAGCAAGCAGAGGGCTGTCTTGAAGCCCTGCATCGTCCCCATGTGGCAAAAGTGGGTCACGAGCGCAAGACGTCCTTTACATCCTGAGCCTCAAGTCTAACCTTGGTATAAGTTAATTCCAACCATCGACCCACGAATTTGGACTACAGCGTTCCGACTCACTAACAAACAGTTGAAAACCACCATGAGAGACTCTCATGAACGTTCAAGGTCTCCTAGACGCGACCATCGCGCGCATGGAGATCGACACTCACGTCATCATCACCATCATGATGAAAGGTCCGGCACGCCAGAACGCAGACATGCCAGGCGCTTGGACCAGCACAGCGCGCGACACTCAGAGGAGAGAGATAGTCGACATTCCTCAAAGCGACACCGGTCACATAGGCATGAGCGGCCAGCAGCGGACAGTAGGGACGGCGCCGTCGCCAGTGTCTCGTTGCCGTTCTCCGCGAGGCCGCTGTCCAAAGCCGATTTGCCAGTCTTTAAGGCTTTGTTCGCGGAGTACCTGGATCTCCAAAAGCAAATCATCTTGGAGGACCTAGATGAGCGCGAGCTCAGGGGACGGTGGAAGAGCTTTGTGAGCAAGTGGAACAGGGGCGAGCTCGCGGAAGGCTGGTATGACCCTGAGATGTTTGCGCGCATCGCGGCACGAGAACCTGCACCGCTGCGTAATACGCCACCTCAGCCGGCTGCGTCAAATCATGACTCGCCGCAGAGGGCTTTGGACAGCGAGGATGACGAAGATTACGGACCATTGCTCCCCGCGTCAGATCTCTCAGCGCGCAGAGCTGGCGCGATAGCCCCCACGCGAGAGGACCTCTCGATCCGCGACGAGCTCGTCTCGGAAGCCCAGGCGGCCGAACGCGAAGCAGAGCGCGAAGCCCTCCGCGCCGCGCGCAAAGCCGACCGCGCCCAGCAGAAGGAACGCCTGGACGAGCTGGTACCGCGCGCCGAGGCGGGCACGCGCGAGCGGCGCCTGGAGAAGCGGGCGCTGGTCAACGAGAAGATGCGCGCGTTCCGCGACAAGAGCCCCGACGGCGGGGGCGGCGCGGTCCACGACGCCGAGGTCATGGGCACGGGGGACTCGCTGGAGGAATACAAGCGGATGAAGGCGAGCGAGCAGCGCAAGAAGACGGAGCGGGAGATCCGGCGGGAGGAGATGGAGCGGGCCAAGAGGCAGGAGATCGAGGAGCGGAGGCGGGCGTACCAGGAGAAGGAGGACGGGACGGTGGCCATGCTGAGGGAGCTGGCGAAGCAGCGATTTGGCTGAAAGGAAAGCATCGCCGCGTTTGTAAGTCAGGACCGTTACTGGCAAAGGAAGCTCAAAATAGCTGGGAACGATGGAGGCAGCATTGGCGTTTTCTGAGTTGCTCATCTACGCTGCGGGATCCGGGACACCACTATCCCAGAAAAACCCCAACCGGTCGGATCGTGTTCATCGGAACCCTCACGACGTCTTCGAGTGGAGCAAGACAGAGGTTTCGATCATGTGTTTTGTACGGTTCAATTGTGATAGTCAGCTAGGTTCTATGATATTGGAACAGCACGAGTCCAGTGTTCCAACTTTGTTGGCTGCGTTTCTTCAGCCAGCCCGTGTGCCAGTCATATCCCGCAAAAATAGCCCAAGAGATAGCGGCCTTCCAACTCCTCTGGGAGCGCCCCGACCACGGATGTCTATCTTAAGGAGGGCATTCTCGCTGAACAATCAAGGCTAGCGTATGGTTCTTAGATGTACCTGGCAGAGCACCGCAACCCTCCCCCCTCCCTCCCATCACAACATCTTCCTGCTAAAGGAACTTTTCCCAGGCTTTCCAAAGCATCTCGCAAGCTGACATCGGATGCAGAACGAGGTCCCGAAGCTCCAGTAATTCAAGAACTGTTCCGTACCTTCCATACTTGTCCAGTGGCAGCAAATCCACCTTGACCTGCAGGACACCGTTTTCCAAGTGTCCCGCCGCTACTTTCCCCCAGGCGTCAAGCACCTTTCTGGATAACTTGTGCTCCCAGGTGCTGGCCAAGTAAATGGTGGGCTGCTTGAACTCGCCGGCCCGACGGTACCGGAAGACACACGCGAAGGCCTCGTCTTGGTTCCACAGCTCCATCACCTTGAGCCTGGGCATTCTCTTAGCAGCGTCTGCCGCGATGTGTAACAGGAAATTCACCTTCTTCATCTGCAGGTGCGGATTGAGCAGCATAGATGTGAGGGCCAGCGACTCTAGGTTGGCCCATTTAACCCCATGGCTGACGTCGTTGACGGGGTCGTTTCGCGAGAGGCTGGCGAGGAAACGGCGGAGGCACGATGATTTATCCTCAACGCTCATGTCAGCCCAGCATTGATGGTCCTCCAGTGGCAACAGTCCCTCAATATCGCCCGGCACAGACCTGAGGATGGCTTGGCTGTGTACTTTGGTCCAGCAAAAGAAGAACTTTGCGTCCGTGGCGTACGCTACTGACAGGTGTGTGAAGGAGTGGCTCTTGCGCGCAAGCGCAAAGCCCAGGATTATCCAGCCAAGCTCAACTGAGTTGGGGTGCAGTGGCTCGCCGGTGCTTTCGAATATTGACAAAGATGTTAACGCGTTTGCGTCCTGGAAATATCTTCCCATAGCCCTGGCGCACTCTAGTTGTGCAGGTATCAATATTCGGCCTACGGCGGCAGGGTCTTCTTTGCTTACCCGTGGTTGCGACCTCATCATCCTTACGCCATGGTTCAAGTCTCAGGATCTCCAGGCAGGGCAGCGTTTTAAGTAGGCGTGCCAAGGCGGTGGGGTGGATTTGGCGTTCATGCTGGCGACGGATCAAGAAACCCGTTACAACTGGGCAGCGTTGAGGGAAGTCGTTTACATTCTGGAGACCGAGTCTCCCAAAGTCGAGTCGGAGAGGTGTTGGCGGAGTCCTGCTGAGGAGCGAATGTCTCTGGAGAAAGATGCCCGTTGTGATTTGAGCCATCCAAGCCGGAATCCTAGCGCTGTCAACACTCTGGTAGCCCTTCATAACACGGGATAACTGTTCATCGAATTGCTCAATCGTGCATGCTACATTGTAAGGACTCGGATACCGATTGATGCCTGGGCAGTGGATGAAGGAGGACATCTCTACATCACTCGGGGAGTTCACGCTGAGCTCCAAAACAACCTTGCAGCGGCTTGGGTCAATAAGATGGTCCGTGGACTAAGAGCTGAGTACGTCTAAAAGAGACCACAGGGCAGCGGTCAGCGTCTCGTTGTTTACTTTGACTTCGTCCTCGGTTTCTTGGCCCAATCGGTATGGCCCATCGATGTCGTACTCAGGAAGATCGACTTGCACCCAGACATGTTTGACGAGTGTCCGCCTGTGGCCTCGAACGATGCGTGCGAAGCCAGGGATGCTTGCCTGGAACAGAATGAGTCGATGGAAGTTCTTGCGCTCGAAGAAGGCCTGCCACTCTGAGCAGACTGAGGCCAAAGCACCGAGCCCGCGCTTAGTACGCGCTTCGTGGGACGTTGACGGTAGTGTGGCTTCCAACACGTGAAATCGGAGTTCCGGGGCCAGCGTGTGCCAGCTCATGATGAGCTGGGTGGGCGAAGTGTCGCAGCCGCGCGTGTGGCATAGGAGAGAAGTATGGTGGTAAACACAAGGGGACGGAAAAAGGTTGAAGATGTGAGGACAACAGAGGAGTCCTTCTGGCACACACGCAGGTGTCCGATTTCATTGCCAGCTGGCAGTCTCAGGACGAGGTGGCTTTGGTGATATGACCAGTACCATCACTTGAATGCACTCCAAGTAAAGACAATGTATCGAATAAGGGCCTCTTAAAGCAATCTTACGTCCAGGCTTTCACTTTACCCTTCCTAAGTACTTACCTTAACTTGCCTTTGGTGAGCATGACATGGAGGTATCTGAGATATGTTGTCATCTATCTTTTGGTCATCAGACTGACTGACTACCTTACGTTTTGAACGTCGGTTGCCCCTATTCCACTATCGATTAATACTTCGTGTATTAAAGGAATCACAATTTACTTTATGAAGGCAACTTAAGCACAAGAAGCTGGCGGTCGCGGGTCCTTGTCAATACCAAACTCTACGAGATCAGCATTACTATGACCTCTTCATCAAGGAACTCCATACGCCTTTTTGAAGCTCTACCTATGCAAGAAGGGCTGCCACGAAGGCCCCAAACACAATGCCCGTCGAGGGCTCAGTGGCGTCCTAACAATCTTCGAGGACACATGAGCAAGTGTTGCAGAGCAAGAAGAACACGAAAAACACAAATTGTCCTTGCTTCGAATCCTCAACTGGTGTCCGAGTACCCTTTCATGGCATATGACGATGGCCGCTGTGAAGCATGGCGCATGATTCAAATTTGATGATGCTGTGGGCATCCTGCTGAGGGGTTCACATTTTTCTGGCTTTTCTTCACCACACCAACCTTGGCGGGGAACTAGACGTGTAGAAGCCGGAGACCCACCAGCAGATCAAAAATCGCATCAACTTCACTTTGAGCTACACACTCGGGCTCAGTCAAGTCGTTGGGACAGAGGACATCTGAGGCAACCATCTGCTTGTTTTGACTAGCCCGCAGAGTTTAGCACTTCTCGGGAATCTGCAACGTCCAATTTTATCTCACCTCCACGCATTGCGACGCTTTCACGGCGTTATAGCGAATATGGAGCACGAGGACGATTATGGCACTGGCGGTCTTATGGACGATCCGGAAGACTACTACCCGCCCTCTCCTCCACCTACCAAGCAGATATTCACCCTGAAGAGCGGGAAGCCAGTGACCCTTCACCTGGTTGGCTCAAGTCCAACAGAAGCGCACCACTTGTGGAATGGAGCCAAGATCATCTCTGAATATTTCGAGAGCGACCCTTCACGGGTTAAGGGCAAGTCGGTACTCGAGCTCGGTGCGGGCGCCGGTCTGCCCTCCCTCACGGCCGGCATCCTAGGCGCTAGCAAGGTCGTCATGACAGACTTCCCCGACCCGGAGCTGGTGGCCAACATGCAGAAGAACATTGACGAGTGTGATGAAACCGTCGAGCCTCAGGGACAAATCGCCAAAACAATAGACGCCGCCGGTTTCGTTTGGGGTGCCGACTCTGCACCGTTGCTCGCTAGACTGCCAGCCCCTACAGACGGGACTGAGCCTCGATTCGACGTGCTCATCCTTGCGGATCTACTCTTCCGCCATAATGAGCATGGCATGCTTGTCAAGACGATCCAGGAGACACTGCGCGTGTCGCGCGAGAGCACGGCCTATGTCTTCTTCACGTCATACCGCCCCTGGAAGCGTGACCTGGATATGAAGTTCTTCGACGTGGCGCGGGATGCAGGATTCGAGGTGGAAAAAGTCGAGGAAAGGAAGCTGGAGAAGCCTCTGTTTGAGAATGACCCCGGCGATCTGGACGTGCAGAAGACGGTTACCGGGTTCACCGTCAAGTGGCCCGAGGCAAAATGCAATTGAAGCAAAGTGAAAAAGGAAAAAAGAAAGAAACCAAAGTGTCTTGGCTATCGCATCGTCACTACGTTTTTGCAGATGAATCAAAGGGGCAATCAAGGGCATGTGTGACTGTACGCCATAGACAAGTTGCCAATATCCAACCGCGCCCAGGATCTACAGAGTTTGACATCCATTGGTCTCACATTTCCACTCGGAGCTCGCCATACTGTCACAAGCCAAAGACCTGCCTAGTATCTGAATGCCGTCTTAAGCTTCTGGTCTGCAGCCGGAGCCTTGCCAAGCCGTCAAGTGCCGAAGGTTGCCGGCTGCTGTGAGCTCGTGTGGCCGGGTAGGGTTGCATTTCGTCTTTATCAACCTGCTTGTGTGCTATGACATGCGTTCAGAGCAGGAACCGGTGATTGCTGTCGGCCAAAAAGCCTGGACACAGAATCAAGGCACATCACGCTCTATCTTGGGAAATAATCGACAAAAGTTGGGGTCGGCGGGTCCTGGTGCGATGCGAGGATCCGTGTGGAGGTGGCGGGAGGTCAAAACGGCACGAAAAAACTTTTGTTTTTCAGGGGCCGCGGACGTAACGTATCATTCGCCCAAGTAGGCGTGGGTCTATCATCTGAAATAAATAGAAATGTTTTATCGTAGAGCTGCGCATGAAAATCGAGGAAGGATTGCAGTCACGACTTTGGCAGCATTGGGGGAGAGAAGATGGACAGTTTGGTCTCATTTTTGGCACTGTTTTGCAAAGTATTTGTGTAAGTGTGATTCAGTCGAGCCCCCCAACTGCAGTGCATAGAGCGTTTCCAGGTTTACAAACCCAAAGGAACCTCAAGACTTGACCCAGGAGTGGTGAAGTTCCACTTTCTTGGTGCATAAGGTATCAACCATGGTCTGTTTATCTGGGACACAGCCGGGCATTACTAACGGATCGCCGTTATGAGGGGTAGTCTAGACCTTGAGACTGCATTCTAGAACTGTAATTCTGTTTATCCCGGCAACAATGCCTGCACGAGTGTCTTCTACGAACCTCTCAGTGCTCGAGAGGGACGGCTATGTCGTCGTCAAGTCCATTGTGGACAAGGAAAAGTTGCGGATTCTACGGGAGGCCAGCGTCGAGGCCACAGAGCTGGCGCGCAGTGGTCAATGGCCACACATTCGCACTGTCGGCAAGCAGTTCCCTCCGTGGGGCACATCTGTCGACGACGGCATTTGGGGCGTCCAGCACCTCATGAGCCCCGAGTTGCCGGGGAGTGACGTATTCATGAGGCTGTACTTTTCCGAGGAGGTTCTCAGCATAGTTAGGGAACTCCTGCAATGTGAAGATGAGCATCTCGTCATGGAGCTGTTCAACATGCTTGTCCGGCCGGACAAGGACTTTGAGCTCAGATGGCACAGGGACGATATACCCGCTACTGCTGGACCAGAGGAAGAGATGGCACGTCTCTCGGAGCCGGCCTGGCATGCACAGTACAACTTTGCCCTGTGGGAGGACGAGTCGCTCATCCTCATCCCCGGTTCGCATAAGCGAGCACGAACCGAGGTAGAGAGACAGGCCGACCCCTTCGAGGCATCGCTGCCTGACCAGCTGGTCGTAAGGCTAGAGCCTGGCGATATCGCATTCTACAACAACAACATCCTCCACCGCGGAGTCTACGACTCGCACAAGCAGCGAATGACGCTGCACGGTTCGGTGGGACATGTGAGCGGCAGCAGCCTAAGAGCGCGCAACGTCCTGCAGCATGGCGTCGGCAGCTGGGTCGAGAAATGCAACTTTGACCACCTGGGGAAGGGGGACAGGCAGCGTGCGGAGGGCATGAGACAGAGGCTGGTCAGGATGGGACGTGAGAGCGGCGAGGTTGGCTACTCGCTCGATGGCTGACACTGCGTCTGTACAGCGTCCACACCTCCAAAGCACCAAAGACCAAGGAAGGGCAAAACGTAGCCAAAGCTTGTTAAGCGCCCGGTTTGGAGGAGCTTCTCTTGTCTGCAATTCCACAAATGAGGGAAGGTTTGTGCCGGAGGAGGATGCTATGGGGCTGGGTCATGGGAGCGGCGCACAAACATGTGGCCGTACGGCACCTAGGGTGTGATCGTCCGGAGTGTTAGCTGCTAGGATGGGCTGTCACGGTTCAATCTGGGGTGCCGAGATGTGGTGGATGATCATGTTACCAATCTGTACCCATCTGAAGGCTCCAACCCCGTTGGTTCTTTGGGCGGGTAGGAGAGTTCATAGCGCATCGGCGTCATATCACTACTGACAATATCAATGTTCCCTGGGCGAAGCAATCGGCGCTGAAGAAACCCCCCACACTTTCTACCAAGGAATGAGCTGTTTTACTGCCAACCGCGTGATCATTTGCGTTGGCGAAGGAAGCTCAGTGCCGGTGGCATGGTGGTTGCATCGCTTAACAAGACCCAAGCATGCCATGCATTTTTTAGATTTGAATCTGTATCACGCCGCCGAGGGCTTGTGGATCTGGTTAGGAGTTCGCAGCGGATGAGATGTCTTCTTTGGGTGTCTTGATGGAGGTGGCCCGGGTTGTAGAGGTTTGTAGGGTGGT
This sequence comes from Paramyrothecium sp. XJ0827, assembly GCA_020881915.1. Taxonomy (NCBI): domain Eukaryota; kingdom Fungi; phylum Ascomycota; class Sordariomycetes; order Hypocreales; family Stachybotryaceae; genus Paramyrothecium; species Paramyrothecium sp. XJ0827. The sequence continues at coordinate 1,882,212 of JAJFPB010000007.1, read as the reverse complement.
GAGACCAGGCGGGATCGGTACGGTGGACAGTGCTCGATTAAGACATGCGAAGCCGTCACCGCCGCCCCGTGATGGCCTGATTATGGAGGCGGATGCAGCTTTTAAAGCCACAGCGGCGCCCACGCACCTCGCGGCATGCCTTAGTCTTGGCTGGGATCATGAAAAAGCTCAAACCGGGTCAGGGTCGAGAGCTGAAGGGGAAGGGTCCCGAAGGGAAGCTTTCTCCAAAGCTTGGCATCGCAACCTCCGCATGGCCTGGACGCACCAGGATTGGTGAGCTGTTTTTATGGGTTTAATCAATCTGCACGATGGAGCTTAGGGGCATTGTGGTGTTGTCGAAAGAGGGCGGTGGATATGGCGCAGCTTCGGAAGTGGTGTAAGGCTGCTTCCCCACTGAAGCCCGCCCGCAACCCGTTCTCACCACCATGCCAATACACACTGTGAGTCAACGACTGCATGCGTTTCAAGGTTCAAGGTTCAGTTGGAACCAAACGTTGACTCTTGGGGTCAGTGGGTTCATGAAGTTGTTGCCATTGCAAGGTGGTTGTCTGCCTTTCTGCTCCGCCGCCACCTCCACACTGCGACAGCCCTGGCCTCACGTTGCCTCACCTTTACTTTTGCCTTGCCTTGCCTTGCCTTGCCTTGCGCAAGGTGGCACCAATAGCAGACGGCGTGGTGGCATTTGTCCATCGGAAAATTTCCCTGACAGTGTCGCCCTGGGCATGGGGTGCGTGCGGGACACCCCCCTGTGTCGTGGCATTGGGAGCTCCGTTTGCCGAATGAGGACAACCTGGAAGTCGTCAGAGCTGCAGGTTACAGATTGGTCCGACGCCTCGGCGGGCGTGCACCATAATACCATCCCTTCCTTTTCGTGTTCCTGTCAAAATGGTAAGCAAAATACCCGGACCGCAAAACGGTCTATTGTTAATAGTAAGAAAATCAAAAGAAAAAATTAAGAAAAAAATACCTTAATTCTTAAATTAAATTAATATTTATTTTTTAAGACTCAAAAGATATATACATAATTCATAGATATCTGCTTATAATAAAAGCTCTTACTTCTCGTATATTTCTTAGTCTATCTGTGGTTTTGCGGTCCGGGTCTTTTCGCAACCGCTTGCCTGTGTTTCCCCCAGAGTTGTGTGTCCTTATTATTTGGGCTGGAGCGGGTAAACGGTGCGGGGGAGTCCCCTCAGACGTCTCCCGTGCTTCTTTGTTCCAGGCTCACCACAAAGCAATGTACGAGGGAGTTGGGTTTCTTGCATGTGCCCAGCACGACGATCCCCGGCTATGGGGTCAGCCTGGACTCCGCCGCCATTGCTCAGGATGCATTCCCTGTTCTACCTCAGCTCCGGACTCTGCTCCTTGTACCATGGGTTTCTAATCCGTGTATGCCAGAATTACCAAACCATTACGAAAGTGCTTTGGGAGTAGGCGCTAAATGATTGACTACGAAAAAGATGGAGACTGTCGGCCGGTGTCTTTAGCTCAGATTTGGCCCCGAAACCAAAAGCCATCTTTACTCCGTACACCGAGCTCCAGCGAGAGGCGTCCCGGTACCAATTCGTGCTTCCGACACTTTCGGTACGCGAGCTTATTCTTATTTATGTCAATGCCCGTCTCATGGCATTGGATGTGGGCAAAGATGCAAAACAGAGCGTTTTGGGCCACGGTCACAGCGGGCTGGCGCTGATACTTCTTAAGCCGGCGAGTAAGTCAATGGATAATTCCGTAGGTATGCAGGTTGCGCTTCCACTGGGTCGGTTCACAACCGTAGGCTCCTTAATTGGTTGAGATCGACCACCCCCAGGACGCATGGCTGAAATGAGGTGGGAAAAGCCTTCGGACAATACCAGCCGACATTAATGTGGGGAGGTCTTTTGTGGAACTGAAGTAGGCTCGTGTGATGAAGCTGCAAACCAAAGCTAGATACACCTATCCTACGCCGTACTCACAACGTCTTTTCCAGAGCCATCGCTCGGGACGTCGGTTTCTTCTCCTTGTGTCGTAAAGAACGTACGAATCCGGGTGCCTCTCATGAGTGATTGTAGAAAAGTATCCTCAGCCGTCCACTTCTGAATCATGGTCAAGAAGGATGGCGTGTTTTCTAGAGAGAAGCGGCGATACCGCCAGGATGTAGGAGCTCGACGAGTTCCAAGATGGATCCGCATCTAAACGAGACATGACGGACAAATTCGGCCTCCTGCTAGAGAGGGTTCATTTCAAGTTTCTGCATGCTGGACCGAAATTTGATTAATTGGTGTTGTATCTTGCGCTGGTGGTAGTGTCGACCGTGCTCCGTTAGCAAGCCTGCGTTGGGAAGGTCAAGGGCACGGCTTTCGGTGTTCTGGCCGCGAATAGGCGATGCGGACTAACCCGGGTAATCGCGTTACCCGACGTTTGCACGGGGAGGTGGCTGATGGTAGGGGATTTCTGGGTGCTAGCGTCGGAACCAGTCTGTTCCAACGCCAAGTTTTTGCAAAGAGACTTCGGGTTTGTGTTTGGGTTGGGGGATCATTATTGCCTTAGTCCGGCAACATGCCATTTTTCGAGGGGCGGGCAAGACGACGGCCCACTTTTGAGGTACATGTGGCCCTGTAAGGTACATCATGATTGATCACCAAGGCACCAAAAGCCCAACATCCAACACTAATGTGGAGAACTGATCATGGTATCCAGCGTCGCAGGGATTTTGTAAGATTCCCTTTTGTTCACTCCAATGACTTTGCAGGCTGCTCTTTGACCGAGAGTCCTACGGACAATTGAGCGTCGGGCTAATATTTCGAGTCGACCCCTGGCTGGGAGGTGTGCAGACGAACAAGCTCGGGAGCGTATGGCAGGTACCTTGATTCTGCAGCGGTACTCCGTAACTTAGATGGACGCAGATTCTCCAATGCGGAGTCAACCCCAGATTGCCCCATGGGGGGATGGATGAACCAGTGCGGCCGTCTTGATTTGACTGAGAGGGAGAGGGGAGGCCAAGGAACCCCCCACAATTTGCCATACCCGCACATGCCTGCCTTTTCCCTTTCCCCTGGTCTGGTCTCCTCTCTCTCTGTCCTTTGCTCTTTCGGGCTTCCCCCCCCCCTTGGAGATGCCATTTCCCCTCGGCCTAACTTTTGGAGAGAAGCGAGGCAATTGTCGCTCTGGGGCGCTGGGACCCTTGTACCGTAGTTTCCCTTCCACCCTCCCCACATGCAACCAACCTTCCGACTTAAGATTTGGGTGGTACAAGGACAACACAGCACAGAACAGCACAGCACACAGCAAGGCACAAGCACAAAAGCACAAGCCCAATGGCACTGATCTGCAAAAGCCTGCCAAGCCCGGCTGCTTGGTGCTTTTCTCCTGTTTGAGCTTCCGGCTCAGCATTCTCTTCTCTGCCATTCGTCCCTTGCTCCCGCGTGTGTGTCAAGAGAGGCATTCAGCCTGCCAGCCTGCCCGGTCGCCGCCCTCGGGGTTGTCTGTTGCAGAGGTGCGTGTGTCCTCCCTGGTTTAGTCTGGGAGCATCAAAACCATCAACGCCTTCCATCCCCACCTCGCTGAACCTCACACCCTACCTCGGTTGGCCCCCCCGCCCTCTTTGCAACCGCCATTCTTGGTATCTTGACTCCGTCATACCCTTGTTTGGGCTGCTGCTCCGAAATTCCCCAGTCCGTCCTAATTTTGCCATGCCTCTGCCTATTCGCGAGCCTTTGATCGACGGGGCCACTCCAACACACGCGACCACACAAAGCTAGACGACAGACAAACGCTGGAATCCCCCAACCAGATTCCCCTCTCGTCGGGAGTACGCCAGACACACACTCTCTCTCCCGCTCACTCGCTCACTTGCTCACTCACACGCGCGCGGGCATCCAGCAACACCGTACCTTTGCCAACCTTCTTTGGTCTGGGTTTCCCCCCTTCCCCTTTCCTCTCCTCATGCCCATTTGACCTCCGTGCTGGCCTTCCCCGACCACCTGCACTCTTCTGGAACTCTCCAAATAGAAACTGTCTATCCACCCACCCCCCTCCCCTTCTCCCCGCAGGTACACAAAAAAGCCACTCTTCCCAAGGATCACCCGAGCGCGTCTTGTTGACCCACGAATGTGCTGAGAAGGGAAACCCGGACCTTCTATCTTGGAGTTCAACTCATTTGATGCATGTGTTGCATGCAGCACTTCATCAAACCCCATCATATTCATCCCTTGACCGCCTCCCCCACAATCTGTTTCGCCCTCCAAAACTCCAACTTGTCACCAATCTTCAACTGCCGACCACTTCCCCCACTCTCCATACCCAGGCCTAGGCGCTCCTCTTCCTGCTCTCCGCGCTGGAACAGGCCTTGGTTTTGATACTGGGTTCCGGCTCTGTCTCTGGTTCTTGTTCTGGCTCTGGCTCTGGCTTTGGCTTTGGCTTTGGCTTTGGCTCTATTTCTGGTCCTTGTGATAGATTGAGGCCCGCGGGCTGCGACTGTCCGCAACATCACTCCTTCGCCATGCTCTCAATCCCAGCCATGGAGGGGCCAACTCCTCACTCAGCAGGCGCCCTCGCCACGTCCGCCGTGGGTGAGATCCGCCAGCCCAAGCCCAAGACGCTGCCTTGCAAGTACTGTAGCAAACGCTTCAGGTAAGTGCAGCCCTGCCTCCTTGGGATCCTCATGTCGACATCTTACTCACTCTACTCACCAGGCGTGTTGAGCATGTTCAGAGGCATGAGAGAACACATACCAAGGAAAAGCCCTTCTCTTGTCTATGGGACCGCTGTGGCAAGACATTCGGCAGACGGTGAGTGACTCGAGTCCCTTTTGGCTGCTCTGCAACCGCACTGTTCATGAGTACAAGGCTTTCCGCCGTCATAGTCCACCACTCAACCCTCTACCTAGTCTCACCCACCCCCTCCCCTCTAAAGTCCACTCGCATCTGCCCTATCCTGTGTGACCTTCAGCTACCCTTGTTTCCCTGCTTACTATACCCTTAAATCGCCCTCCTCCCTGCTTGTCATTGCTTTACACCATAGTGTCGCCGAGCCCGTCCTTGGGAGGACATATGCTTACATGGATATCAGCGATCTTCTCGTGAGACACGAGAAGCTTGTTCACCTCAATGAGGGAAGCAAGGATAACAACCGGCCGAGGAAGCTGTCCTCCGGAGCCGCCGTTCACAAGCACTCCCTTTCCGAGAGCAGCATCCCCGAAGATGTCATCGCGGGGCGCCGAGCATCCATACAGCAACCGCCAACGCCTCAACAGTCGCAGCGTCAGCAACCATCACAGTACCATCACAACTCCTTAAACCATGGCGGCGCAGGACCTCTAGCTCAAGACCCTCGGGTTGCTTCTAGAGTTGCTGCCTGCAACCTGAACCTCCTCTCGGATGCTGCCCTCGCCAGCGAGGTCAACCCTCTCCAACCGATGATGAATGAGATTCCTCAGCAAAATACTAACCATTCATCTGTCAAGACATTTGCTGAAGCGATAGGAGGATTCGCAGAACGACCACGAGACGATCATCAGGTCCTCGCTCCTGGGTTCTCCCCCCAGCCTGCTCCAGGTTCCTTCGACGATTATAACCTCTTCCTCGACGACTTTTCCTCTACCCCCTCCTTTCTTCCACCTCATTTCGAGCCCGATCATCAGATGGGAGCGTGGTCACGTTCGCCTGCTGCCTTGCAGCCGCGTGGCCCTTCGAAACTGTCATCTTCGCAATTCCCATCACGTTTTGGCTCAATGGCGCCCGAGCTGAGAGATTCCAATGATGTCACTTCTCGGTTGCAGGACGATCTTTCGCGTCCCTCGCCGCTTAGAATATCCGTTAACGACCACGCTGTGATCAAGAACCGGCTAGACGAGTTTTCATCGGTGCTTCCAAACGATTTCGTCTTCCCCTCCCGCCACACGCTCACCCGATTCCTTGAAGGTTACATTAGCGGTTTTCACGAGCATTTACCTTTCCTGCATTTGCCAACCCTCTCACCCGTCGAGCTTGCCCCCGAACTCCTTCTTGCTATACTTGCCGTTGGCGCGCAGTACCGCTTTGAGAGTAACCGCGGCTACGCTCTCTGGTATGCTGCCAAGACTGTAGCCATGGAACAAATACGAAGGAGGCACAGCTCTGAAATCCATGCCTTGCTACCAACACCAGCCGCTTATAGTCCGCATTCCACTCGCCCATCGCCAAGCACAACTTACCGTCATTCTTTCGCCTCTGCGCAGTCTGAGAGGCCAATTACGCAAGATACGCATCGTGAGCCATAGTGGGTTTCCTCCCAAAATGGGGGGTGAGCAGGTTCAACTGACAATATCAACAGCTCCCCAAATACGCCTCAAGCACGCCTAGAAACAATACAAGCAGTCCTACTCCTATTTGCCGTCGGTTTGTGGGGCGCCAAGACTATCCTTCATGAGGCGCTTTCCTTGCAGAGCAACCTAGCCATTCTGATCCGAGAGGAAGGACTGACGGTCGAAACGAGCCAAAATGCACTTAATGATTGGGACTCATGGATCCGCCTCGAGGGCGCAACAAGAACGAAACTCGTCGCGTACTGTTTCTTCAACCTGTGTAGCGCTGCTTACGACATGCCACCCTTGCTCCTTACATCAGAGCTCAACCTATATTTGCCAATGCGCTCCAGACTCTGGCGCGCAGAAAGTGCTTGGCAGTGGCAGGAACTCCGACAGTCGACCCCAGTGGCGGATATCACAGTTCACGAAGCCTTCTCCAGACTGTTCGGCCGAAGCAACCAAGGTCTACCATCACAACTTTCTTCGTTGGGTAACTACGTGCTTATACACGCCCTGATTCAACACGTTTACCTTCTCAAGCAGACATCACTTGCTGCTGGTTCGCCATACGATTTGCAGCGGACTTTGAAACCAGAAGACGTCGAGGAAGTTGCTCAGGCTCTTCGAGTGTGGCACCATAGTTTCGAGCATCGACATCAGCTGCGCTCCGCCGAGTCTGGCCACTTCGCAGGCGCCGACTCCGTGCCAGGAGGTGCTCTGTCCTATAATGCCACAGCCCTGCTTCGGTTGGCATATATTCGCCTTTACACCGACATTCCACCGAGCAGATCATTAGAGACTAGGGATTCGATGCTCATTGCATCCGCTTTGAGCACAACTCCATTACTCATGAGGAGTCTACGTCTTCACCGCGCAGTGTTCCAGGCTATCCATGCACTCTCTATGTTGGTCAAGGCAGGCGTCAATTATGTGGCCCGCACAAAATCGCCCGAATGGAGCATTCAACATTCATGTAAGGCACTCTCTATCCATCTCGTGTTCTGGTTGTTAGCTAATTCATTCCCACGTAGTATGTAACTTTGAGTGCGCAATCTTGCTTGCCAAATGGCTCCTTACACTAGGTGCAATTAAGCCTTCGGACCCGCCGGCGTCACCCGAAGAGAAGAACCTGCTCGAGATGGTGCGCCGGTTGCTGGACGAGACAGAGTACGCGGTGCCTGTGGACCCTTCATTATCAGGCCCAGGGTCGTCTGGCTCCGGTCAGATGGAGATGGCTACCAATGACAGCGCAAAGTTGAGGCAGCTTGCCAGCGCTGTTGTTCGCCTCTGGGCCGAAACATTCAAGGGCACTCACATCTTTGACATGGTCAAGATCATGGGTCTGAGCTTGGACGGTTATGCGGATCTGGTAGAAAAGCCCAGGGAGAGGTCGTCGTTAGGGAGGATCGCGCCGGAGCCAGGCATGGGTTGACACATGTCAACTAGGGCACCATCCCAGCGCTGCTAAGAAAGATTTGGAAGCCTAGATGTTTCCTGTTCCGATCAACCCTGAAGAACTTTGCTTTTGTTCGAGTCAGAGTTTGAGACATCTGCGGTGAACGACTCTGGTCAAATCCATGGACACAGATCCCCTCAAAATACAGGTGCTCTTCGCTTCGAGCGCCTAGCGTCATCTCTACCGTGCAAAGTATTACTTTGTTGTGATGACGCTATGGCTGGACAGTTCAGATGTAAGAGTAGGAAACGGGCTACGCACGGTGGGCTGGTTCTGGCGCAGGCCGGTGGGACATGTTAGCGGTTTGCATTTTCGATCATCTGCGGTTCGCAAGGGGAACCAGAACCTTCGTAGCATTATTTATTGAACCCATGAAGGGTTGGCGCGATCGATTCATGGTACTAGGGTATGGCTGGTTTTCCAAGCGGTTGGCTTCGGAATTTCTGTAGATACGACCCATACCTATGAGCCACGGATGCTGTTTATATGACTACCTCTTTTATTACGTGACCTCCCCAATCAGATCAACTCGAACAATTATCCTTGGCATGGCACAAACCAGAAATAGTATCAAGTCATACACTTGGTAATGTGGTTATAGTGATACTGTGCGCAGCAATGACATAGCTACGACGAGGATGATGTCTTCGCTCCAGACTGGGGTTGGCTGTGGAGGCAAAGTATTGGACAATCATTCTACCTCTCGGCCTTGCCTTCACAACGCCAGGCACATGATTGTTTTTCAAACGCTCACGACGTTCCCGGGTGCATGAACAAGATCTAGGCCTAGAGTTCTGCATTTCGACTGCAATTTTGATTGGCTGCGGAATGATTGAACATGCAGGGCATTTACCCAAAGCTCAATAACTTCCGTTTGGCGTGTTGTGCCTACCTTGGCTACCGGGTAGGTAGCTCAGACGGCTTACTCATCTTGATGCTCCGGCCTTGTTGGCTCAAAGTTCCATGTGATGGGGGGTTGCACTTTTGGCAGGGCATTGCGGGGAGGCCGAAGCCCGTTTCGATGTGGAGAAGCTGGGGATGTGCCTCGGCACCGGGGACCGTCACCCGCGGTCCATGTCCGATCCTGAACCTGAACCTGCACCTGCACCTGCATCCGCACCTTCATCCGCTCTCATATCTTGCTGCGTCTTCGCGTCCTTCACCCACCTTGCGATACACCCTGCGGCCCATATAGATCTCTGTTTATCTAGATCGTTGCTCTTGCTTGCTTCCCATCTTCTGCAAACCGCATTGGTACGAAGGCTGCACGCTCGCGAACCCGTCCTCAAGATGCCTTTCAACACAGAGCTGACCCGACGACTGGGCATTCGAGGTATGCGCTGACTCCCCTCCGGCACTCCCCTCGTGCGCTACTGATCGATTGCTGACTTTGATCAGTCCCCGTTGTTCAGGGCGGCATGATGCACATCGGTACTGCCGACCTGGCGTCCGCCGTCTCCAACGCCGGCGGTCTCGGCATCATCACTGCCCTCATCTTCCCCTCGCCTGATGAGCTCCGCCAGGAGATCCGCCGGTGCCGAACCCTTACGAAGTACCCCTTCGGTGTCAACATCACCCTGCTGCCAGCCATGGTGCCCCCCGACTACGGCGCCTACGCCCAGGCCATCATCGACGAGGGAATCAAGATCGTCGAGACGGCCGGCAACTCGCCCGGTCCTGTCATCGCCAAGCTGAAGAAGGCAGGTGTCATTGTCCTGCACAAGTGCACCACCATCCGTCACGCCCAGAGCGCCGTCAAGATGGGCGTCGACTTCCTCAGCATCGATGGCTTCGAGTGCGCCGGCCACGTCGGCGAGACCGACCTCACAAACTTCATCCTGCTCAGCAAGGCCAGGCAGACCCTCAAGGTGCCCTACATCGCCAGCGGCGGCTTCGCCGATGGCCAGGGCCTGGCCGCGGCGCTCTGCCTCGGCGCGAGCGGCATCAACATGGGCACTCGGTTCATGTGCACCAAGGAGGCGCCCATCCACATCAAGATCAAGGAGGAGATTGTCAAGGCCGAGGAGACGGACACCACCCTCCTGCTGCGGCGCTGGAGGAACACGACCCGCCTGTACAAGAACAAGGTCACCGAGGAGGCCCTGAAGATTGAGCAGGAGAGCACCACCGGCAAGTTTGAGGAGATTGCTCCCTTGGTCAGCGGCAAGCGTGGCAAGGAGGTCTTCACGACTGGTGACCCGCAGTATGGTGTAAGTAAAAAATCCTCCCCAGGAAGCCCCATCGCATACGGGATGATGCATGACGCTGACTTGAGCTTAGGTGTGGACGACGGGCCAGGTCATCGGCCTCATCCATGACATCCCCACGTGTGACGAGCTGCTGAAGCGCATCGAGAAGGAGGCCGCCTCTGCTCTCCAGGAGCGCCAGGCCTTGTGGGTTCCCGAGTCCAAGCTGTAGACTATCGTTTCCCAGTTGTTCATCTTCATCACGAGTAGAAATGAGCGTTTTGACTTTTCGCAGCTTTTGCACTTCGCCAAACGTGCCGCTGCAGGAACCAGGGTATTGCCCTCAATGTGTGTTTTTTGTATGTAAAAGAATCAAGACAGTCATGTTTCTCGTTACAGGATGCGTTCTAGCCTGATCTAAAAGCGTTCCTTCGCAAATCCATGCTCTACACGTAGGGTAACTCGCTTGTTATCTCATGATAAGCAGTATCTAGCCGTCTTCGTGTTTGTGTCTTGATCGGTGCCGTCTCCGGTCTTACCTCCTGCTTATGATGCCACATCCGTGGTACTCCGCTGTCCTCCATGCCAGCAAGCTCGCCCGTCTTTTCAAGGCCAATGCCGGGCTCCTGGAAAGACACCTTGGCCCGCGAATGATCCACCTGCCAGCCTGGCGGCGCCGCTCGCTGAATGCTTTTGGTTGTGACATCTTCCGCAAGGCTCAGGTTCATTTCGATGATGGCGCCCCGGAGGCCGCAGTAGAAGGAACCGGCAAGATCTGAGGCCTTGCTCAGAGAGTATACTCGATCGTACAAGTGGCTGTTGCCGATGTGAAGGACCGCGTCTGGCCGCCACTCGTCCTTGTACGATTGCGCGTGCCACGTGCATTCCACGCCGCGCAGGTGATCGCACCTATCTATCGACGCTCGCTTGGCCCCTGCGCCGCGAGCATCGTACTGGCGTACTACGTCGGGCGAAGGTGGTTGGCCGGAACACGGCAGACCATCGGTGTGATGGTATGGTTTCGGATAGCGAAAGTCAAAGAACCGAAGATCGGGACCGAAATTACTGCCAGAGACAAATCGCTCTGTGCCGTAGACCAGCAACGAGCTCCCGCCTTGAAATGGCTGGAATCGATCCCGGTAGATGGATTCGCTTTCCGCGGGTGTGCGTATATCTTTGAGTCTACTAATGTTTTAGTTCTTGGACTCGCATAGAGAAGTCTCAAGAATGATCTGAGAAACGTACCTGTAAGTGCCGTCGTCCCAGGCACTCAAGAGCAGATGTTTATCCAGGGCATGGCCAACTGACTCAATGGCCCTCACCGTTGTTTTCTCCCTCACACCCCCCGACTTCGCACCTCCGCCGAAGAGGAGCCCTGATTCGTTGAGGGGCTCCAGGCCCGTCGGCAAGATTTGATAATAGCGCAACGGCTCGCGACTGCCCCCGAGAGCACATGCGATGAGGTCCTTTCCCATGAATTTGGCGTTTCGAAGCAGCGACGTCTCGTTCGGGGCACTCAGATCCGACAAGTCCACCGAGGCCGTAGGCCTGATGTCAGAGTCTCCTGAATCCGCCAAGCTATGCAGCGTGAGGACAGAGCTCCTGCAGCAAGCGAGCATGTTGGTCTGAGGCTGCCATTCCGTCCAAGTCACTGCTAGTTGCCCCGGCGACTTGCGGGAAGTCAAATGTCCATCATCATTCTCAACTTCGGGTGAGGTCAAATGTCTCGTTACTTGTCCACATGTCTCTCCTGTTGCGGAAAGGAGCTGGATATCCCCGTTTGCTCTGCCTACGCTGATCTCGGGCACAGAATCGCGTTCGAGCACAGACACGGCTGTGACGTCGCCGGTCCCAGCGGCGTAGCCCAACGCGCTGCCGCCTACCCGAGTCCATGAATCCGACGTCCCTCCGCCGTGGGGCCGCTGCCAGACCAGAAGATCCTCTCCCACACCCCAAGCCACGAGCTCGTCCTGCTCGGATGAGAGAAGCCGCGCGTCAAGCACGGGATGGAACGCCACAGACTGGCCCTTCGGACGCCCCCTGCGCTGGGTTCGATCCGGCTGCCTCTCGGAAAAGATGTTCAAGAAGAACGCCCGCTTGTCCCAGCACCTATCAAGATAAGTCAGGCGGTTCGCTATGCGGTCCCAGCCCTGGGCAGTACCTGACGAGGCGTCTAATGAAGGAAATTGGGATCTGATAAAGGTCTTCCAGCCAGCCTGCTGCGTCAAGCTGTGGATGCGCCTGGACGAGACACCCAGGTGAGACACATCGTGCGCGGTGTGTAACTGCTGGATTATGTCCAGTAACAGGTCATCGGGCAGGTTGCCCAAAGATGCCGGTGTCATTGTGATAGAGCCATATGAAGAGGCGTGCTTGCATTGAGATTTGCGCTTGGAAAGTTGGTGGGCGAGTCAGATTTGGTGCTGCCTTTCGACAGGCGAGCTGAACGGAGAGCTCGCAAGCACCTCTGATATAGCCGGAGAAAGGCACTGTGTTTCTTACCCAGTGATTCTAGGCATCAATCATTTATTCATTCAGAGTCGGTCGGCAGGGTTTAATTAGTCAATGTCGCCTCGACCAGAGCGTTCCGCCGTTCCATCCGTGTATGCGTCATAGCGGGCCGCCTCAGTATAAGCATACCTTTCTTACCTTCCTTCACCGCGAACTCGACCATCTCGACGCAGCACTGCCTTACATACCGACGCAACTGTTTTAATTTACGCTATATAGTGGATACGTCAGACTAGGGAGTCATCTGTGTGTATGTGTCACACTTCATGCTGCTGCAAGATTCTCGGTTTTCCGCTGGTTTCCTAGGAAAATAGTGTTGTCCGTTCAAGCCCCGGCACTCCCTATGTTCAGTCAGGCGTGCAGTAATTGTTCATTGCCCATGATTGTGACACACAGGAGCGTAGCACCTAGAAACACACATTGTATTGCTTCATATCCGACAAAGTGGCATCATTCAAACGCTTGGCAACCGATGACTTCCTGTATGCAGATTGTCCGATTCCCCAAGTTCAGCCTTTTCATGTAAGGCACTATGCCCAGAAATTTCCAAGTCCCGACGCCGGCAAAGGCTGTTCTGGCCAAACCCCATGCAACCCAGTATAGAAATGCACAAGAACCATGTCTCTAATCACATGAGTAAGTACAAGGCTCGGACTGCCTTCTCGGCGGCAGCCACGTGCCATGGCCGAATGTCAACATCTCGATCTACCATTCCTCGTGCCCTTGCCAATGTTCCCAACCCGCGAAAGTTGCTGAGCGTCTCCCTCATTAGATTCTCATAAGCCCTAGGTACGGCATCCGCATAGATGAGGTTCACCTCCATCACTGTCGGTGTATCCTCCGTTTTGTTACCTGTCCTTTTGATAAGATAGCCACTCAGAAGCGCGGGCTGTATATCCATCATCGCGGCCGGATTTCCTAGGCGATGCCCGATAATGCCGCCCCATGTCTGGTCCGTGACGTCGATGAGGACTGCGTCGGACTCGGCCTCGGTCGTACCATCAGCGCCTGGGGTGGCGGCACCAGCATTGCTCGCTTCTCGCATGGGTGTTGCTGGTGTTGTGATTTGTTCCGGTGACACAATGTTGGCCTGAGGAGTGGACACTGGCGTGGTGTAGAACGCCGTGGTGGTGGGTGTAAGGTTGATAAGAGGAGGAATGAGCTGCAAAGAAGGAGCCGTATCAACCGTGATCAACATCAATGTTACAGTTGCTTTGATCTCAGTCCGAGCCAGATCAAGCCAGAACTCAATCTCGTGCTGGCCCATCGGTGAGCATTTGGTAACAACAACCCGCCAATGTACTTTGCATGATGCGATCAAGTCCAACGTAGATTCCCATATTTCGTGCGCAATCTCATCCATTGACGTAGACACCGGCTTTCCACGTCTCGCAAGACAGTAAGATGCAGTTGCCTGCTGGTTGCCGTGGTCGTCAGTCCATGCAGCCGTAACCCAGCGCTCATCCACACTTTGTGCATAGGCGACATGGATGCTTGAATTCTCTTGCATCAACGATGCGGATGGCGTACTGCTCAACTTAAAATCGATGCTTCGTGGTAAAGGTTGCTCCAACCTGATTGCGGGAGCGGGCATGGGCCCATTAAATAAAGTGCACCGGTCGTATGTTTCAATGCAAACTCTCATTAAATCGCTGGGCGACGGAATAACGAGAGTGTCCGGGGACGACAGGAAATCCATGGATATAAGTTGCAAGACCAGGTCATTCTGAGGCGTCTCCCGACGCATCGCAAGCTGCTTTTGATAAGACTCAAATAGCCGCTGGAACGCGGTGCAAGCCTCGACTATAGTTCTAGGGTTGCCGGGCGAATACACGAAGTAAATAACCACGTTCGTTTCCATGGCTGTTAGGTCAGATATAGCACCGCGTAGTGTTTCGATACTTTCCACCAACGCGAAACTGCTTCCAGTCGTCATGGAATCCGGTGATGTTGAGATTCGATCCACTTCGTAGGGTAGTATACCCTCCCGCAGGTCCCCAGGTAACGGAACGTTTTCGAAGCCCCCCAATTTCAACAACTCGTAAATGCTCTTCATTCGGTCAAGAAAGGTACCGACGTTCTCTGCCATGCCTTTCCATCCAGGAAACACACAAATAGCCCGTACGTCTTTCGCGCCAGATGACGGCGCTAGACCTAAGCTCTCCCAAAATCCAATGGCTGACGGGAGAACGGACATCTTGGTCTCGGCTCTCCGAACCTCAAGGTGTGGGCCCGGGATCTGGTAAAGATTGCTAGGCCGCAGTTGCTCTGCGTTCGGGTCTCGGCCAGGTACGGGCCGTGGCTGTAAGCGACTCGGCTGCGTTATATGTGCCATATCCTGGATGTCAAGCAGTGCCTTCAAGCGGAGTGAAGACGCCCCTCCAAGAATCGACGGCACAATACCCTCAAGGGCCTGGATCGATTTTCGAGCACTATTGGCCAGAATTTGCTGCTTCAGTCTTGTGATTGGCTGAATGGTTTCGTCGTGATGTAGACCAGAGATTTCCAGGTTACCCGTGGCGGCTTGTTCTGTAAGCAGCTGGGCAATTTGAATCAGATCATTGTCATTAAGGCCAGGCTCTGCTGCTAGAGGTTCGGGTTCGGCGAAATACTTCGTGATAGAGTGCTCTACTGTGTCAGGCCTGAAAGCGCGTGGCAGCTCAATAACAAGTTGCTGTTCAGGTTCATCAAGAAAATCATTGTCTCTAACAGAAGTGACATGGGATGCAACATCGTCCTCAACTACCCCTGACTTTGAGTGAGCCTTCAAAGGCGAGCCCGGCTCTTCATCAGTAGAACTGGCATCATCCAGATCTGACTCAGCAGAGTTGTCATCGCCATCGGAGTCCTGCATATCCAATTTCTGGGGGCTTGGATTCGAAGATGGTACCTCGAGTTCGGTGATTCCCTTAACCAAGGCTCCTACAGCGAGAAGGCGCGCTTTCTGGTCCATGCTGTGTTTACCATGCCTTTTCAGATAGTCAGTCTCCGGGACTAGCCTCTGCCCAGGTTTAGGCTTTTCAGCATTGGCAGCCTTATGGAAGTCAAACATTCCTCCTTGCTCGTACTTCTTGTTAATCACTGGCAGGCTTGTACCAAGATCAATCCTGCCAAAGTTCTTTGACTTGTTATCAAAGGTTATCGAGTCTGATTGCAAAGTTGATCCAGGTGTTGCCAAAGACGATCGTACACGTTTGTATACAGTCTGTGGATTGAAGGGACTCGACTCCCGCTTCGATGAGATTGCAGTTTTTCCGGTGTGTTTCTTAGTCGCGCCATTGTCATTCAAGGAGCTTCTAGCATGTTTCAACTCTGGCTTTGCAAAAACAACGGAGTTGCTTTCGGTGCTGGGCGGCGGAGGATTTCCAGCGGTCGTGATTGGTGACGATTCATGGCTTGGCAGCTCTTGTGGAGGTTCCTTCGGAGGGTCAGGTAGTGGAGGATCGACCATAGGTATGTCGAAGGCTTCGTCATCCGGTTGTTCATCGAAAAAGTTGAAATCTGCTTCGGTGATGTCGTTGTCACCGAACATATCGCCTCCCATATCCCCAAACATATTCTCGGCATCATTGAGCAGGTTGCTGTCGCTTCGGTCTCGTCTGTTTTCGGTAAGATCGTTCTCATTGGAGGTACTGAAATCCTCGTTTGCGCTATCTGGGTGGACCACTGCCTCCGTGTCTGCTACTGCACTTGTAGGGGCGGCGTTCATGGGACTCGAAATCGCGTCATCAAGGGAGGGCGTCACTCCATTGAATTGCTGTATTCCGTCCGGAGGAGTAGGATACATGGTGCCAGTGATGGCTGTGGCAGTACTGGGACGTCGAAGAGCTAGAGGTGATTGCCCACCAGCTCTGCGGGAATTCATGTCTGGTTCATTCACCTCCTTGGCAGCCGTGAGGGTACGGTCAATTTTCCGCTTCGAAGCCCTTTCCTCCCTTTCCTCACTGGTATTATGCCAACCGCAGGCATCACCTAAAGGATCATGGTTCTCTTCATGACCGCTCAGCATGGTTTGGCCTATTAAATTGGTTGATGTGATCTCAAGGGTTTTCCTCCGAAAGCACAGCACTGCAGGCCAAGGCACGGCAGTCAGTGCCATTAGGCCTTGCCCTTCTTTGGTTTCATGTTTCTGCTCATAAGACCTGTTCTTTGGTATGGATAAGTTGACCCAGGAACAGTCCTTGAGCAATGAGCCATTGACACCTCGCAACCGGAGAACTTTCAGGCAGGTTTGTCTCCATACGGAATAAGGCAAATCCGCAGCCGGCCGCACACAGAGCGCTTGAGGATTTGGTGTGTTTGCAAGACTTGCTGGTCCTGTATCTGAATTATAGTGAGACTGCTCTTGCGGGAGCAGCCCGAAAGGTGCTGCGAGGATTGATTGTGTTGGATATGCCTGTTTTGCAATTGTACTTCCCAAGCAATGAAGGCCTTTGCACTGAGAGACCCGTAGACTAATTAATAGTGCTCCAGCTGTGGTCAGGTAGCCTCTAAAACACCCAAGAATTAAATCTCTATCAGCCCATGCAGGATCAGACTCATCGCACGTCCCCGCGTCCGTAGCAAGCAATACTGTCCGGTAATTCAAAGGAAGTGCGTCAGCGGAGCGACAAAATGCCACTGACACTGTCAGAAGTACAGCGGTGATAAAATTCTCATATACAAGCTTTTGGTTTGCTTGCCCGGATTTTGAATCAGTTCCAGAGCCGGTGGCTTTAACATCTTGATCGTTTAAGACAGCGCTTGTGGTTTGCGGAGGCGAGATGAATGCATTCCTTTGTTGCTGCTCTATAGCCGAATTGCTTGAAGCAGAGCTTGTAGGAGTGTAGCTCGGGGGGCCAGCTTGGCGACTATTCTTCGGCAGAGTGACCGGTTCGAGTTGGCCTTCTTCTGCCGATTGTAGAGTAAAACCAGCTACTTCGAGAGTGGTATTGGGTCCAATGTCCGAGAGGTCATCGTTGCCGTCCTTGATATTGAGTCGGAACACCCATATTGCCCGCTTATTTGCATCGTACAAAGCGATGTTGCCGTCGTCTCTCAGTGCAGCTTCGACATCAAGCGCGGCCGGTGGGAAGGTTTGCGATTGAGTAGGTGCGGGGACATATACTCGAAAATTGATTGACGCGATATTATTCTTCCCAGTCGAGTTAGCAGGCAGAAAACTCAACAGGATGAGAAAAATTACAATTACTAGCGTATTAGTTTCATATTCTCCAGTCTCCATGTCGACTGGCTCTGCGAAGGATGGCGGTTCACCGGGACGTATGAGGGCTTCCCAGCCAGTTGTCCCGACAGCCGAAGGGTGCAAGGATAACTCTCGAGGCTAGAGGTATGCTTCCAGAGTATTGTTTGTTGTCTGTCTGGGCGGAGATGCAAAAGGAAACGGCTCTGTCCACTTGCTGGGCTCCATCTCCGAGTTGTGAGGTTAATCGATCATCTCTCTGCCGGCGCAACTTGCCAAGAGAGCGCGGTTTGCGAAGTCGAGTCTCTGTAGCGATTTCTGTAATGACCTGCTTTCCAATGGCGGCTTGACAGGCTGCCCGGTGCTGCGCGCGCGACAGGTTCGCTGTTGCAGTTCCGGAACGGTGACAGGAGGAAGTCAATCCGGGATGGCAGGCAAGGTAGCTGTCTCCAGACGTGGCAAGGGTCCAAAGGAACTGGTAACGTACCTGTCGTAGCGGGAGGGGTGGTCCAATAGAGGTGCGTTGTGGGCCATGAATTGTTAGCGCGATTCCTGTTGAATGGCATGCAATCGAGGTACCCAGTCAGACTGGCAAGGGCGCTGCAAAAACTACCTACCTTCAGGTTGTGACCTACCACCTAATTACGGGAGCTGGATTACATCCTGAAAGTCAGATACCAAGATATTTATCACCAAGTTCCAGATTTTCCATCGAACATGACGCATCTTCCTTATACTCTTACCAAGGATTCTTCTTCCTAATGGTTTTTCTTTACTGAAGGTATCACGTAGTAGGTGCAGGCAACTGAAGGCTTATCTTATCGCACGTCTGCATCGTCGCTACTTTGCAGGTACGCACAGCAAGGCTAGGTTGTGCAAGGGATTGCAGCAAAACCCTGCGAGCCCAAGCGTACCTCGGAGGTCTTGCGGCATGTGGGGCTTGGCTCACCGAAGTCTCGGGAACCGGCGTGGGGTCCAGATTTTTTTCTTTTACCGAGAAATTCTGGCATTGTTCTTCATCCAGAGTCAAGAACCACCGGCAGCACTTTGAAGAAATTCTCCTCGCTGCCATTTGGTCATGAAGCTCTCCAACCCGGGGACGGTCCCCGTCTACACCATCTCTGGTGCCTCCACGGCGAGGCCCCTTCCAGATTGGCTTGCGCGGCGGCGGAAGCGCAGTCTCAAGAATGATCCCGAGTACCAAAGTCGCGTTGAGCTGCTTCAGGACTTCGAGTTCGAAGAGGCCAGCAACTGCATACGGATCAGTGAGGATGGTGACTGGGTCATGAGCACTGGTACCTACAAACCTCAGATCCATGTCCACAACCTCCCCCAGCTCTCTCTCTCCTTCGCCCGCCACACGAACTCTTTGAACCACTCTTTCGAGTTACTATCGACCGACTATTCCAAATCTCTACACCTCCAGACCGATCGCAGAATTGAGTTCCACACGCCTATGGGTTGCCATTACGAAGTGCGCATTCCCAGATACGGCCGGGACTTGTTATACGACCGCCAGTCAACCGAAGCCTTGATTCCTGCCGTGGGCATTGATGCGGACGGCAAGGGTGAGGTCTTCCGTCTGAATCTTGAACAGGGGCGCTTCATGAAGTCGTATCAGATTGATGTCGGTGGCGACGACGAGCTCACAGGAGGCGGTCTCCAAGGCGGCATTGGCGTGGGAAGTGTTAATACTGCAGCCAGCGCAGAAAATACTCACAATCTGTTGGCCTTCGGAACGTCTTTAGGGACAGTCGAGTTCTGGGATCCCCGTTCCAAGTCGCGGGTCGCCTTGTTAGGCGGTCATGATGGGGAAATCACCGCTCTGGATTTTGCCTCCTCGGGCTTATCCATAGCTACGGGCTCTTCTACTGGCATGATGCAGATCTTTGACCTTCGAAGACCAGTACCAATGTTGAGGAAAGACCACGGTTACGGTTTTGCAGTGAAGAAAATTATTCATACCACCAACTCTTCGGGCGAAAAGAAGATTTTGTCTGCCGACAAGCGCATCATCAAGCTTTGGGACGAGGCTTCAGGAGAGCCGTGGACATCTGTTGAGCCCGTGGTTGACCTCAATGATGTTGTCTGGTGCAAGGATACGGGCATGATTCTCACCGCGAACGAGGGCAAACAGCAACATGCTTTCTTCATCCCCCAACTTGGACCTGCGCCCAGATGGTGTTCCTTCTTGGACAACATGGTCGAAGAAATGGCCGAAGAGGTCCGCACCGAGACCTATGACAACTACAAATTCTTGACTCTGCCGGATCTCAAACAGCTCAGCCTGGCTCACTTGATCGGCAAGACGAACCTCCTGAGACCTTACATGCATGGTTACTTCGTTGCATCCAAGCTATACGAACAGGCTAGGTTGATTGCCAACCCTTATGTCTGGGAAGAGGAACGTATGAAGCGTGTTAAGGACAAGGTTGAGAAGGAGCGGTCTAGCAGAATTAGAGGTAACAAGAAGGTCAAGGTCAATCAGAAATTGGTCGACAAGATCCTCAAGAAACAGGAGAACAGGGACCAGGTTGACGAGAAGGTTGGCGTTCTCGGCGACGATCGTTTCGCCAAGCTGTTTGAGGATCAAGACTTCGCGGTCGATGAAACAAGTCGCGAGTTCCGAGCGCTTAACCCCAGCACTATGGTCGACCAACCTGATTCCAAGGCGCCAACACGATACCAAGCACAGGATTCTGAGGATGAATCAAGCGACGATGCTGATGACGATATTCGCGACTTAAAGGAACAGAGTGAGGATGTCGTTATGCGCGTTACATCAACACAAAATCAAGGTGGCCGCATACGAGACACTGCCCTTGGCTCAAGACAGCAGAAAACTGGTCGTGCCGAAAGGGCACAACGTGGACAAGTCGTTGGGGAACGACAGGTTACATTTGTACCTGAATCAAAGAAGAAGAAGCAAGCTGTCGAGGAAGCGCCGACTCTTCCCAGGAAGGCTACCGGAAACCGACGGAGCGCTAGCTCCAATACCTTCAGGAAGATGTGATGAAGTAACTTGTTGTATTTGGACCCAAGGCTAGGAGCAAACCGCTAGGCTCTTGATATTTATACCCTTGCATTCGACATTGAACCATTCTAGAAAAACGCTAATGATACAAAACCCCGTTTGACACGCCAAAACCACACATATCAGTCAGATGAGAAAGGACGAAATGAAGCGACTGCTACTGAAAGTCTCTGGGCCACGATCTCATCGTCCCCATTTGCGAGACTTGTTACGGGCCTCTGCTTGGGCAAGGCCTTTTTCAACATCTTCCGGTCGCAGTCTTGGGGTTGGCGGCACATCGTCAGCGAGCCTTGTGCGTGTTCGGCGGGAGGAGCCCCCCAAGTTCTTGACCGAATCGGGGAACTCGGTCCTCCTTGGTGTAAGCACCGTGACGACCTTGCGTGCCGATCTTCTGATGGTCTCTTTGATCGTCCATTCTCGCTTCTTCGCAATGAAGAACAGTGCTGCTGTTGAGGCTGGAAGGATTTAGCATAAGGCGGAAAATGGAGGACCATGCGCAATGGCAAACTCACCACCGAGGATGCTCACTACGACGACAACGACAACAATGGCGATGATGCCACCCGTGGATAGTGATACCGAGTTTGCATAGCTGTCACCAGACGCCCCTGCATCGTCTCCAGTGCCGACGCCTGGGGCAGTCGTGCCTCCAGCATCTCCGTCAAAAGAAATGCCTGTGGGCAGTGGGAAACTTCCGCTTGTCGAGGCAGCCATGGCTTTCTTGTCTTGGATACTGGTGGTTGTTTTCAGTGTAGATAGTTGTGTAAATAAAATCGTGTGCGGTACTGTATATCGACAACAATCTTGCGGCGGGGTAGAGGAAGGCTGGACAATAATATATGCAGTCGAACGAATCCATGGCCAAAGGAGAGTCCATCAGCTGCGGGTGACTGCAAGCCCCTAGATGTCGTTTGCCGGCAGACTTGCGTGCATCACTTGCCGCCGGGGGCCATTATTGGGTACGTTGGCGGGCTTGAAGATTCCCGCTTGTTGCCAAGAATGGAACGCTAAAACGTCACATTGCGTTGATTGGCTTCGAGCGGCGTGCAAGCGCCGAGTGTCAGGACCCCTGACATGCCGGGCAGCCAATGATCGCCCGTAGCGCTGGGTTGCACTGGTAAGGATGCGGCCGAAAAGGGTAGTTTCTCGTCACACACATGGGGCGGTGACGAACAAATCATTGTGATGGAAGTGTGTCGATATAGCTGTGGCACAATAGCAGGACGGCATAACTGATGCCTGAATGGTCTGATCAAACACAGGAGCGGCCTGAATTCCCCGTTGGCGGCCGTCAAGGTAGGCCTTGCGAGGTTATTTTGGCGGCTTCTCAATCATCTTCTAGAATCGTGAGGTCCAAATAACGGCGGCCCGTCTCATCTAAATCTAGAACCAACCTTACTTGATCCTTGGACCAGGAATCATGGGCGGTAGTCAATGAGCGAGAATTCTCTGGAAGCGGGCGACTGCGACTCGTTCTCCCTGGCTCCTATCATTTTCCACGATCGTGGCCATGCCGCTGGCCTCGGAGGCTTGTTCATGCCTCCGTCTTCATCTGCCTCAGACAAGGAGGTTGTGGCAGTGGCCTCGGAATCCTACGGCCAACAATCACTTTAACGCTCAGCCCACTACTGTTGTATCAGCTCGAAGACTCGGCCAACCTTTCTTCTCAAACCCAATTTGCAGCTGTGTTTGAAGGATTGACACACAGCTCAGGCCGAAAATAAGAAAATGAAGCCCCAAACCCCATATGTCTCAACATCGTGACGCTGTGGTAACGATTGGTTCGCCGCTACTCCATAATCAAACGACTTCATCTCTCCCATGTCAATGTGTCTTCGTTCCGTTACGTTGCTGCGAGAAATCCTTCAGCTTTTTGTTTGAAAGGCAAGATGTTTGTCACCCATGATGCATCTTGCAATTTGTTTAGCAACGGGACGTAGTGGGCACGAATTTGGTACTTCGCCTCCCGTGGCAGCTGATTGTTCCTTCCCATAGTTCCGCCTCCACCATCAGTGTCAGGTGATCCTTCCACAACAAACCTAAGGGGAGGGCTCTCCAGAAGGTCTCAGGATTTGGGTCGACCTCGCATCGTCATGCCGTAGGTGTCAGCCAGGCATCGTAGAGCTGCCATCAAGCAGTCGATTTGCTCTACCCAAAGCGCAATTAAGTTCACAGCTCTCTCCCCCTCATTGTGGGCACGTACTGCAGGTTGCTAGCCCCCAGCCGCAGCCACCATGGACCACTCGCCAACTTTCAACCGTGATGCGGTGTCGATCCTTAGAAGTTCAGGGTCTGCAATCCAAGACCAGGACATGCAAAAGACCAATCCGTCCATCACGCGGGCTTACAGGATCACGGATCCATCAAATGACAGAATCTGCGTGCCGAAACCTCTACCTACATCTCATGTTGACATATCCGAACGTGCCCTCGCTGAAGGTTTCTCTTGGAAACCACAGCAGCCACCGCGTCCTGGTCACTTCACAGGAACACCTCGCCAGCCCGTGGTTAACAGAATCCAAGACCCAGGGCCGGCATTGCATAGAAGTCACCCCATGAAACAGCTCTCGGCCCCCAGCTCCAAAGGGGCATTGCCGGTGCCAGATGCTTCTGGCAAGCCCTTTCACCTGCCTGACATTTCACTTTCTGATGATTCCGAAGAAAACAAGATGGCTCCATCCTCAGGTCCAGACTCAGTGGGAAATCTACAGAAGGCAGCCAGTCTTTCCCAAGCCCTCTCCCCCAGAGTCGAATCACATCTGACAAAAGATACTACGGAAGGTTCCTCCAATCTGGAATTAGCTGGAACACGGGTAGCGAAGAAGCCAGCGCCGTTTGTCACGGGAGACGCCACAGTATTTCCACATATTCTGTCTTCACCAGATCATGCTTTCTTGAGTGCCACGCCCCAGGCCTTGTACCCAGCGGTCCAGAAACCATGTTCTACCTCATCCATGGTAGAGAATAAATACCATGCCGCCAACCCAAGTGAGCTCAGATATACTATTCCATCACAGTGTACTAATAATGTACTAGACCCTATGCTGACGGCATCTTACTTCCATCATCGGGCCTCTCCGGTAAGTACCTGTGGCGACCTTGAAGGCCCAGGGCACCATACGCCAAGTAAACGAACTCGTTTGCTCGAGAGAAGGATTCCCAATCATGAAACAGAAATCCTCCAATCGCCCCTTGACCAAAGATATGGGGCTCGTCACCGATCACGTTCAAGAACGAGTAATATCTCCAAAAAGCGATCAGCTGTGCAAAAGGACCGATCAAGAAACCAGCACAATCCAGAGCGCAAACGCACCGCTATGCGTGAGGCGGCAAATCGTTGGAATGAATGTATGAGAATTGTAGAAGAAGAGAAATGTCAAGCAAGCCAAGAAATCGAACGCCTGCAAGATGGGATGCGCCAGCAACATTGTGAATTACGCAAATTCCAGTCCATACTCAAAAGTAAGGACGATACCATTCGTCACCTTGAAGCCCGTTGCGAAGACTCTGAAGAGCGCTTGCAAGAAACACAAAGCAAAAGCTCGAGCCTCGAGACAAAGGTTGCAACCTTACAAAGCGAAATTATGAATAGCAAGCAACGCTCTTCCTTGTTGGCGGACAAATGCCGTACTTACAAGTCAAAACTCAACGAGGCCATTGTAGAGCAGCAACAACTTTATACGGCGTCTGGTGATTTTTACAAAGATACGATGAATGAGTTAAGAGAATGGAATGACACGCAGAGATCAGAGCTAGATTTCATTCGCAAGGCACTCGATGAGAGCCAAGCCAGACACGACGGCATTAAGTTGAGCTTGCACGAGGTGCGAGAGGAGATGGCTCAGCAAAGTCAAGATCGTAGGTTATGAGATCCTTACATATCGCAAGTTCCTTCTCGCTAACATTCTTAAGATAATACAACAATCTCCACCCTCCGGAAGCAGGTGGAAGATTGTGAACATGCACTCACGCAAGAGCGAAATCTCACCACGAGCCTTCAACAGCAAATTGAATCGCAGGCTAGCCGATCACAAGCAGAACAAAGTTTGGAATCCAAATTGAACTCTCTCCTGGAAGTTTGTAAATCCAACCATGACCAGCTTCTCGCGAGCGCCAAGGATAGTCAACCACTCCGCAATCAGTATGCAAAAGTCTGACCAGCGGTTCATCGTTTTATTCACTAATTTGGATCCCTAGGTTGGAGCTTATCCTCAAAGATGTCGCCAACTTCTCACACCAATCACCAGATTCGTCGAAATTGGAGGCAATACTATCGACTCTTCAGGAAGACATTGTTGCTCGGTACGACCTGGAGATATATTGTTGATTGAAACGATTCATGGCTGACCACTGAAATAGGTTGTTACCAGCTATACAGACAACCCTTGGTAAACATGACGACACAGAGCAGTTTGCCAAGGACATCAGAACCGACATGTTTTCCGAAATCGAGAGGTTCGGCGAGAGGTTGTGTTCGGAAGTTGCTCAGAATGCCGTGATCCGCGCCAATGAGCCGAATAGTGAAGAACGACTCGGTGTTTTCTTCGATAAAGTCCTTGAGGATATGAAGGCTACCAGAGCTGATTACGGTCGTCTAGAGCCGGCATTAGAGACTTGCTCGCAATTCGAGCGACAAGACTTGGAGGCTCAGAATGTCGAACGCAACGGTCTCATTCAGCAGCTTCAACAACGCGAATCGAGAATCGGTGAACTTGAGTCCCAGCTACAATTGGCTACTGAGGACTATGCTCGCCAGGTGGAGTCCATGAGAACTCTGATACAGGCGAACGACGAGGCATCGAAGAAGCACCTGCAGACGTTGAGTGAGGCGCTGCGCCGCAATTTGGAAGGTGGCATGCAGAGAGAAAAAGAATTATCCGAAGGAAGATTGCAAGAAAGTGAGACTGCCAAGAAGCGACTCGAAGCCGAATTGAGGCAGGCCAAGGAACAGCTGCAGTGTCATGCTTCTGAAGGTGCCGACGTACTTCGAGAGAGCCTTCCGCACGAGCGGGCGTTGATTGCTAAGCTCTCTCAAAAGATTCTGAACTTGGAAAAAGAATCCGAAGCTCGCCAAGAGGTTGACGCAAGGTGGCAGCAAGACATTAATGCGATAGAAAATCTTCGCACAAAGCTCACGGCTGCCTTTGACCGAGTTCCAGGATTGGAATCATTCGGTGCCAAATTAAACCGCATCGAGGAAATGAACAGTCACATAACATCTACTGCCGCGTATTTACAATCGGAAAGATATTGGATTCATGAACAGCTGCAAGCACGGTCTCATAACAGCACACGATATGATGCCAGAGAAACAGCATCCGTGAGTAACAATGTTGTGGAAGCGGCCACAGAGTCCGACAACGTACCAGTTGAGGCAAAGCCCAAGTGTACGGACAGTCTCAGGATGGATATCAAAAAGCAGATTTGTGAGCTTGAATCAGCTATTTCCGTTGATGACTTAGCACGGCGAAGGGTTGTTGTTCAGAGCCCTTGCATCGGCGCAGACACACCATCTCCACCACTCTCAATTGAGCAGGAACAGCGGAGACGGCGGGAGGGAGGCAGGACTCGTCCCATCCTGAAGCTTTCTGGAGCTCAAGCTGTAGGTTTTAATGAGAATCAAGAGTCGGTGCTCATGATGTCACACCATCACAGCCAGTACAAT
This sequence comes from Paramyrothecium sp. XJ0827, assembly GCA_020881915.1. Classification (NCBI taxonomy): domain Eukaryota; kingdom Fungi; phylum Ascomycota; class Sordariomycetes; order Hypocreales; family Stachybotryaceae; genus Paramyrothecium; species Paramyrothecium sp. XJ0827. Next base: position 1,855,913 of record JAJFPB010000007.1, on the reverse strand, counting down.
CGACCAGTCATAGGAGGCATCAGCAGTGCCGCATCGCAGACGAACGTCAGAACACTGACTCTTGCGGCAATGGACGGGAATCAAAAAATGGCACAACAAATCTGTGATGGGTTAGTCCAGCAGAAACGCCCAGCGCGTAAGTGGGAACCCCTCACGGTTGCTGGTTTTGAGAGATGCCAGCACGCCTCAGAAAGCTGTACCCTGCCAGAAACACAAGAAACGGCTCGAACGGATAATCCAGATGAACCTCCTATCAAGAAACCCAGATTGAGTGATGGTGAAACGTCTCAGGGTATCGATCTGAGAGACCACGACATCGCAAGCTCCCAGCCACTGCCTGAAGCTTACAAGGAACGCCCAGTTACCCGCGATTACTCCCGCCATCTGAGCGTACAGTAGACTCGACCGACTGGCGACGGAGACTTGGAAGGCTGCGAGAGAGATTTGCTGCGAAAAAGATTTTGACGGGGAAAAAAAAAAGGATGGGAGACCTGCAGATGTGGACAAAGTATGGAGGTGTGTGCTAATTTGCTTGTGATTCAAACTCAATATTTTGGAGGTCTGGCCCGGGTCTGGGAGAAGTAATGGAGCGAGAAACTGCTGTTGCTCAACCACGTAGCTTAGCTTCGAATCCGAAGCTCTTCATGGTTGGAGGGAAACAGATTTAACCAACGTCTATCTGTTGTACAAGCTGATGAAACCACATCCGTGGGACGATGTCTGCCAAAACCCTTAACTCCAAATATGCCCAATTGTTATACAGTGCTCGTGTAGAAAAGCTTGAGGAACAAATTTCGCTCGCATCAAGTGTCAAACGTGGCTGCAAGATGCTAGTGTTCTCACTTCGATCTCTTCTTCGTTTCCAGAAATAGGACCTTTTTCCGCACTGGACAGGGAGGAGGGTTAGTCAATCGCTGATTCAAGAGATGTGAATTGTCGTCGCTCTCGTACCGATAGGATCGTATTTCATCATGCCCATGAGGGGACTGGTTCTGGGTCGCTTGAAGGTATAGAAGAAGCCGGTCATGGCCATGGAGATCAGGCGCACGTTGATCAGACGGGTCTTGGCTACATTCAGAGAGACGGTTAGCTACGGAATCATGTGCCAGTGTCAATGAGGAATCAGGGCTTTTTATACCTTTCTTGGCCATGATGGCGGCTTGTCAATGAGTTACGTTGAACAGCTGCAGTGATTGCCGTCGCGATCTGGAACCACTTGAGGAATTTCGAGGTTGAGGTTCTGAGCGGATAAAGGTTGGTCCGGCGAGGATCACCAAGCTACGAAAGCTGGTGGTTATTGGCCGTGCCGTCCAGCGAAGTGCAGGGGACGCTAGAAGCCCAGCGCTATATTTATTTTCTCAAGCATTTCATGAACCCTGTTGCAAAGCGATAAATCGGCCGCTATGAGAGGTTTTCTCCTTATGGTCAAGAGAAACAGTTGAAATTGTTCCTGACACTGAGTGCAAGATAGCTGCGTCCAAACATTGAAATGAAGTAGCTTATGGTACTTGACTGAACAACCAGTGGTAGGATCATTTGGTTGAGTTTAGTAGGGCAGCATTCTTACTGTGTACCTCATAGCCCGTGGGCGGCTCGGACAAGTACCGCAACCCCGCTTGGGGGTGGATAGGCGTAGTAGTGCGATGTACAAGGTACTTCCCCCAGCCCAGGGCTCAGCAGCAATTGGGCCGACGATAAGCCAAAACACAACTCGAGTCACCAGGCTGTCAAGACGAAGCCCTCGTCACCTCTCTTCCATTTTTCTGACGGACGGTCACTGACCAGACGCGGTCGTCTTTGCCCTCGCCAGATCATACCTTCCGATTCCCCTGGTTACTGCAGCAGACACACTCAGCCATGCCAGTCACAACGTTGTCGGCACGCACGAGCGTGAGCGTGAGCGTTGCGGCATCGAGCCGCCGACTGCTGTGTCTATCGCGACTCACCGGTAAGAAAACCTTGTTGTTCGACAGCCACGGTCGTCCGCCCTAGAGACCTACATATAGCATCGTCCAAGTGGACTGAAATGCTGCCTTTATTTACTCCAACTCCACATCGGATCTGCCTGTTTTCTCCCACGGCCTACTTGGTACCTTGTTTACTCTTCGGTTTCGTTCGCTGGAAGGGGGGGCGAATCTTGTGCTGCCGCCGGGAGCCTACAACGCGGCCCGGGAATAAACCAGCAATATTCCGACCAGCCTTAGCTTATTTCGAGACGCGGATCGACGCCTCGTGTTCCCAGCACCCGGGTACAAGCGTTCAACTCTCCACCGGGTGGCCCGGCCGTCTCAATGGCAGCGCTCCGGTTTCGGGCTGAACCGGACAGCTTCCAGACAGACCAAGCCGGTTATGTTCGGTTCACGTCGAACGAGGAGGCCATTGGAACGCCATCCCACGTCACTTTGGCGGTCACAATCCCACGTTTTCCTCAGGCGAGGGCGTTGATTTATTAGCGCCGTCATGCACCTGATCGAGTCATGAGCCTCTTATGACCCTTTCAGCAACTCCCGGTCCCGTTCCCCCACAGCACCAGGATTAACAGTTGTGTTACATCAAGCCTTTCTCCGACCAGAATTATCAATATTGTGGACAAAGACGTACAAGGTTCATATCCGAGCGTGCTTGTCAAAGCTGACTTGTTTCGCACTTCCTGCATTGCCTAAGCCTCGATGAGTTGTTTATCAAGCATCGTATGACCATCAAGAGACCTTGTCGTTTCAACATCCCAACGCTAGTCTGCCATTGCGCGGAATCTCACACCGCACCTCTCGTCCCGTTTTACAACATCCGTATTCATTCTTCTTTTTTAGCTTTGCTCTTCCCACTTGACACATTTTGTTCTGTTTGAAAAGCATTGGTGTTGCCGTACCCATTTGATTAATCATGTTGTTAGAGCACAACTCCCGTTCCTTTGTCTCTCAGCCAAGCAAGCAGATCCCATCATCCCAGCGCTATGCGTCATCCACGGGACTGAAGGTTGACCAGATCAACCCGCGTGTCCTTGCCGCTAAATATGCCGTACGAGGCGAGTTGGCCGTCAAGTCCGAAGAATACCGAGAGAAGCTAGGCAAGGGAGACACCTCGTTGCCCTTCTCCCAAGTCATCTCGGCGAACATCGGAAACCCGCAGCAGCTTGACCAGAAGCCTATCACCTTCTTCCGTCAGGTCTTGAGCTTGCTTGAGAACCCACAGCTTTTGGAGAAGGAGAAGGTTTTGATAGAAGGGCTCGGCTATCAAACCGATGTTATTGAACGTGCAAAGTGGCTACTCAAGCATGTTGGATCCGTCGGTGCGTACAGCGCTAGCAGCGGTGTACCAGCCATCAGGGAGAGCATTGCCAAGTTCCTCGAAGGTATGTTGTCTGTTCTCGAAGGATGCACCCGAACATCTAGGCTAATGCTTATTAAGAGCGTGACGGATTCTCCGCCAATCCTGCCAACATCTACCTATCCACCGGAGCTTCTTCCGGAGTAAACACCCTCCTCAGCGTGATCTGCGCTGATTCCTCGTCCGGTATCCTGGTTCCCATCCCCCAATACCCTCTGTACACTGCAACTCTATCCATCCTCGGTGCCACATGCGTACCGTACTACCTGGATGAGGCCAAGAACTGGGGCACCGACCTGAACGCCATCCGCAATGCATACGAAAAGGCCAAGGCCGACGGCGTTGACGTCCGCTCCATTGTCATTATTAACCCCGGCAACCCCACAGGCGCCTCCCTTTCCGAGGACGATGTCCGTGGCGTGCTTGACTTTGCCGGCCAGAACAACCTGGTTGTCATTGCTGATGAAGTCTACCAGACCAACGTCTTCGTCGGCAAGTTCCACAGCTTCAAGGGGGTCCTGCGCAAGATGCAGCAGGAGAACCCTGGCAAGTACGATTCGGTTGAGCTGGCCTCGCTGCACAGTACCTCGAAGGGCATGGTGGGCGAGTGCGGCCACCGTGGCGGCTACTTCGAGCTAGTCGGTTTTGACGCTGATGTTGAGGCCAACATCTACAAGTTTGTCTCCATCCAGCTCTGCTCCCCCGTTATCGGCCAATGCCTCGTCGAGCTCATGGTCAACCCTCCCAAGCCTGGCCAGCCCTCATACCCGCTCTATAAGAAGGAGTACGACGGCATCTTCGAAGGCCTCCGCCAGCGCGCCACGGCCCTGCACAAGGCCTTCTCCCAGATGGAGGGCGTCGAGTGCGAGGCGCCCCAGGGCTCCATGTACCTCTTCCCCACCATTAAGCTCCCCGCCAAGGTCGTCGAGGCCGCCGCCGTGGAGAACCGCAGCCCGGATGAGTTCTACTGCATGCGCCTGCTCGAGGCCACCGGCGTCTGCGTCGTCCCCGGCTCCGGCTTTGGCCAGGCCGAGGGCACCCTGCACTTCCGCACCACCTTCCTGGCTCCCGGCACGGAGTGGGTGGGCAGCATCGTCAAGTTCCATCAGGAGTTCATGGACAAGTACAGGTGAAGAGGAGGACACAACGAATGTACGAGTACCTAGAATCGACGGGGATACAGAGAGGAATGTGTTTTACCTGGTGGATTTTGGATATTCAAGCTGCCTGCTTTCAAAGGCGATGCAATTAGAATGCGTTGGCATTCTTGGGATATAGAACATATCTGAAACTTTTGGTAAGTTTCCCGCGGACAAATCCACTCAAACACCTTTGAATATAGCTTCGCTTCAAAAAGAAAAAAGTTATTCTTCTGCCAATTATGGGAGGGGGGCTCTCGTTCCCGAGTCGCTATCATCAACGAATTCACGAGTGAATGCTGTTGTTCTAACGTCATCAATTCCCATGTCTTGGCCCCTTGTTGACGCCTCTAAACTCGTAGCATACAATTGCCAGGGCAGTAGCGAAGATACGCTCTCGTGTGGCCCGTTTCCTTCCGTCATGTAGTCCCTGCCCCAGCCTATGCTCGCTCGCTACCCCTCAGTCTTACGGCCTGTCCGTATTTCTGGAGTTTCGTGATCAGCTGGTCGCCTTGGCGAACGACGTCTTGGTACTGCTTGTTCTTGTCGTCGGGGCGGTTGGTCTCGATAACACCCTTGCCAGTTACGCGGTCGATGGTGCAGGGGATGCGACCAGCCGCAATGAAACGCGCGAGATCACTATACACGGTTAATTTTCACTTTCGTTAAATCGAGTTTTGCAGTACTAACCGGTCGAGGAAGTCGACGGTGACACCAAAGTCGTTGGCCATGCTCTCGAGGCCAACAACACGGTAGCTCTGCAGAAGCTGCTGGTACGCGCGCAGACGCATCTCTCGGATGAACCAGCTCTTGTGCTCGTGGAGGTAGCGGTCCTGGTTCAGGAACTGCTCCTCAACGGAAGCGAGGGACTGGAAGAAGGTCTTGTAGTTGCCATTGTAGAGGCTGCTGACAAGAAGCGCGAGCGGGCTAAAGTCAATGGCCATCTCTGCTTCGGGCTGGTCGCTGCTGGAGCCGAGCGTGGTCAGGTTCACGACCGTGGTGGCTGCAGCCTTGGGAGCATCGTCGCCAGTAGTGTCGTCAGCACCAGGTCCGGCGCTCAACGCGCCGCTCAGGGCTAATAGCTTGTCCTCGCCATCGCCAAGGATGGCCTTGATCTCTGGGGCATCGACAACCTTTGACTTGAAGTCGACACGCTTTAGGGACACGGATCCCGCTAGTACGGAGTACACGACCAAGTTGGAGTATGTGCAGAGCTCGTAGCTGGTGAAGGTGGAAAGGGAGTCGAGCAGGAGGGGCGCGGCAAGATTGTAGGAGCGAACGGTGAGGAGGTGCAGACCTTCATAGGCCTTTAGGCGGTTGCGGCGGTCCCAGTCACCACCACTGTCAACGAGAGCCTTGGCGCGCTCGACATGCTTCTTGACGAGGGGCTTGTCGCCGTAGAATAGAGCCATGCGTATTATGGCCAGGACGAGGTCGATCTTGGTGCCCAGGATTCCGGTCTTCTCAAAAACGCTTTCGCATGCCGCAATGGCCTTGTCCTGCAGAGGGTGTTAGGAAAACAGCTTCATCGACCAGTCTATAGTGGCATTTGTTTGTTGGTCAAGCCGTACCTTGTCGCCAACCCGAGCCCAGAACTCGGCCCTCTTTCCCTTGGCTGCCATGACTTCAGTGTCACCAGCCTGCTCCACGGCCTCGTCCTCCTCCTTCTGGAACTCTGCCAGCTCCGCATCGTTGTCCTCCTTCAGCTTCTGGTAGACTGCCTCGTCCCACGGCAAGTTGACCGTCGTTGTGGGGGCCTTTGTCGCAATCATGCCGACCAAGCTCGACTTTCTGCTGAGTGGCTTGCCTGGGGCGGTGGCGCCGCCCTCGCCGACGGTGTTGAGGATGCCATCGATGGGGTGCGCGAGGTAGCGGTAGAATGGGGCCATCTTGTGCTCGGCGATGGCATTTTGCAAGGCCTTGACGGCGGCTTGCTGGGCGGTCTTGGTGGCGTAGGCATTGGTAAGGGTAAAGACGTGCTGGGACAGCGGCAGCAACGGCCACTTGGCGTACTGGGGATCTGAACCCATGGCGGGCAAACGAGTGGGCACTGGCGGTGCTTGACGAGCGCGGAGGTGTAGAGGCAGGTAGGAAACGGTATGGCGGAGTTGGTGATCCTACAAGGCGCTGGGTCTCGCGTGGTCGGGAATGCCGTGGGTGTGGATGATGAGAGAATGAGCTGGAGAGCTTGTCTGATGCTTGCAAGGCCAGGCAATGGAGGCTGGCACCGAACCTGAGTGGGTCCCGCCCGGGCGCAGGTACTTCCCCATACTGGCAACGGTGCGAGTGTACAAGCTACGGCCCGATCTGCTGCAAGGCTCCCAGAAGGTGACGCATCCGAACTGGTACGTACCCATTTCCTTATGAGGTTACCTCGCCCAAGAAGGCAGCGGAATACCACTTTGGTAGGTGAAATCTTCGAGAAACTTTTTGACGTTTAAGTCGGAAAGCAAATAAAGGGGCGTAGCATAGGTCAGTCAGTATGTTATTGAGAGTGACTGGTGCAACTATGAGCTCATTGTATGAAGGGTTGAATGGTGCCTTGCCCAGAGAGCCCTGACCTTCTCGTACATGCCGTGGTGGCATTCGGGCTGTTTACTGGTTCAAGAAGTGGAGGCACATATCCCCAATGTGAATATCTGATGAAAGGTTGTGGTGGTTGATTCTTTCTAAGATCATTGTCTGTTTCCGCTGCCTGCGATCTTGGTTGCGGTCTTGGGATTTCAGTTATTTGCCTGCTTGATGCTGTGGCACGATTACAGCATACACATATCTATATCAAATGGTGGATCTAATGCCAATCACTAATACGGGTTGAACATGATTCGCAGCGGTAGCTCTTGAAGTTAAAAAAAAACCCCCTGCCGCCTCTTCATGATTCAAAAAGTGCTGACATCCTTACTGCGAGAGAATGTGGATTGGCCTACTCTACTGAAGTAACGCTCATCAAAGTGTAGACCCAAAGGAACAGCTTCAGGGTAGGTAGGTAGGTACCTGGCATTGTGTGGCGTGCGGCTGGTCTCAGGTGCAGCAGATTTCAGAAAAGGATCTACTTCCGCTGCAAGGTTCTGAGAGCTTGCTTAGCACCTACCATCCATAATCAACACAACAGACAACAGCATACACAACAACTATTCAACCACAATTCACTATACCATTACACTGTTCAAAGTTCCAGCTCTCGGAACCGATCGAGCTATCCATTCCACACCACTTCTTGACCTTTCCATCCGCCCAAGGGCAAGGAATCCATCACTATGGGTGAAGGCGATGCACCAAGAAGAAACGGGAAGCGACCAGCCGACGACGAATTCCTGGACGAAGGCCCCCAGCCATATGATGCCAAGGCCCTGCAGCCAGCTAAGCGCCGTGCTGTTTCTCCCAACGAGCAGCCCCGTAAACAGAAGCGTCCCGGCGCCCGCGCACGCATATCCGAGGCCCAGCGCGAAGCCATCCGGCAGCGGCAGTTGGAGCGCGAGCGCGAATCGGAAGCCTTGGTCGTGGCAGCCGAGACGGAACGCGACAGAATCCGCGGGATCAACGACGTCGTCAGACAGCACTACAACAATGTTCCTGAGCGCGGTCGGGATTGGCGCACGAGAGACAGCAAGATCAAGGGCCTCCGGGTCTTCAACAACTGGGTCAAGAGCTGCATCATCCAGCGCTACTCTCCGGACGAGGACCACGCACCTGGATCCCGTGAGATGGGACGCTCCAGTGGGAAGGAGCTTCTTGTGTTAGACATAGGGTGCGGCAAGGGCGGCGACTTGAACAAGTGGCAGCAGGCGCCGCAGCCCATCCAGCTCTACGTGGGTCTTGATCCTGCAGATGTCAGTATCGAGCAGGCTCGGGAGCGATACAGGACACTGGGCTCGCGAGGCGGAAGGGGAGGTGGCAGGGGAGGCCACAGCAGACGGCCTCCGCCACGACTTTTTGATGCCCGGTTCCACGTCAAGGACTGCTATGGCGAGAGCATCGAGGACCTCGAAATCATTCGTCAGGTCGGTTTCGACCCGTCGCCCATGAACCGCCGTGGCTTTGACGTCGTCAGCATGATGTTCTGCATGCACTACGCCTTCGAGTCCGAGCAGCACGCCCGCACCATGCTCCGCAACGTCGCCGGCGCCCTGAAGAAGGGCGGCCGCTTCATCGGCTGCATCCCCAACTCCGATGTCCTGAGCGAGCGCGTCCGCAAGTTCAACGAGAAGCACGCCGCAAAGGCCAAGGGCAAGGCCGCTGCCAACGACGGTGCAGACCCCAAACCCGACGGATCAACTACACCCACGAGCAGCCCTCCGTACTTCGCTCCCTCGCCCGGAGAGGAGAAAGAGGAAGGACAGCAAGCCGACGAGGCCGAGGATGGCGAGCTGGAGGAAGGGGAGGCAGAGCCCACCGCCGAATGGGGCAACTCAATCTACCGTATCCGATTCCCTAGCAAGACACCAGAGGACGGCGTCTTCCGTCCGGCCTTTGGCTGGAAGTACAACTTCTTCCTTGACGAGGCCGTCGAGGAGGTCCCTGAGTACGTCGTGCCGTGGGAGGCCTTCCGTGCTCTCGCGGACGACTATAACCTCGAGCTGCAGTTCCACCGCACATTCCCAGAGATATGGGAGGCCGAGAAAGACGACCCGGAACTGGGTCCCCTGTCGGAGAGGATGGGCGTGCGCGAGAGGGGTGGGGGCCCGCTGCTTGTCTCGGACGAGGAGATGGAGGCGGCGAGCTTCTACATTGGCTTCTGCTTTTACAAGGTGTAGCGTAGTTACTTCATCATACTACGGGACGGCCTCGGCCTTTTTGGCACGGCATCTCCCATGACTCTCCACTCGCAAAGCGCCACTCACACACCATGAGCAAGTGATTGTGTGTATGCGAAACGAATATCATTAATGCCATTACAAGTGTGTACATGATTAAAAGTTGACATGAGTTTGATGGAGTTGGGTATCATAATAAATCGCTGCACCGAGGCATCAACTCCGTGCCCACCCGCGAATTCCCTCCGCCCCAGACACCGGAGCGGGCTCATTAAACGGCTACCGCAAATGTCGAGCACACGTCTAGGTAGTAGTATGACCGAAGATGCTCTAATGACGCAGAATGTGGTGCCAAACGCCACCATCCGAGAAAAAAACACACTACGTAACCAATGCTTTAGTAGATGCCCCCTGGGGAAGCTCATGCGGCATTCGTGGACCGCCGCCATATCATGAGCGCCGCCACTGCAGCACATGCCGTGGCTCCCAGCGCAAGATAGAGACTGGTTCGGTCTGGAGACTCTTCCTCCGTCTTGGGGAACGCGATGCTGGGGTTGGTGGCGGCCTCGGCCAAGGACACGAAAAGCTCGCTGATGCTATTCCACGTGACGCTGACGTGCAGCGGCGTGCTCATGTTGAGAGACGAAGTGTACTGGTCAGGCTGCAGCTCACTGCGCTGAGTCGTCTTATCTCTATCGGCCTTGAGGGCTGTATAGATCGAAGGCAGCTCGTTGAGTTGCGGGTAGTTCGAGCGGGTTTCCACAATGTGAGAGAAGGAGTCCGGGTCTGAGGAATCATAGGTGTAGCAAACTAGGTCGCAAGCATCCAGCTTCGACTGGTTTTCCAGAATTGCAGTCTCGAGTTGGCCCAATTCCTCAAGGATGAGATATACTTGTTTCCCTCCTGGAAGCTCTACGCCATTGACAGCTCTCCTTGGCTTGATCGTGGGGTGGTATAAACCAGAGAAGGGACGATTGAGAAAGGCGTCAAGAAGTGATGATTTACCAGCTCCTGAGGCACCAATAACATAACAGAGCACAACGTTCCTCTCCACACGGCCCAGTCGTCTTCTCCTCTTTCTTGGCTTGGTGACCTTGATAGCTGCGGTAATGGAGTCCTTAGGATTCGGCGGCTCGAAGCCGAGGTAAGCAAGGTATTCGATGGTTGTTTTGGGTTCCAAGAACGTGGTCATGCTCCATTGCGCAAGCCACCCTTGCAGAGTAATATATCCAGCTTCGTTTCCAACAGTTGAGGACGGAAATGAGGACTCCGTCCACGACAGAAGTAGGCCAGGGGTGGGTGCAAATAGGGCCTGGAGTTCCTTATCGTTCAGCCCACCATCATTGTCCTTGTCGAATAGCAGGAACAAATCAACGAAAAACCTGTATCCGGCAGGGCTCAGTTCAACCGACGAATACTCCGGAACTTCCAGTTTGGGATGGAGGAACTTGTCTTCGAGACTTAAGCTGTCGGTATAGTGGTACTCTCGCAGGATGATCCATATTGTCTCATGACGGCCCTTTTCAGCATACATTTTGTTCAGCTGTAAGAAGCCGTTCAAGTCAATTCCTGGCCCGGACGCCGTGTTGGGTATGGACTTTGCGATCGAGAGCTTGATGTTTTCCAAATCGTCGTCCGTCAAAGGCTTATCAAAGCATCTGGCCTGGAAGTCACGCATCTCCTGATCGTCAAGAAAGCCATCTTGATCCTTGTCGCAGAGGTAGAAGATGCGCTTCAACGCAGTGACGCAAGCGGGCTTCAAGTGTCCCTCCTTGTAATCGAACAAAGGGGCGATGGGATGCGTAACTGCTTTCTGGCAAAGGAAGAATACCTCGTTGACGTTGCGATGGTCGCGCGCGCTTGACCTAATACACGAATCGATTTCTCTGAATTCGGCCATCACGGGGAGCATCTCTTCTTCGGCGACTTGCGGAGTGCTGACCTGCGTGAGGAGATCGGATTTATTGGCGCACAAGACCACTGGCACATTGACGCCCAGCGAGCGAAAGTATGGCATCCAGAACAATGCAACCCGTTCATAGCTGTAGTGGTCGGCGTAGACAAGGAGAATAACGTTGCATTTGCGGATTTCCTTGCGAAGGGTGGTTCTGTCTTGCGGTCGCGCAGAAGTGTCGACGATCGTGGTAGTGACATTGTCAGGCGTGCCGAGGCTCGGCGGAATGGTGATCTGGGGCAGGACAGGTTGAATTTTGTTCGCTATGAACTGGTCCTTGACAAGAGAGGCGATCAAGCTCGACTTGCCAGTTCCCTCGTCGCCGCAGACGCATACTCGTACTTTGTGAGAGGACAGATGAGTCAGAAGCTGTACGGATACTCCAAGAGCAGATGGTTTGAAAGGCGGGGTTTCACAATACCGGCAGCCATGATGATAAGATCTTCAGGTCGGTCGATGTGCTCGCGGTTTATCGTGCCGCCATGCCAGAGGTCTATGAGCGGTGTAGGAGTCGTGCGACTTTGTGGCAAGGGTGATCGCACAAGGCTCGAAGACCAAGTCGACAATGACGGACTGGGAGATGCGTCCCTGATGTCGGTGGAAGAGCCGTTCGAGCGGCCGCAGCGCAATTTGATGATGCAGGAAGCTCAGTGGAGGGTCGGGAAGCAACATGGTTGGAAGTTTGACCCGTTCGATTGAATGCTGAGGTACCCAGCCAGTGGAGACTGTTTCGATAATTCGAAAGTACCAGTACTTGGGACAGGGTGAAGAGTGTCAAGCCCATGCATGCCATAGGGGGTTTTCACGCCTAAACGGGACGTTTCTTGAGAATCAGATGCTAGAACAAGGCCCTAAGGTTCCTTGAACAAGATAGCGAAACCCAGGATTCGGAGGCATGTTGTTTTGCGACCTTGTCAATAATAAGAAGAGTCTACTGACTGTACTCTCTGAGGTACCTGTAGGCACATGGTGTGAACGTTTGTACCACCTGCCTTACCTTACCTACAGCTTTTGCTGGCGGCTTTCCTGGGGGGGCGGGCTCCACATGAGCAGGCGAATGTAGATGTACTTCGGACAGGTGCCATGTACCGTATGATTTTCGGAACGTTTTGGGCACTCGAGGCGCAAGCGCTAGCATGACGTCGGTTCTGGTTGTTCCATGATAGCAAATGTGTTTGGTTCTTGAGGATGGAGGCAGCGTAAAGAGGCCGACCAAATCTACAAAATATGACGGACGGGACACTTACAGTTGGCACTAGAGAGGCTTTCGGCACGTTGAAGTGCATCGCCCTCCGAGCGGATAAATTAGTCGCCCTGCTCGCGTACAGCACAGCAGGCAAGGTAGGGAAACGGTGGTATCGATCCTCTCCGCTCGGTCACCAATCCCACGCGAGCGCCATTACCCCACACACCACCACACCCAGCCCCAGCCCCAGGTCCAGGTCTAGGTCCAGGTTCGGGCCTGGTTCAGGACCGGGCCCTGGTCGTAGTCTTGACGGACCCAGATCTTGGGCGAACTGCTGGGTTGGATGGATGTCACCAACAGGCGCAGCTAAAGGTTGAGACCAGCAAATGTCCTGCGGCTGCCAATCCAATCGCTGCAACCCCTGGACCGCCCTTCCGACATAGCAGTGTCGGCGATCCCTACTCCTCCACACCTGGCCCTTAGCCCTGCATCACCACCCTCTTTCGCAGCTGCGGCCAACAATCCGCTTCTCCTCGGCCACTGCCCACGCCTTCTCACACTCTCCCCCTCTTCACCGTTACTGTCGCGCACCGACCGCGCTGGAGTATTTGCGCATCACACCGGTCGCGCAACTGTTGTGTCCGTCAGACCTTGCACGACAGCTCGCCCTGTTCGACCTGAAGTCCGGCGCAGCACCCCATCTCCGCTGAAGCTTGGCCAGCCTTTCCCAATTCCGCCCACCAATCGACATTCCTCACCGCAAACATGTTGTACGTACTCGACATCTCATGCGTAGATTGCAGTGTACTGATTGCTTCAGCGTGCTCCCCCCACCGCCGCGGTATCCCCCCGGGGGCCAATTCGGCGGGACGCTTGGGGGCGTTGTGCCTATGATCGAGACGAACAATACTCTCACCAATCCCACGGGCCCTGAATGGCAGTTTCTCGTCGGAGAAGGTGCGTCAAGCCAGCTCACAGTGATCTAAATCTGAGATTGACCGGCCATAGGCACATACGTCCTGAAAGAAGATCTCCACCTCGCGACTCCTCCGCCGCACCCCTCAGAAGCACCTGTGATCAATCCGAACCCGTTAGCGACGACACCTCAGCCCGCCACCGCCGGAACGAAGCTTTCCTTCCTGAGCCTCGGCGCCCGAGCCCCGCCGCCCTTCTTCTACAAAGGCCCTTTGGCAACCACGCTCTCCTTGACGGGCGTGACGTCGAGCATTCAAGAACACCCCAACGAAAGTCGCTACTCAACCGAGGGTGGCATGAGCAGTGAAGATGGACGTGGAACCTCGACAAGTGATGCGCCGGGGACATCACTTACTTTGGGCTCCGCTCCTGCGTTCGGCGAGGGAAATGCCCTCGTTGCTCAGGCCCCAATGAAAGACGTCAATAAGAGGCGCAAGCCAAAGAACAACATGACCAAGAGCAACTCGTCCTTTATTTCCCGTGTTATCACCCACGAAAGTCTTTCGAAGAGACTGACAGATAGATCGAGCGATGGCCTATTCGTTTTTGCCAATGTCAATCGTGCCTTTCAATGGATCGACCTATCTTCTCCCAACAAAGTAGGCTGCAATTGTCTCAATCTCCTCGTTGGCGGCTCTAATCAGAATCACAGCAAGACTACCTGACCAAGATCCTCTATACAAAGGCGCATTGTCTTTGTCACGATGCCAACCTCGTAACGAAATCACCATCCCATATCGATGTTGTTATGGGTTTCTCTACTGGAGAAATCATCTGGTGGGAGCCCATGTCACAGCGTTACACGCGGTTGAATAAGAATGTAGGAAGATAGAAACACCTGGGAATTAGAGTAACCACTAACGCGTGAGCAGGGCGTCATTAATGGTACCCCGGTATCTGACATTCAGTGGATTCCCGGCTCAGAACATCTCTTCCTCGCTGCGCACATGGACGGGTCCTTGGTCGTGTACGATAAAGAGAAGGAAGATGCTCCATTCATTCCAGAAGACGAAGGAGCTTCGGTCAATGGCAGCGAGGCCGGTGATATCCCGAACGGCATATCGCAAGGCAGTAAAATGCAAATTCACAAGTCGGTGCATTCTAAGAACCAGAAAAGCAACCCGGTGGCGGCTTGGAAACTTTCAAACCATCGCGTCAACAAGTTTGCGTTTTCGCCAGATAACCGTCATCTGGCAGCCGTTTCCGAGGATGGGACACTTCGGATCATCGACTACCTCAAGGAAGAGTGCGTTTCCTAGTCTTTCAACACCTTCCCCCTCATTTCTTCGTACTCACACTCTCTAGGTTGCTAGATATGTTCTACTCGTACTATGGAGGCTTGTCATCCGTATGCTGGTCACCAGACGGTAAATACGTCTTGACTGGAGGACAGGATGATTTGATATCCATCTGGTCGATGGCCGACTCAGGTCTGGTGGCCCGATGCCAGGGGCACCATTCGTGGGTGTCTGACGTGGCATTCGACCCCTGGCGGTGTGACGACCGAAACTACCGTTTTGGAAGCGTGGGCGAGGATGGACGACTCTGTTTATGGGACTTTAGTGTCGGAATGCTCACGAGGCCCCGAGCAGTGAGTATCTTGCGTACTTGATGAGATTTCCACAGAGGCTAATTCTAGTTTAGACTTCCATGCGTCAGCGGGGTTCCATCTCGACGTCACTCAACCCACTGCAGCGCGCAGAGACGGTTAACAGTACCGCCTCCCGCGTTCGTTCAGACTCGAATCTCGAAGTTGCCGCAGAGGATGAGGTGAATGGTGTCACCCATCCAGTAGAGCCTCGAGCAAAGATTCCGATGCTACCGCCTGTTCTTGTACGTCCAGGCTATACCAAGTTATCGTTTCTGTGAAGGCTAACTCGGTAGCAGAACAAAGTGATCGATACGCACCCGGCATGCACACTAGAGTTTACTGAAGAGGCTATCATCACAAGCTGCAAAAGCGGTAGGAGACGTCAAACCACAGTCTGTCATCAGTATGCTAAAACATTGAGTTAGGACATATAAGAACCTGGAGCAGGCCGAACTCACAAGGGGGCCCTGCTGCCTCCCAGTAGTGACGGTTGACACTAGCCCCCTCCGTGGCTTGACGTACAATGTACGCCGATATATCAAGGCCACAAACTACCACGGGCTTTGGATGATGGTGCCATACATATGTCAACCTTTGTAGACTTGTGATATAGCCACTTGATGCGCAGCGTTCGTCTCCGTTTTATATGCTTCAAAGACAAGCACCGAATAAGCTCATTGCCTTGCTTGACATCTTCGTATGAGAAGGAAGTAGGTTAGAGCGCAACATGTTGCATGCTAGAATGCTGAAATGGAGAGCTAAAGGCTTTTGATGATTTATGGTACCTCTCAGCGACATGATGCATTATCACTTAGACAATGTAAATACGCACCAGATAGGAAAACTAAAGCCGTTGGACTAGGCCACGTATCTGGGCAATCATTTCCCTCAAATACATGTCAAATCAAACCATGGCCACTCGGCTGTAGGAACAATGGATGCCAGTGGTTTATGCAGCATGAAGCTTGATGAATGTAGCAAGTCTTAACATTTCACGGGGGAGAAAAGGCCGCATCAAACTAACTGAGAATCTCATGCGCCAGTCAGCAAGATTACCAAACTGTTTGTCAAGGGCAGGTGGCGATACGACAATGTCATCGAGGAGCAACTGAGCAATGAAAACGACTTGAGATGTAAGCTGAATGACAAGACGGAATTCATCTAAGCCTTTTTTCTTCTGCGTGCTTTTACAGCAAGTAAAATGGTGCTTGAAACATAAGTATTCATCTGAACAGAGGTCCTGCAAAAGGCATTAGACTGGTGCTGTAACAACCCGACAATCACAATCGGGAAACCTTAGACCAAGGAACCAGCAGAGTCAGAACTGCCAGGCCATGAACCGAGCACCGGATCCTGGGGTCCATTAACGACAACCTTAATGCAAGCTAGTGGGTTGATTGCGACGTTGGGTGTGGGGAGGGGCGCGGGGAAGCCAAATCGAAGCCCCTCTTCCAGGTGGAAATCTGGGATGATGATGTTGCAATCAACGGCCTTAATTGGGATCGTCCAATTGCCGCTCGCGTAACCCGGTAGATCTCTCAATGTCCTATCAATCAACCTTAGTAGTGGCTGGGCACTACGCTGCGAACACATCTTGGACTTGTTTCCTTATGGAAGGTGGTTAATGGCAATGGGAGGGGAACGCTTACACATGACGACGATGCGCTGCAGGTGGCGAGCTACATATATTGGGCAGGTCTGTCGCTCTATGCAACTCGTTCAAGAAGACGAGCAGCAGAAGAGCACAACTTCTGACCTGGCTGAGAAGACTCAAGCACTACCATGAAGCCTCAACCTTTGTTCCTGGCCACACTGGGCCTGGCGAAAGCCGTCGTTCCTCCGCTTCCTCTCGATGCGAGGGAAGCTACATGCCCAGCAAAGCTGCCACCCTATGTTGCGGTCAATGACTGCATCTACACCTCCTGCGCAAACGCCAATTGGCCGCCTCCCGGCCCGGGCAAGCTCGTTGGATCCGTCATCAAACCCCAGCTCCCGGACAAGGAGCTCCAGAAGGCGCTTGCTGAAGTGTCGGCCGCCCAGATCAAGAAGACCATTGCCAAGCTCGTCAGCTTCGGCACCCGTCACACCCTCTCGCCGCAGAACGACACGCAGCGTGGCATCGGCGCGGCGCGAGCGTGGATCGCGTCGGAGCTCAGCAGATACGCCGAGCAATCTGGCGGGCGCATGACGGTTGAGACGCCGGGCTATCTGCAGGGGCCAAGAAGTCGGATCCCTGAGCCCGTGTGGATTGCCAATGCGCAGGCTACGCTAAAGGGAACATCCGAGCCAGACCGTTTCTACGTGACTCTGGGTCATTATGACACTCGAGTGTCCGATATCCTGAACTGGTGGGACGACCAACCAGGTGCCAACGATGATGCTTCTGGCGTTGCTGGTACGTGCTGAAGTTAAAACATACACAGATATACAGCAAGAAGAAGACTAACGGTGATTGTAGTTGCATTAGAACTCGCACGTGTCATGTCGAAGCGCAAGCATGCTGCAACACTGGTCTTTGCGGGCGTGGCCGGCGAAGAACAAGGCCTGCTGGGGGCACAGTTCATGGCGCAGACTTACAAGAACGCAAGCGTCAACGTGGACGGCATGCTCAACGTCGATCTTGTCGGCAGCTCGACAGGATCTCGCGGCGAGAAGGAACCGCACACGGTCCGTCTGTTCTGCCAGGGACCGCCACTGACGGAGTCTGAGCGGGACAAGGCGACGCGGCTGAGCATCGGCGGCGAGAACGACTCGCCCTCGCGGGATCTCGGGCGCTTCATCGCCGAGGTGGCGGCCAACAAGTACACGGACATGCGCATCAACGTGATCTACAGGCTGGACCGCTTCGGCCGCGGCGGCGACCACCGGCCGTTCCTCGAGGCGGGCTACTCGGCGGTGCGCTTCGTCGAGGCCAACGAGAACTACAACCACCAGCACCAGGACACGCGGGTCGAGAACGGCGTGCAGTACGGCGACCTCGAGGAGTTCCTCGACTACGACTACATCGCGCGGGTGGCGCGGGTGGACCTGGCGGCCATGTGGTCGCTTGCCAACGGGCCCGCCAAGCTGCGCAATGTGACGGTGGACACGTCGGTCGTGAGCAACGACACGAAGCTGCGCTGGGCGCGATCGTCGAGCCCGTCAGTCAGGGGCTACGAGGTCGTGTGGCGGCCGACCAACGCGCCGCAGTGGACGCACTCGGTGTACGTGGGCGACGTGACGGAGGCGACCATCGGGCTCTCCATTGACAACGTCATCTTCGGCGCGAGGGCCGTCGGCGAGAACGGCTACAAGAGCCCGGCGACGATCCCCTTTCCGGGCTGAGGTTGAGTTGCGCCGTGTTGTGTAACTTAGCAGCCGGGGCGTCCGGCTACCTTGTAATAGTTTCAGCTAAAGCAAAACATGTAGTCGATATAAGCGCGAACCTACAGGATAAAATCCAGTAAAATGATAACAATCATCAACCTACGCCCAAAACTCACAACCGCAGCGAAATTCATTGTAGCTCCAGTTTCACCTCCAGCAACTTTTGTTCGATGCATTTTTCCAGGTTGAAATCAAGGGTGGCTGAAGCGGCTCTAGTTTTTGGGTTGGCTGTTAGGCCTTTGCCTTGCCGAGCCTCCAACTCAGTCCAAATATGCCTCAACATGAAACAAGAGGTTGAGTATTTGATCCCGTGCCACGCTTCTCCAGTCTTCTTTTCCTTCTCAAATCCAATGTCTAGCAATACGTTCGAACAAGGTCATGAGCAAAGACATCAATTGCGATGATGACCCGAATATTTTCCGTATTGCACCATCGCCTTCACTCTACAAAAAAAGACAATCTCTTATTCGATGCACTTGCTTGAGAAGCAGAGAGGGAGCCCTTGTGCAGTGTGAACTCATCACCACCCATATGTCTGGCATCGGAACCTCAGCAGAAGTGTTACGGCAATCATCAGCTCTTCCTTTCAAGCGTTGCAGGAAATATCACTCGCGCAACGATGACTGGTTCCGCGGGACAGGATGAGAGCGGACACATTCTCTCCCCCCCGTCTACATCTCCTCAAGTCATTGCTGGCTGCCGCAAGTCGGAGCTTGCACTCACACAGGCTCGTCATGTCATATCGAAGCTGTCGGAGAGACTGAAACCTGCGCCTGCCTTTGCGATTGCCACAGGCAGTGCTGCTGGCGACGACGATAAGCAGACGCCCTTCATGCTCCTGTCCAAGCTGGTTGGCGGATCAGATGTTGGCAAGAGTCTGTGGACCAACGATCTGGAACGGCAGTTGGTGTCTGACAATGTCCATTTCCTTGTCCACAGTCTCAAGGACATGCCCACTACGCTGCCGCCGAATTGCCTCCTAGGGGCCATTCCTGAACGCGAGGACCCATCCGATGCTGTCATCATGCGGTCTGGTTCTGATTTCAAGACCATTGACCAGCTGCCACCGGGCTCTGTGGTTGGATCAAGCTGCTCAAGAAGGCGGGCATTGATTCAACGGAACTGGCCTCATCTACGAGTAGAAGAATGCCGTGGCAATGTGTGAGTACCCCTTCTTGTCATCTGCCAGGACATGACCGCACGATTTTTGCCTGACACCTGCCGCCCGTACTAGAGACACACGGCTCGCTAAGCTTGACGCACCGCACTCGCGGTTCTCCTGCATCTTATTGGCCACTGCCGGGCTCACACGTCTAGGCTTGGATCATCGAATTTCGCAGAGACTCGATCCTGGTGTATTCCCATACGCAGTTGGGCAAGGTGCACTTGGAATCGAAATCAAGACGGATCGTGAGGACATGTTGCGAATTGTCCGTGCTGCCGATCACCAACCATCGAGATGGCGCAGCATGGCGGAAAGGGCAATGCTTCGGAGTCTTCAAGGCGGATGTTCGTCACCCATAGGAACATATTCTTCGTTCGAGCCTCTGAACCAAGAATATCCCCCGGGTGAAGAAGGAAATAGTAGCAATGCCGGCCGGCTTCGTCTACATGCCACTGTCCTGGATGTAGACGGGACAAGAGAGGTCAAGGCGGATGATTCCAGCACCATCCAGAGCGACGCTGAAGCGGAGCAGCTCGGCATTTCTGTGGCACAGATTTTGCTCGAGAAAGGGGCGAACAATCTGTTATCAAAAGAATTGTGAACAAACCCTACTGAAGCCTTCAGAGTCGAATGTGTTAGAAAACTCCGAGAACATCACTCTTCCAACATGCACCCTGTCAATGCCATCAGAGTCGTGCGATACCTCGTTCAATTAATATAAACACCTAATTTGATTCCACTATTTTGCAAGGACTCCATTGCACCTGGAAAAATCCAAGGTAAATATGTGGAAACCTCAAGCAACAATGGCACGAACTATGATGGTCAACCCAGACATCGAATTTAGGCTCATGTCCCAGGGTGGGGCTTATACCGATGCTCAGTATCCGTACCTGCACACAGCAACGTTGGAGCACGCTAAAACAAATTTTAGTGTCGAATAGACGTTCTATCGAATTGAGGATCACATCATGCTTAACCACCTACCGCTTCTAGCCAGGCGATAAGACCCAAGCCAAGACACGTCTGGGATGTTGGATATGGAGACGTGAGGAGTCCGAGACCGAGACATTCGTCTCAACGACCCCGCCTTACCGAACTCATGGTTTTAAAGGGTCTCAGCCACCCGGTCATCGCATCAGTTGAGACCTCGTCGCAACTGCAACTGTGACTTCATCGTGAAGAACACAGCCGGGGTTCGAGCATATCTGTTTGCCTTATACCTGGAAAGCAATAACTGAAGGCTCATTCGCCACGTTCGCGCAATCCATCACCGATGAAGGCTGGTAGTGCCTTGTCCCAGGCCTTGGTTGTGCAAGGATGGGCATCATCAACATGCAAACATCGCCTCACTCCCGAGAAGCTTGAGGCTGCCATCTCGGTTGAAGGGTAAGTGCAACGACAACCCAGCCACCAATCTGCACAAGGAACAGACTGTTAAGAACACTAGACTCGACCGGAACCTTTGGCACCTGGACAGGATCGCACGCGAGAATGGTGGGAACCGGGCATTTGGCACACCGGGTTATAAGGCGTCTTCGGACTACTTGCTAGAGCAGATCAGTATCCCAGACGACCCTGACTTTTATACGTGGACCCAGCCGTTCAACACCACATACGCTGAGACCCGTGAGATTTCCGTCACTGGGCCTGGTGGTGAGGATGTTGAGGTGTACTCGCTCCTGTTCAATCATCCAACGCCTCTTCCTGGCGGTGTGACGGCCGATTTGGTCGCACTGCCAGTCGATGATTCAAGAGGTGAGTCTCCCAGCATTCAAACCCCATCCAACCACCCCTGCTCACCTTTGTTTAGGCTCTGCATGCTTCGCGGATCAATGGACTGGCGTTGACGCGACCGGAAAGCTGGCCCTTGTCAAGAGGGGTGTTTGCGATATAGCTGACAAGATCAAGCTTGCCAAGGCCAACGGAGCTCTGGGCGTCATTCTCTACCACAACACTCAAACTACGCCAACGTCCTCGACTTTGCGCGCTGCCAATATTGGCCTGCTTGTGCCGGTTGGACTTGTCCGCAACGAGATTGGCGAAGCTTGGAGGTCGAGGCTCACCGCCGGTGAGCAGCTGACAGTCACCCTGGTTGTCGATTCAATCTTCGAGGAGCGCGAGTCGTGGAACGTCTTTTCTGAAACCATAGAAGGCGACCCCGACAACGTCATTATCCTCGGCGCTCACTTGGACTCTGTTCAGGCTGGAGCTGGCATCAACGATGACGGCTCTGGCGTCACCGCGCAGATAGAAATCCTGAAAGCTCTTCGTGGCTTCCGCGGCGTCAAGAATAAGATTCGTTTCGCATGGTGGGGAGCTGAGGAATCAGGTCTGGTGGGATCGCTTTACTACACCTCCAAGTTGAGCGAGGAGGAGGCCGATAAGATTCGTTTCTACTTTAACTATGACATGATTGGCTCCCCAGTGCCAGTCTACGGCATCTACGTTGGCGAAAACCCGGCAGACAAGGTCGGAGCTCAGCTGCTGCTGGACTACCTGGTCGGCAAAGGCAAGCCCGCATACTTCGGCGGCTTCGGCACCGGCTCGGATTACGTCGGATTCCTCAACTTGGGTATACCATCATCAGGCGTGCAAACAGGCGGAGGCGTGCCCGCAGATCCATGCTACCACCTAGCCTGCGACGTCTACGGGAACGTGAACATGGACCCATTAACCGTCAACACGAAGGCTGCGGCCGTCGCGGCTGCCGCGCTGGCGCTCTCTGTCGAGGATCTCCCACGTCGAGCCAAGGTTTCGCTCAACCCACGGAGCAAGAACAGGCAGAGGGCACAGTTCGACGTGTGGCAGAATCTGGCATGGGACGTCGCCGATGGGTATAAGTGCGCACACGACGACTCGAAGCACACAATCTAGGACGTTGTTGGACAGGGCTGAGTTGTTCCATATGATTCGTCCTGCTTGGTGTCAACCATGCTGAGGCACCACGATATGTCTTACGACCAGCAGTGGACCTGGAAATCGGCCCATCGAAGCGGTGAAGAGCCTCATCCGAGAACTAAAGGCGGATAGGGCGAGACTACGATCTGCACTAGTTGCATGTGCCGACGCAAAGGGGCCACCTCGAGAGTCTCCAATTTTCATGAACTGATGGTCGGGCGCATGAGAAAGTTAATGTAATGCACACACATATCTACATCCATACATACACACCACAATGAATGTCGTGTTCGCATGTGAATCCATGACGGCTGCACACATCAGCCCATGGCAGCAGAACGCGGCGAATGTTCGGCGGTTGTCGTAGTCGGGCAAGCTCGGGATCATTGACCGAGGATACCACCGAGACGGACCTGTGGATCCCAGCCCAGGCCGGGCCGGGCGTCGACAGGCAGCGGGCCATCAAAATACACACCCCTACCCATGGCCCAGGGCGATAAGACGGGCCCTGCCGAGTGGAAAGGAGTCCACCTTCTGTCGCGGACCCTCCTAGGAGAATAATTTTTATCTTGTTCTCTTTTCGTTGGGCCGCGCTACTCTCCAAGCACTGCGGCAACCAGGTGGACTTCCCTGTTGAAGCGAGATGGATCCGAAACGGGAAGTGGGCCGCTTGGAAGGTGGAATATCAAGGACCATGTGGACTGATTCGCGATGGCGTGCGTCGACCGGACCCTTTGTGTATGCAAAAGCTGAGTCTTTGCAACCCACAGTCCTACTGTTCGCGCTGCAGATCATACAAATTATGCTAGAACAGCTTTGCTGAATTGCGCAGCCCTGCGGTAAAGTGGTGCTCCTTCAGCCATCCTATTGCGCTGCCTCAACGCCACATGCTACGGTCGTATCGGAGCCACAGCCGCGGCGCAGAAGCTGAACAGGAGACGGGCGGTGGTGGCATTGCTTCGCCGTGGTTGCTCGGTGGAGGACCAAAGCTCTGCGCGCGACAGGTGTCGTTATCGGGCCATTGATAGGACGAAGCCGGCACGTCGCGGCTAAGCGCGCCGAGCAAAAGGGAAGTGAAGCCACCCTTGTTCCAGATCTGGACCCAGGACGTGGGCTTGGCATCGTCCGCCATCCATGTTCGGACAAACCTCCAGTATCTCTGGCGCCACTTGCGGTTACACGATTATCTGCTGTGACGGCCGGCCTGGGAGTTTTCGTGTTGATAGACTCCATGGTCCTAGTGCCAGGCAAAGAAAAGTGAAAACCCCATCAACTACCTTAGTACGTGCCATGCAGCCCGTTATTAGCTGTAGCTATGTGATATGATGCACAACTCGGTAAGTCGAGCTGTCATGATAATCGCCGCTACCATGACGCTGGTGCCGTTTCCTCTGCAGGGTGCAGTAATGCAACAACCAAGCCTGCATTGGCGTGACCAGTGCATGGCGGGCGCAGGGTTGCCATGACCTACACCACCAGTCCGATTGTGCAGGACTCCAAGGAACGAAGTGTGGCCGGCTGATTACGGGGGGGCTGCACAATATCAAATGGGGTGTGCGAGACGAGCGGCCAAAAAAGGCAAATAGAATTAAGTAAACGGCTATATGGGCTTTGTTGATTGCCTATTTTAGTCTCAGATAGCTGGGTGGATGATGGGTCAGTGACCGCTTCTTGGTATCCAGCAGTTGGGCGCACGTGCAAGTTGCCGATAACAAGTTACACAGAGTGGGTGCTTTCTTCGAGCTTGTCCAAGGGCCGGTTAAGTGTCACAACGGATATTCGTCTGGGCGGTCAGGTCAAGTGAAGCCAGCCACCAGATGACCTGAGATCCCCAAGACGGATTGGCCCGCCTATATTCCACCTTGCCGACATGTGAGTTTGGCCTTCCTTGTCACGACTACGGCCCTCGAGAAGATACAGGGCATGGCAACCTGGAGCACGAAGCTTCGGGCGGCAGCGAGCCGTGAGGAGATTGGGACGCTTCAAGGTTGATTGTCAGAATCCTTTCTTTTCGTTACGAAAGAGGAGAAAACATGCCACCGTCTGCAAGATATTGCTCTACCATGACTTGATTCTGCAATCCATGGAAGCATGCTCGCATGTAAGGTACAGGTACAGTACATGCCGTCGCTACGTCGGACCGACCCCGCTGCTGGTGGGGGGTGTTTTTTTTTTTTCCCTTTCGGCGTGGCAGGACAGCACAGGGCAGGGCAGGGCAGTGGCAGGGAAATAAATGGGAACCCGGGAAAGAAAAAAAAAAAAGCTTCGATGGGGCTTCTAGACACACGCACACACCACGACTCATGGCAGCGACAGGGAGTCATTCTTCCGGCCGCGAGTGGTGCTGATCACATCATTTCCCCTGTTGCTACTGTACCGCACAGGTCGTATCAGGTTCCAAACCTGCGCAGCCCCCATGAACGGACGCGGCTCGTTTGGGAAACCAGCGGCGCACACTTTTGGAATCGGAACGAAGGCTCTCTCACAGACAGTTCCTCGCCTGCCCGATGGCCGCATAAGCCAGAAGATGCTGGACCACGGCGACGCCGTTCGTCAGTACGGCGGCGAGGAGTTCGCAGGTAAAACAGGCACCAGAGTTTCATCCCGGCATCCTCGATTTGCCCGCAAATGGCGCCTTGGGTAAGCATGAGGTCGGCTTGTTCCGCCAAATTAAGCCATGGCTTGGCTGACTCGGTCGGCTGTCCGAGGCTAGCACCGCTCTACCACTGGCATGAAGCCCGCCAAACTTATCCGTTGCGTCGAGGTAAGGTAGCCTGCTAGGCAATCCGCTCCCGAGATGTACAAGTTGGGCTGCCCGTCAATCATGGGCCTTGCCTTATCGGAAGAAGGCGTGAAAGAGGCTTGTCTTCCTGACGTCGTCCACCCTGTTCTTGGTTCAACTTGTCATCGGGATCCACAAATCAATCTCTTTGACAGTTATTCCCGTCAATTACTGTATCGCTTTCTAGCACTTGGGGGATATGAAAACTTTTTTCCCTTGATTTTTCCGTTGCAGGCGCTCATTCGCAGGGTTTGTCGCCGCCGTAGCCGCCACCATTGTTCTAACGTGCTCTTCAATCCACGACTCCGAGGACGTGAGAGGGCGGGGAAGGCAGAAGAATGAAAATTCAGATCTTGCACATCTCTCAATCACAACGTGACGCAGCGCTCATCACGCAACACAAACAGGGCTCTCGAGGACAGAGCTAGGCGACAAAGAGGCATTAACGGGCCAATCAGGCCCTGATTCATGCCCCTGGCGACAGTTTCAAGACCCTCTTTTCTGTGGTTATCAGCTTTCCACATCGCCGCGGCTTGACCAGAGCGTCGCCGTTCATCACAGCGTGTTCGGCACCTTGGCAGAGCCAAGCGGGACCCCTTCCAACAAAGAACAGCCCTGCAAGGCCCCCACCGTCCTATCTTGGGTCTTTGGGTCTTTGGGTCTTGACTTACTCGTCACACCCCTGGTGACTCGACCGAGTCCATGCGCACGTTGTCGTGTGCTGCTGTGTGCGGCCGCGCACCCCCCACCATTGACGGGTACCAGGGGACCATTGCATCAGTCTGATTAACTAAAATCATCCGTTGGTACTGTACATATGCGCTGCACGATCCTGAACCACGTCGCCTGGGTACATTCTCGTACATAGCCTCGTCCGGTAAGACGGGGAGCAAATCGTCAATTGTTATCGTCCCAGGCCCACCGGAGCCGATCTGTGCCGGTTCTTCTTCTTCCTCTTCCCCTTCCTCCTTCTCTCGCTTCATCCATCTTCCCTCGGTCTCACTCTCCCATCTTTCTATTCCACCTGCATTCCCCAAGCTGAACGCAGATATCCAAATCTTGACGGCAGGTGAAACAGTACCTTTCACTTGGCCGAGATGCCGTCTTTCAACCCTTTCTCGACCGTGACAGGTCGGCACTCTTACAGTTTATTTGATATCCGGTAAGCTGGCACCCGAGACACCACACCCTTGTCCCTGATAAGGGAACCCTTGGGAGGGGCAACTGGACTGACACTTTTTTTCTTGCCAACAGCCTGGACAACGACTTTATTGTTTTTCGAGGCAATGAGCATGAATCAACTGGCCAGCTGTTGAAGGGTGTTGTTGTACTTTGCCTCCCGTCCTCGCTCCGTATTGAGGATGTGCACCTCCGACTCGTCGGTACTCTACGAATCTCGTAAGATCATCCCCACGTTCCTATTGCGAGGCCCCAATCATCCGCCGCCACAACCAGCGCGTGGCCGACCTTTCGCTGTAGACATTGCTGACCGATTCCATAGCGCCCCCGGCGTTTCAGGCCAGAAGATTGACAAGACGTCGACGCTTCTCGAGCACCGATGGCCCTCTTTTATCGGTGGCCATGGCAAGAGCATGACCCTACCAGCAGGCAACTACGAGTACCCTTTCGAATACATGCTACCAGGTGACGCGGCCGAGAGTCTCGAGGGCATCCCCGAAGCCTCCATCACATACCGCTTGAAGGCGACAGTTGGACGGGGTAAGCTGGCGTACGATTTACATTCTTACAAGCATGTCCGCATTATTCGGACACTGGAACCCGGTGCGCTCGAGTTCCTCCACGCCATGAGCGTCGAGAACATTTGGCCAAACAAGATTGACTATTCGATTGTCATCCCGCAGAAGGCCGTTGTGTTCGGCGGACTCGTCGACATGGAGATGCGCTTCTCACCGCTTCTGAAAGGCCTGGAGCTGGGCGACATTACGGCCGTAATGGTCGAGATTCGCGAGACGTGTGCTCAAAGCCCTTCTGGCTACACCGGACGAGAACACAGAGTGGAGAGGGAGGTTGCGACATGGAAGTTCACAGTAGATCGAGATGAGTGTTGGCAGGACATGATTGAAGATACTGGCCAGGAAGGATGGGCCATGACGAAGAAGCTGAGCCTCCCACGGCGGCTGCGTCAGTGTGTGCAGGACTTCAACTTGCACGGCATCAAGATCAGGCACAAGATCAAGCTTACTGTCGCCCTGCGCAACCCCGACGGGCACATCTCTGAGGTAAGCTTTCTGCTGTATGGAAATGTTGCAAACGCGGCATCAGGGCTAACCACTTGTATAGCTACGTGCCACCCTCCCGATCTCCATCTTCATCTCTCCCAACATGCCCTTGGATGAGCAGGGCAATCTGCTGGAACAGGCTCCCGGCGCTGCTGGCAGCGAACGAGATCCTGGCTCCGTGGCGCCACCCGGATATGGAGAGCATGTTCTGGATCAGCTGTACGAAGATGTCGACCCTAGTGGCTATTTCACTCCAGGCCTACGCACACCCGGAATCATGACCCCTGGTGTACAGTCTGGTTTCAGCAGTCCATTCTACGCCCAGTCGCGTGCGGGATCGAGCGAAAACTTGTCGGCCTTGACGCACAGCGCGCCTGTCACGCCAGCTGCCCTGGTTTCGCGATTGACTGATGTCTCTCTGGACCCATCTCGCAGGAACTCATCCTACGGCTCGCTTCACACGGCCTTGGCATCGGGCATGTGGTCGCCAACATCAGCCCCGCAGGGTGTCACTCCACGATCAGAAACGAGGAGAAACAGCGAGGAAGACGACTCTGGAAGGACCTCGCCTGAGCATCTCAACATCGAGTTTGCGGGACTCAACCGGGTACCCAGCTACGATACCGCTGTGCGGACACCAGCGAGGTCAAGGGCTGCGACAGGCCCAGAACTGGTACCGGATTATGTCACTGCCCTCAATGCGCCTCGTGCACCACCCGTGTCGGAGTCTCCTCCCGAGGCCCTGACGCCCGTTGCCGAAGAGGTCACTATTGAGAATGTCACGCACCCGCTGTCGCCGCGGACAGCGCACTCCATCACCCAGTCACATGAAGACCCTGCCAACCACAGACGACTGCATTTGGTGCAGGCGAGAGGCCAAGTCTTCTAATGTTGACTCAATTCGGCAATTTTTTGTACATGTATGAGTTTTTACGATAAGATATCCTGCATATGTTGTGGAGAAGGGATTTGTTTTCGGCGCATTGGGAACACTTGTCTAGTATGACAGTTATTTTGGAGTTTTCTGGATTTGTTCTTCACTCCAGTCGGGAAGGGATTTAGAAACGGTTGAGCTCATGCTCTCATCGATTTGGTATTATGTTTGGCGACGACTTGACAATCACGGGGTTCCTTGTGGCACAATCTGGTGGACATCTACGGGAATTTTGAACATGGGGACATATATATTTCTTGCCTCGTCAATGAAGCTCTACTACACATGCAAAACTTCATCACAGTGAATGGGTGACCACAAGCCACATGACTTTGAAGCTGTCATTACCCCAGTAGTGTTTACAAAAAGTCTAGAAAGCGCCTGTGAATAATCTCTGAAAATTGTCGAGATCTGGAATATTTCCCCCCCTTTTTTCACCCGTGCAACGAGCGATGAGGATATCAACAACAGAAGTAAACATTTCTGCGTTCACTACGTGTTCGTAGTACCGCTCATTTTGCTAACCACTTCATGCGTAACAACAGTGAACACACTCCATATTGGACATAACAGAAGCTCCACGGTGGCTTGAGGCGATCTTCAGGAGACGAAGCAAGTGGCGGTCAAAATCAAGGTCGTTAGCGTAGCATAGCCACAGAGCGGGCTTGAGTGGCATGGCGTCACAGGAGGACGTCCCTTGGATTCCATTTGGCCGAGCAGAAAGAGAACAATGCCAAAAGGAGAACCAGAAGGAGGACACAAGACGCTCTCATTGGCCGACTGTGAGTGGAGAGCGTGCCAAGATCGGAAGGGCATTGATGGCGGTGCGTTACAGCAATTAAGCACTGATCGATGCTGGGTCCGATTGGGACTGGTGGCAAGGCACAGCGAGGATCAGGAAAGCTTGTCCTCGGAAATCGAAGACAAGCCCCCGGTCCTTGTTTTAGTTTCCCTTGCTGTGGTAACTCAGGTAGATTCAGATAAAATGGGTGCGCAGATACGTGATTCCGATGCTGGAAATTGGTGGTTATGATCTGGGTTTTGACATTTATGGCCTACGCGAAGAGAGGGTTCGTGTAAGACACCTGAAGAGATGGATTTCAGGCAAGGCCTGGCACAGACGGAAATCCAGAACTAGCCAAGTCTCGCTTCACTTTTGCATTATTTGTCACGATCCACGAGGAGACGTGATCAGGTTATCCGTAGCGTAGATTTTTTCAGCCCAGCAAAAGGACTTGAAACTAAGGGTGCGCTGAGTCTAGTTGCTTTTGGAGCCCGCCCCGGAAGCTGAGATATCCAGGGACCTCTGACGTCACACGCGCAAGCTCAGGCGACCGAAGAAGCGCGGGGGGGGCGTCAGAGTGAGTGGCCCACGTTCCAACACGGTCAAGTTATTGGTTGAGGGTGGTTTTGCTTGTTGGGGGGCAATCATGGATTTTAGGGGTCTTCTTGGGCTTTCCTCTATCTAACCGCCTTAATCAATGTAAATCACGGGGAAGAGATGGGCACGTCATGACTACTTAAGACGCCAGTTTCCTGCTTTGGTCGGCTGTTGTAGGACCACTTTTGTTGGTTATTATCTCTTTCGCCCTCTTCATACCAAGCCGGGAGATTTCTTACTTCAGCGTACGCGAGTACATTAATACCAAGCAACAGGTGAGTTGAGTTGCGTTACAGCACTTTCCTTTTGTATCTCCTTGTGCAGCTGCGTCCCCCGCCAACATGGGAATGTGGAGTCTGCGGATTCGTGTTCGCGATTACGATATCCGACGACATGCCCCGATGCGGCCGGACCGCAAGCGGGCTCTGTTCAGAAAATTTTACAGGGTGCTGCGAAATGCGGACAGCAAGCTCCTGTGGGCCTACGAGCCCAAACAAGGTGTCTCGTCAGGGACAAAATACTAATATCGCCCGTTTTGATCACTGGTTAGGATTATGGTTAGTCTATTCAGCGATTAAAACGGTGATATTACTGTTTTATTCCTTTTTAAAAACGGTGGGTGTGCTGCTAGGTACACAAGGTCAGGTACCGACCGACTGTACTGCAGCGCTGGGCCAACTCTTGGGACCGCTTGTGGTGGTGCCCATGTGCCCATGTGCCCATCCCACTCCACACGTCATTTCGCTGCGACCTCTCGTCCCTCCTCGTGCGAGCTGCATCGTCTGGTCATTTCACGTCACACATCGAGCGCAGTGTCCAGTTTGCTAACTTGGCGTCATCGATCCAAGGCGTACATAAATACCTATTCAAACGACTGGGAAGCCAATTGCAATTCCCATCCAAACGCAACCGAAGACGAAGCTGGGCTGCACTCTTGACTTGCCCGTCCGATAATACGAATCGACCCCCAAAAGTAGACCCCTGTTCTGCTGCTACCCCCCTCTCCCCGCCAAGACTGGCCTCCCATATTAACTCGACGGCAACCGCTCATTTCCGTGCGACTCCTTTTGCACCATGTCTGCCGTAACCTCACCTGTGGTGTCCGAGATGCCTTCCCGGGCGACGACTGGTTTGAGCGACGATGCGGTCCCCGAGGCCGATCCCTCCACTGTACGCAACCTCCTGGGCTTGTCGGAATTCCGCAAAACGTACAAAAAGCTGATGGCATACAGACCGCTGGCCTGCTCGCCGAGCGCCTTCAGGCGTGGAAGCACGCCGTCGGGTATCTCGAGGACTACATTGGCGCGATAGAGAAGATCCACGGCCGCCACGCCAAAGAATATGAGAAGGCACTCAAGGTAAGACTGGCATTTCCCCCTCTCGAACTGCTGCTCGAGAGCTGCCCTCAGCATGCGTACAGACTCACTAACTTGCACCCGCAATTTAGACAATTTCCTCCCCCCTGAGGGAGGGTCACCACTTCGACCAGAGCCTCGGCGGCATGGCAGGCTTCTTCGAGAATATGCGCTCCAACACCCAGTCCCTTATCAACACAAATCTCGAGACCGAGAAGAGCCTGAAGGGCTCCGTCCTCCCTATCCTCGACCGCCTCCACAAGGAGGTCAAGCACAAAGCCAAGGAGCTGGCTGCCGGTGCGCAAAAGGGTGCCAAGGAAATCGAGAAGCTCCGCAATACCACCCAGAAGCAGATCGAGCTCCTGGGCCAGCATACCGCCTCCTTCGACTCGGCCGGCGGGAAGCTCACCGGCCACGACGACCCCTACGTCATCCACCGCGGCGTGCTGCACCGGCTCAGCAACCAGGTGATTGCCGAGAACAATCACCACAATGACCTGATTGCCGTACAGACCAACTTCCAGACCTTCGAAGCCCACGTCGTCGAAGTTATCCAGCAGGCCATCGAGGCCTTTGTCCAGCTCACGGGTGGCCAGGCGGAGAAGACGCGCGCCCTCTACTCCGACATGCTCGGCACGATCCAGTGCGTGCCCCGCGACTTTGAGTGGCAGAACTTCTCGACCCGCTGTGCCGACCGCCTGGCCAACCCCAACGATCCCCCTCGCTCCGTCGAGGCGATCTCGTTCCCTAACATGGAGCACGCCGCCACCAAGCCGCTGATCGAGGGCTCGCTAGAGCGCAAGTCGCGGAACAAACTCGCCTGGGGCTACCAGACGGGCTACTACGTTGTCACGCCGTCCAAGTTCCTGCACGAGTTCAAGGATTCGGATAACACCCGCCAGGACCCCAAGCCCGAGCTGTCCATCTACCTGCCCGACGCCGTCATCGGCATGCCCAGCGGCGAGAAGTTCAACGTCAAGGGCAAGGACAAGAGCAAGACGATGAGCAGCAAGCTGACGGGCTCCTCCGAGCTGTCCTTCAAGGCGCACACGGCCGCCGACGCGCAGAAGTGGTTTCAGGTCATCTCGGGCGTGGCCGGCGCCACCGGCCCGGTGGTGGACCCCACTTCGCCCGTGGTGGCCGACTCGCCCACCTCCCCGGTCGCCGAGAGTCCGGACGCCAAGATTGACGGCACGCTGCGCCAGAGCCCGCCTCAGCCCGCCATGTCGCCCGTTAGCGAGCACAAGGAGCAGGAGGCCGGCGTCGTCGGCGGAGGCGAGAGCCTGCCAGTTAGGGAGAAGCCGACCGCCTTGTAACGGAAGCTTTGCCGGAACTACGTATGCCTTTCTTAGCAGGGGAGATGATGGGGTCTTGACTTCGTGACATGTGTTTGAAGAGGCAGTGCTGAAATGGGCGCGTGCTAGCTGTTTGTGATATGGGAGACGTGGGACGCGAAGCCATTCGGTGTTTTGATAATGAGCAGCAGTCTTATTGGTGTCTGGGACGATGCATAACAAGTGGCTTGTCTAAAGTCCACGCATCCGGAGATGTAATCACAGGGGCCTGAAAAGACCCCGTCTAACTTAATAACAACTAATTGCCTCTTCCAACGTAGCTTCACATCTCTCGACAGACCAATCATTGATGTATCGGTCACAGTCCGAACGAGAAACAGATCAGCCTCTGCGTTGCAGAGCCACCTAAGCCCATTGAAACCCCCTAGGACGAGACGTGCAGGCACCCCGGGGGGGCTCGCCCACGCTGCTGGGGCGTATGGCGCCGTATTCTGGGCTGATTACCCAGCGCAGCGGGCGAACTAAAAAGCAAGCCCATTGCGCCCAGCTCGAGTTGCTTTTTCCTTGAGCGGGGGGACTAGACGAGAACACTCGGCAGTTCTCTAGCATTTTGTTGCACCACAGTGGCGGGAGCATGGGATTCGTGGAGAGACGGGGGCTTGGGGTCAGGCCGGCCAGCCAGTCAGCCAGCCAGCCAGTCAGTTAGTTCTGCCAGCCTTTGCTCTTCCTTTCCTCCACTTTGGGTTTTCCCCGTGTCTCTCCACACACGACCGCAGATAGCATCGCCATGTGTCGGCGACGAATCACAACCCGTCCCACAGAGGGATGTGCCGCGCCATGCACCTCGCAGGAAAGGAGACGAGGCAATCGCAAGGCGGACCCGGAAATGGCCTTCGGTGAGTGGGAGCGCTACTGCTGGCCGCCGCCGCTGCTGCTACGAGAACAGCGAGGCGTCCAACCACCCCCGTCTAGTCGGATGAGGGACGGCGAAAGGCAGCGAATGAAAGAGCCGCGTCCTCCCCTTGTATCTTGGTCGTGGAGGAGGGAGAAAGGGAAGGGGGAGGGACGGGGAGAAGACATTGGGCTGCCCCAGGACCGAGGGCTTGGATAACTCGGCACTCACCGAAGCGATGCGGGTCGACATGATGCCCGTGAGATGCCCATGAAGTCCCCATGAGGTCCCGGTCTGCTGGGCTGGAACGAACTCGGGGGCTCTTGCAGCCTGGTCTTTGGGGGGGGGAAGGTGCAGGGAACAAGGGTGTTTACCATTAAACCCCTCCCCTCCCCCGTCTCTCTCTTTCCCACCCTCTCCAAAGACAAAAAAGCAAAAACATCCTGCGAGCTGCATATGTACGCAGCACGCTTTTGTACAGATTGAGTCCGGGGAACGACGGCGACACGCAATCTGTCTTACCGGGCTTTGTTGTAGAATTTGCTTTTTCCCCCTTCGTCTTCCTCTTTCCCTTTCCCTCTTCTCGTGCTTCTCTAGCAAAACCAACGAGGCTCCGAGCTGCGCCCAACTCACTCCATATTCCCCTCCCATTGGACCGCGCTGTATCGATATGCGACCGGCCTGGAACGACTTCACTGTTTCTTTCTTTTCTTCCCCTCCCCCCCCCTCTTCTTCTTGTAGTTTATGTCCCCACCCCCTGTCTGTGTAGTACAAATCATGCGACGAAAAGAAAGAAGAAAAAAGGCGTGGACGACACAACTGGGAAGCTTTCTTAAACACTCGGCCATGTGCGCTGGCAAGGCAAGGCAAGGCAAGGTAGGGGACGCAATGAGGCTGAACCAGGGTCCTGGGGCCGTCAGTGGAAGAGAGAGACAGGGAGGCGACTCTGGCCCTCTCAAGGCGTCGTCCGTGCGGACGGGCCAGGCGCAAAAGCCCATCATGAATGGACTGTGGTGCGCGGTGCAATGCGACCTGCGAGCCCATTCCCCAACACTTTGTTGGATCATATCATGACCCTCCATGGATCATCCACGCTTCTCTGCATGCATAACGTGCCATTGGGCCTTTTTCCCTCCTCCTTCCCCAGAGGCTAGGCTGGGCTGGGCTATCCTCCTACATGGCCACCCACCTTCAGAAGTATCGTCGCGGTACGGTGTGAATTCGAACAATGACAGCAGCATCAAGAGCCTGCTCACCCACGCAGCCACTGTCCTTCCACTACTCGGCAGCCACGCGGCCGACATCTCATCACTCGAGACGAGGCGATTGGTGACCGGGTGGTGATTCGTTTCCTTATCCACACAATCATCAGATGAATGTCACCGAATGCCCTTCCTCCTCTCTCTCTTACTCTTCAAGGTCCCCCATGAAACAAGGGAAAGGCTCTAGCCCTGCTGGCGTGGCGTGCTCTCGCGCCGACTCGCAGAGGGTGGCAGAAACACCACACCCCGAGCATGCTAGCCAGCCCAGCCCAGCCCGGTTCCAGCCCTGCCTTGCTGACCACCTTGCCATGGTGCCTTATTGATCAGCCCCCCTCCCTTCTTCCGCTGCCGCGCTCCCTCTATCTGATTAGGACGAGCGATGAGGCATCTGCATTGGAGCACATACATAATGAGGCTCTGGAAGCCCGCCCAGGCTTCCAATGAGGATGGGTCCCCAGAAGGAATGCGACATGGAGTCGGACAAGACGCTACATGATCGCTGTGCATCTTAAACGAACCTCTGTCTCCCCTTCCTCTAAGCGACCCGTAAAACGCTTTTTCTCATAAAAGCTATCCATTGATGCTGTTATTGCTCGGTCTATCCGCGAGTTCCGAACCAAGTCAGATGCACTGTTCGTTACATCTCCTTCGAGGCCATCGCTGCCCATAGGACTGCTTCAAACCTCCCCAATTTTTTTTTACTTCTTTGCCCTTCTTTCGTTGTTGCGAATCTGCTTTGCACCATGACGAAGCCATGGAAGGAGTTTCGACAGGAGATTGTGCGGCTGTACATCCAGGAGGGCAGGACCCTCCGTGATGTGCAGGACATCATGCGGCGGCATCACAACTTTAACGCATCGTATGTAATCCCGTTTCCACAGCATTGCAACCGTGTCCCCTCGTGCTTCGTCGTCATTGGGCGTGGGCACTCTGCAGTCGATCCGGCTAACGCTGACGTGTTCTTCAGAATCCGTTCATATAGACAGCAGTTTGATCACTGGGGTGTCGGCAAGTACAAGTGCAAGAAACGGTCACGGGGCAATGACCTCGCTGTTTCGAGCGTCAAACAACCGCCGTCGCCCCCAGTCACCCCAATGCTGCCACCGATGGGGAATCCCATCCACGACCAAAAGCACATGGTCGCCGTTGGGCCCCCAGACTCCGCCAGTGTTGACAACGGCTGGCCAGCCTCGGGCAGCGGCAATCCCTACGAGAGGGAACACCGTCACGGCCGAAGTCATTCTGTGACACTGCCTTTCTACCATTCCTCTGGTGCTGTTGCTCTCTATGTAGGCACCAGCCCGCCAGAGCGTCCATACCATCCGTCGAGAGCTTCGCTGCCTATGATGTCCACCCTCGTTGACGAGACTGCCTCCGGCTGGGTGAATGCTCGAGCACAATTTGCGCAGAGTGACGCCCCGCATCGAGAGCCTTCTGTGCTGTACGTATCCTCCTTGCGCCTACCCCGTAGCTCATGCCGGGACTGACAGCCCCAGTTGCTCCCCGAGAGATGCGCCTTCTTTGGCAGTGGCCCGAGAATACTTACCTTCGGTCTATCAGGGGCACAAGGCAGCCTTTGAGGATGACCCCGACTGGACCGTTCCACGGTCTGGGATGTACTCTTTGACAGGCAGCGATACCCCCTATCACCATGACTCGATCCTAAGTTCTCGGCCCCGATCTATGCACACAGATCTGTCCTCGACACCTTGCAGCCTGGTGGCTGCGAAAGGCTATGCAGCATCAAATCATCTGCCTCTTGATAGGATCAACATCTTCGGTCGTAACGGGTGAGCTGCGGCCCGAGGCGAAGGCTCACAAGAATCTCCTTCATTGTACCTTTCTACTTGTGTCAACGGGAGCGGGATTCCAAATATGTAACGTGACAATGGTTTGTTTGGCTGGTTCGGACATTTTTGGGGTTTATAACGATTGTAACTCGGCGGTAATGGATAGAAACGGTATCAAGTATGACTTCATGAGAAAGTTTTGCAATTTTTTCTATTAACGTCAAAGTCTAGCCTGCATTGTGCTGTACTACGTTCGGGTTCAACCACGTCACCTAAGCGTGCATAGCAACGTCGTGGCCAACAGGATAAAGGACCCATGAGGCGCGTAATCCACATCTTCTACTAGAACCAATCGTGTAATGTCGCTGGGCGGGCAATCTACAAACCTGGGAGCAACGTAAGCAGTTATTCCTGGAAAAACGTGGCAAACAGAAATGTGATATAGTGTTGGGGTATCAGTAATAAAGTGCCTTGTCACAGGCGATATCATCAATGCACATGGCTAAGTTGACCGTCGTGATATTGAAGCATCATGTAAGAGAGTAGGTGAATGAGAGTAAGTGAAACGAACCTTTCATACGCTAATCAGAAACGAATTTCGCTGCGCAAGATGCTGATCTTCCACTGGTCAGCGATGTCGTTGGATCAGCCCCCAGCTTGCAGACACATCCAAGAGATCAGAAAAATATGCGGAACACTTTGTCTTCGTCGCGTGAGCTCGGACATATGCTTGTCTTTTTATTCGCGTTCATCATGGAATAGGCTGTGAACTGCAGCTGGAGAGCACAAATCGAGTTGACTCACGATTCAGAGAGCGCTTGAATTATCTGATGTCTGTTAGCAATGGCCTTGATAGGACATGATACAAACAAAAAATTATAGTGCAAGTTTTCAGTTAAGCATGAATGGTAATAAGGGTTTGGTGTCTGCATCGAAAACTCGAATAAGACTCGTCATCTGAAATCATCAGGAAGACTTTGAGATGGTGAAGAAGAAGAAATGGCAGCACGTACCATAGAACAACGCTGTATACGTTTCAATTAGTTGCGACATTGTACCATGCTAGCACTGCAACTTGATGTTAGCCAGCTGAGCAGAACATTTATATCAAGTCGAAAGCGCAGAGCATCGCTGATCAGTGGGCGAGGTTTTCTAGGCCTGCCGCAAAGTGGCTTATCTATGCTCATGTGTTTTATTCGGAGCCCAGTGCCGCTTCATCACAAAACGAGGCTGATATGAAGAAAGCGTTATCGCATACCTTGCTAGATGTCTTCGATGCAGTTAGCAAGAGTTATCATGCAGTAAGTGCATTAAAAGATGGATGAAGGGGTGTAGATCAGAAATAGCCATTTAATATCTTCAACGAAAAACTCAGCCGGTAATTTCCAGCGTATATTGTAAAGAAAATGATCATCATAACACGGGTGGCAGGAGCAAAAGGGTAAGAACCTACCATGAAGAAATTTTCAGAGTAGCAGATCCACTCATGGCGTCGTACATCATGCCCACTCGAGCTTGAAGCCTATTGTGCTGTCAGCGCATGGTCTCGAGATTTGTCTTGCAAAAAGAGGAAGCGTGAAGCAAGTCATTCAGACTGACGTGTAAAACTTCGGTTTCATTCCAATTGGTCAAAGACTCTAGTTTGCGGTTTGTAGTGTCATCACATGCATTGGGGATGGAGAGGAAGCGCGAGAAAAGAAGAGATTTTCTTACCTTGAGAGTTGGATGCGGTTTGCAGGATGCTGGAGGAGCAAGAAAGCTTGAGAAAAAAAAGTTGAGAACAAAATAGCTATCATGTGGGGAATGAGGTTCGTATTATGTAAGCTGGTCACGGGACTTCGTGTCAGCGTAGGGCGTTCACGCAAAGTGCTTAACACGACCGAGACAGCCAAGCCTGTGCTTAAGCGCGTCCATGCTTAGGGGCTCGTACACCTACCCTCAACCAAGCCGAAATGCCAGAAATTGCTGAAGGTAGAGGAAATCACCGCTGCAAGCTTACAATTACTGACGTAGACAGTTGCTCGAATCGTTCATTTCTTGCGCCAGACATCGATTGGCAAGCGCATAGTCAATGCAAGCGCCATCGATGACGGCAATGTCTTTGGAAAGGTCGGCACAAGCGGTGCGGAGGTGACCAAGGCACTCAAGGGAAAGAAGGTGAGCCTAGTCAGTGCCTCTCACCGTGGAGTCGAAAGACTGATAAGTATAGGTGGTTTCCGCAGGCAGTCAAGGAAAATACTTTTGGTAAGTCCATGAATGTGCTGATCCGGCCTAAACTTTTCGCCAACCAAAGTAGGATCACATTTGACAAGCCGCCCCATTTGGTGATGCATTTCGGAATGTCAGGTATGTTCATCACATTCTCATTGACGAGCTCCGCTAATGAGCCAAGGCTGGATCCACATCCGAGGAGAAAAAACCGCGTACACGAATTACTCCAAGAAGCTCAAGGACGATGAACTTGAGAACTGGCCTCCTAAATACTGGAAGTTCCATTTCGAAACTGATGGAAAGCCGGCAGTAGAAGTCGCGTTTACTGATCCTCGGAGGTTTGGACGAGTAAGATTGGTGGACTGTCCGGGTGCTGAGATTCGGCAACATTCACCACTTGTGGAGAACGGGCCAGACCCTGTCGTTGACAAAGACATCTTCACTCAGGCATATCTGCAGGACAAGATGAAGAGCCGGCACGTGCCCATCAAAGCACTACTTCTCGACCAGACCATGATCAGTGGCATAGGAAACTGGGTGGCGGACGAGACGCTGTATCAGGCGAAACTTCATCCGGAGCAGTACTGCGACTCGTTCAGCGACTCCGAGGTGAAGACGCTGTACGAGTCGATTCGCTACGTCTGCCAAACAGCGGTGGACAAATTAGGCGACTCAGACCAGTTCCCCGAGCACTGGCTCTTCAATTACAGATGGGGCAAGGGTGGAAAGTCGGCCGCACAGGCGTTGCCAAACGGGGAGAAACTCGCTTTCATGACGGTGGGCGGCCGCACAAGCTGCTACGCCCCGGGTGTGCAAAAGAAGACCGGCGACGTTCCTCCAAACGTCAAGACTGAGGTGATCGAGCCAGATGACGCCAAGGTCAAGACTGCTTCAAAAGCGGGACGCAAGAGGAAGGTGAAGTCGAAACCGCAGTCCGATGCTGACAGTGCAGACGACGCTCCTCCTAGCAAGAAGATCAAAACAGAGCCGGTAAGGTCCGAAGCGAAGAGCAAATCACGTTCCATGTCTCAAAGACCTGTTAAAGAGGAAACGCAAGTGGATAATAGCCGTCGGCGGTCGAGTCGCTTGAGGAAATAGATATTGATGGTATTCCATCGACTGTTTCAATGTTGAGTAGAAGTCTGGCGCGACATCTGAGGAGTTTGTTTATAAGGTTATACTTGGTAAAAGTACATAGCCCGCGCTGTTCTCGAGCGATTTCCAGCAATTTTGTATTGGAAGCCTTTTTACAATAAGCCCAAACTACCTATCGTTCACAGAATCAGTTCTATCGATGACACTTCAGTGACACATGCATGCTGGTTTATATTTGCCTTGAGGCGTAGGCGGAAGCTGATAAACCATAGTTCTTCTACAAAGTTAAGTGTTCTCATCGACAACGTAGTCGGCTTTGCAAACCACCCCTTCCTGGGGTCAGACGCTGTGATATTGTGTGGTCGTGAAGCATTGCCCTGAACATAGTCCACATCAATGTAGTTCAACGAGTGCAATTGGCATTTGAACAGTCTCATAAGTGTGCCTATAGGCGAGTACTGATGAATGGAGAGATCTCACAACATAACTAAGAAACCCGTCATCTTAGGGTTGTGGGGCTTGACGCGGTAAAGCGTGTTTGCTCATCTCAAATCCTATCACCCATACGTAATATGAAAGTGATTTTGTACGTGGAAAAGCTTTGTGACCAGTAGGGCAATAAAAACGGCGCCACGTTGAGAAATATTTATTCCCATCTAAAAATGTTGTGTACAAACGCCGGCTAATTCCACGGCCTAGAAGCAACGAATGCCTGCAGGGTTGCGTCATGGCACCCCGAAGACCAACTGCAATAAGGGACCTAACTCCATATATGATGAGACGAAAACCGCAACCATGCGTGTCCTTCGCGCAACCAAGGAAACGAAAGTAAAAATCCATGCGCATCTAATAAAGGCGCTTCTTTTGCAAGTCAAGTGCTCGCAAACAACAATGGGTATCAATATGCCTAGAAGCTGTAGTGCCTGCCTGGAAGCAATGCTCTGATGCCATGTACGAAAGGAGAACCTTGTTTTTGTGATAGAACCATGTTTTGAATCCCGCTAAAGTGTCAAGGAAATGGCGCGCTGTTTCCTCGTATATGGTATTTGGCGCAAACGTGTTGATGGACTAAGCCTATTGGTTTAAGACGAGATCTACTCGAGCTCGAACAGAAAGCCGACGGCGTACCGGTAGCCATTAGTGGTTGGGGTAACAGGGATGATGGTGAGGATGTTGGTGAATCGCTGGCCACTCTTCTTGTAATTTGTGAGCTGCATTTGGATTTCATCTTGCGCAGCGACAGCTTGGTGGAGGCGGTGCTTGGCGACCTTGTCAGCCCCGGAGATGGTGCAGGTCGCTGGATTCTTGCCGCGTGGTGCTTGGAGGAAGCGACAGTTGCGGCCCAGTACCTCACGCTGCGAGTAGCCTGTGAGCTCGCAGAAGGAATCACTGGCGTAGACGATTGGACAATCTGGCATCTGGAGGTCGCAGAGGATCAGGGCGACGGAGCAGTCCACTGGGCCGAGCTCGACCTTGGGGTTCGGACGGCCGATGACTTGAAGCTGCCAACCACACAGTTAGGGACCCTGAAAGATCGACAGTGCAGATTATGACGGAGTGACAATGGGTGGGAAAGTGACAGAATTAAGAAATGTGGTGGCGTACCAAAATAGACATCATGTCGAAGCCAGTGCCCGAGTAGAGACCGGGGTAAATGACAGGGTCTTGCACCTGTCGCCAGTTGCTGTTGCTGGTGACACCACCGTCGGCATTTTGGCTGCGCTGTTCGGGAAATTGATACTGGAGCACGTTAGTTTCGTTGCGACGTCGACAATGAGAGAAACGAGAGAGAAAACAATGTGAATGCTCTAACACAAGATAGTGGAACTGGTGGACGCCGCTTACTTCCAAGGCTTGGGTTTCCCACGGGTTCAAGGCTGGAGGAGCGCTGGATGTCATCGTAGCGAGTTCACGCCGGATAGCGTCGACGATAGAAGATGATAGGCTTTTTGCTGGATGGACAGGTTCTCGAGATGTGGTGAGGTTTCGTTGAGCGATGGGGGAGGAAGAAGCCGGGCTTCAACAAGTCGAGACAGCGGGCGAGGAGATTACAGATAAGTACGATCCGCCATCACCAAGCAGCAAAGCGACGAGAGTGGTGTTAGACAGAACGGGCTGGGTGGATTAGCCGGTAGTCGTTGGTAGGAATTTAGGGGGGCGGAGGAGCATGGATGAGCCGGAATAGTAAACGGGGTGAGGGAGAGCACGGAGTCAAAAAGGCTACGAGGATGGGCTCATCATCATCATCATCATCAGGCCGATAGATAACAAGGCCAAGAAAGGAAAATGGGGGAAGCACCAGTCACGGTCGCACGGGGCAGTAAGGCGTATCCGTCCATGGTATTTTCGCGCCGTAGGTACAAAGCGCCAGGCAAGGTGAAAGCCGGTAGTACACCTGGCAAAGCATGGGAGCAATGCAGAAAAAAAGTGGTCGCGGTGTGGGAATCGGCGGGCTGCCGCAGCGGCTCCTGGCTGTGATCGCCTGGCTGGGAGGTTTACCTCGAGATCGAAGCCCATCCATTCAGGGCCCTGGTCCTGGCCATCGCCCAGCGGTTCCCGGGATCCGGGTGTTAGTGCAGCAGTAGGAGGCGACGCAGAAGAACAGCCGAATGCACTAACAGCCGACGGGTGGGGGGCCCGGCAACAGCAAACCAAGCGTCGGGTGGCCTGCCCCAATTGGTCCGATGGCAAGGAAGTGGCGTCCCGATGCGCGATCGATGCGGAGGGCACTTAGCTTTCCCATGATCTCAGCAGCCGTGCAATCGCCCGCGCCATCGGTTCGAAACACCATCGCTGCCCGCCATCCGTTCGGCTAGCGGCCCCTCCAGAAGCCACATTCTATTTTCCCCATCCAAGCCTCTTGCATCGAGATGGATTTCCCCCACAGGCAGCCCATGCCGAACGCCTAGCATGACATCGTGGCCAACACACTTGCGCCCATTGCGGACGGGATCGTTCGATGAGCCAGGGTGAAAAGGCTTGAAAGTGGAACTTCTTGTCATGACCCTTCTAATATAGTACGGTATTGCACCATGAGCTTGATTATGGTTGAAATCCGGGAAGTGCCTCCCTGCAGTACCATAGGACGACACTATAGTACAATAACTCCATGCAATCTCACGATGTGTCTGGTCGTATTGGGACTAGCACAGGCAGCAAACTTATTCTTAGGAAAGCCGCGCAACAATCCCATCACGGTCCTCATCGAGATCCGTAGTCGAGTTCTAGACCACAATCTCGCTCTCTATTGACGACAAGCGTCCGAAACCTGTTTTGTTCCGCCCCCTCCCCAGTCAGCCGAGACCTGGGCAGTGAGAAGGCTCACGCTTGGTCCGTTTATTTCATTCGCACGGAACAAACATTCCTACGCTGACTTTGCGAGAAGCCAATCAAACATCGCGAGCAAAGGCAAATTAGCCTCACCTCCAGCTTCAAGAGGCAGGCCGCATGAAAAGAAAAGTTTCATTGCATCATCACCGCTGCCATCGTTCGAGGTGGAGTGCATCAGCATGCGGTAAATAGTCTTGTGTGGTGGCCAAGGCAGCATGGCATCACTCGTCGATGGCTCCTACAGTGCTGCCATGGCCCTTGAACTCTTTACGAACGGTGACCCAAGGGCCCGATCGGCAAAGGAGTTGTGAGGCGCTCAGAGACGTACTAAGGAAATCGTAGAGTATCTACTCTGTAGAGTCTCGGAGCTTTTGTGATTCCTAAAAGGTCCCCCAAACTCCACGGTGATTTATTCATTTCTACAAAAAATTCATCCATAATAGATCAATTCTTTAGGACAGGTTCAGAATTCCAGTTCCATAGTTCTGAGAGCATTCCAACCTGGACCCAGGAGCC
Organism: Paramyrothecium sp. XJ0827; assembly: GCA_020881915.1. Lineage (NCBI taxonomy): Eukaryota > Fungi > Ascomycota > Sordariomycetes > Hypocreales > Stachybotryaceae > Paramyrothecium > Paramyrothecium sp. XJ0827. Next base: position 1,812,472 of record JAJFPB010000007.1, on the reverse strand, counting down.
ACGCTGTTAAGCGAAGCGGAATCACATCTCACACAGTTTGGGCAAGCAGTTCTCTAGCCATTACCAGGTTGGCGGCTTTCTCGTGCATGACGCCAAACCAGCTGTCAAAGGCTTGCCTGCAGATTCCAAGTCTGGTGCCTTGCCCACTGGGGTAAGGTACCTTAGGTACTTTATATGATCCCCAGGGTCCGGTGGATGAAGCGCAGGATAGTTGTAGACTTGCATCTGCTCAGTAGCTCCTTGTATCTACAAGTAACACTGTAACTCTGGGCCATCTTTTTCGCGCCCCACTACCCTGCAAAATCGCGTCTCGCTTCAAGTCGCGTCTCGTCCACACATGCTATCTGTGATCTGGTAACTTACATCACGTTTCACCGATCCGGCAGTTCAATTGTCACAGCCTTTCGCTTGGCCAGGTGAAGGAAGCAGCACCGCCGAGCGCAGCATCCTATGTCTCGCCGGCTTGTCAACCGTTCCGGCCGGTCAGCCACTGCCATCGCCTCTCCCTCCACCGCCCGCGGGGCCATCTCCTCCGCCGCGCTCCCGGACTACGAACAGCCGGCATGTCCCCTTAGCGACTCCGGCCGCCGCGCACTGGGCGAGCTGTCCAACAACCGCGCTACCGCTTCCTACGACTCCATACTGAAGGATGCGCTGCGGCACCTTGGCAGCAGCGTGGGCGACATGCACGAGCGGCTCCGTGCACAACGCGACCGCCTCGCCAAACAGCGCAACACCAGACAGACGAAGGGTACGGATAAGTCCGCGGAAGAAGAGCGTCTCGAAGCCCATGTCGAAGAGCTTGAGAAGGAGGTGCTGAAGCTCACGGAGGAATCGGAGAGCGCCGTCCGCGGCATAATCGACATGCGGGCTGGACTCGAGGACGAGGCAGCCGTGCTGGGCGACATGTACACAACCGCGGCGACTGAAAACGACGAGACGGCTCCGCGCGGCATCCTGGAACCGTACCGCGCGCGGCGAGGCCGGAAGCTGGAAGAGTACGAACGAATGAGCATGCGCGAGCGGTACGCCCTTAACAACGACTACGCTGGCTTCAAAAAGCTCTGGCACGACGCCGCCGTGGGGGAGGACGGGCCTCCTCTACCCGACGCGTCTCGATGGTTCCGCCCCGACGGTCGACCCGTTATGAGCACTGCTGGCGGTGCCGGAGCCACAGGTCCCTCTATGGCGGACGATGAGGACATGGAGTTTGACGACGACATTGCCGTGGCTCGCGAAGTCGTCAGCACAAAATGCCCCCTTACGTTACGGGACATGGACGAGCCGTATAGTAACAGGAAGTGCAAGCACACCTTTGAGCGCGCAGCTATCCTAGACTATCTCCCTCCCCGAGAACGGGTGCAATGCCCTCAAACTGGGTGCTCTCAAGTACGATCCCTTCTATTTCCTTTTTTCCTCTCTTTCTTTTCTCGGCCTCAGGTCTACTTCTCAGTTTGCTACGTGTATTGGAACATGCTGCTAACCCAAGGCAATAGTACTTTACCAAGGCGGACTTTGCCAAGGACTTTTATCTCGATGAGGCTATGGTTCGCAGAATTCAGCGCCAGAAGGCTGCCGAGAACCAGACGGATGACGACAGTGAGGATGAGGACATTGACGGCGACAGCGAGCTCGCGGTAAATGCTCGCACTCGCAGACACAGTAGCAGACCGAGGGTTCCCAAGAGGGAGAAGATGGAGGTAGACGCCTGAGCGGCCGACGTGATTACGATGACGATAAATAGACGAAATGATACCCTTTGCTTCTATGCATCCATCATAAGACTGTCCCTGTACGAAGCAATGTGTCAAGGAGCTCCGAGCAGAATCATGAAAAGTAAGAGGAATGATATGATCTCAAAAAGCTTCCTGTTGAAGTCCCATGTTCCAGATCGATCTAAAACCTATGCTCCAAACTCCGCTTGCAGAAGCGAGATAAAATCCTTATATTACAAGAAATACGTGATTCGAGACACGCAATGGTACTGAGCGTAGACCATTAAAGAATCCAAAATCCCAAACCAACAATCAATGCGAGGTACTGGAATTGGCTCTTGAGTATGCCAGACGATGCGGCGCTGTCTGGGTCATCCGGCACCGTCGTTGCCGTGTACATGCCTGTCAAGGTCTGTGTCGAGCTCGCCCCCGTGGATGACGCCGAGGGTGCCGTGGTTGTGCTTGCATACAATGGCCAAGCCTCCGACGAGCTGTACAGAATGCCGTTGATGATGACGCCCTCGCCGTCAGCCAGCAGTTGCTGCGCATCCTCGTCGCAGGTGTCCCGCAGCGCTCGCACGTAGCAGGTCGAGTCCGGCATGCTGGGCAGCTCGGCTGTCTCTGTTGCGTTTGCGGAGCCCGTCGTGTTGTAGACCGCGAGGTCGACCCTTTCGCCCGTCGAGATGGAGCTTCCTGTGATTATGCGAGCAAAGACCTGGAATGCGGTCTCGGGTTGATACGACGGGATGGCATGGCCGGCCTGGTAAATGCGGCTGAATGAGAGGTTGCCGTACTGCCGTACGACTCCGCCAATGTACGAGTCGTTGACGGCGATCGGGGCGTAACCGGCTCCGATGAAGTTGGAGCCATATTGTTCGCCAACCTCGTAGGCGATCCTTTCTGCCACGGCCTCGCCGCCGAACCAGTGACAAATGTAGTCTCTATCGCCATACATGAGTCCAACCCGGACACCACGCTGGAGGAGGGCAGCCAGCCGAGGGATATTGCCACCTCTTGCGATGTCGCCTGTTTCGGCAAACTCGTAAAACACAACGCTGTTGCTCAGAGTATAGTTGATAGGTGAGCCAATAGCCCGTTGAACCTCCGCTTGGTTCAGATACTCCACGAAGTGCTGGGCTGGGACCGGGTCAGCGTAGGATGCAGCCAGGTCGTAAGGACTTCGTCCGGCCGCGTAGTACGGCAACGAGATTTGGTTGCACGACCTTTGTGCTCGGGAGCAGACTTCGTTGGTATCTTCGTCATCGCCCTCTCCGTCGGGGTCACGGCTTGCCACGGATGCCTTGCACTGCTGAAGCAAGTCCTTGCACCCACCATCCGCCGAATACCTAGCTAAGACGAATGCGGCCTCTGCGTTACTGATAGCTTTGAAATTATATGTGTTGTTAGTAGCAAAGACGGGATTTAGCGGGGTTTGAATCTCGTGGTCGACACATCCGTTCACGATACCCAGGGAGACCAGACGCAATTCCAGTGTCGAATTTCGACTCAAAGTTCCATCTAATCGTCTCTGATTTTGGTCCTCAAACGTCTCAGCAAATATTGGACCATATCTACCACCGTAGCTTTCGGCGAAGAGGTTGATCTCCATCACCTCGGCCCTGGAAGGCTCATACTGGGGAAGCGACGTGAGAACTCCTTGTAGGGTATGCCAAACTGCCATGGCGGCCAGTTCGGTCGTATTGACCGTCTGGCTGCTGTTGGTGGAGCTGAAGGTACCATTGATGGTGGCCCAAGGATAGGCGGCTTCATCGCGCAAGGGTGGTTCTTCCACTGTAGCATTGAGGACATCGTATGTGCCATTTCGGGGTATGTCATACGAGAATCCAACCTGGTTAGGCTGCCACCGGAGAATTAGCATCGTCATAAGGAATTCAGCGGCTGGGTTCGACAAACTTGGTCAATGTAGAGCATGTTGGATGCGCGATCCCATCCCCACTCACGGGCCGCCGTATCATAATCATTCAAGCCCTTCTCGATCACCTCACACGGTCCATTACCGGTGAAGAAGCCATACATAGAGCTCGAGCCGGGACCTCCGTTGAGCCATATCGTCAAGGTATTGGTCGGCTCACGAGCTTCAACGAACCAAAAGAAGAGGTTTGTAGAGTAGTCTCCCGGAATGTTGACCCAGCCGGTGTACTGGATCTGTGATTCGAAGGCGGTGGTGCAGGCGCCTACTGGTATTTTATAGGACACCGTCACGTTCTCGTCGCCGGGGGACTTGACGACAGTGAGATTGCGAGAGTCAACATCCTGGTTCACGAATTGAGCGAAGGTACGAGTTGCTTGCGTTAGAAGCGTTCCGGCGAGGAACAGCAGCGGTTGTTGCATAGCGCCCCCGTCTTCAAATCATGCTGTTCCTATGCACGAACTCCTTGTTGTAGAATGTGTGTGAGCGAAAGGATGAAATGTTTCGAAACCGCATGGGATAGAAAAAGAAAGGGGAAAAGGCCATGCGGAAACATGCAATTTGGATTTCCCCTAGAATAACAAGAAAAGGAAAACCCGTCAAGGCTGCACTGAAGGTTCCTAGGCTGGCTGACTTTCTCGTTGATCACTGGTGCCTGTAAGCGTGGGGCGGGCCGTTCCCCTTGCCTCTCCCCTGTGCCTACAGTAAGTAGCACGGCAGCGATTGTGTGTGGCTCAGGGCAGCCAAGGCAAACTTACTTTCTCAACCAATAAGGCTGACCAGCCATTTTCCGCGACTTGGTGGATTGAGCAGGTTCCTTCACACATGAATATACATGTATTCTTTAGACGATTCAGGCGACTGGCTATTGACACTTGCAAGGCGGGGAAACGTACAATGTTTTCCTGCTCTGCTAACTCTTGATAGTAGATCTATCGCATGGAAGGCTAGACCTCTGCTGCATATCTTACAGAATATGCTCACAAACTCACACAATCGCCCCCCTTGCCGAAAGTTAGCTCCATCTCAGATGAGATGGTCACCGATCGACCTCGGGTCTTGATTTCAATCTTGAGTACGATGTAATTTACACCACGAGTTGTGCATTTTGAGATGCGCAAGTTGTCTCATGGTTATGATTTTACATTGTTTTAATGTTACAACTGCCTCCAGACGGATCGATCCGCGAGCCTTGAGGCACTACATGTACAGCGTGTTGTATTGATACAGATTCGGAGCCACGCAGGTCAAGCCAGTCCCGCACTGCTAGCCCCTTCATTCGCTTTACACCCTCCGAATGGCAAAGAAGTAGTTTCCAACCTTTTCGCTCCCGCGGACTTCCTTCCAGCCCAGCCCAGGCACGTAGACGACCCCCATGACGCGCGGGCTGCCCCAGCCCTTGTCGACGAAGAACCGTCGCAGCTCGTCCTCGTTGATGTACTTGTTCCAGTCATGCGTGCCCTTGGGGACGATGCCCAGGATGTCCTCGGCCATCAGGTTCGTCGTGAACCAGCTCGTCCAGGTCCGCGCGATGGTGCTCATGACCAGCCAGCCGCCCGGCTTGACAAAGGGCCTCACGCGCTCGAGGAACTGTCCCGGCTGGTCGACGTGCTCAATGACCTCGAAGAGCGACACGATGTCGTAGCCCTGCCCCTCCGCGGGCACCTCGAGGTCCTCGATCGAGGTTTGCCGGTACGTCAGCTTGGCGCTCAGCGCCGGGTCCTTGCGCGCGTGCGCCTTTGCGACGGCGAGGACGGAGGGCGTGGGGTCGATGGCTGTGACGCGCTGCGTGGTAGCCAGGCGGGCGGCGCTCTCGGCGAAGATGCCGCCGCCGCAGCCGATGTCCAGGTAGGAGAGCGTCTCGGGGCGCGGCTCGAGCTGCGAGTCGAGGCAGGCGTTGATGAAGTCATGGCGCAGCGGGTTCATGAGATGCAGCAGCCGCGAGGAGCCGTGGGGGTCCCACCACTCCGCGGCCAAGGCGTTGAAGTGGGAGACCTCATCGGGGTTGACGGAGGAGAAGGTCGAGTGGCATCGCTGCGGCTGGCAGGTTGCACGGCGTGCTCGCTGCCATTGCCGAGTCGGTGCCTGCGACGACGATCGGAGGGCCGTTTGAGCTCTCGAGGCCAGCCGTCCGAGGCAGGAACTCGATGGCCGGATCGACGCAGCCATTGGATTCGGCACGATTCGTGATGGCGTGGGGGGAGGCGAGGGTCAGTTGAAGCTTGTTGCGGAAGCTCTTGGTTGATGATGACAAAGCTTGTGTCGGCTGAAGTAATCGTGCATCACCCGCTGGGCTTGTGGGGCTGAGGTACGGCGGTGGGCGGCCCGTGGTTTTGCGCGCGGGTAAGGTATCGAAGGCCGAGGCCCCAGAACCGATCCAGGGCCCCTTGGACTTCTCTCTCGGTATCTGTTCGCGAAGGCGGTAGCTGCACATTACAGCGTACCATTGTGGCCAGGAGAACGTTGCAAAGGAGAAAATTGGAAATATATTTCAGGCGGACGTACAGATAGGTAGACAGACGAACAAACACATTCACAATCACCTTGTAAATACTCCGACTGAATTGCATGTTCAGCTTGTGTCCACCACTCTCATCGAACATGACAATTCATTCACCTACCTTAGGTAAAAGACCACCTACGGAACATGTCTCTTTTGGCACGGCAAAGCCCGCCTATCCGCTTATGTAACAGCCGCCGGGCCCCACCTCATGTCCAATTCCCTCCCGCTGCTGAGCAGACCCTGACAAATGCTAGCAAACCGGGAAACGTCCATCGTGGCCCTGCCCCTCCGGGCCCCGAGCGCCTCGGGCCACATGCGAGTCGATGTCACACGTACAGTTCATCAAGCGTAGAGGCGCCGCAAACTGGCCATGGTCACGCACCGCTTCCAGTCGCATTAATTCGAAAACCCGATACGTGTCTCCGCCAGCCTGTGCATAAGACGGGCCAAGAAGTCTCTCCCATCAATTCAGTCAGACGGCCGAAGAGTCGACCCACTTCCGGTAATAAAGAACCGAAGTGCGCCGCCGCAAAGGGGCAGCTTCTCGCTCCGGACGAGCCGTGAACCTCCTTCGTCAACCCCCCAAAAAACCATTCTGTTCTGCTTTTCATTCTTACTACACCTTACCCAGCGTCGTCTCTTCTCCCTTTTCGTTACACCTATCGTTGTGAACTCTTTCAATTCTATTCCGTGCCCACCTCCAAAGCCAGCGCCGTCTAAGTCGGGCCACTCGGGACCATCCAAACCTGGTGCCCCTCCAAACTCACCACCGCAAGAAAAAAGTACCCCGCCTTGGTATTGAGGGACCAGACGACCTTACTTTATTAGCACCAGCTCTGCCACCCGCATGAGATAAGCAGGTGGGATTGAAAAAGAGACTCCAATCCGAAGGCCGAGGATCAATACCCTCCCCCAAAAACTAGCCGACAATACCATCCTGTCTACCCGCGCGCAGACCACGAGCCATGCCTTCGTCAACAATAGACCAGAGTCAATTCGACTCAATCCCAGACGCCCTCGAGGCATTCAGTACGTGTGAATCCCCCTCTCGACCGCTCTCCTGCCTGCGCTGCTTTTCCTCGTGACTCCTCACTCCGTCGCCGAGGCGCGGCGACACAACCCTCCTCGGTCGCCCTTCCTTACCCCGTTTGCACAGCCCTTCAACGGTCGCTCTGCTAACAGGCGCTCCCAATCTAGAAAATGGCGAGTTCCTCGTCGTCCTCGATGACCCCTCCCGCGAGAACGAGGCCGACTTGATCATCGCCGCCCAGGACGTCACCACGGAGCAGATGGGCTTCCTGATCCACCACTCCTCCGGCTACGTCTGCGCCCCCATGAACGCCGCCCGCGCCGACGCCCTCCGCCTGCACCCCATGGTCCCGCCCCAGGCCAGCGAAGACGTGCGCGGCACCGCCTACACCGTCTCGGTCGACGCCGCCGACCCCTCCGTCTCCACCGGCATCAGCGCCCACGACCGCGCCCTCACCTGCCGCGTCCTCGCCGACCCGGCGTCTGACGCCGCCTCCCTCCGCAGGCCCGGCCACATCCTGCCCCTGCGCTCCGTCCCAGGCGGCGTGCGCCAGCGCACCGGCCACACCGAGGCTGCTACCGAGCTCTGCCGCCTCACCGGCAAGCACGAGGTCGCCGTCATCTGCGAGATCGTCGATGTCGGCAGCGAGGTCGAGGGTCAGGCCGTGCGCAGCGGCGTCGGCATGCTGCGGGGCGAGGACTGCATCAAGTTTGCCCGGAAATGGGGCCTGAAGGTCTGCACCATTGCCGACCTCGTCGATTACGTCGAGAAGACCGAGGGCAAGCTGCAGCTGAATGGCTCAAGCTAGATGTGTCGCTGGCACGAACAGGAGGACGGTCTTGGGATTTTTTTACTTACATATTTGAAAAATGACCACATAGGAACAACTTGGGTTGTGCATGAAATAGCTGTGGGCATCTTGTGGTTGGGACTTTCTTGGCGGTATTTATGGGCTAGGTTGTTCGTTTCTCCTTTTCTCGCACAGGTGGTTGGTTACTGGCATCTTCATGAAAAATAGACATTGCAGGCTCCTCTCTCCAAACATCATTATTTTCATTAAAATTCTCTCATAATTTCTTGCTTAATATGCCAAGGCAAAGCCAGACGGCAGCCGTTATTTGGTAACTCCTCCAGGCCTTGCCATCTTGTTCCTACGAGTTAATTCAAGCCATAAAATCTTCCTCAATATTTCCAGTACTGCCTGACGCTCCGAGGCTCAGCTCTGCCGTCCTCCTCAACAGGTCTTCGCCATCTTGAGGGACGCTACGCTCCGCCACGGGCGCGGCAGTACTCGAACGCACTTGCACTTTGACTTCGCCCTGGATGCCATCAACCCGGAGCGATGACATGTTTGAACCGCCAGGGGGTGGTTTGAGGTTCGGCTGCGGCGCCATGCTTACGAGTTCTCGGAAAAAGTTGTTGGCCGCTTCGCAACCATCCAGCAGCCATTTCAGGCAGATTGTGATTCGCTCCTTGGCAAACGGGTTGTGGTCGTCGTAGGCGCAGCAGTTCAGCAGCGGCACGATCCCGTTGTATTTGACCATCTGCGCTTGAACCTGAGGATTTCCCGGGCTACTTTGGCCAGGAGGCGGCTGTAGGAGCGTTGCGACAATTGTGAAGATCTGGCCCTTTATGCCAGACCAGGGAAACTTGTGCGCAGGCTCCTGCAGTGGTGGTGGCGGCGGTGGCGGCGAGGCGTTGTCGTTACCTGTTGCGTACGGTCGCTCAACCATTGGGTCGGGGCCGTCTCCAGGAGGTGTGCGCTTAGGCACATCAACAAGAGGCTTCTTGGGTACGCCCGCCTCGAGTCCGGCAAGAATCGTGACCAGGTCATACACGGCCTCCCATTCTATCAGCTTCGCCCGGGTATCCGCCATCTCCGCCACCGTCGTGAGAAAGTCCAGGTACTGCGCTAGACCTTCCTTCGCTCTCTCCATATCCCACCCATCAACCGGAAAGTCTGAAGGGTCTCGCACTTCTTCACGAATCTGCGCCTGCAAATGCATCAAAGCAGCGCACTCGGGAACGATCCGGCTGCGGAAAAAGCTGTAGAAGAAATGCACCAGTTTAACATCTCGAGCGTTGTCCTTGGAATCCTGGGCATTGGAGTGCGTGGCCCGGGCACGGAACATGTGGTTGACAAGACGCAGCAAGACGGTCTGCGCCGGTGAGATAATGTCTTTGGGGATCCTCAGAGAGTTCCAGGCATATGGAATCAGAGCACTATGATGAATCGCCTCGACAATCTGTGTCGTAACTTGGAATATCAGCGACTGCTCGTCCTTTTCCCAAACAGCAATAAAGACCAGCATCTCCCGCAGCAGACTCTTCCCGCAATCAAGCGCCAGAAACATTCTGCATCTTGTCTTCTGTAGGTTCTCCCCAGCTCGCGTGAGTCCTGAGCCTGCGTTGTCCAGGATGCATGATTTGATAATCATGTGTAGGGCCTCGATCTGCTTAGGGTCCAAAATATTAGGAATCTCGGTTAGCAAGCCTGTCAATGGTCCTTCTCCATAAGATTCGTCATCGTCGGCCTCGTCGTCGTCTATCATATCCTCGACGTAGTCATGATTGTATTCGTGGTCATGGTGGTGATGGTGGTGGTGCTCGCAGTCATGGGCGTGGTCGTGATCATGATCGTGGTCGTGATCGTGGTCGTGATCATGAATATGTTCATGGTCGTGTTCGTGTTCGTGCTCATGGTCATGATCATGGTGATGGTGGTGGTGATCATGGTCATGGCCGTGTTCGTGCTCATGTTCGTGGTCGTGGTCATCGTGGTCATCATGGTGGTGATGATGGCACTCGTGGCACTCCGGACAGTGTTCGTGCTCTGAAAGCTCCTCTTCGATTACATCTGGCGGGGGCGAGTGCTCTGCTCTGTAAGAATGCGCATAGCGATGCACGAGGTTGTTCTTGCAATGCTGTGTCCGCGTCTGCGCAAACTCGACCGAGGGCATCCCCACTACCCATTCTTCGTAATTCGGATCACGAGCACGGAGCCACCAGGTATCAATCTCCCTCGAGACGCGGCCATATGCGCGATCCCTTTCGAACTGATCCTTCTCTTCTGGGTTCCATACAGGGTTGATCTTCTCGTTGCCATCATCGACCAAGCCAGTCACATCTACCGAGCCGTCCGGGAGCCAGTTCCATGCCAGCGGTCGTATGGGGGCCAAATTTCCGGGAGGTTTGTCTGCTTGGTTCTGCGCGTAGTCCTTAAGCAACTTCCTGGCCGTGTCGCACAATCTCGAATTACGATCAAGCCAGTGCTGAACCTGGTGCTTGGCTAGATCAGGTCGGAAGCCTGATCCATCACCCAAGGCGTCTTCTGGTCCAGAAAAGGTTCCCTCGTCGTCAAACAGAACGTCAAACCAGAACGACATCTTATTTCGATCATGCTTGGCGGTCCAGTTGTGCGCCTGCTGGAGCGAGGTCACCAGCAGTTTCTTGTCTACCAATTGATTGGTTAGTGGCGACGAATGGGGTATGGCACGCTGAAGTCGCTACTCACATAGCTCGGTTACATCGGCGAGTTTCAGCCGTTGCGGCTCGTCTAGGATCTCGCCATCGTAGCCTTTGCTGGTGACGTTTACGCAGAGAATGATGGTCTGATAAACCATCTGGTCAAAGTGAACGGCGGCGCAAATATCCTGGGGGACCTCAGGCTCAGCATTGACCAAAAGATTGCGTGCAATGTGCATGAGCTTGATGAGAGTTCCAAGATCCTCCTTGATAGAAGCGTGATTCATCACGATCAAGGCGGTGCTTTCCTGCGAGCTGACGCCCCTTTCGGGGTCGTTCAAGCTGGACAGCGGACCCACAGAACGTGTGGTCAGGCTGGGAATGGCCGCTGCGAAGATTCGGGTGAGCCATATCCAAATGGCCACATTGCGTGAGAGCGTTTCTCTAGAAGATTTGTCAGGCTCCGGGGTGTCCACTTGACGACCCGCACGGAAGAGACTCACCTTGCTTTCCTGAGGGTATGCGTCTTCTCCAAAGTTTTGGATATCATGGAGCTCACCCTCGCCGCAGTCTGAGGGCCCATGGGAGGCGACTGGGTATAATGGCCCTCTAAGCAGATGAGGGCGGCAGAGAAGGACCGCTCCTCGATGGTCTCGCCCTGCCCATCGCGGAGAACCTCAGCCGGGATGCTGACATAGTCGGCCAGCTGTGTGGTCCTATCCTTGGAAGCCATCTCAGGCATGCTACTGCAGCTATTACCTGCTGGGGAACTGAAGGCGACAAGGTCCTGCTGGTGCAAGATACTGAAAGTGAAATCGGTGTGAGTGCCCAGACAAGACAATACCTAAAATAATTTCGGTGGGGCCATGGGAAAAAAACGTGGTGGGGTGTTTGGTAAGCAAGCTGGCACTACAAGGGAAGGGAAGGCGAACCAAAACCCGACGAAGCCGGGAACGAGAGGCGTAATTATCAATCGATGCACTGCTCTGCCATGCTTGCTGTTGGTTTCTGCCGTTTCTCCAGTTTCTTGATCGACATGGTCACTGACAAAGTGAATGGTTGCCTGCTAATTAGCACCAGCATGCCGTACCCTAGACAGCAGGCAAGACCATATATCTTTGGCTCCTGGTTTACGTTACCCTGCGTCTGGCCGGGATGGATATTTGTTAGCCTCCAGCGTCAATACAATCACCAGTAAACTAGAGCGTGCAGCAACCGGATAGGCTCATGACGTTGTGTCACCTCACGTGTGTACATGTAGACTTGCAGAATGATGTGTGGCTATGTGGCCTGGGCTTCATTTGCTTGATCATAGGAAAATGGCAATTTGGAAATATGGACAGGCACTCATCAGAACCCCTCCAAGATCTAATCGCTAACCAGCCGTGGGCACGCCATTGTCCCAGCACAACCTCACCTCGATGGCGGGGTAAAAAAAAAAAAAAGAGCGCGGCCTTCTGGCGGTACGATGCCATAGATAAGCTCACGTAGTGCCTCGAAGTTGCGTGCTCCTCTTATCCCCCACCTCCCCTCCGTCTACAAATCTACAAAGTTTCCATACCATCACGCATTGATACCCTCAGCCCCACGATCGTTCTTCCACCCCGAGTACACGGCATTGGCTACTTCGTTGTCGAGTCGTTTTACTGCTTTGACTTATCCAACCCCCATTTTCCCGTTGAGCCGCTGGACCAAACGCATTCACAATGGCCGCCCTCCCATCTACATTTGATAGTAAGCGCATTTCCTTCAACCCCCTGTCCTTGGGCGCAAACGCTCTATGGAACAACTTCTAATGCGGGCCTCCCTCCCTTGTAGAACCGGTTCACATCGCCATCATTGGCGGCACCGGCCTATCCCAGCTTGACGGCTACGAACCCGTTGCCGAGCTCAACATCGACACTCCGTGGGGTGCCCCGGCCTCGCCGATCCGTATCCTCCGCCACAACGATGTCCACGTTGCCTTCCTTGCCCGTCACGGCGTCCACCACCAATTCGCGCCCCACGAAGTTCCCAACCGTGCCAACATCGCCGCTCTGCGCCACATCGGCGTCCGCAGTATCGTCGCCTTCTCTGCAGTTGGCTCGCTGCAGGAGGAGATCAAGCCTATGGACTTTGTGGTCCCTGACCAGGTCATCGACCGCACAAAGGGCATTCGTCCCTTCACATTCTTCGAAGGCGGTGTCGTCGGCCACGTTGGCTTCGCTGACCCCTTCGACAAGAAACTTGCCGAGGTCATCAAGAAGTGCGCCGAGCACATGGAGGGCGACAACATTGTGCTCCACGAGAAGGGCACTGTCATCTGTATGGGTACGAAGCGAGACGAACAAGTCCCTTACTCAACGGATCGCGATGGCTGACTTGACTTGCAGAGGGACCTCAGTTCTCGACTCGTGCCGAATCGCACATGTACCGATCGTGGGGTGGTTCCGTAATCAACATGTCCACCCTGCCAGAGGCCAAGCTTGCACGCGAGGCCGAGCTTTCCTATCAGGTCATCGCCATGGCCACTGACTACGACTGCTGGCACTCCTTCGAAGATGTCAACGTTGAGCTGGTTATCAAGTACATGAAATCCAACGGCCACAATGCGCGCAAGCTGGTCGGCGGCGTGCTCGACCAGTTGTCCAAGATCGAGCACAGCGATCTTGTCCTGGCCAAGCACTTCGAAGGCTCATCGCAAGGCGCAGTCAAGTTCATGACCAAGCCCGAAGGCCGAAACCCCGAGGCTATGAAGAAAGTAGAGTTTCTGTTCCCAGGCTTCTGGGAGTCATAGAGTAGCCGTAGAATCACGGCAACGCGTTGGTACTCAGGGCATTTGCCCACAGTCGACTTTGCGGCAGGATGTCGAGGGAGTTTCAGCGCCTATAGAATCGAGATGAGAATCTTCAACAGATATAGATCGGGATAGAACCTTTGGATCGCCCCTGTGACCTCTCACTTGGAAGTCGTCCGCGGATTTGACAACGTGGTATAGAATAAAAGAAGGTTCGTCGACTGTTCATAAGGAAGAACTCCCAAGTTTCCCTCACGCTGTATAGACTCATTTCACTTGGGTTAACGATACCGAAGTCTATGAATCATGATAACCCCAGATCAACAAGGATTCAAATGTGGAAACAAGAAGTGAATTGTAGAAAAGGGACCAAGGCTGCTTCTCCGCAACCGCCGAGTGAAACACTACTTTACGTACAGGATCAATGCTGTCATTTCCGGATGGCTTGCCCGGGGTACGCACGTAGCCATCTATTGCCCGCAACACACCTTATTACCGGCACTCGTGCGTTCCCAATCACACATGCTCGGAAGACGTCCGTTTTCATGATCACATCCGAGCCGTTGATGCTGGCCACCATCGGGTCACATCGCTTAGATTCTCCCGTTAGCTGGGCCCGGACAAGCAGGGTAGTAGAAGGCTACCCTAACGATGCAGCCACTCACTCACACTGCATGAGCCTCACGAGTGCGATTGAGCGTCGTGCAGAAGCGCCCAGAGTCACGGCTTGACTTGCAGCAACCTTGCCTTTACTGTGCTCTCGTGCTTGCATTGCGGCCACGGCACACAGCACGTTTAGATTCACCCCCAGTATCATTAGTATGGCCAGAGCACTGCAGTGCGCCTTCTCCTCGACTATGCTTGGTTATTTAGACGACGAGGAACAGCCAATGAAGAAGTCTCGACTTTCTTTTATTAGCCTGTGGTTCGGTTTCGAACACGTTGAACCTAGGGGCGAAGCCACAACGTACGATATTGAGCTTCTAGAACGCGGCCCTTCTGAGGCAACCCACCCCACAGAGGAAGCACAGATACGGTTGGGTAGGGTGGTCCAGCCTTTCGGGACCTACCATGAGCAGCTGAGCCCACTATGAAGCTTGCTTTCACGGCTTGGGAGGTGTAACCGACATGAGCTGAAAGATCAACAAGACTATGGGTAAGACAGCTACGTGAAGATTGTGGCTCCGTGACGGGTTTCAGAATCGCTAGGTCGATACTGGAACGGCCGATGCCGAAGCCCATTCGAACGGCCGAGGTCACGTCAACGCGCCCACCGGTAGGGCTCGGTGGCTGCAGCACCATCTCCTGATCGGCTCGTGTAACACGGCTCTTAGATTCTGTGGGAAGCTGTGCGGATAGCGTAATCTGTCGCAACAGGGAGGGTGGATGCTGGGCTGCCTGACCACCTCTTGCCGACACCGATCCGCTTGTTATCACCACGGATAATATGCCTGCTGGGAGGGGGGAATGACAATGACCTGCATTCACCATGTCTTGCATGACCTGCAACCTTGTCGCCAGCAACCAATCCAGGGCTCGAAAGGAGCCCGTTAGAAACGGGTTTGGGTGTAGACTAATGCGGTGGGAGGCCATCCTCAACATCCAGAGGTGCCAAATCCCGATTATGATAGCATCGGGAGATGTGCAGCAGTCCCAAAGTCGATGAAGCCGGTGTAAGCTGCGCTCCTTGATGTCAGCCAAACTTTATCACACCCTCACAGCTCGTCAGATCGCGCGGTGGCTAAGACATCCTTAATCAGACAAGGAACCACGTGTAGAGGTGCCAGAAGTAGAAATCCTTCAGCAAGAGGCGCAAGGGGTGAGTTCGGTGTTACCCTCTGGTGCCAGTTACCGAAAGCCTGGCCACGCACCATCCTCCTGCCTTTGCACGCCCCCACCACCACGAGTCGTCTCACCCCCATCGTATGCATACAATGCTTGGGGAAGCCCAGGTGCCCTCGCAGGTGGGGTCCGGCTTTGCATTGGAGGATCCAGTGGACAGGTAACAAGACGTCAAGACCAGAAGAATGACATGTCTCCTGCATCGAAGAAACACGACTCGTCGAACAAGGTATTTCAGCGCCTCATTACCAAGTCTGGCGCAGCTTGCAGACATGCTTGTGCAGCCTTCCTTGACTCCCTGGTCATATTCTTTCTCTGAGAAGCTAGTATGGCTGGCTGCGCGCGATTACCCAGCTGACAGCGTTCCCGTATTTCCGCAACTGCTGCACCCACGCATAGAGACACACCTGCCTACCCACATGAGCCAGGACGTCCTCATCTTGTATATCCAAGGTATACTGTATGAACAGCACGTTCGGCACCCTTCCTGGTTCACCTGGCAATATACTGGAGCCACTAATCAAATCCCTTGGTATCGTGCTACATGAGGCTCTCCTGTTGGTTATCCTTCTCTTCCGCTGCACGATGGACCCCACATTTAACTGTTTATGTGTCCTGGCTCCTGGAGAGAATGAGCTTGGTTAGGCAGGTCCGGCTGCGACTCATCGGAGGTCGCGTGCTACGGACCGAATTCGCTTGTCGGTGACTTGTCTCTGGTGTTTCAAATCGTGCGCTCTCGAGCGCTCTTCTCGCACCATCGCGCCGCATGCATAAAAAGCGAGGCGGAACCCCGTAAGTGGCTGAAGACCAGTCAAGGCCCTGCGTAGTGCGCATGGAACACAGCGCCAAGAGTATTTCCCCATGCCTGTCGAAGCAGTCAAAGCCGCGGATAGACCCCAGCAAGCTGCGAAACTCGCCACGGCATCGGACTTGACCTGCTGAACTGGTAGGACCCTTGATCTGGGCAGGCAAGGGGGGTTGTCTTTGGGGTGTAATCAGGCAGTTATACTGACATTTTGATCCGGCTACTTAGGACAGAGACACTTGCGCAGCGCTCCCACGAGAAATGAGCCAAGCAACAGGCCTCATGAAGTGTTGTCATAGTCGATAGTTGGATTTTAGCGCCGTCGGCCACTTTCGTGCAGGCTGGGTCCGCGGGCGCCCCAACCGACCAGGCCCGAAATGCAACAACAAACGGGAGCCGATTGCCAACTGGGTTCACCCATGAGCGATCCCCAATAGCTAAAACGTGTCCCGTCGTTCGATGGCAACTGCCCTGGAGCTGAGTAATATGCCATTGGATGGCTGGATGGACATGTGAACAACGCCCGGCGCAGATCAAAGGCAGGTTCAATCGTCATTTCTCTGTCAGGGATGTCGCCGATCGGCACCCTACCTAGTTGCGATCTTGCGAGATGCACGGTGCCTTCTCCCGCCTTGAGATCGACTGCCTTGGTTGCACGAACCTAGCTTTTTTTGTTTCTTCTCCTTTTCTTTTCCTTGACGTTGGAAGACGGTTATCTTCTGAACCGATGGAGAAGCCTGGATTTTTTTCGTAGCATGCAGGTCGGGAATGGCTGTGAAGCAAATCGAGGTTAATTGTACAATGTAAGGGAATCGTGACACACAAGGATCCCTGAGGTGGATCACGCCACAGGCAAATGCAGCTTCCCCTGAAGCCATAGGTTGCCTGTCCAGGCCTCGCAGGGGTGTGTTTTTGTGGTCTCCCGAGGCTGTCACGGAATTTCGCACAAAGCCAAGTCGACAGCGCTCGCCCAGAGACAGGCAATTGAGGCCACCACCACGTCACCCAAGGCGGCCGCAGGAGTGGCTTGCAACTGCTCGTGGTATAAAGATGCATGTATTAGGTGGGTTCGGTATGAATTCGCTGTCCACAGGAGTTTGTTGTTGCCCAAGTTTATGTACCGATGTCCATTGTCGATGGGGGCATGTGTAAGGTAATTGGTGCGAATCACCTCCACCGGTGGACCAATGGGAAGCCCGGCAATGCCGGCTGTGTTCCGCAGACGAATTGGGGAAGGGACGATTGAGAAGCGAGAGAGAGGCACAGGCAGGGACTCTCAAATTGTCGGCCTAACCTTCCGATGCAGAGCGACGCAGAGCGTAGCAACTTAGGCCATGGAAACGTAACCATAATTTGTCAATTCGTTGGTGGCTTTCCCGAGTTTCTTCCTCATCATGTCTCGGATGCTCCTCGTGGGCCATGGGGAATTCCTTTGCCGCATTCCCTTCCCTCCGCTGACACAAGACGGCGGGCCGGTGGCTGACAGGGTCAATGGGCACAACAACACACGACAGGTTACCTTCCAGCAGCAACAACATCTTTCAAGGGCCTTTACAATGCAGCTTGCTATTGACGGTCAGCACCTCGCTTACTTAGTGCCACTTATTAACGGTGGACACAGCATTAGCATTGTGCCAGCAGTGCCTTGTAAGATGCCTGTCCTCATTACCTACCCACCTCACCTTATTGACTGCACGCACCAACCAGCAAGGTAGCAATTACTCGGCAAAAGATCGTGCAGATTTTCAATGGACAAACCCATGACTGAGATTGCCTATTGTGGCGTCTTACATTGGCCGGGGAGTTGCTGTACGCTGCCGTTTTGGGAGGTGCCGCCCAAGACCCTTCAAACTGACCAGGCCAGACTCCACACGAACTTGTCGATCTCATCTCCAAACTCGCCCGCCTAAGCCCTCACAGCACAGCGCAGCGCAGCGCAGCACGGATTACCCCCAAGAACTATCGAGCTTCGAGATCCACAAACGGCTTTTCTCCTATTCGGCTCTCACCTTCAAGTGGGCTCGGCCCGGTGACCAAACGGCATAGCTCCTGCGATTTCCCCTTGGCCTTACCGCGACGATCGACACATGACTATGTCTGCCCCAGATCGCCTTATTCACAACTTGACATCTACTATGCTGTATTGTGCAGTACAGCATTGTGGTATTGCCTGCTCTCGGCTTTGCTATCCCTGCTTATTATGCATATGACCCTGTGTGAGCTGGCCTAGAATCTCGATCCTTTTTTTTGTTCCACGCTCAGAACCAAAGCTTCGCCTTCGATGATGACGGGAATGGCGTATCAGCAAGCAAGCAGGCTTATGCACGGGAAGATACGACTGCTTGCTTGCTTGCCTGCTTACTCAAATCCGCGTTGCAGTTGGCGGAAACCAGTTGCCACGCCCTCAGCCCATGAACCGATTCCAAAGCTGTGGCTCAATGGCAACAAAGCGCTGCTCCGTTAGTTGGTGGCTGGTGCTGCTTGCTCCTTGTCTCAGCTGTATGTCTTGTCTTGGGACTGTCTCCTCGGATCCCCGCAATTCGCGCCGTCTAAAATCGCATGGCCACTTCACTTATTTTGGGATGCCGCTGGACGCGATGGGAGAAGATGAGCTCATTGCAAGCAGACAAAGACCCCTTCCAGATCCTGGTTCACCCCAACTGCACAACGCCCTCAAACTAGTCCATCCCCACCGCCACCTCTTCCTGTACGTGCACAAGATGCATGCCGCTAGCGCTCATATTCGGTGCCTCGCAACCCACCCCTTCCTCGCCTACCCTTGCGAGCCTTGCTCTCCATCCCACTGCCCGCTAACACTACGCCCTTTCTTGGCTCCTCCGCCAGCCCCCCGGTCCTTGACGTCGTCGCAGTAGCAGCCGGTTCTTTCCTGCAAAACACCGAAATCCTCCCCAGGAGTCCCTTGTTCGGACTGACGACCGGAGCCCCGGTCGCTGCTCTCCGTAGGCCATACCGGAACTACCTACGGTAGCGCAGGCTATAGTTCACGGGAGGGTGATGCCTGCTTCAGCTCCGACTCACTTGTGCCCCATGGGACTGTGGCCCCTTCTCTCCTTCCTGCCGACCAATGGCAAGTGTTGCACTCGAATTTCTCACATGCCGAACTGGGCACCTGAAGAGGACATGTCATATACGGCCCCGTAATGGCACATTTTGATTACGAGTCCCGTCTGTTGGATATGCCGGTCCCGGTTCAGTCACAAAAGGAACCACACATATCACACTCCAACAGGATAAGACATGGCAACATTCTCCACTATACTGGCTGACGAACCACGCGTGGGTCACGAAGCGGCGGCGTCATGTAGCTCTACACTGTTTGGTTGTGTGTCCCCTTTCATCCCTCTGTCGGAGTACACGGCTATGCGAGCTCCGAGCACGACCAAGATATCGCCTGTGATAGCGGTAGGTTGAGAAGAGTTATGTAAGAGGCCATCAATCCTCGGATCCGACCTGTTTTTAGATGCACAGACCATCGTCTGGAGCATGTCAGCACTGGCAAGCATGGTTTGACTCCAGACGCGACGGGAAGGAAGCACAATGTCCACCTCTTTGATCCACCTATCGCGCGGTTTCTATAGAGATCAACCATAAGGGAAACATGGCGCATGACATCGTGGTCAGAACGACATAAGGCGCCGCTACCTCCGAGGTGTGCTGGGAAGGCAATTATTGCCGGGCCTGGTCCCGTGTTACAAGCTCAGCTCTCGCTGAAGACAAAACAAGACCGGCGACTTGAAGTGACGATGGCTATTTTCCCCATGGCGGCTTTCAATGCATGCGAATTTCATCGCATTTCTGAAAATCTTACTGCTGGGCTTCTCCACAAATCCACCTGCAGACCATGAATTTTAGCCCCCCCTTGTCGCGAACATGAACATGGGACAGCAGGCTTCACGATAGGAGCACCCTGCGCATCTCAGATCATTGCGTTTGTCCCCCCCCCCCCTGTAGCTGCGGCCATCCTGGTCAGTTGATGGGTTACTCCACTATCACCTTTCCACTGCATCTTACCCCAACCTCATCCCTGAGCCTGGTTGCTTTGCCCAAAACGCACGCCTCTCGAATGAAGAGCAGAGGACGGGGAATTGTTCTTCGCCCTTTGTCGACTTGGTGACATTGCTCTGTCATGCACCGAAGACCAGCTTGTAGAAGCAGACCTAGGGAAATCTACGCAGGGAATTGGGGCATGAAACGACGCGATGCCTTTTTCATTCTCCCATTGAACATCTCTCTCGTCCTACAAAGCCGCAAGTTATGGATATGTTATCCAATGAAGCAGCCGAGCCCCAGAGTTGAATTTGGAAAGAACCCATGTCTTCTGCGTCGGCCAACACTGAAAAGGGGCCTTACAACTTGTCTTTTGCTGCTCGCACGCCTCCTCCAATTCCCCATCAGTGGTTCGCCCGATATAGGCATGCTGCAGCTAATTACACCCTCCACATACCGCTCGCCATGTACGGCTGTCATGCACCGGCTCAGTTCAAGCTTTCGCCTTCTGGCGTTTCTGAGCCCCCCTCCTTCTCGGTTTCCAGCGTTGCTAGTCCAGTACCCTGGATAAGTTGGATGTGCATGTGCAAGGTACCTTGGATCGAGCGGGCGGGCTCAGCGGGCTAGTGTCATCTACTTTTCTCAATCCCAGAGCCGTCTCTTGGTCCCGCCCAGGGCTATTTTGGCGAGAATAAAAAGGGCCTCGCGTTGCCTCTCGGGACCTTGACGGAGAGCTACCAAGTCTGGCTGGGTACTGTCGCAGAAGCGGATCTCTTACTTGCCCTGTTGAAGTGAGGATGTGCATGTTGCAAAGTTTTGCTGGTCAGGTGAACTTCTCGGCGCACTCAACTTCTCTCAATCACTCGACTTTTTTTTTTTTTTTGAGCCTCGTCCGTGAACTTCTTTGAGCAACCACGGTTATAAAGCTTTCGTCGCATCCACCTTGCCGGCCTTTTTGATACCGACTTTACTTAGACACGCGTCTGCTTTCCGTTCATCGATAGAGCAATTTTCCTATCAGCGTCGCTTTTGCACTCTCCTGCTTCATTTATAAGTTAATGACCACTGCGACTTTCTCACGGTATCGTCACAATCTGGATGATTTCAGTATGGGGTCTCTAGGAATTGGATATGAGTCTCCCCGCCACGGGCGAGTCATCGACATTGGTGGGAGCAAGGTCTTCAACGGAGTTCGCGAAAGGCTGATTCGTGCTCTCGAGGCCGAATATAACCCCAATGCCAAGGTAGCGCTTCCGGATGAACTGCTCTATGACGACGAGGGTTTGTCTATATGGGCAGATATTATCTCCACCAAGGAATTTTATCAGACCGCAGACGAAATTGCCATTTTCGATCAGCATGGCTCGGACATTGTCAAACGGCTTCAGTCAGGGGTCACCATAATTGACTTGGGAGCTGGGTAAGTGATTCCTGTGCCTGCCTCTCAAATCACATGTAGAGCCACGCGACCTAACATCTTCTCAGAGATACCGGCAAAGTTCAACATTTATTATCCGCGGTGGAAAGCGCAAAGCTACCAGCAACCTATCTCGCTTTGGATATTTCCAGGGCATCCCTAGAGAGCAGCGTCACCTACCTGGTAAAGAAGCACTCCAACCCTGCCTCTACGGTGACATGCGCCGGCATATGGGGCACTTTCGAAGATGGGATGGGCTATGTCCAGAAAATTGGAACCTCGAGATTATTCCTTTCTCTCGGTTCAGTGTTGTGCAACGACCCCTGGCCTCAAGCACTAAGCCACCTCAAACATTGGGCAAACACACTCCGCAACGATGACCTACTTCTCGTAGGCATGGATGCCCATATGCTTCCCTGCCACCGAGACAAGATTTGGGCTGCGTACCACACCCGCCAAGACCTGTTTAAAACCTTTTTTCTAAATGGGTTTGAGCGTTTGAACGAGGTCGTAGGCCACAAATGGTTCCTCCCCAAAGACTGGGACATCTCAGCCGAACTTGAGAAGGAGCCCACCACCAGACACCGATTCTTCCTGCGTGCTAAGCGAGATATTCATCTCGAGAATTTAAGCCGTGTTATCAAAAAAGGTGAAGAATATGACTGGTTTGATTCGCACAAGTACAGCGAGGACAGCGTGCGCTTGATGTGCTATAAAGCCGGACTCAGCGTTCTGGAAGTTTGGCAGGCACCGAACTCAGAGTTTAGTGAGTTTGATTTTCTCATCCCGTCGTTCCATTCCTGACCATCCGATAGGACAATACTTGTTGAAGGCCAAAAGCAAAGGGGACCCAACAGAAGACGCGGATAGTGCTGTATCTGGCCTCGATTAGAATTGGTTGCTTGAATCAAAACGATTTCCCACGGTAGGCGCGAGACGTGTTCGCTGGAACTAAAATTTATGTTCATGTCAAGCACAAAGTCTCATCTTCCTTTTCTTGTATTCGCGCAACGAGTCGTTCCCACCACGGACGCCTCTTATAGATTGGCGAGTTTTGTGTTTGCGATTGGGAAGCTGGGGCGGCAAAGTCGGGTTCAGACGCCATCCATACCCAGATTCGCTGAAGCGATTGATAGAGAGGAGGGACACTCTAATGATTGTTAAGTCTATAGAAGCATTGGCTGAAAGACATTTACTTACACTCCTAACGGGTGTTCCCACAACTTGGAGAAACCAGGCTTCTGCTACTTCTTTATGCTTTGAATCGGTAGCTGTAAATCCTAGCAAGAACACAGGGAACAGCGGAGCTTGTGCCGTAAAGTAATAGCCCGACGTCGGCATCACCTCGATGCAACGGGCAAGATCATTCAGGTTTTGCACGACTCCTGCGTCGTTGCGAGCTAGTCTGTTGGCGAATAACGTTAGTCACTCGGTATCTCCAGGGAAAAGGAAGTCGAATTACCTCAAAACCCGACACTGCAAGTAGATGACCGCGGCAATCCGCCATGCCTCCGCAGTGACATCAGTCATGTCTTTGGCCGACTCAACCTGAAATCCCAACGGCAAGGAACGCACCCATTCAATCGTGGATTGCCGTACTTTGGCTGTTTCCCAGTCGAAAGCTGCTGGGCCCTGGGGTAACGGCCTGTTCTTGTTTACCTCAATCGGTGGCTTACTCCATTGTCTCATCCCATTCAAGTCTCGAAGTAGATACTCGGCGTGCACTGGAACGAATGGGCTTTCGCGTTCCTGCTGTAATCGGGCCGCACAATACGTGATCCGACTGAAGACGTGAAGAAGCTTTTTGCAAAAGCCGCAACCCCCATGAATTTCGTACATATCGGCAGGACTGCCGTAAAGCAACCATCCAAATCGGGTAGCTTCCTGCTCTGGATCAAAATTTGTAGGTGCTGGCAGGACCATCATTGTTTGGGACAGAATAATGCCGCGTCCAATCATGATACAATGTGCGTCGTGCAGCGTATCTGTTTGGACGTTCTTGCTGTCCCAGAATCGATTCCCTTGGTCAGTTGCCTGCAGAAAATGCTCGCCATGCCTAAAACCTTGTAGCCAGCGAGGAATGAATGGTTTTTTTAGGCGCCGCTCGGTAAGGATGATCTAGTTAGAGACGGTTAGCGGCAACAGCCACGGGGTACTTGCACAAGGGGAGGCACACATCTTGCATGGAGAGCAGGACTGAAAGAGTGATAATCTCGTTGGAATTCTCATTAGAAGGACTGCCAGGGCTATTTAGCAGCTGGCTGAAGCGGGCTTCTGCCTGAGTAAATCGTAGATTGACACGCTTGCGGATGGCATCAGTCGGCATATAGTCGTAGATGTAGATGCCTGCGAGACTTTGTATAGCTGCTCTGACCCCATCATTGGAGTGCATCCGAGCAAAATCTTTGAGCCATAAGTTTGAATCGTCCAGGATGGTCCTCCCGGGACACCAATTCTTGATATCTACACATCGAATCTATTAATTCAAGCACAACATACGGACCGTCGAAGGTCATGACACAGGGAAAGGAATGGGGAGAAAGCGACGGGATGGTGGCATTTGAGGGAAAGGTTGAATGAGCGAATGATCGAAAAATACAATTGAATGATGGCTTAGTGAAAGAATCTTGGGAGGAAACATACAGAAATTAAAGAATCTTTGGTCGATTGAGTCCATGCGGGCGTCGAATCCAAATTGTGGAGGCGGATATTGGGGTTCGTTGCCGACGGTAACCAGTTCAACAGAAAATGGGTTCTCTGGATAAAAATCCATCTCCATGCTGAATTCATTATGGAAAATGGCAGTAGTATTCTGCACCGAAAAGGGGAGGCCCAGAACTCCATCGGAAGTGTTGAGACTGATTTGTTGAGGGCTCAAGGATATACTTGACCTTGCAGACTGCGGCAATATAGATAATGCCACGGATACACCACCTGGAGGTAGCTGAGGGCCGTTGATCAAGGCCGACGACAAGGCCAGACTCGTAGTGCTGAGGTCGGCCGAGAGCCCGGCAGCGGCCGGCTGGAGTGCCGTCGATAAGTGGGTAGAGTGGGTCGGCGAATCGGCTTTGTCAATGGGCGAATGAGCAACGGATGTTGGCTGAGAAGCTGCGACCCCAGTGCCTTTCCAATTGAATTTGACATATCCATTCACGGAACCGCCTTGGGGTCGAGAAAACTGCAGCTTGCTAAACTTGCCAAACGTTTCTATGCAATCCTTGAACGGGCTAACAAGGTTGGTCTTCGTCCGAGTCTTGCGACGCCGCAGATCCTGCGGGTGGGACGGGGTGGGGACCGGTGAGGTGTCCGATGCCGCGGGTAATAAACGAGGCAATCGGTGAGGTTGAGTAGCAACATCGGGGCACACTGGAATCATTGGTGCTGATGCCCAGGTCAGCTCATTTCGATTTAACATGGTATGATCTCGGTCACTTGATGAACGCGAGTTTCCTCGCTGGCTCATAAAACGTAGCAGGGCAGGATTGTGGACCATGACAGGCAACGGGTAAGAGATAAGCGGACGAAATGGGACAGAGTAGGGTGGCAGAGGAGCCAAGGGGAAAAGGAGAATGGGTGGGGTGGGCTTGTATTATCCTGCCCAGTTGTTGTCTCTTGTCTCAGTGCCTGGCGATTGATGCCATGCCATGCCATGCATTGAACTTGCGCTGCCATACTACTGATTGGTACCCGGCGGGATGAGAGCTTCGTACGGGGCTCGGAAGGTAGGGGAGAGTAAGGTGAATGGCTATGAGTCGCAACAAGAGAGGTGAAAATACGGCGGTGGGCATATATAAGATGAGAAAGAGGAAGAGCTATCTCACCTAATGTGCCAGTGTTTGCAGCTGTAGGTGACACTGACTCCCAAGCGGCATTCTGAAATACTGTCACTTCATGCTGCCTCTCGGAAAGAACCTGTTGTTGTGGCGCTATTGACGATGAATGCCACGACCATGTGGGGTCGAAGAGGCGATTGTCTGGAGGCCAGTTGGCTGCGTGCTCTGGAGATTGAAGACTAGAGAGCATGCTGGGCGTCATCCCGGCTGCCGGTGCCTGGGCAGGACCATTGTGTCCAGTGATCGGCCCAAGCTGGTGCAAATGCTTGGAGCGTTTTGCTGGGGGATAATCCGAAGCTTCGGGTTCGGCCATAGGAACCATGGGTCATGGATGACTGTAACACCCAAGGCAGACGGCGCTGTCACCGGATCTGAAGGGTGGAGCGTTAGTCAAACCCAAGCAGGGGCCGAAATGGGCCAGGCATAGACCAGGTGTGAAGTGAGAAAGGCGATAGCTCTAGAGAAACAGACCGGTCCGCGGTACTGCACTGCACGAGGCAAGAAACACCAACAGAGGGCCAGGCGAAACCCTGGGCAAACCTCAAACGGGAGACGGAGAAGTCGTACGTCAATCAGTGGTGACTGAGAGCGAAACACCGCAGCTGCTTCCTAGAAAGACATTGGGTGATGGAGGTCGACGGATTGGTAAGACGAGTTGAAAGGACCCAGCGCTGACAGGGTATATCAAAAGCGAGCCGAAGGATAAGATGGTTGTAGGGTGTATGAAGGGGGTGCGTCAGGGACAATGATAGTTCATCACAGTGCCAAAGATGAATCTGCGACCAACTGCCTGGGAGGACAACCTGTTGGTAACTTGTTAGTGACCCGTCTGGGATCCATAGGGGGGCCCATGCCATCGCACAGCAGGAGGATTGATAGCAACGGGGGACGTGCCAAAAGGTGTGCGCTTTCGAAACGTTGGCGCAAACGGGGAGGCGGCGACAAGCACCGACGCCTGTGGAGGCTTTCAGGGACGAGAGAAGGAGTGTGTAGGGCCCAGGCTGGCGGGTTGGGGGGAGGGAACAGAACAGAACAGAACCATCTAGTGGGATGGAGATGGGGGTGGACGACAAGGTGTCTGGTATTTGCGGGGGGAGGAAGGGGAGGGGGAGAGGGAGGGGGGGGGGGCGGCCGATTGAAGGGAGAAATGAGAAAACAAGGCAGTGATGTGAGAGAACAAAACGAACCACACGTCGCTTACTGTTATGGGAATGCGCAGCAGACAAGTCAAAGCCGACAAGCCAGGCCCAGCCGAGGAAACCAAGACCGACAAAGCTTTGGTCGGCGGAATGGAGGGAAGATGGGAAAAAGGTGGAGAGTGAAGAGGAGGAGAGAAGAGGAGAAATTTGAGAGAAAATACGGGGGAGGGAAGAACGAGGGAGAAATTCTGGGAAGAAAATGGCAAATGGCAGGCAGATGAACCGTTCGGGCTTTCTGTTTGGCTTGTCTGTTTCTGCTTGCTTGCTTTCTGTCTCTTGTCCCGTCACCGGCCGGCCTCAACCAAGTCTCAGCGCGTCAATGTCCCAATCCTTGGGACGTAAGACAAGAGGTAAATAAACCAAGGCAGCAAGGACGACGAGACGAGGAGAATAAGGAAGAAAGAAAGGGAAACCCTCCCAAGCCATGGGGAGGGAAAATTCTCTTGGCTCTACGATGTGCCGCCTACCTTACCATCCATCCTTCTTCCTTCACGGCCGCCGGTGGACTTAAATCACGTCGTCTATCTGTACCTGGTGATGGCTAAGGGGCCGGTCCTTGGCCGAGACAGCAAGTGAACTCCACCGCCCGCCGCCGCCTGGTCGTCAAAAGCATGTAACAGCATGGCCAATCTGGCCAAACTTTGAGGTCCATCTTCGCGAATGATGAGCCGATGCGACGCCTTGCCCGACGGCCTCTTTGCGTGCTTTGCTTTTTCTCTGCCGCTTGCCTGCCACCGGTTTTCTTTTTCTTGCGCAGTCGTTTGGGCTCTAAGCAGCTTACTAACTAGAACAGTACATGTAGTTACTTGGGACTTATCTACATGAACTTTATACCGAACAATTAGCTACATACCGTATCTCTCACTTATACCAGAACCTAGTCAGCTACAATTATAGTTTTAGCAATTATGCCCAGCTCTTAGTAAAGTGAGTAGAAATCTGCATTATCAAATACCTTCAAAAACCTGATCTTTCTTTGTACTTCTAAGATTTGCAGGGACTTCCGATTTAGTATAAGGTAAGGTAATTACTAGGGATCATTTGTACCCTTTGTAGTAATTTCTTCTGGCCACGATCCTTGACTGGTACATGAGTGTGCTTCCCGCACACTCTAAGAGATATTTTCCCAACCATTTTGCTTCTTTATCTGCGGCCTCCGCCTCCGCCTCTGCCTCCGCCTCCACTTTTGCCTAGGGCATTTTTACCTGGACCTACCTCAGCTACCTGTCTGGATTGTCGTCGTGGTCTTGCTGCCACCACAACGCCTTCCCCGCCGTGCCATTGTCCACTCGTGGCACCCAGTGCTTCTCTGTGTAGCCCTGCACCTCTCCTCTGTAACGATCGAGCCAACATCTTCATCGCACAATCCATCCGCCTGGACTTCTGTGGCTAGCAAGTGCCGACACGTGGTGGATCCCTAGGAATGATAAACGTCTGCAGCTGGTCACCCAGTATGGTGCGTGCTGAGACAGGGGAGGGAAGGGGGGGGTCGGATCGCTATCGCTGAGGACCCCTGTCCACACCATATGCGCGTGTGTGCGCCACCTCGCGATACAAGAAGTAGATGTACCCTACCTGTACATGCATGTATGCCTGCTGCATTAGCGGCTCCTGGGCCGTTGTGTCTTGTTGTCTCTTGTCTCGCAGGCAGTTGTTCTCTCTTCTCTCATTCACTGACTTCTCCATCCGATCACCAGTGTTGGGAGGCACTTGGCCGCCGCCACTGCTCCTCGTGTCCTGCACCACCTTTTTTCTTTCTTTCTTAATTCCCCCCTTCCCGGCTCGTCTTCATAGCCTGAGGTGCCGGTAAGGACTATTGCGGTGCCGCGTTTCATGTCCCTTTCCCGATTCTCGAGGAGCAGATGTCGAGGTTCGGATCACGACCAGAAAGCAGCGTAAACGCCGTACATAGGAGGGGCTGCTGAGCTTGAGCAAAGGAAGTGTGATTGTCTTTCCTTTCCTTTCGTCCCCACCCTGGCTCTTCCCATCCACCCCAGGCCTCCTTTTTGTTTTTCAGCCTGCAAGCCGTTCGTCCTCTCTCGTTGATCCAGTCCAACCACCCTCGTCCTCGTTGAGAAGAGCGCCAGTTGTCGAAGAGACCTGGCAGCCGGTCTCGTCCGCACACAAGTTCACCATTCGACCCCCCACACCCTCACCGAGAATCGTTCTTCCACAAGTACCCCTTGTTTCACGTTCCACGTTGCACAGAGTTCGGCGCTGCTCCATCTTGTGCGCAAGCGACGTTGGACTGTGAAGCTCCAACCGTCCTTCATCTTAGTTTGCTAGCCTGCTTTCTAAGAAAGGCAGACCGCTTCCTGGCCCACTACCATAGGGGCCCGGCGACTGTCCACCGCGCCGTGCCGTTCCCCGCGCAGCGTGCCGTTCCGCCTGTCCATTCTTCATTGGCTTCTTTCTCGTTCGGACTGACCCACCTGATCCGCCTTTGATTGGCACATCCGTGGCCCACAGCACTGGCATTCCCTTCGGGTTATTGTTACTATTTGTGTAGCACTCAACAGCATACGGCCACCTCAAGAGAAACCGGAAGAGAGCCATATCGTATCCACGATATCATTCCACAGTTCTCAATCTTTTGCCGGCCGCGGACACGGGAAGCGGGAACCACCTCATTCCGCCAATTACTGGACTAATAACTTGTCCTTTCTTTTTTCCCCAACAGGTTCACGATGGCTTCACCAGCCTACACAGAGATTTTGGAGTCTGCTCTTGAGTCTTCGCGAAGCAATTCGTACCTGGATTCCGTGGTCAGGCAGGTTCTGTCGGGCACGACAGAAGAGATGCCCTCAATGGCTGTGGTGAAGACATCATCATCACCAACCGCGTCTCCACCACCCTCGCCTAATTCGCTCCCCAATCGGACGGAGCTGCTGCACGACCTAGGGGATTATTTGACCCGGCAGGCCATTTTCCTGTCGCATTTTACCGATAAGGTGATCCAAGGCCCGCATATCGACAGCCTTACGCGAGAAATGCATATGCGTTCCTTTAACGAGACCATGCTATCGGATTATCTAGCAATTGCCACGGAAGACGTCCATTTTAGCCGCTTGCGGTAGGTCAGAGCCAAATTCAAGGATCTAGCATTGTTACAGCTGGGTCATGCGCTTGGGAGCTAATCTGTCCTATAGCAAAATCCGGGATTTGACAGCGCAGTTCTCCCGTGATGTACAGGCCGTGTGGCATCCGGAGTCCATTGTGCCCGACCCGCTCCCCCCCAGCCAGACCATTCCGTCGCCCGGCAGCGACTCCAAATCCTTCCCGCCCTCACGCTCATTATCTTTCTCTGGTGAGGTAGATACCAAGGCTCTTAGATCGCGTAAGTCACTACATGACAGCGATCAGCATGAGGATACATCGCCTCATGGAAACGCCTCGGAATCGGACGAATCCGAGGACGACGATGATGACGAGCAATTCCAACAAATTGACATGAACGCCTTGAGACAAAGAGGCAAAGGAGCCTATTATTGTCCTAAAGGCCGCCATTGCGACAAGGGCGGGGTCGACAAGGAGGGGAACCTTGTGCGCTTTGACCGCAATTCCTCATTCATGTAAGTGGTTATCCCTGACCTCAGACATAACGGTGCTGTTGGTTGTACCGCAGTCAGACGAGGTGGCAGTGTCCTGCGGTGTCCGGTGTAAATAGCTTACGAATCGCTGCAGACAACATTGCAACAAACACCGCAAGCCTTGGCGATGCGAGCTTCCAGGTTGTCCAAATCCCCCGAAGAAGCGCAAATTTGCGCGTAGGGATGGACTTGAAAGACACAAGGCCACCGTGAAGCACTTCGTCATGACTTGAAGGGGACATTAGATCTAAGCAGGTGGATGTGCAGAGACTTTTGGCCCGAGACCACGGCTTTTCAGCTGAACCAATGATGTCGAGCGTGCCGAGGAGCAACGCCAAAGCACCCAACCATGTGGAAGCAATGGTGCGATCGCGCATCAGCTCTGGCATGGGATAAGAGAACCTATGCCTCGCGATTTTGCGCGGAAAACACGACTGGGTGGACTCAAGAACCGGGCAACGACAGGGTTGCCGCCAGGTCATGCGCAGGCGGATGCCACGGGGGGCGCTCAGCGCCGAGAGGTCGGATCATGCACTGTTGTCAAGTATAGAAGAATAGTCTGTGGGTCATGTGGACCGGTCTAGAAGAATAGACTTGTGCGATCAACGCGGTGTGGAAGCACAATGAACGCAATGACGAGCCTGTTGCATCCAGCCATGCCCCGTGAAGCGCGCTGAGAATTGCCTGGGGCAAAGCTTCCTCCATTAAAGATCCATGATAGATGCAGGGTGGGTATTTGTGGAACAAGACCGGTCAAGGTGCGGCCTCACCGATGTGACAATGGCGGGGAAATTGAGGGACAAGCTGCATGCATCCATCACCCACTTTCATCCAGAAGACGGCGCCCCTTCCGATTTCCTGGATCATGGTTCGACGCCCCCACAGATACGTGGCTCGGCGAGCAACGTGCCATTGTGAGGCTGTTGCCCTCGCCCTGTTGCGAAAATGAAAGCCTTTTTGCTTCTTCTTCTTCTTCTTCTTCCTGTCGACGTTCCCGGTATCGTATGCTGGCCTATCCAACGTCGTCCATTCGGATCGCTCCCTGCACCACCAAGACCGAGGAATGTTTTACGCGGCAGCGGCCGCTGCACCACGTAGCAGGCGGGGAAGACGCAGTGGCTGGGAAGAGCTTCCTTTTCCCCAGGAGACTTTCATTCTTTCCGCCTAGCGCCTGTATACGAAGGGTGCCAAACCTTGCCGATAAGAGGTCATCGCGTAGGACTGCTATAGGTCAGGAAGGGCGGGTCGGACGGAGCCCCAAAGACGAAGACAGCTTCGTACCGCCGGCGTGCCAGTGTAAGTGCAAAGACGCGATGTTGTTGGTTTCGCCTTTGTTGTCGCCGTAAAAGATAGTTGCCGCCCCTCCAGCCCCGTTCATTCGTTCGCCTCGTCGGAAAGGACCGAGCCTGGCACTGTTTCCCCGCCATACCTGCCTACCTTGAGGTAAGGTAGGGTACGGTAGAGCTGAGCGTACCTCAAGGTACCTTGCCTTACCTCGCCTTGCCTTGCCTCAACCGCATACACTACCGTAGTGAGGCGTTGGAGCTTAAAGCGGGCCCAGTTAGCATACCACACCCGAACGGTAGGCTGTGATTTCATCAGCTGCGGATGTCATGCACCTCATCCGAGATGCTTCTTTCCCCTCCACCTCCCATAGCAAACGGCAGCTTCGAGCAGGGGAGTGAATGACTTGCTCTTTCATGGCCGTCACAAACAAGGCAAAGCCTGCGCCGTAGCAAAAGTAGTGCAAAGT
The DNA here is from genome assembly GCA_020881915.1 of Paramyrothecium sp. XJ0827. Classification (NCBI taxonomy): domain Eukaryota; kingdom Fungi; phylum Ascomycota; class Sordariomycetes; order Hypocreales; family Stachybotryaceae; genus Paramyrothecium; species Paramyrothecium sp. XJ0827. Next base: position 1,780,606 of record JAJFPB010000007.1, on the reverse strand, counting down.
AAGGTAACGTAGCAGGGTGAACCATTGTGTAATTCTTGAGGCAGGGCAGGTGTAACCGGGTACTCGGAATGCCAGTGTTGCCAATCCAATCTTCGCCAGAGCCTCTGCAACAACTAGGGCCGAGCCTAATCCACCTCGTGAATGGCTAGGATTCCTCTTCCCGCATCCTATCTTCTCCCCACGACTCGAATCAGCGTGCTGGGCGGACCTCCCCACCTCGTCTGTCCTTGATAATTGGTGGTCTTCGACATGCACAACGGCGCGAAAGTTCCAAGTTTTACGGCGGCACAGGCACAGGGGGACCGCGATGCTAATCAGCTTTCCCATGTCGCACCTTTCATGCCAGTGGCACTCCGGCAAACTTCCGCGGCACAACCACATGCTGATTCGCAAGCCTCAAGGTTGCGTGAAGGATTGGGTGCAGCGGTAATGCAGGAGCGGGTAAGGGTTCGAGCACCTACAGTCCTACACTATGTCATCATCCACGACTTTGCTGCCCTCCCGACCGAACTGACAGGTAGTGACCTGTCATCAAGGCGAACTGGCGTAGCATCGAAGGGCCTGAGCACGGACTGGCGGGCTGCAGACAAACAAACCTTTCTCGTCTTTTGCGAGGCGCTAGGGCAGCTCTGAATCCAGGGGCCGCGGCTCTTCTCATTGGGCATCCGTCCAATTGTTGTCACCCAGAGAACTGACCACCCTAAAGATTAGATCTCTGCAGCCAGCCTAGCCTCCCCACACACCGCTCCTTCTTGCGAAATAACCGCACGTGGCCATCCAGCGGTGCGGCCCTAAAGTAACTTGATATGGGTCAAGAGCCTTGCACTGGAGAAGGTTCCGCTCTGGTGGCAATATCGGAAGGGGGGAGAAGAGAGACAAGAGAAGACAGACCCATCTCCACTTCCGAAACCGTCAAGTTGTCACCGCTTGCCGATGCTTTTTTAATCATTCCCAGGGGGGGGGGCAGATCGTTTGACGCAGATATCTGGATATTCTTGGGCGGAGGCGCTAATGCATGGCGACTGTCTCTATCCTTTCTCAAGGGTTCCATGTCAGGCACGTTGGATGGCCCTGATTCCTCTTCAGGTTGTCTTCCTAGTGCCGACGCCGCCCAGACTCAGAGCCTGTCAAGTGGTTGCAAATGCGCTCCGCCGGCAACGCACCCTCACCCTCCGTGTCTGACGTGGGGGGGCATGGCGACAGACCGGGCCAACGATGTTGGGACTACACCGCGAAAGTAATAAGCGACGGCACCAGGGCAAGGACGCCAACGAACCATCGAAGAAGGGTGGACACGATGATGGGTCATGAAGGCACACCCTTATGATTGCGAGACAATCAGCGCACGACACGGGGCAACGGGAGACGGGAACTTGCTGCGGAAACATGCTTGGGCCTGGTCCTGTGGTTTCTTTTTCCCCTTGTCCCTGCTTATTTACACCCTCGCCTTGTGTTCTCGCTACTCTCCTCAAGCCCGGGCTCCTTTATTTGTCTTGCGCAATAGAGAACCCCATTTTGGAGATGGATGCGACAGTCAGTTGGCTTGACGTGTCAATCATTTCTTTCTTTCCTTAGTCCCCGGCTCCACGATGTGGCTCGGCGGCGCCTCCCAAGGGGTTTCCTTTTTCTTCTTGGCTTTTTTTTTTCTTTCTCGAAGTTCCCCTTAGGCGAGTCTTGCATTGTGAAGCTACGATTTGCTCGTGTCTTGGCCCTTCCATCATCCTATTGTGGGACTGGGGTGCCAACGACTAGAAGTATAAAGACCTTCACGTTTCCTTTCCTAAAAGATACTTTATCATGGCCCGCAAGTCACTCATCGACAACTTTATGCATCGAGCAACGCAACTAGCATGACCTTGAACGGTGCTAACCTCGTGATGATGTCTACCACTCTCATCATTGGTGCTGGTGTCTTTGGCGCTTCCACCGCCCTACATCTTGCAAAGCGCGGAGGCACTCGTGTCATTCTCGTCGATGCATCACCATTCCCTAGCCCTAGGGCTGCCTCACACGACATCAGCAAGATTGTTCGTGATGACTATCCTGACACTCTTTACATGCGCATGTTACAAAAGGCCATGCCAACCTGGCGGGAGGACGACTTATACAAGAAGTTCTATCATGAGGTCGGTATGCTAAGGGCGGACCAGTCCGACTTTGGCAAAGGAAGCATAGAAGCTTACAAAAAGGTCGGCATTGAGAATAACTCGGAGTTTCTCAGTGTTGCGGAGGTACGGCAGCGCTGGAACGGCGCGTTTGCCACGGCCGATTTTGATGGGCTCACAGAAGTCCTCTACAATCCTTCAGTTGGATTCGCGGAAGCGGACAAGGCTCTTGAGGCGGTGGTGCAGGCGGCTCTTGACCATGGCGCAGAGTTCGTAATGGGAGAGGTGGAGAGCTTGACATTTGGACCAAACGGCCAGTGTACGGGCGTTGCTCTGCTTGCCGGTGAGTGTCTGCAGGCAGACCGAGTCCTCGTGTGCGCAGGGGCCCGCACTTCCTCACTGTTGGCGCAAAGTGCACCAGAGAACAAAGACTTCCATGCCGGGAGCAGGCTGCTAGCAACTGGGGCCGTGAGCTTCTGGGCCAAACTTCAAGGTGCGCAAATGGAGAAGTTTGCGCCAATCCCAGTTTTGAAGAACTGTCTGCCACAGGTCAAAGGTAAGTTGTTTTAGACATACCCCTTCAACATGATCTCAAGCAACTACTCATGCACAATACAGGAGAGGGCATGTCTATGCTTGAGGACGGAACCATCAAATTCAATTGCGACATGTGCTTCACCAACTTTACACATTTCCCGGCCACGGGCGAGAAGATGTCGCTTGTGCCAGACTCAGACATGTATCAGACTTGGGTCGGACCCAAATTCATTGAGCATTTCCAAGAGCGAGCACGCAGAACACTGAATGGTCTATACGGCAAGGAGGTTGAGTGCATACCAATCGAAGCATATCGAATTTGCTGGTGAGTAAAAGTTGAGGTCTTGATTCTGGCGGGTTCCACTTGCTGACGGCTTCTAGGGATGCTTCTACTCCTACGCATGACTTCCTCATCACCCCACACCCGCATTGTGACAGTCTCTTCATTGCTACCGGCGGGTCATTCCACGGTTGGAAGTTTCTACCTGTCATTGGCGACTATGTTGCTGATATGATGGATGGCGTCTTGCCTGAGGAATATGCCAACCGCTGGGCGTGGGATAAGAAAGGCGGTGATGGGCACTCGGCAAACCCGACTTATCAAGTTGTCGGTGACCTACAGGACTGGGTCAAATGATACATGCGAGCCCCCACGATGTGAGCATGGCCACAGCGAAGATGGAAGGAAATTGGGTTCGAGGAAAAGTAAAGAGGCAAGACGGGCGCTCTGTGCAAACAGGAAACAGGAGTTTTGGTTCAAACGTTGCGCAGCAGGGTGAACCATTTGCAGGTGCAAATGATGTTTTTCCTTCTTTCAAAGGTATTTTTTTTCCCTCTCCCTCTTCATTGCTTTATGCGGTTAGATCATGTCACTTTTCATTATTGTCACGTCGGTCCAGAAAGATGATCGCCCCAGGGTGGTAGTGGGGAGGTGCAAGCATCAGATCACTGTAGTTGGTATAGACCGAGTATGACGGATCATTGAAATATACTGGACATCGAGCATTTTCTCGCAGCGGCGCTAAATTAAAAAGAAACACTAACGAGATCTAGTCATTTATCAGATGCGTCCTCTGGTGGTCGGCTCCGCCATATGTGACAGTAACAGAAGGAACAAAACAAAGCAAGAAATATTGGAAAAAAAGGAGGGGGAAGATGGACAAGTCCTGCGCACACGATGTTCTGCAGTGGATGTCTGTCAGGTTGACGAGGACATGGATCAACATCGCCTTACATTTTGTGACATGGGACGATACTGGTCCGGAACTTGCCACTGACCATGCCATGTATGGAGGGGCGCTGTCGGTGCTACGGCTGTTTCAGGGTTCTTCGGACCAGATCATCTTTGCTCTGCGGCGACTGACCCAAACGCATCTGACATGCCAGGGACCAACCGCAGACGAGGCAGGGATGAACTCGGCCTTGACGGTTGGATGAGAACACGGTGACAGTGACAGTGACAGACAGCTCTCTCTGCGGGCGACAGGGCGTCATGATGGATGCAAGATTGCGCGACCCTGGGCGTCATGGCGCCCCCGCCCAGGGGCGGAAGTAAAAGGGCCCCCGGCTACTCTGTACACCTTGTTTTCTTTGCTTGAACATCCAGCAAGCCCCAGCTAACAAGCGTAAAGTGCAGGAAGGGGAGGGCGAGAAGCTCCGGCGAGGGTTTTCCCCTCTTACCCTCCCTCTCCGCTCCCCGCCTTGGGGACCGCTGAGAGGACAAAGGAGGAGAAGAAGGGGAAAAAAAAGTTCCTAGGGTAAGTTCCTAGGGTGGTGAGGTTCTGCGGATGGAGCTGGATGGTCTGAGGGATAGGCAGGTCGGACTTGGCGGGGGAATTCCCACTTTTGCGAGAAGTGCAGCCGAGCTGCTGTGCAATGGGCTCATTGATGAGACGTGAAGGAATGGAATGTAGCCAATGTCCAGCCGTCATGGGCCTGTCACGGTGCAGGCGGGCGCCCTGGTGATCCGGACGACATCGTGATGTGTCGTTCACACTCACCGACTTGCACCCCATTGTTGGTCCAGGCCGCATCACTTCTCACTTGCGACCCTGCTGCATGTTTACGTCTGGCTACTTTTACTTGACAACTTTTCGTCTGAGACCAATTTCGCCCTTTTCTTTGATTGATGCCTTTGTTGTACGCTCCCCCCTCCGTCATCGGGATCTGGCTCATACATCGAGATCCCTTTTTGGACGTTTCTCTTTGTTGCATTGTCTCATGCGGTAAAGCATGTGGGAAAGGGAAACAAAAACCCACAGGACAGAGGGAACAAGAAATGAAAGGAAGGGAAAGAAAAAAAAAGAAAAATTTTCTCCTTTCTCTCATTTGCAGGATCAACGGCTGCCCGTGCTGATTTGCCGCCCTTCGTCTCCCCTCCTGCAGGCGTCCCGTCCAATCGGGGGATTGATGTGATGGGCGATCTGCACGTACCGTACCTGAGAGGACGTCCAGGAACAGTCCGTCCGGTCTTGGAGGGCTGAACAAAAAAAGAATAAAAATAAGAAACTGTTGCGGGAAGGACAGAGATCGAGGTGTCGGACGGGCGTCCGGCCGGTGGGAAGAGCAATCAGAGGGGACAAAGCCCTCTTTTTTTTTTGTTTTTTTTTTGTTTGTTTTCTTTCCCTTTGGAGGCTTCAGCTGCTGACGGTCCTGTATGCTGTGCATCATGCTTCTTCGCGGGCTGAGACCATGATCTAGGCTCTTCCATCATGTGACGATGATTTCTTTTCGCCCGCTGGTATTGAACCTGGGCAGGTCTCGGATGGGCTCTAAACATAGCCAAAAGCCACTTCTGAGACTCCGGGAGGAGGACGAGGGGCCTGTCGACACTAGATTGGCTGCGGTATACTTGGGACGTGAGTCTCCTACGAATTTGGCATTGACGGCCATTGAGACATGGTCTCATCGTCTTTTCGACCCCCCCACTCGGGGCGCATGAGGTGCCTCGCGTTGCTGCACCTTTGACGCAACTCCCTCCGTCAGATGACGAGGTGGCATCGACTATAGACGATGGAATAGAGGATGGAAGCCGACCCACTCACGGGTTGCCTAACGGGCAAAATAGCCAACTTTGCTGGTCAAGTCAGGCCCCAACGGGCACGTCGTGGGACAGATATGCACAGCACACAACTGAAATCGGGCAGGTCACGAGGAAATCGAGGCGTAAGCAATCGGGCATCACAGCCAGTTTTGGTTGGTCTATATACGGTGCGATGCAACGCTAACGAAACTGTTCTCTAGGCCAAAACGATCCAAAAGAAAGAAAGCAATGCAGTCTAGTAAACCTCGAGCACGTAGCGGCCCTCCTCCTTCAGCTTCTCCAACTCCTTCTTCGGGTCAACCTTCTTGCCCTTCTCCTTGGCGTCGGTGGCAATGGCTTCCATCATGACGGCCGACACATCCGGCACTGGCCACGTCGGGCCGCAAAGGTAGAAAGTACCTTCCTGCTTGATGTACGCCTTCACGATATCGTCCATTGTCTGGCGCATCCTGTCCTGGATATAGATCTTCTGCGGCTGGTCGCGCGAAAAGGCTGCACCAACAAGGGTGATGACGCCCGCTGCGAGATATGCCTCCCACTCTTCGCCGTAGAGGTACTCCTCGCGCTGGTGGCGTGAGCCAAGATAGAGAAGGATCGGCCCGATGTTGATGCCCTGGGCCTTTTGCATGGCGCGATACTGGCAGAACGCACGGAATGGAGCCAAGCCTGTTCCCAAGCCCGCCATAATGAGCGGCGCGTCATCCCTCGCGGGTAGCTTCATGACCGATGGCTTGACGGAGGCGGTGATGGTGGCACCAGGCTGCAGAAGGCTAAGCCAGCGGGAAGCATGGCCGTAGCGGGTGCGGCCCCTGGGGTCAACCCAGTCGACAACAACGATCATCAAGCTAACCGAGTTGGGTGTGACAGCCTGTGCAGAGGCGATGGAGTACTCGCGACGCTTCAGTGGGCTGACAATCTTGACAAGGTCATTGAAGCTGGGGCGGGCGGACGGGAACTCCTCCAAGATGTCGATATACGTAGCGAAGTCAACCTCGGCACGTCGCTTGAATTCCTCGGCTCCTCCTTGGCTGCCCAGGTTCGACAGCTTCTTCTTCTCCTCCTCGTCCGTAGCATACTCAGCAAGGGCCTCGTAGAAGCGCTTGGCAGGCTTGCCCAGGATGTCGACATTCTGCACAAGCGCCTGGTAGACCGTGCGCACTTCGGTGACAGCGTTGTCCTCGCGAGAAGGTACCTGGACCAACGCGGCAGGGTTAAGACCATACATCTCAATGAATTCGTTGACAAGCTCTGTGTTGTTCTCGGCATGAACACCCAATGCCTCACCAATCTTGTAGGTCAGGCCCGAATCGCCCAAGTCAAACTCGATGTGGAAAATGTTTCTGTCATAAGTGACGGGCGTCAAACGGCGGTTCTCCTTGACCGTGATGGTAGCGGTCTTGACCGACAGGTCGGGTCGCAGCACCGTCTTGGTGCCATAAGCCTCCTTGAAAGCTAGACCCTTGGCTGCGTCCTGCCAGTCACCCAGTGCAGATTCTTGGTCAACCTCCATCGTCTCGGCAGGCACAAAGCTAGTGGCCCGAATTGAGACCGGAAGGGCGACTTCCTTGAAGTCAGCGTCAACCTCTGCCCAGGTGGTGGGCACCTCGATCGTGCGTAGAGACTGGTTCACTGCATCCAGACACTCATCGGCTGTGGCGAAATGGCCATCCAGGGTAACGAGCTTGCCGATGTCACCAGCCGTGGTATCTGGCTGCGTGACCTTGAAAAAGGCCGCCTCGAGAAGCGTCTTTGCCGCAGAGGGATTCTGCTCAACGGCCGGCACGGAAGATACGTCGAGGACAAGCAGCTCTGCGCCCTTCTCCTGCACAGCCTTGCGGAATGCTACAGGAAGTCGCTTCTCAAGTTCGTCCTCCTTGAAGTTTGCGACCTTCAGAATGATCTTGCCGCCCTGAGCCACGCTTGAAACGACATCAACCTCTTTGAGGAGCTTCTCGTCGCCAACCACAATAACATCCGCCTGCGAGATATCGTAGGGAGCTTGCAGGGCCTTCTTTGAAGCACGAAGATCCGTGCGAACGACACCTCCCTGCACCAGATTGTCGTATGTTTCATGAACATAGACATTGGTAGATGAGTCCTTGGACAGGGCGTTACCAATGGCGCTCAAGGACTCCACTGCAACGGAGGAATCGAGATGCCAGAAGGTAAACTGCTTGGCGCTGATGAGGGAAGGAAGCTCCTTAGCCTCGCCGTCGTTGCCAAAGATCTGATGCAGGGTGTTGGTGAGACCTTGGGGGGTCAGGGTCTGGTAAGGTGTGTACTTGATGTCCAGAACCTCGGGTTCGTGTTCGAAGGTGCCGGAGAAAGTAACAGCGGTGAGAACATCACCATACAGAGCAGACTGCGTGGCCTCGTCGGCCACAGCGACCTCATCCTTCACCTGACCAAACACAGCAATGGTGCGCGTGGAGGCAGGGATGGCCTTGAGGAAAGCCTCCTCGATGAAAGGACGGTAGATACGAACGTTGACGACACCAACCTTGGCACCATCGGCTGCGATTCGGGAAATGACCTGGTTAGCGACCTGCGACTCGACGCTACCGAAGGTAACAATGACCACATCTGGGGTTTCGTGGCCGTGGTACTCGAATGGCTGGTAGATTGTGCCGAGTTCGTCGTTGAAGAGTCGAAGAAGCTCCACGGCCTTGCCGGCGTTATCGAGCCTTTTGTTGAGCTGCGAAACCTCGGATGCAAGCTTGTTGTAGAGCTCAGCAACACCCGTCTCGCTCAGAGCGTCAACGATCCTCAGCGTCTCCCGCGCAACTCGGACACCGTCATACGTATGGATGGTAGGAAGAATGGACGCGAGGAGAGTGGCGAAGATGGACATGTGCTGGGCCTCGTACGTCGAAGAGCTGGCGACTAATCCCAAGCCGAGGTCCTCCGCAAGTCGCATGGCAGTGTCGAAGTTGGATACCAGGCCATTGCTCTCGGAATAATCGGTAGACGCGACGTGGGCGACAAACGGGCTCGAAACACCGTAGAGAAGCGAGAGCTGGTCGAGGGTGCCTCGCAACTGTTGCAGGTTGCCCGACGAAGCGATCAGGGTCTGAGGAATGTGGCGCTTCGCAACATCAAAGTCGGGCGAGAAGACGTATCCAAGAGCAAGAGCGCCAGCGCCAGACCTAGCCTGCAGAGGCAGGACAGAGGTGGCATAGCCATGGATGTTGTTGTCGCCGTTGGCAGCCCACTCGAGAGCCGCCAGGTCAAGGTCGAAAGTCTCGGGAGAGTATGAGTAGACCTTATCGGAGAGTTTGTAGGCGATCTGCTGGACGAGCAGTTGAGTCGTCACATAGGTCGGTCCCGAAATGGAGGCGAGAGGCACATGCTGACCAAATGGCAGACTGGAAGACGATTTGAAGGTGGAGCGGGATGACTTCTGCGCCGGAACGGCACTGCCGCTGGACTCCTGGGCTTGGAGTTGCATCGTGAGAATATTGGCCGAATTAGGGGTCCTCGGAACGACGGCGGACAGAGAGTCAAGCTGTCTCAGCCAGTAGGGGGGTTAGAACGTCCTCGAGGGAGAAAAAAACCGCCAGCACAGATGCAGGATCGTGGGAATGGGGAGAGTGCCAGGCCAGATGGGATATATGGGATCAGGGAGGAAAATATGGAGGGCCCGAGGACGGAGACCGGAGATGGCGACTTAGCCTAAGGTAGACGCATCCATCTTTTTTCTTCCCCCAAGCGCATCCCGCACCGAGGCAAATATTTTGCCCGTCTACTGAGGGTTCTGCCATGCGCATAGTCAAATTGTTGATGCTTTCAGAGAATCACGCAATTGGGCTAGGGCCATATTTGGCTTAGCGCTGCCGTGGCTGTCAGGGATCGAGGGCGAAACTGCCCCCGAACCACCGGGTGCGCCTCACACCCGAGTGCCGTGGGTCCAGATTCGGACGGTCGGGGGAAGCAACAGTCGGGTCGGTGTCGCCATCACCTGCCGACTTCCGCATCGGGCTGGAGCCATGATGAGATTTTGCTAGTGATATCGATAAGATAAGGCGAGCGGGTACTCCTATCGATAAGACATGATGTGGCTAGTGATGTGGCGAAGACGTTAAACCCAAATTGAATCCATGACTCCAACGGTCGGCATCTTACTCTGTACACTAGGAAAGTTGGCAATGGCTTCACCTTGCCAATGGCACAAACCTCTCAACACACTCTGCGCCCTGCCACACGCTTCTCGTTCATTCTCTGGGCTGGAGAAAAAATCAGGCCACTAACGTCCTCAGCAGTATACGTAACGCAAAACTTGGGACCCTTGCCTGTTCCTCTCTTCCTGTCGTGTTGCACAGTAGGCAGCTGACAATACCAAAAAATGGCATTCACAATACATTAGTTTCAGTTCTAGACTCCGTAGGTCTGCATTATGTATTCTGCACTCTCGACGATCGGTAATCCATGGGTCGAATAACTACAGCCGATCAATACACGATGACCTATGGATTACGGTGTCAGGTGCCAGGCGTACCTCTGCGCCATTTGTGCCGATTTTAGTGCATCTGCTAAATTGAAGTCATGATGTTACTTCGGCGCTTTGTGAAGAGAAGTCTGGGATATATTACATCCCAACATCCTCTTTACTCAAATTCGGACCTTCCTCTCTTTCTCTACTCGAACGGGCTTTGTCAACCTTCTCAGAAAGTATCTATAGCGTCGTGCCATTTCAGAGCTACCTACGTACTTTCCACCTCGTGCAACCAGAGGTACCTTACCTCCAACACATCTTTATACCAGCACCGCTAGCCTATTCGCAGCCCTTTTACGAAGCGCCAACAATGTCTCCCACGGGGGTCGTCACGACTTCTTACCTGCTGGGTAACCTCCACTGCCCCTCATGTGTCGCCGTGATCAAGTCCCTCCTGCTGGAAACATACCCAGACCAAGTTGCGTGGGTGTCGCCGAACCTGGTTACCTCGGTGGTGACTGTCGAGTACCGAGCCGGCACAGCTGCAAACCTGCGCAGCATCAAGGAGACGCTCGAAGACGCCGGGTTCGAGATCTGTGGAGTCCGCACCAGTGCGAGCAATTCAAATGGCCTGGACCGCACCAGTTTGGTGGAGGCAGGTCGTAGCACCGGTAGCTTGGAGGTCGGTGATGGAGCCGCTGGCTCATTGTTCCGTCTGTGGAAATCGAGGAAATCGTCGCCCGCTCTAAGGGAGTCGAGTGCTGTGCATTTGGCCAACTGCAAGGCGTGCCAGGGCGCATGCTCTCCTGAATCCCGCTCCGTTCAGACAGATACCAAGAAGTCGTCGGCTGTTTCCAGAATATCCCAAGCACCAGTGCCTGTCGAACGAGATGGCCTGAGCTCCTTCGACGGAACTGTGATCGACGATGGAGCAGCGCAGTCGTCATGGAGAAGCGTTTTTTCTATTGGCGGTATGACTTGTGCGGTTTGTACGAACACCATCACCCAAGAGTTACAGAAGAATCCCTGGGTGTCAAAGGCAGTTGTCAACCTCGTCGCCAACTCGGCCACAGTTGACCATACTGATGGTGGCAGCGCTCAGGACATTGTCAACACCATTGAAGATCTCGGTTATGATGTCACCCTCAATGAAACCATCGATCTGCGGAAACAACGGCAGTCGTCCGACGAACGGGAAGTGGAAGTTCAAGTCGATGGGATTTTCTGCGCTCGATGCCCCGACAGAATCTGCGAAACCCTCAAGAGCTTTGGTATGTCATCATTAGAGATTCTACGGCCACCATCCGTTGAAGATCCAATTGTCAAGCTTCGCTACACGCCTAAATCCCCTGATTTTACTATACGCCACATTCTTCGGGCCATTGAAGCTGCCGACTCGTCATTGATGGCTTCGATATACCACCCGCCAACACTGGAAGAACAATCGAGGATCGTCAGGGCAAAGCATCAACGAGAGCTCCTCTGGCGTGAAATCATGACACTTGTCATTGGAATCCCCACATTTGTTTTTGGAATTGCGTACATGAGCTTGGTTCCTGATTCGAACAGCACAAAACACCACCTGATGAAGCCCTGGAAGTCCGGTCTGAGTCGGCTCGATGTCATCCTCTGCGTCCTCGCCACTCCAGTTTACTTTTTTGCCGCCGATGTTTTCCACATCCGTGCCATCAAGGAACTTCGATCGATGTGGCGGCCACGTAGCCGCATGCCACTGCTGGCTAGGTTCTACAAATTCGGAAGCATGAACATGCTCATGTCTTTGGGGACCAGCATCGCATACATTTCTTCCGTTGTTCAAATGGTTGTTGTGGCAGCTAGCAGAGAAGAGCTTGCGTCAAATGGGCAGTTCTATTTCGATTCAGTCGTCTTCTTAACTCTCTTTCTCCTTGCCGGCAGGTTGATCGAGGCCTACACCAAGTCCAAGACTGGCGATGCAGTTGAGGCATTGGCGAAGCTCCGTCCGACAACAGCTCTCCTCGTCCAAAACGTAGGGAAAGGTTCACAGGCCGTCGTAACAATTAGCGTCGACTTTTTGGAACACGGGGACATCATCAAGGTGCCACATGGAGCGTCACCGCCTGCTGATGGTGTCATTGTTTCCGGCAAAAGTAGTTTCGACGAATCGAGTCTCACCGGAGAGTCCCGTCTCGTGCAAAAGGTGGAAGGAGACCAAGTGTTTTCTGGGACGGTGAACAAGGCTGCAGCCGTCACGCTCCGTGTCACAGGGGCCTCTGGCAAGTCGATGCTGGACCAGATTGTGGAGGTGGTTCGTGAGGGTCAAACAAAGCGTGCACCGATCGAGCAAATAGCCGACGTTATGGTGACCTATTTTGTGCCCATCATCACTTTGATCGCAGTCGTCACTTGGGCCGTCTGGATGGCAATAAGCCTATCCAACAACGTGCCCGGTCAACACTTTGATTCCTCCGCCACAGCAGTCGCTTTCGCATTCCAGTTTGCCATCGCAGTCTTTGTCATTGCATGCCCCTGTGGCCTGGCTCTTGCTGCGCCAACTGCGATTTTCGTGGGCGGTGGACTCGCGGCAAAATACGGTGTACTAGTCAAGGGGGGCGGCGAAGCATTCGAAAAGGCCAGCAAGATTGATTGCGTTGTGTTCGACAAAACGGGTACTCTCACTATCGGCGGTGCGCCGCGAGTCACTGATTCAATCATTCTACACGAAGATACTACTGGGGATCTTGAGAAAGGCTCGCTGCTGGCCGTGATTCGGACAATCGAAGAACATAGCACTCATCCTATAGCCAAAGCAGTGGTGGACTATTGCGGCTCCAACTCAGGCACCGTGGAGGTGGGACAAGTCGATGAGGTGCCAGGAAGGGGAATGAAGGCCACGTGCAACCAGTCCTCATTCGACGTGGTAGTAGGCAACGAGCTGCTTATTCGGGACGTCTCGGCCGAGATTCCTGCGCACGTCCAGTCTTCACTCGACGCCTGGAAAAAAGAGGCCAAGTCGATAGCGCTTGTGGCAATCCGTCCTAAAGACAGCCCTCAGTGGGCTCTGGCCGCAGCCTTCTCGATATCTGATCCGGTTCGCCCCGAATCAGCCTCCGTTGTCAAGGCTCTTCAGTCTCGGGGCACCCAGGTGTGGATGCTGTCGGGCGACAATGCCACCACGGCGCAGGCAGTTGCACAGCTCGTGGGCATCCCTAGCACCAACGTCCTCGCGGAAGTACTGCCATCCGAGAAGGCTGACAAGGTCAAGTACTTGCAGGCCACGCTGCGTGCCCAAAGCGGCGGTCATGAGCACAGCACACGCCGAGCCACGGTGGCCATGGTGGGCGACGGCATCAACGACTCCCCAGCTCTGACGACGGCGGACGTAGGCATCGCCATCGGGTCCGGCAGCGACGTGGCTATCTCGAGCGCCGACTTCGTACTGGCCACGTCACGGCTGGGAGCGGTGCTCCTGCTGGTGGAGCTGAGCCGCGCGGTGCTCCGCCGCATCAGGCTCAACTTTGGATGGGCCGTGGTCTACAACCTCCTGGCTGTGCCCGTCGCGGCGGGGTGCCTGTACGCGATCCGGACGCCGGGCGGGAGCCATGTGACCCTGGATCCCGTGTGGGCAAGCCTGGCCATGGCGCTATCGAGCATCAGCGTCGTGCTGAGCAGCTTGAGCCTGCGGACAAAGTTGCCGCTTGTGGGATTCCGACACAGCCAGGTTGACTTTATGGAGTGACGAGTGATGAAGATACCCCGTGCTTTTGAGTTTGTACGTTTCCAGTCCTAGGGATCCGGACCCCGGAGGCAAAAGGACATGCGCATGGCGTTGGTAACTATGTTGGTAACCACGTTGGTAACTACTCGAGCTAGTCTAGTCAGACAGGACAGGACAGGCATGCTGTGCCTCAAACTTATTTCATATTTTGATTACGGTCCCGGCGAAGCTGTTGGCTCCGCTTACGTAGATCCTTGTACACCACGTGAAAGCTTACCTTTTGGTCGTGATGCCTTGGGACATCTTTGACGCGCAGAAGCCCGCATAGATCGGGTTTCCCGGGTTCAAAGTAATACTCCGCCATGGAAGAAACCATCACTGTGGAAGCCTTCCTAGGCATATCGCAAGGCGATGGAAGAGGCAGTTGTTTAGTCAGAGCTTACCCATGAGCGACGCACCAATCACGGGGCGTGCCCCGGGGCCTACGCTCACAGCCACTGAAGCTTTCCGAAACGGGTTGTCGCCGAGCGAGAGCCCTTCACAACGCCCTCTTGGCACGGTCGGCCTCGGGGCGTAGCGCTTTTCTGCGGTCTTCCGGCGCACCCATGATCATGTAATCACTTTCTTCGCGTCGCGCAGCGAGGCGAGAAGACCGAAAGAACCCGCCCGGACAGAAGCTCCAGTAACCATACCTCACAGCAAGGGGGGGTACGTAGAACTGCGAAATTTGGACCCCTGCGGGTCCCTACGCGGTGGTGATGGTGACCCACTTCCCCAGACTTACACGGAATCCGCCAAGCCGTTCAATCAGGGAAACTGTCATGATGCAGCGAGTTGTTTGTTTCGCCCCGCCAACCCCATTGACCAGATACGGTCAGTATTCTTTCTGCGCCGTAGCGCAGCTGACACCAGCCGGTCGGTAGGTCGACGGTAGCTGCCTCATGGTCAGTGGGCATTGATCCTTCTCCGTTGCGGCAAGGACCGGGTTGGTGGAGGCAGTTAGCTGTTGACAACGGCCACGCCATAGCTCCACGATCATCGACGATGTGATGGAGAGCGGGGAAAATGAGCGGGAAAATCCGCCCTTTGCTTCTTACTTTCTTTCTCGCGTCCTTGCCTATTACTTGTTGTGCATAGACAGAAGCAATGACACCAACAAAAATAATTGTCAAAGCACATACTATAGAGAAAAAGCAACGAGGCTTCTCATTCGGGCCAGCTGAAAAGGGCCCCCCCTCCCCACGAGCAGCTCACCGCGACGGCCCCCGCCAAATGGCTTCTTGCATTTTTTGGCAGATTGTTGGTGGGGGGGCTGCAAGTGGCCTCCCCCAACCCCGTTTGCGATCGTCTTTTCCTTGGAAGCAGCATGGCCACGCCCGTTGGTTTGCGGAAGCACCACCGAGAAAGACCGTGTGTAAGCAAGATGGGAGGACGCGGGCGGGGGTGCGTTGGTAACAGTGGTGGGCGCATCGGAAAAAGGAAGACCGCACCGCGCAGTGCTGACCGCGGCGGTTTTCAGCGCGAGCCTGGAGCGAGGGAATGGGCGACAGCCCCTCCAGTCTGGTCTGAAAGGGCCCGGGGTAAACCAGTCGGTTGGTGTAAGTCGTAGTTTCGATTTGAATGGGACGAAAACCCCGGACCGAGTCAGACGGCCGCTATGCCCAGCCGGTGGACCTGTTAGAGAGCCTCAGTGGCGGCGCCCAGCGCCCAGCAAGCCGGTCCGGGAAACAAGTGCCCTGGGGTCTCGCGTGCCAGAGGGGAAAAAAGAGACAGGCCGCCCCCAAACCTTCTGCACTCCGCAACTGATCGACCGAGCTGGGTGTGGTGTGAACAAGGACTAAAGAGACCAAGAGAGACGGACCCTTTCCCTTCTCGCAGCCATAACCTCGGATACGTCTTTTTTTTTTAGAGAGAGAGAGAGGGGGGGGGGGGGGAGTATTACCATAACGCCTCTCCGAGCTACGGGACGCAATAGTCGCAACGCAGATGCCCAATTCCGGAGACGGAGTCGCGAATGACTGGTTCTGGGCTGGGCAGGCCAATCACCTGACCTGCACCGGCTGTCTGGGTCCCGTGCTAGCAACAAAGTTCTCCCCCAAGCCCAAGCCCAAGCCCAAGCCCACACGCCCCAGAGTCCGCTACAGGTCTGATCACCCTCCCACCCCTGGCTCTACTAGGGGACTGGGGGGGGGCCTATCAGTCGATAAATTAAGGTAGCAAGATCCAGCGATCTGTCAATCAACAGTATCCTGGTAAAACCAGCGCTGCCTTGGGTTCAGCCCAAACCGCCCGAGGCGAGCAGCCTCACTCAATAGTCTCCACTGGAGCCACGGGCCATCGATAATCATCACAACAACAAAGAAGTAAGAAACAAAAAAAGAAGGAAGAGGAAGGAAAGCAAAAACAAGACCCCCAATACGGACTTCGCGGACCCACGTAACAACTCATCGTATTTGTAGGCCCCCCCCCCCCCCTTCTTCTCCCCCTTTGCGGCGGGAGGCTAGCGACCTCGTTTAGTCATGTAGCCCACCCACCCAAAAAAGAACAACCACCCCCTGCCGAGACCGGGACCGGGACCGGGGATCGGGGATACCTCGAGGGAGCGAGGGGCCCATCGCTGCCTCTGATTACTGTCAAGATTCGTGGAGTGAGGCGCAAGCAAGGCGTGCGCACGTATTCGTCATTCGCGCTGGTTTCCTTGTTATGATGGGAAATGCGCACGCAAACTAATTCCTGCGATCTTTTTGTGGACGTGCGCAACCTGCATACGCAACTCAATGAAATCTGTCCACTGGGTAGGTACCTACCAGGCCACCATCAGTGAGCGATAGGGGGGCCTTAAGGTCCGATGTGAGTAGTTGGCACCACCACCAAAAGCCCAGGCGCTAGAGTTCACGGGGCGAGAACACGCGTCGAGCCCCACGATGCATGACTATGCACGACACCACCGCAAACATCCACAGCAAAAGATAGCACGGCAGACGGTCAATCAATCACAAGGTCCAAAGGTATTCCATAGTCATGTTTGAATGGCGGGGCTAGCCCGTGGTTTGAATTCCTCGCTGTAACACGAGAAGCAGAGCTTCTTGACGCTTTAGCTATTACCCTCCGCTGTGTCCACTGTCCGTCTACAGACAAGTGCGCGGAGCTTGCTATTCATATCCCAACTCAACATCATTCTGTCCAAACTCCTGCTCTCCCTGTTTGCTTTGGGCGTGTCTCCAATAGCAAACCGTGGTTTCTAAAAAGACAACGCCGTGAATGTGACGCATCAGTGGTATGTCCATAACAAACAATGTAGATGCCTCCGTGTATCCTCTCTAGAGGCAATCAATCCCCTAAACCTCTGAATCCGAAACGCCATGCTTTTGATGCTGAACTACCGAAAATGGAAAAGAAAACCAAAGACAAAGGAAATAGTTGCGAGTTCGTATTGATGCAGGGTCGCTCATCGGACCGCGACTGCGCCACCGAGAAGTCGTCCCCACACGCCCCGTTTCTGGCGCTTCTTCGCCGCCCCATCGTGGAGCATCTGATACTCTTCAGGTGAGATTTCGTAAGGCAGCATTCGCGTCGACGTGGTAGCAGCTGCCACGGGAGGAGGCGCCTTGGGGGCCTCCATATCCATGACAATCTCGACGGGTGAATCGTAGAAGCTGTCGCGCGAGGCCTCGTACATGTACGGCTCAGGCTCGGACTCCGAGGGGGTCGCAGCGCGCGAATCGCGCCGGCTCGAAGCGATGGAGGATGCGTATGAGCTCGCAGAGCTGCCGTAGCTGAGGCCGGGAGGGGTGATGGAGCCTCCGCTGGCTTGCCGAATGTGCTCCGGGGTGGCGTTGCGGGACCTGGAGTGACCTCGGGACGAGGGAGGGCTGGGGAAGCGGCTGGCAGCAGCGTAGATCTCCCGCTGTCGCATCTTCTCCTCGTTCTGGCGCATCTTTCGGATGTGCTTGTCGGCAATCTTCTGGCGGATGGGCTCAAGGAAGAAATCCAACTCGCGGTACAGGTCCTCCTCGGTGATGCGCAGGTCCCACTCCAGCAGAAACAGCAACTGCTTCTCCATCAGATTGACCTCGGTGCGGTTGAAGCCGAAGCTGTAGTAATCAGTGGTGATGTGGCTGTAGTTGGCCCAGTGCTTGTTCTTGGGAGAACTGTCGTTGAGGTACTTGGCGGCGAGAATCAAGGCGGCTAGAAGGATGCGATGGCTGGTGCATCGCAGTCCGCGGGCCATGGGCTGCAACTTGGCCTTGAGGCGGGTGAGGTAGACCAAGGTAGACATCAGGGTGGGGACCTGAACATTGGAGGAGACGACGAGCTGCGTGATGAATTCCTCGAGAGAAGGCAGGTTGGCGTCTTCCGACTGAGGCTCGACTGGGCTGCGAGGAGGGGTGGGCAGTTGCTTCGCCTTCAGTGGGTTGGCGGGCATCAGAGCAGGATCGCATGTGATGACGTTCTGGGCAGCCTCGGCCAGGTAGGCGATCATTTGGCGGTCCACACGCTGGTAGACGAAGTGCTCCAGGGCTGACTTGTTCAGCTCGTCCATGGTGAGATACCTCAGATCCATATTGGCGAGATGATGATATGAGGTGAATGGGGAGGTGGTTAGCGGTGAGTGATGTTGGAGGAAGACCAGAGAGTGTGGTTCGAGAGCCGGGGAAGGCGGTAGTTGTATATCCGACACGGCGTTCGGAGAAGGCGTGGGCGGCTCGTGTAAGTGAGGGAGGTGGAGTGTCCGGGGTATCGAGGTAGCGAGGCCCGAAAAGGAAACGAGGAATTCAAGCTCAGGCGTAAAAGCCAGGGGAGGGTAGAGCTGAGAGGGAGAGAGGGAGGAGATAAGTGGAGAGCTGGGGAAGGGAAGCCAAGAAATAGGCCGGCAAAAAAGAAAGAAAACGAGGGGAGGAAATGGGACGGATCTCCTCGATATATCAACAGAGGATGAGTCTTAGTCAAGTCCACTCAAGGGTCAAGGCTCATGTGGCCACCCTTGTGTGGGAAAAACGAAAGGCAAAGAGGATCAGCCGGGTTGCGAGACACCTTGTCGTCAGTGGACCGTTTTGGGCCACGAGGCTGAGTCCAGCGGGTGCCACAGAATGCCTGCAGGAGGGTTGGAGGGGGGTGTGGGTGTGGGCTTTTGGCTGGGCTGGGCTGGGCTGGGCTAGGCTCAGTCAATGCCAATGCGAATGCAATGGGGGGGAGTGGAGAGGGAAGGGTGGTTGGTGGCTGCTGGCGCTCGGCGGTGGGCGCTGCGATGGGGTGGGGCGTGCGGGTGGAGTACCTGAGATCGGGGCCCGGGCGGGTACCTTGGAGCTAATGGCAGCTGCTAAAAAGACCAAAGACCAAAGCCCAAGGGAAAGGTATGCAGCGGCTGCAGGCGCAAGAAAAAAACCGGCACTGCCAGGTCCAGGTCCAGATTCAGATGCAGCTTTCAAGCAAAGTCAGGTCGACAGGGTCCAGGCACTGCTTAGAGTTGAGCCTTCGTTCCACGTTTTTGGGCCGGAGTCGAACGCGAGGGCGACGAGAGTCCGAAGATGGCTATCCTTGCTCGGTCAGGTGACGGAGTGGCGAAGAAGCCGCGACAACCTGGTTGATTAATGCGGCGACGATTCGTAAGTGAACGTGTCGCGCGGAGTAGACAGCTGTGGCTGAAGCGTCCGATTACGCTGCTTGCTTGATTCCTTGAATTGACTCGCTTTGCTTTGCTTGATTCGACGACCGAAGAAAGTCGGTGTTAGGTGATAGCCGATGATTGTCGGATATGCCAAGTGACCAGAAGCGAGGGGGAAAAAGCAAACGATTCAAGTTTGTTTTTTTCACCGTCGATTTACTTTTTCGGTGTTCCCTCGAGAAGACAGAAAAAATCGCAATCGGTTTGGTGCAGATTCAAATGTCCGAAGGTGAATCCGTTGACAAGATGCGAGTCAAGCGGCGGGGAAGGGGGCTTGTTGAGTTACGTGTGCAAAGCCGAAGTGGCCGGAGGGGAGCCGACGGAGTGTCCGCGACGTTGCGACGGGGGGGGTGGGTGCGCCAAAGAAAGCTTCCGACCCAGCGGGAAGAAAAAGAACGTGGTCCAAAAACTTTGTTGATGGCCTAAATCCTTCTTGGCGGATGCAGTTAGGTAATCCCCCCAAAAAGGATGCAGACGAGAACTAGATCCGGGTAGTGGGTGCGGCGTGCAGTCGTTGCGATGCAGGAGGCTCGCGATTTCACCGCTTTTGTGCTGGGTCGCGAGGTGCAGGAAGGCGAGCGAATTGGAGGCGCCTCTTTTTCCCTTGGCTGCGGATGCGGGAGACGGAGGTTCGGAGAGCCCGGCGCCGGACGCGGAGGATCGAGCAGTGCGTTCGATTCGAAACGGGTGAGGTAGAGGCTGAGTCACGGGCGACGAACTTGCTTGCAGATGCGATGCTGATGAAGCCTGTGTGGATGACTGGAATTGGAGTTGCCGGTTGTTATATAAGACGCTCACAGAGCTCTTAAAAATAACCCTGCGGGAGGATGGATGGTGAGGGCCACAGAGTGTGGGGGAATGTCCTTGAGATGATCGGATATTCGAGGAGCGGAGGAATCGAATATCAAATAGTCAGGGAGGGCGGGAAATAAGCAGGCGAGGGTCTAAGAAGAGAAAAAGATGTGCCTGCACTTCCAAGGTAAAAAGGGCGGATGGGTGAGAAGGGGAAAAAAGGTTCGTGAGAAAGGGAGGAGGATGAGAGGGAGACGGGACACCCAATGGAATTAAACCAGAAAAGGGTGTTGCGACGAAACAATCTCGCCGAGCCAAGCCAAGCCAAAGATATGTGATTGCGTTTATGGACCGGGATCCTGCTGTCGGTTGTTTGAATCGTCCCAAAGACGTTGATTCTAGTTCGTCTCCTTTCGGCGCTGGTGCGACGGGAACTACTTTGTGCTTCTGCAGGTGGGAACTGGATGGCCTATCCGTGATGCCGCTCACTGAGTCCGGATCCTCCACTGTTTCGGATTTGGGTGACAAGGATCGGTTGCTGACTGAAACAAGACAGGAGACGGAGGAAGTATCCCAGCGGGAGCCGCTCTGGATCAATGGCAAAGAGAAAGAGGAGAGGGAAAAAAAGAAAAGCGAACAATAAAAATTATCTCTTGTCTCCGGAGTACTGCGACCAGCGGCAGCTTATTCTCGTGAGTAGACGGAAAAGGAAATGCAAGGAAAAGAGAGGGGGAAGTCGATGGATGAGATGGTTAGATGAATCAGATAGAGCAAGAGGAATCAATGCACTCGGGCATCCGGGGCGTTTAATATGTCTGCCCATCGAGATGTAGATCCCGGTCCCGTTAAGCGACAGTTAATTGGAAGGCTGCCCAAGCCCCAAGCCGTCCTCTCTTCTCCTGACGAAACGCAGTTCCGCTCCCGGCCAACGGCAGCCAGTCGTCGCGCATCGCCAAACAGGCAAGCTGGCGGTTGTCGCCCGTCGTTGAGAAGGCCAACCACGGCGCCCCGTTCGACAGGCTCCCGGGATGCGGGTGGGCGAGAGGGTGCAGGGGGGGGCCGCAACTGGAAACGCCAGGAAGCGGCATCTGCACTCTGACTGGCCCTGGGCGGACTGGGCGCTCGTCCGCGACATGCAAGCCCGCGCGGCGATTGGTCCACGGCGCCCGCGACATGAAACACGACCAATCCCCAGGCTTGCCCTTTTTTTCTTCTCACCTACAAACGTTCTGGCATGGCCCCGTCTGTAACAGGAAGAGAATGGAGGCGGGACGAGCAGCAGTAGCAGCAGCCGCCGAGGTTCAATGGGAGGACATGCTACGTGGTGGATCCGGACACGGAGAGAGAGAGAGAGAGAGCAGCAGGCAGGCAGACGGCTTCGCCCACTCTCGTCTCGTCTTGCGCGCGTCTGTCCTGCTTTCATTTGCGCAGGCGCTGGGCTGGGCAGGGCAGCCCTTCTGCCACAAGCGCCCGGATCGTGGCGAGCCGCCGTATGCTATTATCGTCCACCTGCTGCCGTGCAAGCCCGCCGTTTGTTTTGTTTTTTTTTGTTATTGTTACGGCTGTGCCTGCAGCCTCGGCCTCTATCCCGATGAACTTCGCTTGGCTCCGGATCCAGCCGCGCTTGGAGATTAGTGAGGATGCACGAGACGGCCAGCTGTCGCCGTCGCCAGCGAAGCCCACGTCGTCGGTGGGCTTGCATGTCGGCGAACGCAGGGGGCCCGGCAGCTCTGCGGAGAGGCAAAGTCGCAGCAAGACCTCATTGGAGCATGATAGTATTGATTGCATGCCACAGGATTGTAGCCAGTATTGCCTCAGTCCCAATCGTACAAGCCGTCGCTGTCGCTGAGAAGCTCCCAGCGGACGGAGGGGCGTCTGGTCCAGCATGTGGGCTTTGATCCCTTTACCTGCAACCTCGACTGACTACGCCCATTTACTAGTGCTGTGAAACAAGACACGGGCTCGCAACTGAATGGCGGAGTCTGTCACGAAACAGCCAGCTAACTTAGGACAACCCACCCTTTTTCGTCTCGTCCCATCTTGACAGGCTCCCCCGTTAGCTGTAACGAGACGTACTATACGGACAAATGCGACATTCTTTGATCCTCCCCCTTGTGGATTGTCAATTCGCGCCCCCACAAGCCGAAGTCTTTTGAGTTGTCCAGCGAGGCGGTTCACATTCCATCGCTCGGCGCCCCGTGTCTTACCCGAGGACTTGAGGTAAAAAACACTAGTCTCACTTTTCTTCTTCTTCTTTCTTCCTCCTTGTTTTGGGTCAACCCCCTCCCCGCCCGCAGCCAAGCAACCAGACAAGTGCCTTGTCCCAATCCAGAGATCTCGTCTCCCCGCCGTCTGTCTTCGGGGGGGGGGGCCACGGCGGATCGGCGCACGGTCGCTCCACCCCCCACCGGCGCCCGGACCTGACCGATAAAGCTTCATCATCAACCTGAACCTCGATCGTAGCAGCAGGTTGAAAGAACGGACCCGCGAAGTTCATGCAGACTGCCGGGAGAGGCGGTCTGCGCGGGGAGCGGAAGCTTTGACTGAACCGTCGGCGACGCACTGACCGGCGCAGGATTATGCGACACTGGTTCTTGAAGATAGAGTTCGCAACATTCTTGGTGTTGCGAAGCACATTTCGGTAAGGAGAGGGCGCTAGGGAAGATGCGTTTGGCGAAAGGGCGGCCGTGAATCCGCCGCCATGACCTTGACTGTTCCTATTCGCAATCCAGTCAAGCAGTACACAGGTTGGGTGAGCCAGCTACTCTGCATTGCCTTACCGTAGCCCAGCCCTGCTTGGGGCCTTCCAGAGTTACAGTACCTGTGCGGGAAGTACCGCCCTCCCGTTCGAGCTTTCGAATGTAGGTCGAGATGTCTCAACGCACCCCTTGCCCTGTCCCAACCTTCTTCCCTTGACCATGGAGAGGGGCGATCGAGTTCTCTGCTGTGGCTGCTCTGAACCCCTTGGTCAGGCGTAGGAGCTTAATTCTGCAAGTGATCAGACGCTCAGTGAAAACCAACGGAAACGCAACTCTATAGTGCGCCCCTGTGATCAAGGGCACATGAGACGCCAGCAAAATGTTATCCGCCTCGCTCCCAAAACCATCCTGGCGTACAGAGGTAATCTACATGTGCTTGGCCGTACTGCAATGATCCAAGGCTGTTTGGCGGCGTGCATGGGGCACGGCCCTTCGACAACGCAGCAGAAAAGAAGAATCGGCGTGCGTACGCCCTTGCTGGCGCAGGGACAACACAGCATTGCGTTCGCCCCCTATTGAGGCAGCAATCGGGCTCGAAGACGAGGAACAAGGAAATCCTCATAAAAGCACTTTCTATGGGTCGGTCACTGTCGTCCACTCGGTGCGACGGCTCTCTGCAGGAGACCTGTGAGCCGAGACCGCCTCCCCCTCGGTTGGCCTGGGCTCTGCTGCACCTCATTGGCTGCCGTCTTTTCCAGATGTGCGATGCTATCTGCAACAAGGGTCAACCCAACAAAAGCGTTCCCGCCTCGATGTCGTTGCCTACAGGGCCATTTCAGCTACGTGCCAAACCACCGTGGCTCTAACAATGCCAATCCAGCGTAGACAGGCCGCGTTCCTCATCAAACAGATGATGCGCCGTGAATGGCGAAAGGTGTCGGTAACTCTCCGATCCGTTGCAGCGCAGCAACCGTTCCCCCCTCTCTTTGCAATCCCATCATCTGAGCGTCCCCCGAGATCTCGATTCCGGGCTGCTGATTGGATGGCGCTGCCCATGTCTGAAACACGAGAGCACACGGACTAGACCAGTGCAAGAGCCCCGGATGAGGCAGTTGATTGACCCAAGCCCCCACCTCCATATCCCAACGCAGCTGGACCGGCAACCCCATTAGTGAACATGTGGCTGAGGCCCACAGGCTTGGTCCCAAAGGGAGAGAGAGGTATGGCCAATGAGAGCAGAGCAGCAACCAGTCCTCGGTGTGGCTTGTGAAGGACACGCAAGTCTCTTGGCAAGGAGTTGAGCCACACTTGGACTCGCTGCGTGGCCTGTCCACCTGAGTGGTCAAGCGATTCCCGTATCGCATGGCGACATTTGCATCTCCATAATCGATGCTACAGAGGGAAACTGCCTTGGCAGCAGCAACTTGACGTCTTGGAGGCACTAGAAGTGCCTATTGGACAACAACTACTCTGATTCAAGGCTGTCCAGACCGAATGGACCCGGTTCTCCTCTGCAATTCGCTTGTCTCTGATTCCGCCTCTACTGTAGCCTACGGGCTCCCGCATTTGGTAAGGTAAGGTATACCAATAGGAGCACAAGCTCCCAGGTTTTCTCGCAGCAGAACAGGCGAGCAACAGCAGCCGCTTCTTGCACTGTCAGCAGCAGGCCGCATGTGATCTGCAAGGGTCCTGTGAATCGGCAGATCACCAGCCACAAGGACAGGCCAGTGAGATCAGTGATCGCCCGAGAATGACCAGTTTGGTCAACCGTTGAGGGCAAAAATGCAGGTTTTCTGCCGTCTGCCTTTTTTCCTCTATCTTTGCCATACCCTGGATGGGATGGTTACTATAGGGCAGTGGGTAGCATTTGAGTCTCGAGTCTTGGCCTCGTGTCCGGTTAGGGGTGAGGGAGCATGTAGCAGGACTGAATCGCGACGCAACCTTCTCGAGCGTTTAGGTACTTGTGCGGGCATCGGATGTGCCTGGGAGTCTATCTAGAAATGATTATTTCGCTCAGGTGTGCTTGGCAAGCATGCATGACCTGCTCTTGGAGGAAGATGCAGCTTGCGTTTTAGGCTATCGCCGAGTCCAGAGCGTTGCAAGATCTAACGAGTATCGGTGAGGCCATTTACTTCCGTCGAGAATTTTTAAAAAATGCTGACCGCCTGACACGAGCGGGAAACCTAAAAAAGTCCTACCAAGTCGGTGAATAATAACTGGGCTTAGTGGGATGGATCACTGATTCATGCCTCCGGGTAATATCCATCTTCACATGCCACTGCGCGATCCCGCCTAGGAGCAGCTACCCTACACGCCGAGGAGGAGCGGCGAGGCCGTCCCGGTCGGGTGCTCCGGCCTGGTGCCCCTCCTTTCCCCGAAGGTGGCTCAGCCCCCCACTCACGGTCTGCCCCGAGACAATGTCTCAATCCCCCGCCCTCTTCTCCGGGTTCTCCATCCAACCCGAACGGTGTGCTGCTGCTGCTGTAGACTATGTATCGCTGCACAGCCGCTCTGTCAGGCTTCAGACCCAGACGCCCGTCGCACTCGACGTTGCAGCGACTCGTATAGTACCGTCCCCAAGCAGACGGGTGCGTGCGCTGTGCCGACGGGCGCTTATTCATCGGCTCGCTGCCCACACATCAAGGCCTCTGACTCTGCAGTATCGTTCCCTGTGCGTCTTGTTACATGACCACCCTTCTGCGGCACTCACCCACAGTCTTGGTGACGCAATGGCCACAGTGCAGCGACGGCAAAACATAAACATTTCCGAATGTGGTGGTCGCAAGGGACACAGACCACCTGCGAAGCTCTAATTTTGAACACTGCTCCCTGTCGCGTCAACGCAGGGGGCCGGGACGTTCTCCAGCCGGTCCCCTGTCGTGCGCGCTTGCTACCCGCCCCCAAGCCATCGTCAACGTAACGCAAACGGCATGGCCAGGCGCTTGGGTGGCTCCCGAAACAGCGAAAGTCGGTGCGCGCAGAACTTCGTAAGCGGCCCGTACGTTTTCCTTGCCGAAGATACAACCCTGGCATCACTGCAAGCAAGCGCCGTGACTTCGTCCTCAGGCTCAGGGCGGCTACCCAAAGGCCGACGACCCCTGGGCGCCTAACGCCCGCTGCTCGCTTTTTGGCCCTGCTCGCCAGCTGAGCGATTCTGACGGATTCTTTGACCCAGATGTTTTCGGAAAGGAGCTGCATCGCCTTCCGACGATGCTGCAAGTTCTCGAAGGACAGAAGCTTATTCGTGTAGACGGGTAGGTTGCCGACGATCTGATCGACTCCAAAGAGATGACCCAAGAATAGAAGTCGATACCAGAATGACGTTTTTGGTCAGAGATGTGGATAGACAATTCACCACACCCCCCTGCTCTTCACCAATCTGAAGACCACGAGTAGGTTGGATGTGCAAATAGCGACCAATGGTACCCTATCCTGGCAACGCAACATGGCAACGTCGCAAAGGTCAGAGCATGGAGAATCTTGCAGGTTTTGTGCTCCTACAGCCTTTGCCATAAGCACGAATATGAACTTTTGATCCAGCAGGATGGTTAGATGCCCAAAAACAGAAAAGCCAAATAAAGGAACAGCTACAGTTGTATGGCGCCACGGAAAGTGTCCATAGTCAGAACCTCCTGGTAAAATCGCCCCAGGCACCGCGCTGTGATATCTATCTGTAACGAATCTTAGTTGATATGCTTCTTTGTTCATGGTCTACCGCCTGGGAGAAGTCAAGGCCATGTTGTTGAGCACTAGAGGGTCCTGAATGTCTGCATTGTAAACTGCAACGCAAATGCCAAACACAAACGTCCTTGCAGTTGTGATGACCAACCCGACGACATCAGAAATGTCAATTTTGAGTTCCTCAACAAAGTAGTCGTCGGACTCATTCAACAGCAGAGTCAACAGATATTGACCTCCCCCTGTATGGCTGGATCCAGCAATCTACGCTCTGCCTTGATGGAGCAGCAACGAACCTTCGTCGCTGCTAAGCTTCTGATTGTCCTCATTATTGTGTTTTGGCAAGATGCAGGTGATGCTTTGTTGATGGGGACCTGTCCTCTTCATTACAAACTCTAGGGGTTATATAATTAAGTGCAGAGCCGTATTTCCATGTTGCCGAAATCTCTTCTCTTGCCAGCACGAACAAGTACAAGAACAAGAACTTCATTCGTTTAACCCATCTCTTAAACCATCACGATATCAACCCTGGGATCGGTACAGCGAAAATGTGGTGCATCTTGAGCAGCATCAAAATATTCCTTTCCGGAAAACGACGTGCGCGTGGGGCGAAGGACACAGAAACACTAAACCACCCCTTGATTGAAGGCACCGCACTCGAGAAGGCTCCGTTGCAGGCGTCTACATGCCACGCATCTCTACATGAGAAAAACGCCAGCGAGTCCGAGCTCGAAGCCAGCAGGATGGCTCTCTGGCAGACTCTTGCACAAGAGCGTGCGAGCAAGCGTGCGGCGGCGTATTTTACCGAAGCGGCGTTTGCTCGTTTCAAGGATGCACCGGGCGTCTGGACGGAGAAGCACTGGCGTAAGAACATCAAGCTGTGGGACATCGAGGGCGCGCCAAGCAGAGAGAGGATGAAGCAGACGGCCAAGTCCTTGGAGGACTGGCTCTCGGCGACGCAGCATATATTCTCCCCGGCCTATGCTGCTTCGTTCCGGACCTCGCGTCTGTGGACAGACGCCAAGGTCGCGCCTGGTTTTGCGGACTCGTGCTTCCGAGCGAGATCAATCGAGAAGCTGGCGTGGGGCTACATCGAACTCGTCTTCGACAGACTCCTTTTCCGAGCCGCTTTCCGGACCGCAAAGTACGTGCCTGGACTGCCGTGCGTCGAGGAAGCAGCTCGAGAGGAGGAGGGCAGAATGTGAGAGATTCAATAGGACGAGCCGCGCCACGCTGGTGTCGAAACCATGCTGCGTCGGACGCGCAGCACGAAGCAGGAAATGGCAAGAATTGGAACGAAAACTCAAGGTGTTGATGGGGTCGGGGGTCAGTAGCAGCTGGTTTGGAGCCTGTGAAAGGATGAGGAGGAGGCTGAGGATGAGGATGGACGAGATTGCCAGCGTGGTCTGTGAGTAGGCGTGCTGGACCGGAATCAAGGATACGGATCTTGGTTATGAGGTAGATGCTAGATTGAGAAGTTCATGATGAATTGGGATCTGATGATCCGCTAAACCATTGTGTGATGGAAGTGTTGAGATCTCAATCCCCCTATGGGAGAAAATTTTCTACGTATTTTATTCATGGCTTTACACTTTGCAGCATTGCTCTGTTTGCTCGTAACTCGACACCGTTATCATGCGATATGTTCTTCAAATTCGAAAGCTTGTCTGTTATGCCCAACACATCAAGTCATAGAAGCCCAGATCGAAGTAGTTTATGGGAGGATATTATTCTCCGTGGCAAAGACACGTATCCTCTTCTACAAAAAGTCGTTACAGGCGCGTGGTTTTGCGTTGCATTTCCCTCTAAGGAGCAGTTGGAGATGTGCCATAGACCTGCCCTGCGACGTTCGGCTTCAGCAAAGCGTTTCTGCGCTCACCAGGATCCCGAAACCTCATCTGAAGCTCTCCTGCAGGGGTTGACAGGCTCCCCGATGCGCTCGTAGCCATGGCCTGCGGCAAGTCCACCGACGCCATCAGCTTCACCGTCCTGAACGACTGGACTCCCGCCGAGGTGTTCCAGTTGCCCCGCCGGCGGTGGGCTCGACCGCTGCGTCAAGGCAAGCACCTCGGCCAGCGAGTCCCACGCGCCGCTCGTGGTGCCGTAGGTAATGATGAGGAAGCTGTGGACGAAGGCGACGAGGGCGTGGAGGAGTAGCGCGAAGATGGAGAGGTAGTCGAACCAGTCTCCCGCAGCCATGACGTAGCCCCTGTATGTCGCCTTCATGATCATACGTGTCGTGTTCCACGGCTCGAGCGCAAATGGCTTCGTAAAGCTCTCGACCGGGTCTCCCTTGCGCACCATCGTCCTGGCCAGGTCTTCTTCCTTTACTTCCCAAACCCCCGTGGGCCAAGCCCCCAGAAAGCGACTGCCGTCGTGATTCGGTATGAGGCCGCATCGTGATAGCCAGTCAGCCACCGCCGTGGAGATGATATTGGAGAACCTCCTGCGGTTTGCCCGGCTAATCGGAACATAGGTTGCGTTGATCAGCATCTCCAAAGTATTCGTGTGCGGTGCTACATTGAACGCCCAGGGGAACTCATCCGAAGGCTCATGTGGGACGGACGGTGCTAGGACGTCGAACCAACTCGGACTGAGTCTGATTCGTGTCATGGATTTGCTAGACGGAGGCTTGTAGCGTACGTAACCGGCAAGGCCATCTTCAAGCATCTTCACCCCTGTCTGAACCAGCGTCCTTACGAAGCCCTCATAGTATTCGTGGGCGAAATGGCGATTGGCGCCCACATCAAGGAGGGAGATTGCTTCCGCCCATCGCGCATCGACTGAACACGTCAGAGCATTCGTTGGCGGCAACATTTCTTCTTCGGTGTTGTTCCATGTCGTTGCCAGGAAGAGGGCCAGGTCCAGGGAGTTGCCCGTGTCTGCCCAAGTGTCCACAGGAACGATCAGGTTTGGTCGCCCATCTAAAAAGATGGCACCGTTGAGTATTGACGAGGCGTTTGCGTCTAACCCTCTCAAGGACAGATGGTCCAAGACTCGATCCATCATATCCACCTCGTGCTCGGTTTGGATGCTCCCATCCTCACGGTGTTGGTCCAATTTGTCCATATTGGTGAAGTTCATGGCCAGGCGTTCGCCCAAGAAGGCCATTTCCTGAAGCTGACAAGCCATTCGGACCGCCGGCGCCTTTGTTGGCACCCTGAACTGGATGGGATCTGCCCACTGAAGGTGGTCGGGGAAGGGGGCCCTATGCGCGTGATTCACTGCAAGATACTGCATGGCCGCGGAGTTCAGCGAGCGCATCGCATCCTGCAAGGTGGCGGTCGCTGCATGCGCAGTGTATGACCATGTGTCGGCCTCGCGCCTGAGTGCCGGCAATATGTACATGTTCTTTCGCATGTTGTTGTCGCGCAGCTCAACGGTGAAGGGAATGTCTGGGTTGTTCCACCACGTTGAGAAATACTGGTACATGGGAAGAAACCCGGCTGCTGGGCATCGGCTTGTGACAAACTGTTGGTCTGTTCCGACGCAAGGCATGCTTGAATAATACTCCGCATCCAGAGATGTCGGCCAGAGTTGATCGTCGCTCCCTATGTCCCAGCCATGTCAATGAGTAACGGTAGACGACGACAGAAACAACAACAAAAGGGGAGCCGACCATTGAGCCAGTATATACCACCACCAACTGGCCATTCTTGTTCCCGGGGGATGATGAGGATAGCGGTAGCTCGTCCTGCGAGAAGAGCCAATACACCGCCGAACACAACCAGGACCAGCAGGCCGTATCTTCTCCATCGCTCGGCTCGCAGCATGGTTGCATCGCAGCCCAAGCCTCCGAGGAACTCAGCTGACCAGAAATACCTTTCCGATGGGGAAGGGAATGCGTTAGCTTTTGTTCTTCGCCGTGTGAGGGAAGTTGATTACTGGATCGAGGAGAAAGTCCAACCGGAGACCAAAAGTCCAAAGAGGTACGCCTTCGCCATAAACGAGCTCCGACCGGAGTGTATGGAAGATGATGGAGGTCAAGCTGGCTATGATGAGAAGTTCCTACGAAATTAAAATGCGTCAATACTGGACTATAAAATTTCCGTGGCGGATTGTCTGCTATATAGACAGTACCTGGATTTTGGCCGCAACCTGCAACGCCGCCAGCTTCTGGCCAGCCTGGCCCTGCGGCCCGGAGAGCTCACCGCCGATAAAGTAGCCCACAAGGTTGATGGCAACGAGTGCCACGGACAGCAACGCCGGGAGCAGATGGATCGTGCAGCGACCCGCCGCGATCCATCGCGACGGCTGGATCAATACTTTGGGTTGCTCGTCCTCTACCGCCCGACGAAAGACGAGGGCCGCGAGGCCGTTGGCCCGAAAGACGGGCGCGAGGCGCTGTATCAGCCGGCGGAGCGTGGCCCGAAGTCTGGCGCCCAGCGTGGGCGGAGAGGCTTTCCGGCCCAGGTTCATATTAGGACTCGTTTCGCCCCGCGGCTCATTGGGATGACTGACAGTAAGACTCTATGAATGCCTGTGTGACTATCCATACAATGACGTCCTCTGCTTAGCCCCCTGTCAGATTGTTGAGAGACTGGGCCCGCCCCATTAGGTAGATGGGAAAACATATATATACATATCGTAGCCTCTCCCCTACTCATAGAGTTATCTAATCAGCAACTTATTCATCGCTTACACCGTTCATTACAGATGTGGACGATGTTCAAGTCCCCAGGCCCTGGTACGGCTGGGGGGTCGCCTGATCCTTCGCTGGAAGAATCATGTAAATCCATACCCTGGTCTCGGGTTTTGACCAGTAAACGGAATCTTCATATGAAGCGGGACAAACTTATTGAACAAAGCTATTCGTGGATTCTAGACACCAGGATTGCATGGAGTAAAGGAATAAAGGATAACCCCAAAAGAGCTTCCGAAAATCATTGAAGCATCTTCGAAATATCTTAGAAATATCCTCAGAAAATCCCCAAGAAACATTCGAAGAATTTCGCGGATTCAAGATATTCTTGAGCCTTGGTAGAACCAGTCACGGAAACCGAGACTGCTTACTGCACTGTCTGTTAGCCTTATTCCTTGGCATCCACATCCCAGTGTCAATTTCATCTTTGAAAACAGCACTTGGCATGTAGGATCTTCCTCGCGCACCGAGGCCGCCATGCTGGTGGACTGCTGCCGTATATCAAATCGGTAGAGCGAACCAAATGCGAGATGTCCCAAGCTATGAATCTCAAGAAGATTAATAGAAGCTCCAAGCTCATGCAACGTCGTTTGGAGAGAAAAAAAAGTTGATCCATTGCCTAAAGAACATAGCTGTGCCCATCGCCTAGTCTATACATCATCACAAAAAGAAATTTCGGCATTGCGGTACAAGGACCTACACAAGCCCAGCTCCTCCAGACTCGCAGGGAAGCTGGTCTCGCAGAACGACGTTCGAGACCGTGTTGGAGTCCTCTTAGGAAACAACACTTTCAATGACATCTTCCAACACTTCCCACCCACCACTATACTCGTGGGCCGTTCTAGGAGGCCGGGCCGATAGGTGCCGACAAGCCGCCTTCGAGGGTATAAGCACCTGTTGCGGTGAGACAGCTCTCTCCCGTATCCCATGCTGAAATTGATACTCAGCATTCAGAAACAGTGTTCTGCCTCTATCCAGGAAACCCTCCTAACAGGGTAGGGAGTTAAATATCCGCGTTAGAGCGTAAATGTACTATTTTCCTAGCTGTAGTAGCCATTCATACGACCTGTAGCGGCCGGGTGCTCTGCTACGAAGTTTTCGAAGTAGGGGTGGTTGCACGCTTGCTTGGCCGAGATACGTCCCGCCGGGTCGTAGATGAGCATCATCTCCAGCAGTTCCAGTCCGCGGTCATCAAGATTGGAGCAGAGCGGCGCATGAGGGTCCTGTTGCCACTTGGGGAACGAGGACTTGAAGTCGGGGTATGAGGTAACTCCAGGCCAAACCTCCTCGGTCGGTGTGCCCAGTGTCCTATATAGGGTGTTAGCCAAAGCACCGGGCTCATGGATCTGCCTAGCGCGCAGAGGTGTCACTTGCCTGAAGATCTTGAAGATCTCGTCAATCTCAGAGTCACCAGGGAACATTGGTTTCCTCGTGCACATTTCAGCAAAGATGCAGCCCACGGACCACATGTCCACACCAGTCGAGTATTGCCTGCCACCCAGGAGGATTTCGGGGGCTCTGTACCACAGGGTGACGACTTCGTGGGTGTATGTCCGCAGCGGCACGCCAAAGGCACGGGCAAGGCCGAAATCAGCCAGCTTCAGGTTGCCCTCCTTGTCGATCAGCAGGTTCTGGGGCTTCAGGTCTCGATGCAGAATGCGGTGCGAGTGGCAGTACTTGATGCCCTCGCAGAGCTGAAGCATGAACTTGCGGATGACCTCGTCGCCCAGACCGAGGTGCATCAGCGTCGTGGAGGAGCCCTCGGGGAGGGCCTTGCCGCGGCCGCCGTCGCTGACGGGCAGGGCCTCCATGTACTTCTTGAGGTCGAGGTCGAGGAACTCGAAGACGAGGTAGAGCTTGTGGCCATCGGCGTGGACAATGTTGAACAGGCGCACAATGTGAGGATCCCTCATCTCTTTGAGGAGGGAGATCTCGCGGATGGCGGTGCTGGGGACGCCCTCGTCTTCGGCCTCGAGGCGGATCTTCTTCAGCGCGACGATGCGTCCGCCGTTGGCGAGGTCTCGCGCCTTGTAGACGACACCATAGGTACCTATTGTAGACAGGCCGGCAGCGTCAGCAACGCGTCATGGGCGTTCCTGGGCGGGCATATGCAGTGGGCTCGCATGTCCCGGAATGTGGGCGTCGTATCGAGGAGCCGCTTACCTTCACCGACCTTCTCCAGCTTTTGGTAGTTCTCCATTGTCCCGGGTGGCGGTGACGACGAGCTAGGCTTCCGGGCGCAAGGCGGGCTATCGACAACGCAGGCGGCGAGTTCGAGACGGGGACACGCGCAATTGGCAACGGGCGTTGGGCTCGACAGCAAGACTCGACGTGGTCGATCGTGGTGGGGTGCGAGTCTTTGGCCAGGGGGTGTGTTTGGCGACTGGGGGACGACAGGAGGAAAGGCAACCAAAATTAAATGAAAAAGGGAGGGGGGAGCAAGAGAGAAAAGCGAATAGAAGAGGACCCTGCAGATTAGAATTCCCCGGTTATGCACTGGCCGCCATTGACGACTTGGCAGCAAGAGAGAAGAAAGAAGGAAAAAAAAGAAGGAAAAAATGAATCAAGGTGCTGCTATCTTGCGTCGTCGTCTCAGTTGACAAAGTTCGGTCCGGTTGGTCGAGTGCAATGCAAGATGGAAACAAACCGTCGGGGTGCGAGCTGATGTTTGCTTCTTAGTTGGCGGCGGTTGTTGTGGTTGCAGAAAAGGCGTTGTGTTGTGTGTTTACTTTCCGGCCGCCTACGTTTTTGCAGCCCCTCCCTCCAAACGTCCGGCCTGCCAGCTTGGTGCTTGGAAAACAGCCCCTTTGGCTCATGCACACGCAAAACACAGCGCCTGACTGGCTAATTACAGTAGGTAGGCTCCCCATTTTCCTACCAGCTCGGAATTGCCCCTCCTTTCAACTCGCGTGCTTGACGCGACCTGGAGAGTCTTATCGATAAGCACCACCACCTTCGCCAACTTGTACAAAAACAGAAATACACAACACAATACAAACACATCGTCAGCCTCACTGACGCATATGCTTCATGTGCTGGAAACGCCTTGTCTCGAGCTACGCAACGCTCCATAAAGTACCTCAACCTGACTTCACCGGCTCACCCTTCCTTCGAAGATCCAAAATCTTGCCCAAGTTCACAGTCCCTTTGGCCCCCCACCCCGACGGCCCCGCCTCGACATCCGGCCGCACCGCGATATACCAGCCCCATGCCTTCCTGTCAAGCTCCTCCTTTCTGAGCACCCCCGCCCAACTCGCGAACAACAGCCTCAGTGCGCCTAGTAATCGCCCAAGGTTCTCCTGCTTCTCCTCGTTGGCCGCCGCCCCTGTTGCCGCCTTCTTGCTATCCTCCCCGGGCTCCGTGCTCGGCGCCGATGCGAAGCTTCTCAATAGGTAATTTCTGGCGCCTTCGGGTCGATGGATGGCCATCCCCACAGTTGATGTCACCGGTTTGCTATCTTCTGGATCGAGGCCCCATAGTGGCTCTCCTGAGAGACTAGAGGTGCGCATTTGTGCCGAGAGCGCGTCGCTAACACACTCCCGCATGAGCCGCCAACGGTCAGGCCCAAGCATGACGCCTCCGTACCACCTTGTTAGGACCACCATTGTATTTTTGATGTCCGCCTCGCGCATCAGCTGCAGTAGAAACTGGCCGCAGCCTGACTCCCCATCGTCAAACGAAGCTTCTTGCACCAGCGGTGAGTTTCCGTAGCCCGTGCGTACGGCCCAGGCGTTGTGTGACGCCGTCTCGAGCTCGGGCTTCTGGTCCACAAGGCTCTTCATCAGCTCTGCACGTTTCGCCTGAGAGGAGATGGTTGATGCGTGGGCGATGAATGTGGAAGCCCGTGATGTCAGCTTCTGGCTCGCAACCCAAGTCTGGGGGCCACCGGAGGCAGATTGTTGTGCGGTGGCGGTGGGCGCTGCTGCTGGTTTGGGCGCCCCAGACCAAGTATATCCACCGCGTTTGAGCACCGGTATCTCTCGCGTCATTACTCGTACCTTTGGCTGTCCTTCGGATATCAAATTTTCCTTCAGTGACGGCTTCTCGATCCCTATACTGACAGCCTTCGACTTGGAGTTTGCGCTTACTACGGCCTGTGCCAGACTTAGACGGCTGCTCGGGGGCTGCTCGGGCATCGTGAAGCGGAGCAGTTCCACCGCGAACGCCAGCACCAACGGTGCTCTATTGGTGACGATGTTTGTGCCTCGGATGATGTCCTCGTCTTCCTCAAGCGGCAGGTCCAGGGCCGCCTCGAGCTCATCAGGGGACATGGTGCTATAGTCTAGATCCCGTTTGTGAATGTCCAATTTTGGCTTCTTGGCACTTGGCGCTAGCGGCTCATCAGTTGACCGTTTCGTCGACTTCTTGCCATGAGATTTGCACGCTGTGTGGATGCTTTTCGCGAGCTTGAGATCATTCACGGCAGCCTCCACATCAGTGAGCGGCGCGTCTGCAATTTGAGTAATACTGAATCCTCGTCAGCCACGGGCCAGGACGACGAAGCTTCTGGATGCTATTACCTGCGAAGATTCTTGGCTTGCAACGCCTTGACGTGACCCATCGCGACGAGCATGGTGCACTTGCGCGACGTGAACATGCGCAGCAGCTCCTGCAAGTCGCCTTGACCCGCCATGGTGGCAGTGATGTTCGTCTCCTGGTCGCAGCAAGCTTCTCCGTCCTGTGCGCGGCAGAATCAACTAGTCATCCACCAACCAGATCTTCAAAGAGTAAAATTTTTACTGTCTGGAGGGAGTTGCAGGGCAGAACGCTTATACAATTGCGGCTGGGAAGAGGGATTGAGTAGTCAGTGAGCGAGTGACGTGAGTGAGTAGTGTTGTGGTTTGCGGTCTGGTGTGGAGAGCTCTGTCTCCAAATCCCCCCACTCTTTTACAGGGTACCACTACCAGATCCGAAGTACCGGGCGCCCTACCATGATTTCGTCCGCTAGTCTCTCTTCTGCACAACCGCAAACCTCACTTACGACTGCTACTGCTGTCTTATCCAGCTCTACTTCAGAAGCTCATGCTCTCGAATATTTAAAACCCGTACTTCAAGGCAAGTACTAGCGATAGCAGATCCGCAGCGATATGGGATAATATTGCACCCGCGTTAATGGCGAAGGACACGACTAGGGACCAGCGTGTCCGGTCTCAATATTGGCTCTTTTATGTCGTTCCCTAATCGCTCCACCATCGCAGCACACTTGAATATAGCCTCGCGACCAACCAGTCAATAACCTAACTACGCCTACATTAACCCGTCTCTTGGACCGTGTGTCTGAACTAACAGGAGTGAGCTTTCCTGTCTCCCATGCTTCCTGTCCAATGTAAGGATTCTGGTTAAATGACCAATGAACCACTGTAACCTCGCGTATTGTTCCGCGGAAGCGCATCACCCTCAGCCACAATATCTCCTCCCGTGGCTCCCCATGACAACCGC
The DNA here is from genome assembly GCA_020881915.1 of Paramyrothecium sp. XJ0827. Taxonomy (NCBI): domain Eukaryota; kingdom Fungi; phylum Ascomycota; class Sordariomycetes; order Hypocreales; family Stachybotryaceae; genus Paramyrothecium; species Paramyrothecium sp. XJ0827. The sequence goes on along the minus strand of JAJFPB010000007.1, from coordinate 1,743,877 downwards.
GGTTGTTTTGCCTCTTTTAGGACCACAAGAAGGAATGACGCACCTCCGCCCCAAGGAGAACTTGAGTATCTCAAGGGGAACGCCATCCTAGTCGATAGCAAAACCGCTACCAACCTCACCAACCAAAAGGGAGTAGTCACAATCCGGATGAGCTTATCGGAGAGAATCATAAAGTCATCCGCCGGCCCTTTCTCGCAGATCATAACCGAATAGTAGCGGTAGGCCAAGGACATGCTAGAATACCTCGGCAAAAGCCAAGGCACAGGCCGCCGTTTCCAGCGTAACTTGGAGGAGCTGCACCGGGCTGGCACCACAAGCAGCATCTTCACCATCCTAGGAAATAGTGGTAACAACCTCGAACGATCATCTCAACTTGAACGTGAACTTACGTCTTCCCCACACGCTCGCCAGAGCACGCAAGAAGTTCTTTTCTATGGCACCGCCTCGTCATCCGCCTCATGATCATTGGTTAACCAGACCAGCACGTCCCTCCGAAGAGATAGCGGTGCCTCTTCCTCCATCCTAGCTCCATGCCAGAGGACAGACACCCTGCCTGTCGTGCTCTTCAACGACTAATAATCCCGAACCGCCGGTCAAGGTAATACATAGCGGTATTGAAGCAGCCCCCATCCAGCGAGATAACCGCGTCCGCCATCGCCCGTAGTTTCCTCGAAGGTGTCAAGGTGTTACTGCAACTCTCACTACGTAAGCTTTACAAGCTACTGGACTTGGACCCGGCTTGAATACTTATTCATTATGCTGCGTCCTTTCCAAGGCATGACCGCGCCCACGCCGGTACTTACAACGCCGTCGAAGCACTCCGTGCGTACCGCGGACTTGATACCGAAGTCCTTACAACCCAACTTCCTGACGCCCTCTGGCACGTAGGAGGCCAGCACTTTACCATGCGCCAACCATGTCGTGATAAGATAATAGCTCGCATACCATTCCACTGCCCACATACTTTGACACACGGCCCTTGGGGTTAACCGCTACTGAGAATGGTATTACCTGTGCGTTCGCCGACACCTCAAGGATGGCGTCCCCCTCACTCTGACCGACTTCATTGCCCGATAATGACGGTACTCCATATAGCTCGCACACTTACAAGCTTACTCCCGATCAGGCCATCGAAAGCGAGATACGATCGACAACCAGATCGCGACCGATAATGAGGTCAAGTAATATAAAGAGGTAGGGGGAAAGCGGTATTTACCAAGGAAATCAGTTGTTTACTTGATATGGGACAATTGTGGAGATGTCTTGTGGAAGGAGGAGTTTCACTATTATTATCGAAGATTTTTTTTTATAGATGTAGAGAAAGGGGATATTGGATAGAAATCCATTACTAATACATCTATATATATTTATTCCTGGAACTTAGGCGCGGTAATTGCTTTCTGTTAGATTCATGATCATTATCCTAGATTTAACTTGTGAAAATCGGGTTTCTGTGAAATTGCACGAAACATTGCGCGACCCACTCTGCCCCATCGGATCCGAAATACCGGGCCGTCCCCTCTTCCACCCTTGCCGCATGCGTCAAAAGCAACCCTGACGCCTTTTTTTTCGTTAGTGCTAATTGCTTCTCCATTCCGCTCTCGAGATTTTGGAGCTTGCAGACCACCGCACCCCCGAGCGAGCTTTTTGTCTGCGACAAAGTCACCGCCCCGATCCAATGCAGAGCCAATGACGGTAACTATGCGCGGATTCGCCAGGGCCGCGGCCCGCCGCCAGCAGTTGCGCCTCGCGAGCTCCTCCGCCAAAGCGCCACGGAAGCCAGCCCACGCGCCTCCCCCAGCGAAGACCCTTCCGCCTCGTGTGCGGCAGACATACAAACCGTGAGACAAGTCCTGCGCCACCGTCGTCGCGAACGCATTGTGACCCTGACTGCGCAGTTCCTCGAAGCCCGCGAACGCCCACATCGCGCGACCGAGGCCGCCGCCCCCCTCCGAGCCGGAGACGGCCCTCTCCATCTGGCAACGGTCCTGGCTGCCCCTCTCCGGCGCCGCGCTCCTCTCCGGCCTCCTGGGCTTCTACATCTTCGGCACCATCGCCGCGTCGCTCAAGGACGGGGGCGGCGCCCCCTGCGCGTCGTGCGGCGGCGAGCACGCCACGCCGACCGGCAGGCCCCCCGCGCTGTCCGGCGACAACGCGGAGCAGTTCGACAAGGAGCTCAACTGGGATGAGTGGTGGATGGGCATCACGGGCCTGCGCAAGAAGCTCGCCAACCAGGCCAGGGGCCACGTGCTGGAGCTCGCTATGGGTACCGGGCGCAATCTGGAGTACTATAACTGGGAGGCTCTGGGTGCGGCGGCGGCGGCGGCCGCGGCGGGTGCCGCGGTGAACCCCACGCTGCCGGCTGGTAGAGGGATTACATCGTTTACTGGACTCGACATATCCGTGGACATGCTTGATGTAGCTCGGAAGAAGCTTGTCAAGGCCGTACCGCCCATGTCGACATCCGCACCGGTCGTCAAGGCCTCCACCATGGCCGACCATACCGGAGGCCAGCTCTCGTATTTGAATGGACAGCTCCGATTCATCCACTCCGACGCCCACCGCCCGATTCCTCTACCTGCGCCCTCGACGACGCAGGAAAACCCTCGCGCCACTCCTCCCCCACAGACAAAGTATGACACCGTGATCCAGACGTTCGGTCTCTGCTCTGTGGCCGACCCCGTCGCCGTGCTCACCAATCTCGCAACCGTGGTCAAGCCCGAGACTGGTCGCATCATTCTTTTGGAACACGGCAAAGGATGGTATGGCATCCTCAATGGGCTCCTGGACAAGAACGCAGGCAAACATTTTGAAAAGTTCGGGTGCTGGTGGAACAGGGACATACCCGCTTTGGTGGACGAGGCCGCGAAGCGGGCGCCGGGGCTTCAAGTTGTCAAGGTGGAGCGTCCCAACATCCTGCAGATGGGCACCCTCGTATGGGTTGAGCTCAAAGTCTCTGAAAATGTGTAAGATGTAAAGTGTAAATTGGTGTATGATTGTTTGTACATGTCAGTGGGAACCAGGCAAATCGCTTCAAGATCAAGCGTAACGTTTTTGAAGCCGAGAAGTATAAGTAGAAGGAGTGGCATATCCTTGATTATTTGTTTATGTGCATGCAGTTGCCGCACTGCGTTTTGTGTACAGTAGGTTCTTGTCGCCAAAGTGACACCCTAATGCTTTGCGAACCCTTTCAAGATCATCTAAATATACAAAGTTAATGCATCCAACCATAATCCAACATGATTCAACTCCAAAGATCAACTTTTGCTCGAATGACGACTTGTGTCTCGTCGTGGCCCCGCCAAACACCATATGCGCCTTTCAAATAATCTTTACATATAGTCTGCATCTAGCACCCATCTAGTAGGTAATCGAGCTCGTCGATTTCGATGCTCTCGGCGCTGCGATCCCATTCGAACAACTTGTTGAGTTTGTTCCAAGATTCAGCTTCATCCTCCTTTCGATAGTTGGTTATAATAGTTGGTCTCATGGCAGGGCTCGTGAGGAATGTACTTGATGCGATGGAGCGACTGTCGCCAAACCAAGCGTCATCACGGTAGCCGTACTCGGAGCGATCTGTGGATTCCGTCGAAGGCAGCACATCACTAAGCTTGCGCTTCTGAAGTACGTCGGCGGTTTGCGTGAATTCCCGTTCGTCCTTTTCCAAGGGGGGCGAGTCGCGGCGCAGATCACGAGGATACCGAATGTAGCGTGTTGGCAGAGAGCCAATGGGCATAATCGGCATGACAACATCATCATCGACATCGTCAAACTCGGGCGGCGAAAGGTCGACTTCGGGAGAGGGACTTAGTTCTCGTCGGCGACCTTCCGCGTCGTCAGAGCCAGAGTCGTCGGTGAGTGATACCGATGGGGTAACTATTGCTGAACGACTGGTTGGTGTAGAGCTTGGATCGGGTAGCGGTTGTCGGGGGCAGGTCGTGAGGAAGAAATAAGTGCGGCGCGGATGTACGGCCTCCAGCTCCTTAGCTAGAGGACATGGCGCCAGAGCAGTCCAGCATGATCGTTTCAAATACGAAGCCAAGCGCGATGAGATGATGGCACATGGATTTGCCGACCTACAGCAAGTTTTAGTATCTACATAGGCTGCAGTTGGCTGAAGTATGCGAGGCGGTGACTTACTGTTGCACAGACGTGAGCTGCTGTGACAGGACCATTTCCAACTCCTTGACTAGATGGGGTCTGTTGCCTGTTGATTGCAGCTGAACGATGACGGCCTCGACAATGTCGTCGTTGATTCCCTCGAGGTCGATCTTGGGTACAGCCGCGGCATCTGTCATGTCACTCGTGCTGGCTGCGGGCGGGGAAGGCGGTGGCGTTTGCTCGATGGCGATGGCATTGTCGACGGAGCCGCTGGGACCGTGCGCTCTCTTCAAGCGCTTACTCGGATGTGATTCGGGCGACGTCGAGCGATCGGTGGAAGTCGAGGGCGTCGTTAACGATGAAGAGGTGGACGAAGACGCGAACGAGGCGGACGAAGATCGGGCAGCGGCCTTTGACGCAGCAGCACGGGCGGCGTGGGTGACGGGGATGTGAATGCCCAAGCTGGGCAAGGAGAGAGACTTGCGACGAGTGTTGTAAGGCATGGTTGATGCGGTGGTACGACGAGCTGAAGGGGGTTCTATCGGCATGCGACGATGTTGTTTGCTTCCATGAGAGGACGATCTAAGGTGCACAAGAGAGGATGTTTTGACCCTTGGATGACGACGGCGCGACAAGGGCGATGATGTCGTCGCAGAGGGTGAGATGGGTGGAAGATGGAAATGGAGATGGAAGCGGAAACGGGGTGCGGCCAAGAACAGGCGAAAGAAAGGGTCCCGCGAAAGTCAACGATGCGGCGGAAAGGAATTGGATGCTGGGTGTCGGATCTGGGGCGGTCAAAGTTAATGTTATTGCAACGCAAGATGCAGATGGAGCAAGACGAGTCGAGAGGAGCGAGTGTGTGAGGCGAAGAAGGGAGCCAAGGGGGGTGGAAGGGGCGTTGGCGGAGAGAAAGGGGACCTCAGGATGGGGAGGCAAGCTCAGGCAATTTTTTTTTTTGTCGGGAAAAAAAGCACAGAAGGCAGCAAGCACGAGAGCTCGAACTTTTTTTTCCTTCGTGCGGGTCCCGTCTGCGGGATCCTGTTGGCCAGCGGCTCTGGTGCAGGCGTGCCGAAGTGGGGTCGTCCTAACGTCAGTGGGACGCAGGCCACCCCAGAGCAGCGTCACCCAAGGGAGAGAATGGAGATGGATGCATTCCACGACCCACAGGGACCACATCTTCCATACAATCCACGCACCCAAACGTTGGATGGCTGTTAGCCTTTGCCTGTTAGGCCCCCAAGCCCGAACCGAAAGGCTGCCAGCCTTTTCCCTCCTCCTTGCCTCCTTTGGGATTTTTGTCCTGGCCCTGCACCGCACCATGCACCATTTGGGCGACGCTCTTACACCGTCAGGCAGGAGGGGGAAAAGTAAGATGGGCGGGTGATGATGATGCTTGTGACGTGCCTGCTCATGCACGCTTTGTTCGTTGCGTTGACTCATCTCATAGGCAGCCTTGCAGTCCCTTCAGAAAAGGCAGCCTAGAAAAAGGTGCTGGCCAAGGCCAAGCGCATCCCGTACTTGTAAACAAGCCGCCTCCGGCACTCAATAACAAGCGAGGCACGCCTAGCAACGAGATGCGATGCGCCGGCCCACGAGTGTTAGTGTCAGTGGACTGGGGCGGCGACAAATGGGGGGAGGGGCGTGGAAAATGGGAAAAATCGGAAGGGAAAGGGACTAGAAACAAAAGGGTCCGTTTAATGAACCAGCGCGATTCGGTCGGCGACCCGTTGTACGTGTGTCAACTTGTCGGCTCGGCCTGGATTATATTATACATGGCACTACGGATACCGTGGGAAAGACAATCTACCGTCCCTCTGGCCGGAGCGAGCGGATGTCCAACGAGTCGCTGCGAACCGGACGAGCATGAGCTGAACCAGAGTCGTTCTGAGGTTGCGAGAGCGGTGCGCGCAAAGGTACAGCTACGCTGCCCTGCACGGGGCACGGGTGCTGCAGGTACCTGAACTCAGGTGCTACGGTACGTGCTGGCAGCCGGTCGGTAAATGAGGTTCGGGGCTGAGTGGAATTGCTTCTTTTCCTTCTCTTCTCCGGAGGTTCCTGAAACATGTCACCAATGTGAGGTAGAGCGACAGGTACGTCAAACAAGTACCGGACGGCCGACCAAGGAAAATAAGGTAGTAAAGCCAATACGCGCCCGGTGATTGGCCGGGACTTTACCTCCTTACCCTTTTTTCCCTTTTTTCATTTCTTTTTTTCCCTTCTAGCAGCCCACCCCCAAGTTCCCATCGTCATCCCGGAGAGTAGCTTTTGGCCACCGGAGAAACCCAGGCCTTGTCTCTGATCAGCCTTTATGAGTCGTGTGCCTCCTGATCGCCATCAGAGTGAGCTGCTCAAGTACCCACGGAGCCTCCCCTTGCCTCGCTGTTGACCTTCTCTTTGGGTCTGGGAGTAGAGAGACTGGCACGGAACGGGTCCTGTCCTGCTTGGTACCTGCAAGCACAAGCCAAACCCCTGCACCCCTTTTCCCCTCTCTCTCCCTTGACCCCGGAACGATTCCCCTGTTTAGTCTAATCCTGCTGCAGCTTCCTGCAGCTCCAGCGGCAGGACATTGTACCCAGACGTGCGTGCGTGTAAGACGACCTGCAGCCCATCACTCCGCGCAACCGTCAACTTCTATGCACGGCAAGGCGGTAAAGTTTGTCGCAGCCAATGGCCATCTCACCGTCAATTCGCAAGAAAAAGGAAAAAAACATTTCCCTTCTTTCTGTACGGAGGCATGTCCGTTTCCATCAATCTCTTGCGCCTCGGTAACCTGCTCTTCCATCAGGCCCGACTTTCGGCAACAATCGACCCATTTACAGTACAGATTACCTCGTCCAGATCCTTGCCGGGACTACTTGGTCCACATGGCAGGCAAGTTAGCATATCGACGTACACTTTACGTTCGTCATGGCCTTCATCGCTCGATCCAATGTGCCCCCTGCCCACATATCCCTCTGCCGCAGGCGAATCATGGAGCTTCGCATACTCCTAGCCTCATTCATGACCATTGCCTAGTTGGGAAACAGACTCTCGCGCGACCTCATCGCGCATACTCCGCACCGCACTACCTTGCCTTGGCTCTGGTGCTGCTTGGAAGAACCGCCTGCCGCGCTGTAACCCATGATCGGTCCAGGCCGTTGGCTATTTCGTGTCTACGAACCGTGGGAGAAGCAAACCGACCAGTCGACTCCATGGGTTTGTGTTCTCCACATACTCTCAGATTGCATTCTTAGACACAGGTTTCAGACATCCCTTGGCGGATTCGACGTCAAATGGACCATCAGCCTTGCCGGAACATGTCTGTTCTCACAAGCCTTGAGAGCTGTCTAAATGAATCCTCCGATTGCACAGGCGACAAAGAACTGCCGGGGCTATTTCAACAAATGACGCCCTCATTCTATCAGAAACTAAGCCACCAACAGCGCCATTGGGATGTCAGAAGGTGCACGGCAACCATGAAAACAGACGGGCTCCTCGTCGTGACATGCTGTAGCTCCCACACACTTTGCGTCGGTCCACAAGCTCCTCTTATTAGGCGGGTGTCAACTCGTGCTGAACGACCGCTAGCTCGGGCTAGCAACCAATCATGGAACTTGAGACCCCCCTTTCACGATACGCCTTCCGTGCCGGAAGCCATCTAACACCATGTAGTACTAGTACTGGTACTGTGCTCTGGTGTCTTACTCTTTTCAGACCGCAGCTGGCAAGGTACCTGAGCTGAGGGGTTTATGGCCGGCCGACCCCCAAAACATGCACCATCGTGAACTGCCATGCCCGTAAGTGGGCTTCACTGAGAGCCAAAAGCCCCATCATTACTAATTGATCTGTATGACTCTTCTCTGAACCATGCGGGCTCATGGCAAAAGGTCGTGACTGATGCGAGAGCTGCAATTGTCGATTGAATCTATATAAGTGACTCACTACTGCCCCCTCCTTCTTCAACCAACCAAGCTTGTCTCACATCAATCACCATCGCACTGACTCAGGCGCACCCTCCAACCAGCTGGTTAGACTTCGGGCGGTCTTACACGCCTTCATGCCAAACACCTCCTCATCATCGACTATCAGATAGACTTTCCCGGCGAGCTCTAACATAGGGCCACTTTCAATCAATCAATCAATCAATCAATCAATTAATCGCTGGCTGACCTTGTGAAAGCCCCACTCCCCTCAGCTCTGCAAGCTACCGTTCATTTGTACACGCCGGATCTCAGTTCCGCGTGAGGAGAGGAGGGACAAAAGAAGAGGAAGAAGAGGGAGTGAATAAGCGTTCGCTATCAAGCTTTCTGCCGATCCCAGAAGCTCCTCAACCATGGAGCTCCCCTTTGTGACACTCGACGTCTTCACCCGGACACGCTTCCGCGGCAACCCCCTCGCCGTCGTCACCATCCCCGCCGGCGGGCCCAAGCCTTCCCAGGAGCAGAAGCAGGCCGTGGCCCGCGAGTTCAACCTCTCCGAGACCGTCTTCATCCATGATGTCGCCGATCATGACATCAACAAGCAACGCCAGATCGACATCTTCATTACCACTGCTGAGCTCCCCTTTGCGGGACACCCTACCATTGGCACGGCCGTCTCGCTCCTAGGCCAGGGCGTCGACACCCTCGTCACCAAGGCCGGGCCAATCCCAATTGTCAAGACTGCTCCGGATGCTGTCCGGGCTGCTATCCCGCACAACGTGCACCTCCATGCCAAGCGCCTACGTGACATCCAGGAACTCCCCGCCGCGCACCTCTCCTCCGTGGCCGAGATCCGCCAGGCCGAGCTCGATGCGCCCGTCTTCAGCATCGTCAAGGGCATGAACTTCATCCTCGTAGAACTGCCCTCCCTGGAGCTGCTTGGTAGGGTGGAGCAGAACCCAGGTACCTTCTCGCACGAGCAGCTACTCGACTCGGACTGGCAGCAGGGCTTCATAGGTAAGTATTACTTCGTCCGTACCGCTTCGCCCTGGGACGAGAGCGGCAAGCGCCTTGTTTCTCTGCGCACGCGCATGATCGAGCACACCTTTGAGGACCCGGCGACGGGCAGTGCCGCGTGCTGTCTGTGCAGCTATCTAAGCGTAACAGAAAACACCGGCCCAGTCCAATCCTTCCAGTATGATGTCACGCAGGGTGTTGAGATGGGAAAAGAGAGTAACATCACAGTGGAGGTGGCTATCAAGGACGCCAAGGTGGACCAGGTTGCACTTGCTGGCGCCGCCGTGCAGGTCATGCGAGGCACCATTACTATCTAAGGCAGCTTGGGTTAGCAACACGAATTCGCCCAGAGTCCGTACTGTCACCAACCACTTCCTACTGGCCAAGGCTTATGGTGGTTAGGATAGCGTAACCGTCAATTTTAAAGATATCAAACACTCGTCTCATGGTAATTGCTTTCAGAAGGCGTAAGAACTACTTTATCGTACATTATACAGTATTACATCGTGTCTCATGGTCGTGAGCGTCTCGTTTCCCCAGACGAGGGCCGCCCTAGACATTTTCGACACCTTTTCTATACCCTGGGAGTCTAAGACGTTTTTCCCGTTCCCGTGAAAGGAGAGCATTTTTAATTAACAGGTCACGCCCAAACCCGTTCGCTATGTACAAGGTTTTGACCACTGGTTAAGGTCTAGCTCATTAAACACTTAGTAGTGTTCCCAAGGATTGGCTCATTTGCCGATTCTTCATGCCCGCTGAAGGACTGCTGCGAACCTCTCCGCGACCTGCCATGAACTTGTTAGTATCGTTTCTGGAGGACTTTGACTTTGCAACAAGGCTTACCTCAGGAGTTGACTTAATGAATGGTAGGTCAAAGAACATGTACTTCTCGTTCTTGACCAGCTCCAAGGTCGTGTACATGAGTCCCCATGGCTGCGGCCAGAATCCAACGAGCCGTTCCAGCAGGATTCGCGTAATCTCCTGGCGGATTTCCGATTCTTCTGGATCGTTCAGGTCCCTTCCGAAAATATACAGGACTGCCTGGCTAAAGAACTCGGTATGGGCATTGGGGAATCGCAGCTGGTTAATCATGCTAGAGACCAGATAATATCTAGCCTCTGCAGGAAGTTCGTGCACCAGAAGCGATAAGGCTGCTATTTCGGTTTCGTTTCCGGACACTGTAACAGATCCTCCCGCTTGTGTGGCCCGTTCGGCGGCGTGGTGGCCTATGTAAAGAACTACGGCATTAATGACTTGGATGTTCGCCATGACCGGAACATGGCCATAAGTAGTTGTCTTAGAACTGCTATGAGTCATGGTGTGCGCGACCTGCGCAATCAACTCCTCCGATGGTCCGTTTTCCAGGACGAGATCCAACACGTTGAGGAGGCCACTGTCCCGGACAATATTCCTCGCATCGTCAATCAAGCCGGGAAAGATTCTCGAGTCTTCGCTACGCTCCATCTTGTTATAATTCTGCTGTGGGTTGGCGGCCAGCACGGCGTTGAGCAGCTGCGTACAATGAGGCGGGATGCTGGCACAGAACCTGACATGATTGGCTGCAATGAAATCCGAAAAGTCGTGCTGCAGGACGACGAGGAGTTTCAAGGTTGCTCGGTATATCTCCTTGGCCACTGTGGTCACGTTGAAAGTCTTCAACTGCTCACCAAGGTTATCAAGAAGTTGGCAGACAAGGTTTGCGAAAGGGGTCCAGCCTGCGTTGTCCGGCAATTGGAGCAATTCGGGCAAAAATGCACGGTGCTGAATCAGTCCGAGCCAGGCGAAAGTGAAGCCTGGCAAGAAGCGCGGGCCGAGACTTTCAAATCTTGCTGCAAACTTGAGAATCACATCCTGCCTTTCTTCTTCAGAAACGTCCTCGGAAATAGCATGCATCTCGTGAAGCAGGACCGACAGAAGACGAAAGAAAATCCTCTGGTTCAGGTGTTCGCCCCGCTTGACATGATGGTGGTTCAGCACCAGTGTGATAAGCGCCAGCGTGGAGTCCAGGAAGGCTGAGCGAGATGTTGGTCCGTCCACGTGAAGACTGACAAAAATACTGATCATCTTTGCCAAGGCATCCACCATCGCATAGGCATCGCCCGATACTCCAGAATGGATGAGATGCTCGAAGCGATCCACAGACAAATCGATCGCAATGCGTACAAAGACGAAGAAGTCATCACGATTGCGAATGACTTGCTTTGCCTGTAGTTGTTGGATGAAAAGCGTGGAGGCTTTGTTCGAGGCATTCTGGTTATTGCAAAGATGCACCCACTCTTCGAAGACATACTCCATCTGATCCTGCCTAGACGATGCGGAGTCGTCACTGGCAACCTCCGAAGGCTGGGGGAGGCCTGAGCCTTGCAATTTGGTCTTGAGGCGTTGGCCTACAACAGAGCTCGAGTCCTCGCATATCCAGGCCCAAGCAGCTTCCAGACTGCGAACAAAATCTGCATACAAGGCAATTGGACGGTTGTTAAGCAGAGTCAAGTCAAGCAGATGTTCGAGGAACTCCAGAGACGTTTCTTTCCGAGCCTCCAGCACCTTTGACAGGGCGAGGTCGATGTTGCGCCAGTCCAGCAAGTCAGTTCGAACCAGAGCCGCAAGCAGGGGCAAGCTGAGGAAATTGGGGCCCGGTTGTTGACTGAAGTAAGCGCGCACTCGGCTGTTCAATGCAGGCCCAGATATTTTCCTGAGCGTCTCCAGTACATGGACAAGGCTCTCCAAGGTCAAGTTGTCATCGACTTGTTGGAAAATCAAAGCACTGATTTGATCCGCGGCGTATATAGCAAACTCCTCAGAGTTTTGCGACGTTTCAATGATGAGCTGAACAAGAGCATCAACGACATCTAGGACGGGATGAGGTCGTGGAAGCCCCAGGAAGTGCTCCTCGCGAGCTTCGCCAGCGACGCGAAGAAGCTCTTGCAGTAATTTGTTAACACGTTCTGCCAGACCACGGACATCCATTTGGAAACCAGGACTACGGCCAGTGGTCATAGCACTGGCCGCAGCGTTGTGCACAGGAGGGTATGGCTGCAGTTGAGAGCCCAGGTGTTGTATTGAGGGGGTTTCGGCCGGGGTAGGAAGGTTGGGGATGGCGGTAAAGGGCTCTTGCAAAACTTCGTTGGCTAAGGATCTGGTGGCATCGGAAGCTGACGGTGCATGAGAAGGTGTGGAGGCAACCGTGTGGCGAGGCTGCCGAGCGAAATCCTCGTAGATTGCCATTTGCTCTGCATTCAAACCATTTATGTTTGGCGCTAATTTGTAAGGATTAGGAATCGTCATGGCCCAGCGGTTAAGTGGTGCCTCGTAAAACGGTTCATTGGGCCTTTGAAGGCGATGACGTCTCCGAGCTTCAAGATCAGGCTCTATCATCTCTTCAATTTCGGGTATGGCCCTCTCTTCCGCTTGTTTCTCGATGATGTTGCAGGCCAGATCGAGATTCGAATTGACGCACATAATGATGGTGCCTTCCGGAAGACCCGAAGGCAGGTCATTAGACAAATTCCGCATGTAATTGGTAAAGTTAGCCCGAAGGGGTTCCTTCGATGTGACCAAAGCTAAGCTGCCAGCCGTAGCTTTAACCATATTAATAGCCGACGTGCGAACACGGTTTTCGTCTCCTTCCGAGATGAAATCCTTCCGTATCATCTGCTGGGTTGAAATCGCAGCGATGGTGACAGAGCGATCGACAACGGGCTGAATGATATCCTGCAGTGCACGTGTAAGGGCAGTACGGACAATTTCGTGAAGGCGCGTGGTGCTGACGACCATCTCGTTCGTTGGAGGTATCGTGATGAGAGGGCCGAGATCTGGAATGGTTGGGGCAACGGCTTGTGGGGATAGTCCAGTATTGACGGCTGATCCGAGTCCATTGATGGACAAACTTTCAAATGCCTCCAACTGCTCGGGAGGTAAAATTTCGGGAGCTACCTCCTCCAACGTAGGTCGGTTCAGTATCTCGCCAGAGGGCTCAATGCTCTTATGATCCAAATTTAGGCCCTTGCAGAGCACTTCAATCTCGAACTTGAGATTAAGCTTCAGTTCCGCATGGTGGTAGAGTTCGATGAGAAGATGAATGATATCCATCAGCCAGGGATTTGGTGGTCGGAACACCGCTGAAGACGCGCCCTGAAGCAATACCTTGCAAACAAAAGGAATTACAACTATGAGCCGTTTAGTGTCATGCGCTTCCATCAAAAGCTGCTTGAATGCGATATTCTTGTGCTTGATTGGGCGATCTCGCGCAAGTGTCAGGAGACCAAGCCATCCACCAAGGTTCTTCAAGTGTGTCCTCTCTGTAGAGTTCTGCATGGTAACCTCTGAGTTGAGCATCCGAGCCACACTGATGTATGTCTCCCGGAGTACTTCACTCCAGAGTGTCTTGTCTTCGAAGAGTTTCACAAGCTCCAGATACACGTGATGATAGTTCGGCTGCATCTTCGCACGCTCTCCTACCAGGTGGCTAGCAAACCATTGTTGATGGCGGAGGTCGAGCATTTCGCGAAGTTCGTGGCACATGGATTGAAGTGTCCCTTCGGTAATGTTGTTCAGGACAAATTGAATCTTGCCCTGGGCTTCTTCGTCAGGTTCCTCAAATTCAGCACCGGGAGGATGGGGGTCGATATTGATGGATGCAAACGGGGGAGCTTGTATCTCAGTAAGCGCAGAATCCTCATTGTTGCCGTTTGTTAGTGCATCTCCAGGATAGCCACCTCCACGAGGAGTTCCACTCCCATTGCGACCACGAATGAGATCCACCTCATGCTCGCGGACAATTTCTTCGGCCTTCTTGTATGCTTCAGTGCCTTGCAGTCCAGGGATTTGCAGCAGCTGTTTGCAAAAGCCAGGCCACTCCTTGAAGCGCACGAGAAGCTGCATCAATGCTTGAAGACCAAATTTATACATCGGATTTTCAGGAACGTGATCTCGAACAGCCTCCAGGATCATGCCTAAACCAATCTTCAAGGGCAAGTCCGCAATGAGTTTATGAGATATGATGCCACCGAAGAGGACTGCCGTCGTTGCCAAAGCTTCCAGGGGATAATCCACATAGTGGTTGTACTCATCAAATAGGCCATGTATCATGCAGGCGAAGACATCCTGATCTAGCGAGTCGCGCGAGTGTTTGTAGCGATTGAGGATCTCCACAATGTTTCGGACCTGAATCTCGTCACCATACATCTTCTTATAGTGCTCTTCCATTTTGTTGTTTGCCGCTTGTGGTAGAGCATTTCCCTCCTTGCCGTTAGAGTCGATGATGTCGTCGTAACCTTCCCCATAGTTGATCAGGCGAGGATAGGCCGTAATACAATGTCGCTGGACAAGGATAAGGTCCTGGACTGGTGCCTTGGGGAGGAAGTCTTCCAATATTTGCAGCAAAGCAGAAACTGTTCGTACGCGGAGGGTTGTGCTTGTTTTAACTTGTTGTTGCCCTTCAGGTGGCCGCTGGAACCTCATCTCGAGATCCGCTTTAATCATGAGAAATTGTAAAAGCGTGCGAGACATCTCATTTCTGCGCTCTGCGTTAAATCGAGCCCAGTCTGAGAGATCAAGGTAGCCTTCAGCATGCGCCAAGGCAGCAAGGTCCAGACCAAAGCCATTCGGAAGATAGACTAGCTCATCGAGCCAATTGTGCTTCACGGCATGCTCCAAGACGAGGGGAAGGTCGACCGGTTTGACCGCGTGAGCATCAATAAGTCGCTGAATAACCCACTCCTTATCTTTCTTCCATAGACTGTCCAACACGAAATCATATTCCGGTGAGCGACGATATAGGAAGTTCTCGAATAGCGACTTCAATGTATCGATAGCCATAGTAGCCCAGGATTGACGAGGAACCTCGAAAGCCGAAACTAGGAAGATATCCAAATTGGGCACAACAACCTCCTGGAAAAGTCTCTTGGCCTCTACGCTTTGGGACGCATGGACAGAGTTCAGAGCGACGTTGAAGATGGACGAAAGAGCTGCCACGGATGTCAGAGGATGCTTGATAGCCACGGCAGCCCGCTCCTGCACGTCAGCGGGTGATTGGCTGTAATCATCGAGCGTGATGCTACGACGCAAGCCAGGAATCGTGGTAGCATCGAGTTCCTCAGGGGTCAACGAGGCGTAGGCGCTAACAAAGGAGAGTTGGGCCTCTGGCTCACTCCAAGCACCACCCCACAGTCGTTGGATGTCGAACTTTTTGGATTCATCTTGAGCGATAGGAAGCAGAGCCTTGTACAAGCGTAAGAACTGTTGAGATGATATCCTAGCCGACGGCTGATCGAAGAAGAGAACGACTTCTGTCCAATCGAATGTCTTGGGTAAGATGCGCTGCAGAGCGCGGCTGAGTACGGTGGGGTCATGTTGGGGGGTCTGGCTGATCGTGGTGTATGTAAGAGCAGCAGATACTTGGTCAGGGCTCAGTTGAATGTTGCTCGGCCTGTCTTCGAGATAGGCAAAGCACAAATCATCGTCCTTCGTGAAGTCCGCCCCAGTCTTTTGAATATACCGAGCAAGGGCGTTGGAAGACCTATCCGCAAGAACCCTACCGATATCGAGAGCTGCCAGCACCTCTGAGGGAGGCGCGATGTCCATAGAAGTGTACCGTTTCGCCACGTAGATCTGCAAATCTCTTCTAGATGATGCATTGAAACTAGGCGGATGATACTGTAGGAATCGGTCGATGATTAAGGCGATAAAAGCAGGCGACAGATCGGAGTGGGCTTCGATATCAGGCCGGGATATGATGTCTAAGAAGGTTGGAAAGTTGGTGGATAAGATGGCATCCGCTGGGGCGAAAGTAAGTTAGCTCGGAGGAGATAGTCGTCTCAAAAAGCCGTACCTTTAGTTTTCAAGTCTGAGCGAGACCCAAGCTTGAACGCAAGAGCCAACAACGTCTTCTCTAAAGCATCGAGTTTGAAATGTTCCATAAAAGTAGAGAGATCGAAGTCGCGGAAGATGTCTTCTGTGCCACTCTCGACTGATTCGGCAATCTTGGTAGCTTGCTCGGGATCATGTGCAAGTTTGCGCATCTCGCCCACAAGTATGTGATAGTTTCCCGGATTCGCGACAGGGCGATTCAGCCCGGGGAATATCTGTGGCGCATTGCCGGCTACGAGCCGGGTGAAGTATTTCGAAAAGACTTCCATACCGTGTTCATCGATAAGCTTTGGAAAGTCAGTAGGGTCTGCTAGCCGAGGGTAATCACTGTACTAGGGTAGCCAAAGAATAGCTCACCTTTCTTAGTTGATCAACCTGTAATTCCCACCGGGCCCGGTCTTTATCCTCCTTAATGGTACTAAGAAGGAGATAGACCTGAGCGACCACAATCTTGGTCAGGGAATTGGTCCCTGTTGGACTGCTGGTGCTGGGGCTCGCGCCAGCACTGAGGATGCCTGCGTGTGAAGGATGCGGTGAATGATTTGATCCCGTCTGGATAGGTTGCGCAGGATTTGGTGAGAATGATCCCGCTCTTGGTAGGGGGACCATGGAGGTGTTTTCGGAGCTATCGAGGTTGTTTGGAGAAGCGCCTGCCTGGGGAAGTGGTGGCAGGCGAATAGGCCCAAGAGGAATGTTGGGAGCTGTGGGAGGGTGTTTGCCGTTGAGATATGTCTACATGGGGGACCGCAAAAAGCTATCACAGATCGAGCGCCGCAGAGACGGGGGATCGTAGGGGCGCGCGACCGTGGCAGCAGAGAATGCAAGATTCGGCTGGGCTTGGCGATGCGGACGTGGTTGATTGAAAGGGCTTCGTGACCAGGGATTTAGCCTTTGCTCAGCCAGGTCAGAACAGCAGACGGGCTGGTCCGTACGAAGATGAGCGACGTGTCTGAGCCGGGCGGACGTTGAACAAGGGAAGGTTCGCGAAGCCAGTGATGATCGGGATGAAGGGTGAATGTCTCGTCAAGCGTATTTCGTGACTGGTGGAGGTGGGAGTTGGGCCACAGAGCACGGTGGTACCTTGAAAAAGGACTATGCACACGTTGGACCGCAAATCCCGACACTCGGCTGAGCCGCCTGGCGGCCTGGAACCAGCCCGGATCACGTGAGCACCAGCCACAGACATGTTACCCGGCCAACGATTATGGGTAGCTCAGATAGGTACCTAAACAAAGCCCCTTCTACCCCATATTGAGAAGTCAAGCCGTGCCTGTCATATCCAAACGATCGATACGTGGATATTCGGCTGACCTGCGGCTTGCTTTATTGCATTTCGTTTTGAAGTAGTATTCTTGCGCACTTCGAATTTTGTTATTGATTGCCTCCTTTGTCGTTCAGTTGTTCTCCGCCCTTGGACATCGGGGCGTACCGTCTCGCCGTCTCGCCATCATGCCTGCGGCCACAGCAGACGTCCCAGCCGTCGCGCTGTCATGTGAGCCAAACCACTTACTCCATCAATTCGTTGAACAGTCCCTAATCAGCATGCTCTTGTAGTTGCGAACAACTTCTGGGGAAAAGACGATGCTGGCGTCGGACCACTGCTCGAACGCATGCAGGGTGCAAAACAGACATGTGACGAGCTAAGGTCATTTTATGGAGGTATGTTTTAACTTAAAGGACAAAACTACAGCGAATTAACATGTCAAACGTCAGCCCGGGCTTCGATCGAAGAGGAATACGCTAGGAAGCTACTCAACTTGTGTCGGAAGTCCTTGGGCTCTCACGAAACCGGCACTCTAAAGACTTCGTTGGATACGGTTCGCGGGGAGGTGGAAGCGATGGGCAAACAACACCAAAGCATTGCAGCTCAAATGAAGACGGAACTGGAGGAGCCTCTAGCTGCATTTTCTGGGGGAATGAAAGAACGAAGGAAGATTGTGCAGAATACGGTGGAGAAGTTGCTTAAAACAAAAATTCAGCAAACGCAACAAGTCAACAAGGTGGGTGATCGGGATGAAAGTCGAAGGGTTGCAAGGCCAGAACTAACTCATGCGTCACAGACAAGAGATAAGTACGAACAGGAGTGCCTCAAAATCAAGGGTTACTTGGCCCAGGGTCATATGGTAATGGGTCAGGAAGAGCGGCGCAACAAGGCGAAACTCGAAAAGACGCAAATCAGCCTAGCGACCTCCAACACTGAATACGAAAATGCCATCAAGGCGCTCGAAGACACAACAGCAAGGTGGAACCGAGAGTGGAAGGCAGCAGCCGACAAATTCCAGGACCTGGAAGAAGAGCGTCTGGACTTCACCAAGAGCAGTCTGTGGACCTTTGCTAACATAGCCTCCACTGTCTGTGTGAGTGATGATGCTTCTTGCGAGAAAATCCGTTTGTCGCTCGAAACAATGGATGTGGAGAAAGACATTATTACGTTCATCACCGATCAAGGAACCGGGCAGGAAATCCCTGACCCCCCAAAGTACATCAACTTCTGTCGAGGGGACATTAACGATAGCCAATCTGAGGCCTCTGAGGATGACAACTACTCTGTTGCCCAATTTCCGAGGAGCATCAATCCGGCATTCCGCTCGTCGTCACCGCAACCCTCAACATTCGAATCACATCATGATCCGAATTCAGCGTTGGCCAAGGATCTTGCACATCGGAACAGTCCGGCGCCCGCACGGGATATGCCTAGCCGAGACATGGCTAGCCGAGACATGGCGAATCGTGATATTGTAAGTCGTGATGCGGGAATCCGAGATTTGGCAGCGAAGCGTGATATGGCGAAACGAGATACGACAGCTCGGGAGATGGCGTCGCGAGACATAGCCAACCGAGATATGTCGAGTCGAGATATAGCCAGTCGAGAAATGGCGGCTCGGGATATGGCGACTCGAGAAATGGCGGCTCGGGATATGGCGACTCGAGAAATGGCGGCTCGGGATATGGCGACTCGAGACATGATCAATCGAGATGCACCAACTAGAGATATGCTGAATCGAGATACAATGGGGCGCGATCTAGCAAAGCGAGATACGGCTCCTCCTCACAGGGCTCCGCAGCCAATGTCGATGCCTGTACGACCTTCGATGGAAGAGCAACGTCCAAGGCAACAGGCCCCTGCTCAGCTACAATACGATATGGTTCAGCACAGCCCCGTCGCATCGGTGCCACATGATCCCTATCCCATGGATGGAATGACCATGTTGTGCCGGACGGGGCCCCCTTCAGATCTTAGCTCACAGGTCACGTCTGCAAGACCCTCCAGTAGAGAGTCTCACAGCGACTATGCCACCTCATTCTCCAGTCAGGAGCCTCCTAGTGGGAAGACATCCCCTGTCAAGCAAGACCCAGCGCCCCTCGCCAGCCCGGAGAAGCGTGTGCTCAAGAAGAAGAGTGGATTCTTCCAGAACCACAGTCCGTTTCGGCGAAAGAGCCAAAAGGAAGTACAAACAGCTCAGTCCAACAGAAACACGTGGCATGCGGCGAGTTCTCAAAGCGGTAGCCCAACTCGACGACCTCAGCTTTATCAGCAGGAGCAGCCACAGGAGAGGAACTTATTGGCCGACCGGACAGCGAGCCCGGAACCTATTGACGCCAATGCAAGCTTGGCTTTGGGGGTTGGTCAGAATGTGCTCCCTATTACGACGCGCGATATTCAAAAGGCAACTCCTCAATCGACAAAGCCAGAGGTTGATGAGTCTGACCCAATAGCGCTGGCCTTGGCCGAGCTCAAAGGAGTCGCACTAGATAAGCAGTCTTCTGTCCGAATGTCAGCAGACCGTTACCACGGAATCACAACTCCTGCACCCGCCGCAGATCCTGCGCTATCACGTTCTGTTCCAGTCCCTGGCAGCAGAGATGCCGCTGCCAGCAGCCGCGGGACCCCTCCGCCATCCTATCAGCAACAAGGCCAAGTGTCGCGCTTGGGCGTGCCGCCCCCTGCCGTAACTTCGAAAGCTATGAAAGAGGCAACCAAAAAAGCCACTACACAGACGCGCAGTGTGTTTGGCGAGAGCAGCAGATCTGACACGGGAGTATACAGTGCGTCTCCAGTCTCACGTCCCGGTACACGAGGCAATGACGTCCCGAGGGCAGCATCGCCTGCACCTGCGCGCAGCGCCTCTCCTCAACCCTCGATTAGTAGCGATGCTCGTCGGTCAGGATATCGCTCCGCATCTCCAAACCCATACAGCGGGCAAGAACCGCGAAACACATCTTACAGCAGTGTTGGCCAGAGCAGGAATGCAGAGCAAGGATACTACAATCATGCATCTCCTGCTGGATCAGTCAGAGGATCTGTAAGGGGCGCCTCCCCAGCACCTTACGGTAGAGAATACAGTCGGCCCAAAAGCAGCTATGCGGGCAGTGAGGCAGCTGTCCCGCTCGGCTCAGCCGGTGATGATGATACCGCATCTCAGAGAAGTCGGAACGGGTCAGTTTATGGAGATTCGCGGGCCATGGGCCTGTACGACCCGGCGTCTCGGCAGCGAAGCCAGAGCGTTGCAGACCCAGCTCGCCAATACACCCCAGATGGTCGAGCAATTCTGCATTATGGTAAGTTTTATCGAGAATGATGGTGCATGTCTATGCCATGGGCTCAGGGGCTAACATCTCTTTCTAGCACGGGCTTTGTACATGTATCAAGCAGCCATCCCGGAGGAGCTTGGCTTTGCCAAGGGCGACTACTTGGCAGTGCTTCGTCACCAGGACGATGGTTGGTGGGAGGCAGAGGTTCACGGAAGTAACGGCCGTGTCGGCCTCGTTCCAAGCAATTACTTGCAGCCGTGCTAAGAGCTGAAAGCACTCGCAATAATTTAGAGCTCGAAGGAAGCCGGTCACGGTAAGTTTGAAATTTCAGCATGCGTATCATCTGAGTTTTGTGGCGATGTTGAATGATATTTCGTCAAATGAAGAATGTATTGTTTAGTTCACTGTCGAAATATTGTAGATAGGAAAGAGATGAGCCATGTTTCAAGTAGGTATTTCTCACGACTCAGTTTGATATCAAACCTTGCACGTTCCACCAGAATCGGATAGTTGGGTGTAAGATCCCTGTATTACAGTAGGAGAGTAGAAGCTTTGTGTGATGTTGTTCCGGCAGCTTCCACCCCCACTGCTGCAATGCAAGTTACCTCAGGTAAGGTATATTACATAACACTCCTGCGCTGTGGGGTACCTGACCTCATAGTACCTTGCCAGACCGTAGTGGCACAGGGCACGAATGAACGTCCTGGTGAATGACGTTTATTAGTGAGTCTCGTCACATGCCAGAGCTTGCAACAAGCTTGATATTTTGTTGACTTTCCACAACAACACACGTTTTGGGCGTGACACCATGAGCCGTTGATAACAGCCGACATGGTATGAGGCCAGACCCAGAAATTCTTCTGGGTAGCCCTTTTTCTGGACTCTGAATCTGATCGCGTGCAGGAAACATTACAGGAAACAGCTCGGGCTGTAACGTCCAAGCCAGTCCAGAGAGCGGTCGTTAGTTCCATTCTCCTCATAACAAGTGCACTGGCACTCCTAGGCTTGGCTTCAGTTGCTTCGGTATTGTTCTTCAAGAGCTTCCTCCCTGATCAGGTTTCTACGGTTCCGATCCATCTCCAATATGGGTAGGTAGCCAGCCCCAGTATTCCGCGTCAAACTAATGCCGGCTCCTACAAGGGCGAGTCTCCATCCTTACGGAATCATCTCGCTCAAGGATAGGCCGTTGAAAACACAGCAAGACTACGATCTGGCTGTCACAATCTCAATGCCTCGATCACCTGCGAACGTGGAACGCGGAAACTTCATGGTCAACTTGGCCCTCCTCGATGTCGATGTCGCGACGCTCCAGTCTCGTGATGCCGGTCAGATAAGTGGACGCGGTGTAGAATTTGATGATGGCGCGGTCGTTTTCGATTCTCGCCGGTCAGCTCTTCTCCCTTATGTGGATCCCATGGTCTCGTGGGCTTCGCGTGTCCTTTTCCTATTGTATCACATTTTCTGGGAAAGATCTGACACGTGCACCTTAACTATTCCGTTGGCGGAACGCGTGGTCTTTTCCAGGGCCTCCCGCATACCATCTGCCGCCTATGTGGAAATTGAGGCTGGACAGACTATTCAGATATACAACGCTGTATTGACAGTAACTGCGCAACTACGGGGGCTTCGCTGGCTGATGTTTCATTATCGTCTAACGATGTACGTCGTCCTCACATTTTCGTTCTGGGCTTGCGAAGTCCTGTTCATGGGACTAGCCTGGGCGATCTGGGTGACGACTATGAGTCCTGTGTCCGGCTCAACTACACTCGGCTCAAAGGACAAAGAATCGACTGGAAAGATGGATATTACTGGGGACGATGAGGAGTTGGAGGAAAACACCTTATCTGACCGTCCTCACGTATTTCCGACATACGGGCGACAACCGTCCTTGAAGCATGAACCCCAGGTCAAGAGAGAAGCTGAACTAGGGCGGTCCATGGCAGAGATTCCACTGGCCGGGGCCGAGGCGGATGATGAGGATGAAGACGATGGCGAAGACGACCGGCAAAGACGCGATTCTGGGCTGGGTACAAGTTACAGCGAAGAGGGGAGCAGCAGTGTAAGACGACGGTCTTCTCGATCCCGGCTTGAACGATAACTTCAATTCATTTCGTTCACTGTAAAATCGGCAATGCCCCGAAATGGTCATGACACCATGGTCTGAGCGCAGCGAGCAACGTGGGACTGGCGTGGAAAAGCAGGGGTCATACCTACAAGACGAGCAGTGGCCAACTCAAATATCGGGACATGGTGCTTTTCGATCCTTCAAGTCTGACTGTCCCAGAGTGTTGTAATCACCATTGCCCCATACGTACACAAGAGCATCCCGTGCTCAAGGTCAAGCGATGAGTAGCGAATCGGCGCCGTATAGATTTACAACCGAATACAGTTCGCAACAAAGCCTCGAGGGAAACCAAAGAGGTAGAGAGTGCCTTTGTGATCCGCATCAAAACAGACTATTTGACGGGTTTCATTCTTTTCAAGGAACTATTACTTATGACAATAATCAATGGGATAGCTGTCCGTTGTGCTGTTTTCGGGGAGGGGTTGTAAGTGTGTATTGTGTGTATTATGCAGTATCAATGGTCGCTACCACCGCAAAGGACAGCCCTGGGATCTTCTGCTCGGTCAAATTTGGCCAGGATCTACAACGTACGAGTCCAGGCGGTTAGTTCTCACGGAGAAGGTGTCGCAAGCAGGGGGCAACCAACTGCTCAATGTACAGTGTAAAGGGTGAGTGGCTTACACTGGGTGCTCATCACTTCGGGGTTTCAACGCAGAGCCCTACGGTGCATATGCCTGCCAATCAAGGAAGCAAACAGTCCTTGTTGTGTGAGAGAATTCCAAGTGGCTTGCTCCCCGATGCTACACAACAAGAAAATGCGTACGTTTCGCTTCTAGACCACGGATATCTGCACCCAGGGGTATTGAGTCGTGCTCCCAAGAGGATTGGAGATCCAATGGATATCCAGTTTTGCGACAAGCGCTTGCACAAGGTCAGGCAACGTAAGGTACAGTCGCCTTACGCAATGCGTAGCTGATTCCATCTTCCCACACATCAAATTGTTGTATCCTTTGTTTCCCTGCACTTTTCGACGGTGCCAATGATGTGATCGATCAGCAAGCTCGACCATGATCAGGTCGTGGCGCCCTGAGATTGAGCAAACCTCTTCAGGAGGTGTTCCGGCTCAGTTGCATTGCAGGTGGACCAGCGAATCACACCCGCAATCAGCCCGTCAGATCTAACAGGGGTAGGGCAGGTATGCAATAAACAAGATTCGTCGTTTGGGAGAAAAAGAAGCACAGTGTTGAAGTTTCTCGGAAGGATTGAGATGCTGGGAGGAGGATCGCGTCCTCCCGTTCACTCGTTCGGCGGGGGACAGCACACCGTAGCTACCCATACGTCAACCCCGGCCAGTATGGCTAGAGCAAATTTCGTCTGCTGCCATGGCACCATGCAGTTCCGAGCGTGCCCTTACCGAGGAGCAGCACCAGCTTGGTTGTCCCTGGGGGTCTTCCGCTGTTGCCCCTTCGGATGCTACGCTCGAAGCGCACAGCGCTGTAGACGACCGATCCTCCAGGCACTTCTCCGAGCTGGGAACGAACGTTCTTAATCTCCTAGATCTTCAGGACGGATGATCTGGAGACGAGGCTGGCTTTGCCTTTACTCTGCCGTGCTACACCCATCATCTTGAAGCACCAGTGGTTGGCAAGCCAGACCGGGTCGCCATGTCGCTTCGTACAGAGACGACATCGCCGGGTCCTCTCGTTCTGCAACTCAATTTGCCGCCGCTAAACGATCTTGCGCCTCCATACGACGTCCCGTCTGTGGAGGAAAAGATACCCTACGATCCATCGGCAGCTGTTGCACGACAGCGGTCCCAGAAGGAGGTCAACGCGGCGTTCAGGTACGTGATTCATTTTCCGTCGTCTGGTTGCTTCCAGTCGGACCAAGGAGAAAAGAACTGACATTTACTCACAGTGCTTGGGATGCAGCGGACCCGGAGCGAAAGATCCGCTTTGGAAGCCCAAAGATTCCAGAGGCGTCCGAAACACCGAAACCAGCGCCACCGATACGTTATCCCGTCGGGCACTATGTAGAGAATGATGCACGTTCTGGTAATTGCTTGCCGGAGGTGGTCATGACCTCGAGCTTGCCCGAGGTGGTGGACATGAGCGAACGGCGCCAAACGATGACCACAACTAGGGGTCCTCAACCGTTTCCCTCGAACGAGAACATGTCCATGGCACCTGCGGTTCCCACGGTCACACCGTTGCATCTCCTGGGGGATCAGCCCGACGTGATCGATTGCCCGTTTTGCTTGCGCAGGACGGAGACCAAGGTCGTCCGTGAAGCAAGCGCAAAGACGCAGTAAGTTTCGCGAGTGGGCCGCCACAACTCTTGTCCCGGACATCCAAACTGATGTAGCGTATTAGCATCATTGCCACTCTGTGCTGCCTGACTACCATCATCGGCATCTTTGCGCCGTACATGCTCAACTGGGCACCACATGTCGAGCAACACTGTACCAACTGCAGTCGAAGAGTGACGCGCAAGCCGTACGGCAAGGATGAGTTGCAGATATTTGGCACACCCCCAGATCAACGCACGCCGTCACGATTTCCTGCCGCGAGATTACCGTCAGAAGATGACTTACCACCCACGCCGCCGGCCAAGAACAGCCCTGGGCCGACCGAAATGTATGCAGGGAGATAGCGCCGAGCAAGCAGCGTGTATATTGGTGTGTCACGGTTGGGAGACCTCGTGACCAGGGGTTCTACTTGTGTTGTTCTCTTTGTTCTTCAGCCACTGGGTGCATTTGGGTTTGGCAAGGCGAATGGGTGGGCTTCTCTCACGGACTGGTGTACGGACTGGGACTTATAAGGGCAGGCCGAGGCCTAAAACTGTTTTGTAAAATAGCCAGGGGACTGATTTAAACGTATTGATTTCGTTGACCCTCCGCCATGATGACGAGGATGGCAGCTATCTTGGCCGCTTGCTTAGTTGCGTACATCTCCCGCCACTCAACTTTTTTTTGCCGCAATTGGTAATGTTGCGAGCCATATTGGAGACACCAACAAGGGAACAAAGACGGGTAACATCATCAGCAAAGTATGGCGTGTCCAGGGTAGTCGCGATTTTGAGGCTTAAACGGAAGTCCAGATGGTAGCGACCTCTTCACTTACTATTCTCGCACGCCTGGCTTATCATTTTAGTACCTACCTAACCACCCTTTTCCCGAGTCAATTGTCAAACGCTGACCTGCTCACCGACTGTATCAGATACTAATTAGATGCCGATGGCTTGCCCGATAGAAGGATTATGTTGCTTTGGAGGGACCAATTGCTGCGCCGCTTCACTGGAGGTAACGATGATAGATTGTAGGGAAGATCTTCATCACTGGTGGTCGAAAGAGAGTTGCCTTGGCAGGTAGTTGCGACCCGTTCCATAAGTCAGACTTCCATTCGAGTCGTGATTCATCGGTTTCCTTTCCCTTTGGCTCGTCTACCCCCACACCGTGACGAAGATGGCTTTGTTGTGAGCCTGGAGCTAGGCCAGCCTGGGTCCTCGGCGGGGTGCCAGAGCTATTCGGATCAACGTGATATTCCGGCTGCGTCGGGATGGTACGCCATGCTCCCGCACCACGCTCACCTGGATGGCAGTACTGGGTACATGGCTTCAGTGGCCCGTGGCTGTCGGCTGTCTCACATGGGCAGTTGCGTTGAACTCACCTCACCTTGCTTCGTTGGTTATTTTGGCGATACATCTCCGAGGTTGCGAAGTTGGGCTTCTTCTTTCGTGGTTGCTCGACCTACTCGCGCGACGCTTCCATTTTTCTCGACCTTTTTGGCTTTCTTGTCTTCCGCGTCCGTTGCTCCAGCCTAACTGCCAACCCCTGGGGAATGGCTGGCTGCTGAAGCCAGCACATCGCCTCTCCCAGCCTAGTACCACAAAGTCCAACCTCCACCGCCTGTCCCCCACCACCACCACCAATACCACCACCACCACCACCTATTATCCTCCTCGCTCAGCCTCAGACCGCACCTACCATTTCCCGCGTTCAACTGCGCGGCGAATGCCACTAGCTGCACGGCGTGCTTGTCAAGCATCACGATGCCGTGTTTCAAGGGCCTTGCAGTGAGCATTCACGCGAACTCTGCCCCGCTGCCTGAGCATGGCATGCAGAAGCAGTCACGCCTCTCCCGCATAAGCACTTACATCCCGGTTCCTCAACCCGAGTTGAGCGGCGATTCGAACAAGCCAGAGCCTGCCAAATTTGCCATTTCCATTACCTTGCTCACGCCTGGTCTACCGGTCCCGTACTCGACCCCGAAACCTAGCGAAAGCAACCCCTACCCGAAACCTCAATTCGTCGGTGGCTTGCAGGGCAGCTCTTCCAATGAGCGCAACAAGCTTTCGGGGCTCGTCAACCCCTATGTTCCGATGACCAACTCTGAGAACGAGACGATTGCTGCGTACATTTACTTCGATGGCCGAGCCAAGGAAGAAGTGGCCACCTTGCTGCGGCCAGGCGAAGAGACCTGGGTCAATAGTAGATGGGTTCAGGTCCCCGAGTCTGAGGGTGGCGGGTTAGCGGAGCGCGAGTTCCTCTTCCGTGAGGTTGGACTCGAACGCTGGCTGAATGGCCTGGACCTCAAGGGCCACGATGCTGCCGAGAAGCTGGAGAAGCGTCGCCAGAAGTTTGAAAGGCGTCGGCGGCGACAGGTTTCACGGCTCGAAGGCAACCCAGGAATGGAGGTGGAGCAAGGCTCGGGCAAGCGAAGGGACACCTTGCGTTACGGGGCTGATGATCTGTCGCCGATCGAGGCGGTGTTCGATGACTCCGACTCTTGGTCTTCTGATGAAGACGACCCCCCTGAAGCAACTGGCCAGATTAAAGTCGCCATGTTCCGTGTGCTGGCTTCTGGCGAGATCAAGAAGGGCGAATATTCGCCCCAGTTTGACGCGCATGACGGTGATGACGAGGAGACAAACAAAGATGGGGGCAACCTGGACGCTGATGTCGAGCATACGACCAGCTTTGCCAAACCCAAGACGCTCGATCCCAAAACAATCAGCACGCAAACCGTCACTACCATTGACGGGCCTGACAAGCCCTACGCAACCTTCACGTTCTTCTACCGAGGCGAGAGTAGGTGGTGATTGCTTCCGTTGTGCACAGTCTAGAGACCTAACGAGACCCACAGGACAATTACAAAAGATTGGCGTTCTGCAATCTTCCAAGAACCAACAGTCAACGCCAGGGTCCGCGAAGAGGCGGTCGGGACAGCTCGACTTTTCTAATCTTGGCCCCCTAAAGGCCGGCGGCACGGTTGGCTTCTCGGCCTTCCGCGATCAGGATACAGAGGCAATCCGCCGGAGGAAAGCCAGAAAAAAGAGCAACGGGAACATTGCAGAGGACAGTGATGACGATGACGATGATAGCGAAGCTCTTGATAAGATGGAGGAGCTGTACGACAAGGACGACGGTAAACGATCAGGCGGAGAGGATGCCCCTCTGCAAGGCGAGCTCGCTGAAGGAGTTGACCGGATTCACGTAAGTTGGGGCAGTCGGCGCACTGCGCATACGAAGCGCTAACAAGATTGGATAGCTCAAGAGGGCTCATTCGGCAGACCCTGATGCAAAGGCCACGTCCGACACTGCACCTGACACGGGGAAGTCGGATACCCTATCCCCTGCAGCTGCTTTGAACCTCCAAGCCAACCCATCCGACCCATCGTCTGACAATAAATCTGGAGACGTGCCTCCGGAAGGCCTGTTGGGCAGCCCGCTGAAGAAGGCTCGCCCAAGCATAGACCAAACCAACAGTGGTGATAGATTCTCTGTAGCACAGAGCCTAAGCGCAGCGCTCGAGTCCACGGTATCTGGCACGCCTCCTACCACAACTCGCCCAAACGAGGCGGTGCAATCAACAACCAAAGAAGAGGAGGAGGAACTATGATCCAACCATAACGGCTGATGGTATAGTTGTAACCAAATCTAGAACCGATCCCAGTCTGGCATACCACAGCGTTCTTCCAGCATAGCTGTTTGCAAACATCGGCAACAGGCCAATTGGCCCGTGCAATCACGCTTTGGTGGCTTGTATCATTGCTTGCGTTTTGGGACGCTCTGCAGACGTGAGTTCCGCGAAGAACATAGGGAAAGACGCAGTTGATATGCTGCCAGTGGTGTTATGAAGTCTTGAAAAAGAAGCTGTTCTTAGAGCCAAGAGTATTGGGAATTTAGCATCTCAGACCTTAGTTGTCAAGGTACGCAAGCCGTCCATAAGCGTCTTACGTTATGTATGTAGTGGCCTATTTGCCGCCTGCATAGAGGTATACGATCTACACCTGAAGGTCTGCCAACGTGAGATGGTGCGTAATTAAGTGACGATACATCATGCTCTATCTGAATGTCTGTACGCGTAGCCCGTGGAGATCTGTTGGGATCCTTCGAGATTAACCACTCATGCTAAGCCGGGTGAAGTGCCCGGGTTGCAACTTGGTGGGGTCTGGCCTCAGATCTTCTAGCTCGTCAGTCTACCCTGCACCCTTGTTGCCGGAAGGAGTAGGAATCGAAAGCAACAATCGCGACGGGCATTGTGCCTTTGAAGGTTGACTCCCGATTTTTTCTATAAAAAAATCTTTTATTTAAAAAAAAAAAAAAAAAAAAAAAAAAAAAAAAAAAAAAAAAAGTAATATTTATTAACTGCTATTTTTCTTTCAAATACCGATTTAAAGTATGACTCGTCAAATCACAATTTTGATCAACTTTTTGAGAGATTCGTGTACCATTGCATGATCAATACCTGGCCTTGTGGAGCAGTTTCACGTTGCTGTGCATGATGAACGGCGTGCTGAGTCACTCGGCAAGAGCCCTGTCGAAGACGACAACGAATTCGTCATTCTCTCTTTACCCACTGCCACAGGAGGAGCGTATACTTGCCTGTTCAGGCTGGTGTTGCGGGACCTTTCGCAGGGTCTGAAGTATAAGAAGGGTCATTCTCAACGCCTTTAACAGTTGCAAATAACTCACACATACATAAGGTAAATGCATGAGTGTTAAAGTATCGGTAACTTACACATTGCATATATCACCACGACGGCTCAAGCAAACATGACAGGCTCCAGCGAATCTACTGAAAAGGCGGCCCGGCCTAAGGTTGACGGTAACCCTCTAACAGAGGAGTTTGGACAATTCGTGAAAAACTTGTTGGAAGAATGGAAAGTTCCTGGAATGTCCATCGCGGTTGTTGATGGAGACCAAACTTATGCCGATGTATGTGCCCTGGCCTCCCCCAAAGAAGCAAAGGGTAGGCTAACTTCATCCACATAGGGATATGGGTTTGCAACACTGCCAGACACGCCAGCAACGCCCGAAACTCTCTGGTATGCCGCCTCTACGACGAAAGCCCAGCTTGCGGCGACCATTGCCTTTCTCATTGATTCGGGCAAATACCCAGAACTATCCAAAGGATGGGCCACGCCCATCTCTTCCATTATCCACGATGACTTCGTGCTTGAGGACGAATGGGCAACAAAGAACCTCACGTTGGAAGATGCCGTCTGCCATCGTACTGGTATGCCCCGGCACGATAACACAAGTGTGCGTGAGTATGACGGGAAGAAGGCTACGGCCAAGGATACCGTCCGTAGACTTCGACACCTGCCCTTGACCATGCAGCCGAGAACACAGATGTCATACAATAACCTGATGTACACTACACTGTCTCATGTCGTTGAAACGTTGACGGGAAAGTGGCTTGGGGATGTCATGAAGGAAACCATCTGGGAACCCCTTGGAATGGATTCCACCTTCTTTGATTTGGACGATGCGAAGAGGGCGCAGAACCACCTCGCGGCGGGGTACTATTGGGATGAAGGAACTTCGACGTACAAGGACACGCCTTTCATGGAAACTCATGATTTGAGTGGTGCTGCAGCTATTTTCTCAACAGCTGCAGATTTCGCTAAATGGGTACGATGTCTCGTCAACGAAGCCGAGCCGTTCTCCGAGAAGACGCACAAAGACATCCAGACGGCGCGAATCATTACTTCGCCTCCCAAGGGTCCATTTGACATTGAGACCTACGGACTAGGCTGGCTAAGAGCGGTGTTCAAAGGGCACGTGGTGTACAGCCACAGCGGCGGGATGCACTCGTACGGTGCTCAGGTCTACTGGGTGCCGGACATCAAGTTTGGAGTGGTTGCATTCTCCAACACTGCTCTCACCTCCAATGTAGCCCAAGACGTCGTCGTGTGGCGTCTCATACAGGACAAGCTAGGTCAACCAGCTGAGGGACGCTTTGATGCTGGTGAGACGTATGTTGTACAACCTCCGCTTGCTGCTTGATTTACGGCGCAGTACCCAAAGCTGACGGAGTATCGCAGTTGGAAAGAACGCATCAAGTTATTCACTGAGAAGACTACTGGGGCACTGGACAAGCTCTATCCAGAGCGAGCCAATCCACCATTGCCGTCGACACTGGACACCAGGCACTTGGCCGGCTCGTACTACCACCCGGGCCACGGCACTATGGTGTTTCGAGAAGAGCCTCATCCGGATAAGCCAGATGAAAAAATTCTCGTTACGGACAGAGATGAAATGACGTGGCGCTACCGACTCAGCCTCCACCACGTCTCTGGGGACCATTGGGTCGTCTACAAGTCAGTGCCATCAAGCCCGAACGTCCTCGCCCAAGGAGTCTACCGCTCTAGGTTCAACGTTGGGCCTGATGGCAAGGTGGCATCACTCGAGTTTGAGTGGTACAACCTCCTTCTGGGCACTAGCGAGGGAAAGGCTGTGCTTGAGAGGGTACCGTAGTGTGCTGCGTTAGTGGATCTGTTGAGCCGTTGGACATCTAGACTTGACTTTGAGTTAGCAGCTGTTCGATGACGGAGCTGGATAACGGAGCAAATTAAATGAAAGGGATGCGAGGTTGATCAGACTGTTGAGCTTGATAAAATGAAGGTCCACATGAGAATTCAGTTGGCCGTTCTTAAGAAGTATGTGTCATCATGTCGAGGGGAAGGAGACGCGTAGAAGATGAGAAAAGTTGTCGTGTACATACCATTTGATGTGCTGGGAAGCTACAGGGTGTCAGCCTGCCATAGGAACAAGTACTGGTGCCAATGGCTCAGTCCGCCAATGAAGCATTGCCATCCCTGGTCTGAAGGGGGCGGCGTTGTCGTCGAGCCAAAAGCTGCATTGACGTGGTGACAGTCGGACAACAATCAGACAGCAAAAAGATTTTCGGTGCTTTTATGAGCTGCAAATTTCAATGGGGCCCCCGTAGCGGATAGCTGCATACCTCGCCAAGCGCTTAGCAGGAAAGGCGACATGGTAAAATACAAATTTATCAACAATATTAACAACCCCCAAGTACCAAAGCATTTCTGCAAAAAGTAAAAAAATAAAAATGCTCGTATCGCACTAATGATATTGAAATGATTGTGAGAGTTTTCCAAGAATTGCTCAGGCCGGAATTGCTCCTGCTATCAGAGAACGAAGCTCCGCGGCCTCTGTTTCCCTTCCCTGCTTACCGTTTGCTCGCTCACCACAAAAGCCCGCCATTTATTCACCAACCGGGTCGTACTGTGTGTCCAGCTCTTCACTGCACTGCCCTAAGCCGCACGGTCGCCATGCACGACATTGCACGAGCTGCCCAAGTCTGCACTGTGCCCCTCAACCCCACCATGCCTGACTGACATTCTGCTCTTCATCTCCCCCCCCTCTGTTGTCTTGCGCAGCCTCGTTGGGTAGACTTTTGCGACCACGCATACAAATATACGACTTTGAGCTATCTTCGGAAGCTTCCTTTGCTCTCAAACCACCCTCCCATTCGATTTACCAAGCTCTCCGGGCACATATTCCTTCAAGATGGCTACCAGTACGTTCCCGCGAGCTCCCGTTGCTCCTTTCGAGAGGTGTTTCTGGTACTAACACCGCATGCGCGCATAGACTTCGACGACATTGCTAGTATGTGCAAACAACACACCTACCTGTCGAGCATAGCATTCCGACCTCGGACACCTAACACTGCGCTTAGAGCAATTCATTGAGTTCTACTACAACACATTCGATACCGACCGCAAGACCCTTGCTAGCCTCTACGTGCGTCCACATCTCCCACAACCAAAACCGGGAGATTTGACTTGTTGTGCTTACAAACGATACAGCGCGAGCAGTCTATGCTGACCTTCGAGTCCGCCTCGGTCCTCGGTGCCACTGCTATCGTCGAGAAGCTTGCTGTATGACTATCCGAAACCGCTACGCGTGGGCTCCCTGCTAATTCGATGCGAAGGGCCTCCCATTCGAGAAGGTCAAGCACCAGGTTTCTACCCTCGATGCACAGCCTACCATGGTCGACGGCGGTATCGTCATCCTTGTCACCGGCCAGCTGCTTGTATGTCTTGGAGACCCTGAATCCCTTTGCGACGTTGCCCATGCTGACCAACACCCTCCTCTCCACTAGGTCGATGAGGAGCAGCGCCCGATGAACTACACCCAGGCTTTCCAGCTGGCTCGTGACCCCAACGGGCAGTACTTTGTCTTCAACGATCTCTTCAAGCTTGTTTACGGAGCGTAATGAAGAGTAGACGACAATGTCAGTGACTCTTTGCACTTGGGTTGCGAGCTTGCGTTGATGATCTGATGACTTTCTATTGGCGCGTTGTAAGGGAAGCTCCGTGGGAAGAAGCCCGGATCTACCATTGAACCCCAGGAGCTGCAGGGGCACAGCTAGTTAGACAAAAATCTATACAGTTATGCGGCGCACCACTCCAAATGGGTCGTTAGTTGGGCGTCGTGCTATAATGATATGCCGTGAGGATTGTCGTTAATGCATTCTTACAGTGCTGGCTGGGACTTGCCAGTTGATTTTTATGTACTTGAGAGTTTTAGAGCAGCATTCCCAAACTACTCGACTCGTCGAAGGAGCTTTACAGAGGCTCGGTGTCTGATATTTCTTGTAAATTGTGGTCCTAAGGGCATGAATTCTAAGTGACATATGGTACACAACCCTGACATCCCTTGCAGCAGCGACGGAGGAGAGACTCGGGCGCAGCATCCTCGACAGCTACAATTACTTAGCGTGAAAACATATCAATGACAAGTTGCAACATATGATTGGTCTTATTCACTGGGCAAGACGGCAGAACATGGAAGGAGCTGAAGAGCTTTTTAAGGACGCTTGAGCGCCCATCACCGGTACGGGAGCCAAGTTGTGGCTGGAAATATCAATCATTTTCATGTCCTGAATGAATCCTGCAACACCGTTGAACCCCCATAATCCCAATGCATAACGGGTATTTTTCCGCTTAAATCTTGGTAGCGGCCTCAAGAGCCTTTTGCTTCTTGGCAATGCGCATCTGGGCCTTGGCGCCCATGATGCCACCACCCCACTGCTTGCGGGCAGTCTCGTGCTTCTCCAGGAAGCCGTCCTTGATGGCGGAAACCAGCTTGGAGAGCTCAGACTTGTCCTCCGATCGGACCTCGGTGAGAGCGAGGACAGCGGCGGTCTGGGATAAAATTAGCTTGGAATCTTCTTTCTCGCGGGGTGGCAGTATCACATACCTTCTTGTGGACAACGGTTCCGAGACGGGCCTTGCCCTTGACGATGGCGTAGGGGACACCCATCTTCTTGCAGAGAGCGGGCAGGAAAACGACCAGCTCAATGGGGTCGACATCGTTGGGGATCAGGACAAGAGAGGCCTTCTTGTTCTCGATCAGACCAACAACGTGGTTCAGACCGTACTTGACAGTGTAGGGCTTCTTGCTGACGTCCTCCTTCTTCTGGCCCTCCTTGATGGCGGTGGCCTCCTTCAAGAGACGCTCCTTCTTCTCGGTCTTGGTCTCAGGGCGGTACTTGTTCAGCAGCTTGAAGGCCTGGGCAGCAGTGTTGCGGTCGAGGACGTGCTGGAACTGGGCCAGAGCAGGTGGGACCTTGAGGCGCATCTGCAGGATCTTCTTCTGGCGCTGGAGGCGGACATACTCGGGCCACTTCACCATGCGGGACAGGTTGCGCTTGGGCTGGATGTCCTGGCCGACACCGAAGTTGCGAGACCGCTTCTCGAGAAGGGGGTTCTGTGCGAGGCAAGTCAGATCATGTCACAGCGATGCCGAGGAGATGGAGCTCACCTTAGGGGTCTTCTTGGCACCAGACTTTCCCTGAGGGAAAGGGGCCGCGGCCACCTTCTTTCCGGATTTGGGGGGCTGTCATTGAGAAAAGAAGACATCAGCGAGTTGCTCAAGCCAAAAGATCTTCTCTGAACTCTAACGAGACACAGCGTGGCCGTGAAGCACGCGCCATGTCTCCAGCCAAGTCTTCACCTGGTTCACGAGGAATACAACAGGCGGAATTTCCAAAACGTCGACCAGCGACGCTGGATGCTCAATTGCGCGCAAGCGCAGTTGATTGACAAGCTGACATTAGAGTCCAGATGTGACTTCAAAAACTTACCATCTTGAAGGTTGGGTGATTGCTGCTGGGTGTTGCAGAGCAAATTCCTTGATGCGGTGGTGGAGGGTTGCGGATAGAAGGGAAAAAAGGCCTGGGACGTTTTTCTGCTGGTGGATAAAAAATTAGGGCTTGTTGGATTCTCGGAGCGAAAGTTGCCCCACATTGTGCGAATTCTTCCCATTACATAATCTCACTGCGTGGTGGGTTGGCCGTATTAAGTAAGAAAGGTGGCTTGTGAGAAACCACACAGGGCCGAATAGGACTAGCTGCAAATGCCTCCTCATGCGCCACAGTCGAAGGTCGATCAGGACCATCAAGTTGACTCAATCGCATACGGCAAATCATCAACATATATCTTCAGTATAAAATGCCTCCAGTCGTCTGTGTACGGTGTCACCAAAATAGGGCCGTTATCAAGCGCCCGAAAAACCATCACAAGCTTTGCCGAGAATGCTTTTTAGGAGTCTTTGAGGACGAAGTTCATCACACTATCACTTCTTCTAAACTATTTTTTCCAGGCGAGAGGGTGGCGATAGGAGCATCTGGCGGCAAAGACTCCACGGTTTTGGCGTCAGTTCTCAAGACGTTGAACGAGCGGCACAACTATGGCCTGGACCTCGTGTTGCTCAGTATCGACGAGGGTATCAAGGGGTATCGGGACGACTCTCTCGAGACAGTGAAGCGCAATGCTGTTCAGTATGAGATGCCTTTGAAGATTGTTGGGTACGACCAGCTGTATGGGTGGACGATGGACCAGGTCGTGGATACCATAGGGAAGAAAGGAAACTGCACATATTGCGGCGTTTTCAGACGCCAAGCCCTCGATCGCGGCGCAAAGATGCTCCAGATCAAGCACGTTGTGACCGGGCACAACGCAGACGACGTGGCCGAGACGGTTTTGATGAATCTTCTCAGAGGAGACTTACCCCGGCTGGCGCGGAGTACCAGTATAGTCACAGGAGACTCGACAAGCGACGTAAGGCGCAGCAAGCCTTTGAAGTATGCTTATGAGAAAGAGATCGTTCTCTATGCTCACCACAAGAAGCTAGACTATTTCAGCACAGAGTGCATCTACAGTCCAGAAGCATTCAGGGGAACGGCGCGCAGCCTCATCAAGAACCTGGAAAAAGTCCGACCAAGCGCCATCCTGGACATTGTTCGAAGTGGTGAAGACTTGGCTCGGCTGACGCCTGACAAAGGGCAAGGGTCTTGCGCTTGTGAGCCCGCAGAAGGCTTGGGAGGCTGTGGTTCAGCAAATGGCCGCACCTCTGGCAGTGAGCTGGCGCAAGCGGAGGCTGAGTTGCGAGCACAGCCCGCCAATCCGGCACTGGAGACTGAAATCAAATCCTCTGCCTCAGTTGATTCCTCGGATGCGGTAAAGCTCCCGTTCCGCAATCGGCTGCCAAAAGAGCAGAAATCCACACCCCTTCAGGTCCTTGGCCAGTGCATCAAGTGCGGCTATATGTCGAGTCAGGCCATGTGCCAGGCGTGCACGTTGCTGGAGACGCTCAACAAGAACAGGGCGGATATAGCAATATGATTCGGTCACTTGATCAAATTTCCTTGAATTTTTTTGTGCTTTCGTTGATTCCACCCGAGTGAGCCGCATGACTGTATTCTAGGCCTTAAGCGACGTGTAGATATATATGTACATGTGTCTCGTGACACGCGCCAACAATCGTCCCAATTCTTTCGCAATTTTATGAGAAGCGCTTCTCCAACTACACCGCGATGTTAGTAACTGCACTAAGAAGAAGAATACCATCAATGTTTGGTGATTCACCTTCCAACCGTTGCTGAACTCGAAACCCGGGGGAGCCTCTGCTTGATCTGTTTGTCCTCTGAAGGTGCCGGTAAGTCGTCGATCGCGCGCCATCACTAAAATAATGTCTTAGTATTCTATATTGTCTCCATGAGAGAAGCTGCGAGTGTACTTTGCTGTTTAGTCTGTTAGCCTTGAGCCATTTCAAGAAGAGAGTGCTTTGCCTTACCCTGTCCCACTGGTCGAGCGAGTATCTAGGACGCTTGCCCTCGTTCTGCCAAGTCTTGAAAACGGCAAGACCGGTTCCGGTAACTCCAAACATCTAGGAAGCAGTCAGTCCTGGGTCGGATTCTCCGTTATAGGCGTAATGGTAGACGTACGCCAACCATGATGGCGTAAGGAAGAAAGGTCTCGAATGGAATCGGCATGGCTGTATCGGCGCCGCCAAAGCGGTCTCGGGATAATAAGGCTGTGAGGAGAGATGGATTGACAAAGCCTGGCACTAATTGACCAGGTCGGCGGTCGTTGTTGGCTTCTTCTGTAGAGCTGGTTCCAACGACAGAGCTTGGTTGGAAGCTCGTAGCGTGCCGGTCGGGTCAATTGGTGGTTCAGATGTGTGGCCTGAGGCACAAGTTTCCGTCGGCGTCTGGTACCCCTGCGGCCAACCTACAGTTAGTATTGCCTGTACTCGCACCGTGAAAAAGCTAGGAGCTACTCGAGGAAACACGTCAACATTTGTCGCACACACTGTGGTATTAAGGTGCACCGCGAGCTCAGGTTGATAGCAACGCGCTGGCTTGCCCATAGGACCGAGTGCCTTTCGGCTATACTTGGACCGTTTCCCAGACGAATCTGCGCGTTATCTACAGACGCGACGGTCTCTCACTCTTTATGATTTGAGCAGGCGTGTTGGACACGCCTGTAGCTTTTGTTGTCTCGAAACCAGACGAGCGCGTTGGGGTGCGCAGCGCTATGCAAAGCAACATAACCCAACACGACTTCCGACCACCAGCCTTTCCCTACTTTCTGGGTCGATCGACATGCCCAACGGATTAATAATACCTGGACTTTGCCGTTGGATGAAGGGGCAATAATGGCCAGCGCACAAGCCATGGAAGAAGAGCTGCAGCAAAGTGTCCTGCTCTCGGAGGAGGGTGCCGAATACGAGACGGCAGATACCGGCGCCGATGGCTCGACAATCAACGCAGCGTCTCGTTTATCAGACCAGAACGCACTATCTGAGGATGCCCGGTCCAGTGCAGACGATGACTACAACAGCATGAGCGATCGAGACGCTTCAGGGGAGGAGGTTGACGAAGATGCAGAGGGAGAAGACGACAACGGATACATTAATCAAAAGATCGTTGTAGGGGGGAAACGGCATGTTGTTATTGACGATGACGAAGAAGACGCAGAGGGAGAAGAAGATGACGGAGAAGGAGTAGGCGCGGTAAAGATCAAGCCGCGAGACTCGGACGATGAAGAGAACGACGATGAAAGCGATGTTTCGGAGCCACCAAGCGATGCAGATGACGAATCTGAGGATGAGGTGGCATGGGACGGAGCTGATGGGGCCGACGAGGAAGACGATTCGGAAGCGGGCCCGACCAACACTTGTATATTCTGCAGGCAAGATGAGGAACACGACCCAAGCGAGGATTTTGAGGCTTTCTTGACATGTGGTGGCTGCGGTGAGAATGGTAAGTTTCTCTCCCATTCGCGTTCTTTGGAAGATGACTTACAATATCAGCTCATCAACAATGCGCTCGAGACCATGCAGCTATGAGCGAGGTTAATGGTAAGGAGGCACCCATTTTTGCGGACTAGGACTTGGACTGATTTGTCAGACCCGAAACACTGGAAATGCCCGGAGTGTTACTCTGAAGATTCCGACCTAGAGGACGACAAAGAAGATGACAATAATGTAAATGGCGAGCTTGAGGACAAGCCCGCCCTGGACCTGTCCGAAATACCTCGTGACCTGCTTGCGGTGCAGACTGGAAACAACGAATCGGACGCTCATTCTGTTTTTGAAGAGCTCGTCTTGGAGAACGACCCGCTCGATGGCTCTCACTTGTTACGCAAGAGGAAGACTTCATCTGTGGACGCCGACGATGTTGTGGTATCTCTACGGAAACGACGTCGTAATCTCTCCATCAATCAGCAAGACGAGAATGGCCACCCTGCCGAGGATGACGCCCACTCGGGCGAACCAATACGAGCACACTCTGCGCGCGCACTGCGCCTCAAAGTGGCCCGGCCCCCTCCTGTTACCATTGAGAAGCGCACTCGTACCGCACTGGTGATTAAAATTCAGGTTCGGCCAGGAAACTTGAAGGAGGTGCTCTCACGACGGAAACGCGAC
This sequence comes from Paramyrothecium sp. XJ0827, assembly GCA_020881915.1. NCBI lineage: Eukaryota > Fungi > Ascomycota > Sordariomycetes > Hypocreales > Stachybotryaceae > Paramyrothecium > Paramyrothecium sp. XJ0827. The sequence goes on along the minus strand of JAJFPB010000007.1, from coordinate 1,704,867 downwards.
AAAAAGCGCGCCCATGTAGCAACTCCTCGAGTATCACGACCGCCCCCGACGCCAAAGCCAGCTCCCGCCATTGCTCCAATTGTCCACACACCCTTCACATCCGAGTCATACTCACAGCCCTTCTATTCGTTCTTTGATAAGGAAACAGACGAACTCAAAGGCAAACCCTACGGCGGCATACTTACCGAAGCGGAAGCGGATACCTCCAAAACAATTCCCATGCACGAGGACCGTCGTCGTTTTGACCAGGCGAAGCAAAAAGCCGAAGATGAATGGCGGGCGCGGATCCTCGCAATGCAGAACGAGTTGGAAGCACCGGCTCGAAAACACAAGAAAAACAATGACAACGGAAGCCAAATAGAATGCATCGAATTCGGCGGCTGGGAGATCGACACGTGGTACGCTGCCCCGTATCCCGCAGAATATAGCCGGAATCGCGTTTTGTACATTTGCGAGTTTTGTCTGAAGTACATGAACTCGGACTACGTCGCCTGGCGGCACAAGCTTAAATGTGCAGCGAAGCATCCCCCCGGCGACGAGATATATCGACATCAATCTGTATCAGTGTTTGAAGTTGACGGTCGAAAGAATCCCGTTTATTGTCAAAACCTGTGTCTTCTGGCCAAATTATTCTTGGGCTCAAAGACCTTGTATTACGACGTTGAGCCATTCTTATTTTACGTACTCTGCGAATACGATGATACGGGATACCATTTCGTTGGTTATTTTTCAAAGGAAAAGCGAGCCAGCAGCCAAAATAATGTCTCATGCATTTTGACACTTCCTATACACCAACGCAAAGGCTACGGCAACCTCCTCATCGACTTCTCGTATCTCCTCACCCGCGTCGAGGAGAAGACAGGCTCACCTGAGAAACCCCTTTCCGACATGGGGCTGGTGTCTTATCGAAATTACTGGCGACTGGTTATGTGCCAGTACTTTGTTCATGCCCTGAAGTCGGAGGACCACAAGAGAGAAGGGCTGAGTCTGAAGCGTATTTCCGACGATACAGGAATGACACCGGATGATGTCATCTCAGCGCTTGAGGGCTTGAGGGCTCTGGTACGGGATCCGCAGACCAAGCTGTATGCTTTCCGCGTAGACATCGATTACTGCCGGCAGTACGTGGAGAAATGGGAGAGTAAAGGATACGTCAAACTTAAACCCGAAGCACTCGCATGGACGCCTTACGTGATGGGCCGGAGCAATGCCGTTAACTTCGAGTTGGGACCGCCCATCAACACGATAGCACCACGGGAGGAGGATGAGGCCAGGGTCCAAGAAGGTGCCGATTCAGTTGCGGCTGAGAGTCAACCTACAGTCAACGGAGACTCCAACACGTCCCCCGATGTGGACCAAGAAATGGCCGAAGAGCCCAATGACTCGGATGCTGCGCAAGAACCGGCACCCGTCGAAACCGTGGAAAAGCCGGGGCCGGAAGACAAGGAGAATGTTTCACCCGATAATGAAGCTGTGAATGGTCTGAAGGCTGAAGACAAGTGGGTCGTTCCCTACGCAGGGATACCGCCAACACGATTTGAGGTGTACCCTCCAGTTGCTGGTGGGCGGCGTGCGGACCGCGTCAGGACGAGCATCAGTCGTCCAGCACCTCCTCGAATTGTCAGCAGCAGCAGCTCCCGGCCGAAGAGACCTAGTGGGAGCAGCAGCCGTCGCCCGACAGTCTCGCGGCCAAAATCCAGCTCGTCACGGCGCAAGTCTGGAGGCACTGGTCGTGGTCCAGGCCGTTGGCCTAAGGGCACCAAGAAATCGGATTACGGCAACGCCGACAGTGGACCTGGCCTGCCGCCAGGGTGGCTGGAAAGACAAACAAAAGGGCAGGACGTCGTCGGGGGCAAGGACCCGGACGGTGCACTGGCTGTAGTGGAGCAGAAGCCTGCCGAGGACGAGGTTCAGGTCATGGTGTCCGCCTCGACGATTAATGCAGCGCACCCGAAGGCGCGCTCGGAGCACACGGGGGACGAGGATGCCGAGGGAGAATCTGACGGGGCTGGCAGTAACTCCGGATAGACCCGCGGGTGAAATGTTGATTGGCGTTGGGCGATGGAGGAAACGAAATGGCATTTAGCGTGGGATAGCAATTGTTTGATTATATGTGCTTTGCCTTTTTGTACGATATGAGCTAGGCTGCTGAGGGGGCCTAGTCACTTTAGATCGCAATAAGATGCAAGAAAAGCCACAGCGAGGGCGACTGGCAGCGTCAAAAGTTCCTTGTTTCGACTCACACCCAACTGATGGGTCGTTGCGTAGCGCGGACGACCGACTCTTGGTGATCGGAGGCTCTCCTGCCGGCCGCACCCAGGCCTGCCGCCCTCCACCAAGCTGCCTCAGTCCGCCCTTCTCTCGTCCCAGAACCCCTTCCCGTAGCTTACCAGGATCTCCTCGCCCTTCCTGATGCCGCCGGGGCCCTTGTCCTTCTTCCCGTGGCCGAGGACCCATATGCCGACGCACAGCTCGCCCCAGCGCTCGCACCAGACGTTTGCGAACTCGGCGTTGGCGCGGTCCCGCACGCCGCGGTAGTCGTTGACGAAGCGGGCCTCGTTGCCCTCGCGCGCCGCGTCCACGGCCACGTCGGCCGCGCGGTCCAGCCACAGGTCGTAGTCGCTGTCGGGCGCCGTGCCGGCCGCCGACCCGCCGTGCACGCGGCCGAGGTAGGCGACGACGAGCGCGCCGGGCCGGAGGTGCTGCGCCGCGAACAGGCCGTGCTGGCCGTGCGCCGGGTGGCCCGGGTCCTGTATCCTCTGGATCCGGACGTTGGGTGAGGGCGTGAGCGTGGCCGAGGCGGGCGCCGTGGGGACGCTGGCTGCGGCCTCGGGCTTCGTCCGCAGAGCCTGCAGCTGAGAGGGCGTGAGCTCCTTGGAGTGGAGCGGCGCTTTCAAGTAAGGAAAAGGCTCCGGCCAATTTTTCGGCTTCGACATGGCTATAGCAGTTGGGTGTCCTCACGGACATCCATAGACAGGCTCAAGTTTTGTGTCTGACTTGGAAGCATGAAGGTGAATGAATACTTTTTGTTGGTGAGTGATGTTGGGGCCGTATCAAGCTACTGGTCTCTGCGGTGCTCCCGGGACCCAATACTCGCAAACAGAAAGGAAGGAAAGAAAAAAAAGGAAAAAAAGGAAAGAGAAAAATAATACGACAATTTTGCCGGCCTACGTGGTGGCACCTCCGATGAGAAAGATTGAACTTTCAGTCTACGAGCTTGAATGCTTTCTAGAGACGCTGTTGTTATACATCTGACATGTCACCGGCTTACGTCGACGCAGCCCCAGCTGCAGCATTTCGCATCAACATTTATTGAGCGCGTGGTTGTCTAGCTAAATCCTAAATATTCCTGAGTATACTACATACAGCCTCCTTGAGAGAATGGGAGCCCGTTACTCATTATACGTTAATGCTCCTTTTTCTCCTCTCCTCTTGTTTCCCTCCCACACAAATTGTTCCACTGAATCCTACTCAAACACTACACCGTCGCAGCTCCTCGCCAAAGGCCCATACACCGGCCGGTTTCGCCAGATTGGTCGCATCCCTCAATGTGACATGACTTCTCTGAACCTGTTGAGACCAAGGTCCACAGAATACGACAGCAGCCGGTCTTGCGTAAGTGGCAAAGCCAGAATCCTGGATCGAAGTTCATGGTCCTGAGAACTCCATTAGTAACTCACAGATTGTGTTTTGGACACGAAAACCATACCTGTTTTTTCTTGCTGAGACTGATGATCTCCTTCGCCGTCTCGTCAGCCATGTCAGAAATGGCAGCATATCTGGTAACGTCTTTGTCGCCGGCATTTTCATTCATGGCTTGCAGACCGGTCAAAAGCCTCTCGAGAACGGCGGGAGACGCTGTCTCGCCCTTGGTGCGATGTTGCAGCAGAGTGAGGAAGTGGCCATATATCTCACCACCCAGAGACCAGTCGGCGATGGCATCCTGGCGCCCCTGGAACTGCGATAGCAAGGATGACAAGCTTGCGTAGTCTCGCTCAATGATAGCCAAGGGTGCGACTTGCTGCACCAATACGCGATGCGCTTCCACAAAAAGCTCAGCGCGAAGAAGACACTGAACCTCAGATGACGGCTCCTTTTTGACACTTCGCATGTACAATGCAAGTGCCTGCCAGACCCACTGCGATGGAATGCGGAACTTCTCCGTCAGAATGGAAAACGTAGACCCAGACTCTGGTCCAATCAATGCAGCATGGCGACAGAGGTGGTCTTGAACAGCCTTCGTCCGCACAACAGGGTCATTGAGGTGGAGGAGAACAAAGACGGCCTCAACCCATTCGCCGGCGCTGGTAAGTTGTGTGGTATAAGCCAGGGTCGCTGCATCCGCCTTGCCCGGTCCGTCAGGGCCGTACGAAGCTCGTCCGGTGGATTGCAATGCCAAGCCCAGCTGCCAGGACAGTCGCATGTCGAGAGGCGAGAGTTGCGAGTTCTCGGGCTGCAGTACAGTTCCTAAATCAATGCCTTTGTTGGAGTAGAGTTGTAAAAGGCCCCAGAGAAGGTCTTGTCTTGTGTTCGCATGCTTGTCATCCCAAAGCGGCTTGATGCCATGCTCAGCGTACCACGGTCGAGGAAGATCCTCCTTGTCCTGATCAATGTCGTGTTTGAACTTGCCAACGGCAACGGACAAGTCGTCGTTCTTGGAGATGGCATACCATAGTCGTAGTCCGAATGCTTGCTTCCAGTCCAGGCCAAACTTCTTCGAAATGACGAAAGACTCTAAGCGGTCCTCTGTGGGTACCCCCTTGATCCCTTCACAGACGCACACGTTACCGCTCAGCAATTCATACATGGTGCGGATTGCCTCGGAAAATTCCGAAAGAACTTTTGAATCATGCCAGGCCCTGATTTGCTCCTTCATATCTTTCTTGGTCGCATCGTCGGCGCCGATGAGAGCGATCAATGTGCCTAAGCGGAAATTCTTGCCCTCAAGAAGATACTTGCATGCATCTGCAACCCGGTGTCCGGCAAGGCACGCAACTGCCTTTTCTTCGCTTGACGCTGCGAGCCCAATGGTCGTGTTCGATGCCTGCTCCACCAATTCGGTCCAAAATTGTGAGAGCTTAGCTCGTCGAAGAACACGGTCAGCCTCTGGCATTCCTGTTTCTGAGATGTCGTCGAAGAGGATAGTCGCGAGCTCCCAGACCTGCTTTTCATGAACACTGGCCGGGTTATTCATGTCTTGTCCGTGAAAAAGGTCTTTCAGGTTATGGGCTCGCAAGATCGCCACGGGAACACCATCAACGACACGAATTTCTGTCAGCTGATCCTGGGTGCGGAGGAACTTCTTGGAAGACTAGCATCAAGTTAGCAAGCATAGGACTGGCGTATCGCAAATACATGGAAACCGACCTCAGGCGACAAGCGTGCAAGTCGAAGCTCTTGCTTTGATGTCTGGATGTTGGACTTCTGGAATGAAATGATGTCTCCAACGTCACGAGTGATGCGACGCTGTCTTGTTTTATCAGACAATTTTGGGAAAACAAGAAGTTCATCCGGGCCCCAACTGGGACGACCCGCCTCATGGAAAGCCCGTTCGCTCTCCTTGATGGAAAGCGTTTTCTCTTGACGCTCGTAGGGCCACTAAAAGGGAAAGACATTTTAGTATTTGGGTTTTACGCGAAGACACAAAAAATACAAGAGCTGCTGCCCAGCAATTTGTACAAAACTCAAACTTCAACCAGGGTACCGACCTTTGGAAAGCCCTTAGAAGCCGTTGTTGGGAGACTTGGCACTGCCGGTCGAGGCTTCTCGAACAGGGAGTTCATGAGGTCAATACTAGTCGCAAACCCGCGACTAGTATCTCTACCAAGCTGTTTGTTTGTCGCAAGACCCTCGATCCTGTCCTTCATGGTGCTTCGTTTCCAAGCAGATGACTTGAAGGTCTCATTAGCTCCATCATTATCGAAGTCAATGAGCTTGCCCGTCTGCCTGGAAGGAGAGTCATTTAACTCCCTAAGAAGCTGGCGGTCCCTCTTGACAGGGCTGACCGTCTTGCGCAACATCTCCATCCAATCATCACCATCAGCCACCTCGAGTCTTACGGGACCCACCGAGTCCTTCATGGCTCGCATCCTAGCTCGGAGGACACCACCAGGCGTGCCACGCTTAGCCTCCTGCTCGTCCTCAGGCGAAAGCTCATGCTCCGCGGCGAGATGCTGTCCAACGGGAGAGGTCGCCATGTCCTCATCGTCTGACAGTTCATATCCTGCACCCATGTCACCTGCCTCAACTTCAAGGGAAAGGTGAACGTCATTGGGCGCTGAATCCGCGGAGCTAATCCCTAAAAAAGACTGCGAATTGGGGGCGGCCATCTCATATGCGTCTTCCGGATCGTCGAACCCTCCGGGCAGGCCACGATTATGCTTGAAGCTGAATGTGTCATCCTCCACGGGTGAGTTGGACGAGACATCTGAAATCACCTCTTGAGAGTCTGCAAAGGGGGGCAATGCGGCTGGCTGGTCCATCTCAATGTCGCCATCGTCGGAATCCTCATCGGAGTCATCCAAACCGTACGTGGTAAAATGTTCCACAGAGAAGGTCCAGATGCCGGTATCCTTGTCGTAGCCCTCGAAAGTCGTGTCCGGGATTTGCTTGAGTCGGTCGATATGCTTAGCCAAGCGCTTGGGGTCGCTTGTGATTCGCTTGTCTCGGCTGTTGCGCGGCCATGAATGCTCGAGACTGATTCTAGCAGGTACGTTGAGGCCTTTTCCAACAGGTGGCTTCTTGGCTGAGACAGGATATACAGTAGCGGACCGGGTAACAAGTTCAATGATTCCACCACAAATCTCATCAATATCAATGTTGCTGAGGTCAACCGGAACCTTGAAAGTAATAGATCCGACATTGTCGCGACCAACAGTGAAACCATCGACCTTTTGACGCTGCACTCGGTTCATGGCCTGAATCTCATCGTGGCTCGGCCTCATCCAGTAACGTCCGGGGGCGTTATCGAAACCATCAATGTGACGGGGCTCAGGAGTACTGGCATGATCCTCTTCAGGCACAGAATGAAGCTCCTTAGGCTTGCTCTTAGGTCCCTCAACCTCAGCAGCCTGTGAGCCGTTAAGTCCGTTAGACGTCTTCGACTGCCGGGGCGTCTCCTCGCCTTGAGAGCCGGGTGTATCGGTAGGAGCTGGAAGAGCGCGAACAGGCGTTCCCTCATCAGCATCTGCGTTGCCAGTATCAAAGCTAACGCGCTTGGTGAGCTTCCGCGACCCCGTATTGGTATCAAGAGAAGTTTTATCCTTCTGTGGGGTAGAGAACAGATCGCTTCGGATTTCCCGGTTGATGACCAGTTTCTTGGAGCCAGTGCTGCCATACAGCCTGGACGCAGAACTGGCAGAAAAGGCCCCCGGTGCAAGAATGCTGTCTTCGGTATTGTAGCTTCGGCGCAAGTTGCTGGCAGATACGCTCTTGCTCAAACTACCGCCAGTGCTGGAACCGAGTAGGCTACGTCCTAGAGTTCCAGGAGTGCTAGAGATGCTGCTGGCTGGGCTACCTCCAGGAGTACCGTAGGTGCTGTAAGAGAAACCGAACCCTCGCTTCTGGGGGGTTGCGAAGCGTGACGAGGTGGATGGAGCTAACCTATAGAGCGGCAAAACCGAGCCTCGTCGTGGCTTGTTGCTACCATTGACGGGGGTGGCTAGCGGGCCTGGATTTGGGGTTTCGTTTCCGCCCACGCCAGCGAACAGGGACGGCGACCCGTAAGCCGACACATCGTTCAGGTTAGCCGTCAACCCCTGAGGCGCATTGTTTGATTGTTGAGAGTTGCCCAGGAGCGAGCTTCCAAAACCAGTGTTCTGCTGCTGGTTTGTCGAGTTACCGAACGACAGGCCTTGGCTTTGGCTGTTTTGACCACCAAAAAGACCACCGGTTGACTGGGTTGAGGATCCGAACAGTCCACCAGGCTTTTGTTGTTGAGTGTTAGCGCCTCCGAACAGGCCAGTGCCCGTAGATTGTTGGTTTTGCTGGTTGTTTCCAAGTCCACCGAAGAGTCCACCTCCAGTTCCGGTATTCTGGGCAGTGTTGGTTTGGCCACCGAATAAGCCACCGGTAGCAGGCTTAGCACCTCCGAAAAGTCCTGTACCTGTAGAGGTGTTGCCGCCAAAGGCACTCGTTGTTTGTTGTTGATTGTTGGTATTGCCAAAGAGACCACCAGTTGCCGGTGTTGTCGTGCTAGCCCCACCGAATAGCCCGGTGCCGGCAGGCTTCTGTTGATTATTGCCAAACAAACCCCCTCCGGCTTGTTGTGTTTGGTTTTGCTGGCCAAAGCCGCCAAAGGCACTGGTGGTGCCTTGCTGCTGCTGCTGCTGTTGTTGTGCACCCCCAAAGAGCCCACCACCTGATTGGTTGTTCGAGTTGCCGAACAGACCGCCGGAGGTGCCAGTCTGGTTGTTTGTGCCGAATCCACCGGTCGACGCTCCTCCGCCAAAAGCAGGGGTCTGCTGGTTATTGGTGTTTCCAAAAGAAAAGCCTCCAGTTGCTGGCTTTTGAGCCGCTGTATTGCCAAACAAGCCAGTTCCAGTATTGCTTGTCTGGCCAAAACCGCTCCCGGTGTTGGCTGCAGCGCCGAATCCAGTGCTGCTGCTTGTGCCAAAAGCGCCTCCAGTTGATTGCGCCTGCGTACCGCCACCAAAGAGGCCTGTACCTGCCGGCTTTGCTCCAAATAAGCCACCGCCGGTGGTTGCAGTGTTCGTAGGATTGTTGGCGCCGAAGCCACTAGTGCCGAAGCCAGTGCTTGGAGTGTTACTGGTCGTCGTGTTGTTGTTTGCTCCGAAGAGGCCACCGCCCGTTGACGTAGCGCCGCCGAATCCAGTTCCGGTTTGTGTGCTTGTACCGAAGCCGCCGAAGTTGGATCCCATTCCAAAGGCACCGGCTCCGCTAGCATTGCCATGGCGCCGACCCTGGGCATAGTCCACCAGCCGCAGCTCCTCCGCAGACCATTTCTTGTAGGGCTCTTGGAAGAGTATGTTTTGGAAAGAGTTGGTCGAGGTGCTGTTAGGCTCCTTCTCCGTGTGTGCCTGGAAAGGCGAGATGCCGGTGCCTGGAGGATCGCCAGCACCGCCGCCAAGGCCTGGGTTGTTGGGCGCTCCGAAGCCACCACTGGCGCTCGCAAAGCCAGCCGGGGCCGTAGTAGTTGTACCAGTACCTCCACCAAAAAGACCTCCTGTTGTGCCAGTAGCGCCAAACGCGGGCTTTGCGGTGTTGCTACCGAACATTCCCCCACCGGTGGTCGTACCGCCGCCGAAGGGAGATGAGGTGGTTGTGTTGGTTCCCGCTCCAAACCCGCCAAAGCCTGCTGTTGTACTGGGTGTAGAAGTATTAGCTGATGCACCGAAGAGGCCAGTTCCGCCGGTACTGCCCGCTCCAAAAGCAGGCTTGCTACCAAAGGCGCTCGTGGTGTTACTGGCACCGAAGCCACCTTGCAGATTGTTAGTGCGACACACTGCAGAACAGTCTGAATATTGACGTACCTGAAGCACCAAAGGCCGGAGTAGTAGTATTGGCGTTGTTTCCGAACAGGCCAGTCCCGCCTGTATTGGTCTGCCCAAATCCACCTGTATTGCTGGCACCACCAAACGCTGGAAGGTGCGTTAGCATACTTTGTCCAAATGCGTTGGCGCTGACCTGCGCTAACTTACCAGTCGTGGTAGTGTTGTTGTTATTCTGACCGAAACCAAAACCTGTTGACTGGTTATTGGTTTGGCCGAAGCCCCCAAAACCACCGCCACCGAACGACATGATGATGATGCGGTCGGTGCGAGGCGCGCGCGGGGGACGGATACGAGCTCTGCCAGTCGCCGGCCGGAGCCTGTCGCGTTATGTCGGCAAACGGGACCGCGAGGCTTGGTGTTTCAAGCGTCAATTCGATGATCAAAGCACCAGACCCGTGAAAGAGCGCATGCGAGCAGGCAATCGGAACGTGACTCGCGATGGAGCTCGAGGAGGAAATGTCGCGAACTCAGGGGGCCGAATCGGACGCGCAGGAGGTCGCTTTTTTTTTGGAGGTTGGAGAGCTGCCGCAGCTCTTGGAGGAGCAATGGCAGGGTGCAACGATTCCCCCAGAACAAGCACAACGGAAGAAGAGAAAAATGATCAGACACGATCGTCGGCAGAGGCGAGATGCAAGGGAAGCGGGTGGTGCGCGCCCTTTTATTCCACCTCAAGCCTTGGTGATGGAGTGGTGAGGTCAAGTGTCACTGAGGTAAGGTGCTCGACACCCAGCTTTTTTTCTGTGTGATGGGCTGGCTGAGGCGGCTTGGTCCGGGGGGTAAGTGTGGCCGTACAGTGACTCTGCGGCCGGAGCTTGTTGCTGCCTCAGACAATAACTTGCTGCCCGATTGGCTCAAGCTACCTCGCTGACTAACTCGCGCCAATCAGCACACAAAGCTGCGGCTACTTTGTAAGCAGGTCGAGGATGCCTTGCGGCTGCCTGCAAAGCTACCTTGGTCACGCGTACCTTTGCGAGGCAGATCTGTCTCTACCTCAGGTCATTTTCTATTGTCTTCGGGCTGCCGCTCACTTCAGTTAGAGCTCAGATGTAACCCGCCAACCAGGGACCGCGACCAGCCTCCTGCGAGCGCGTCCAGAACCTCGCGTCGCAAAGACCCCCCTACTGTATGCCACGCTCTACGACATTTGTACTCTTTGTTCTTGAGCTACATGCACGTTGCGATATTCTGAAAGGGTCAACCTGACAGTGCGACACGTTTAGTGCGACACGTTTAGTGCGACACGTTTAGTGCATATTATTTATTTCCTGGTGGCATTTGTCTCCGTGCATATTTGGGCCTTGTCCGTCTTTGCTGAGGAGCGCTCACTCTCAACGTCTTTCGCTCTCTCTGTGCCTTATTCACATCACAGTCCTTGACACAAAGCCAATCTATTTTCCATGAGCAGCGGCCCACGCTCCAGTCATGAATCCTCATGCGACGCCCCGTCCGTTTCCCTTGAGGTCAATTCCTGGCGGCTCTAGTTCCAATCAGCAAAAGCAGCCTGTTGCGCCACAAGTCTCCAATAATGAAGAGTATGGTGCGATTGCCGATGAAGATCGCGCGCACATCGACGAGATCGTAAGTCGGGACCCTCGCCGATGAGAAAGCTAGCCCTTACTGATGCTGCTCTCAGTTTGACCTCATGGACATGAAGAAGAAGGGCTGGTTGAACAGTTATGAGTTCCGACATTCCCTGGCCGCACTCGGCTTTGATATGCCCAAGCCAGATTACTTCAGATTATTAGAGTCCTACGGCACCGTACCTCCAGATTGGCAGGGCTCTCACAATTGCCCGGTGAACCGCCTTTACGTGTACTTGGATGGCTTCCGGCTATGTGCTGCAAAGCTCATCGCAAACCGGGACCCACGAGAAGAAGCAGCCAAGGTTTTCAACATGTTTGACTATGATCAAGATGGAATCATTTCGCTAGAGGACATGCGTCGGCTTGCCCAAGACATAAAAGAAGAGCGATCCATGACGGACGAGGAAATCCAAAGCATGATTGAGCATCTCGATCACGACGGCAAGGGCGGTGTTAATCTTGAGGAGTTCATCCAGATGATGGAAGAGGCTGGCTAAGCAGGTACAGCGTGACCGTATAAAATTCCACGTGTCGCCACACCATTGTGTGCATGGCAGGCATAAACAAGCGGCATGCTCTAGCGCCAGCCTACCGACAGCTCTCCAATGCAGATTATCTGAAGGCATGCGGGCGCTAAGAATAACATCTTAAGGAAGAGACTCGGCGGAGCAGCTCATCATACCTTCGAGGCGTCGGCGACTCGCTTCAGAAGGTGGTCGCTGGAATAGCCTCGGGCTTGTCCATCCACAAGTGGTAACAAGCAATGCTTTCAACTTGTTATACGGAGTCAAGGGGTTGTGGATGCATCTTCCGATGGAAAGAGCCGGGTTTGAAGAAATCATATTGATATGCCATAAAGCTTGGGAGTAAATCTAGAATTTTGGATGCGGAAGGCGCTGTCTAATACCTTACACAATGAACCCAATCTCAATCAGGTTTCACTTCGACAACAGCTTTACCACCCCACATATGAAGTGACAAGGATGCGTTGCAACTGAGAAGCAGATAAAGTCAAGTACTTGCGCCGTAGGAACCTAGCCCGTCACAAAAACAGGGCGATACATGATATTGGTGAGGAAAGCGGACGAGCAGGGGCCGAAACGAGCGCGTGTCAGCCACCGGGTTAGAATTGAATAAGGTCGTTACTTTGCTGGTTTTGCTGTGGTCGAGCACCAAAAGGATTGTTGCTTTGCCCATTCATATTTGCCGGACCAGTCGCACTAGGAATCTGGCTACCATAGCTGATGTTTGGCATGCCAGTGAACTGTTGTCGCAAGAAAGGGTTGTTGCCTGTGGCTTGAGCATTGAGCTGGTTGATACCAGCGCCAGCACTGTTGACAAAGGTTCCGGGAGCAGTGTGCTGCGCGGGGATACGCAGGTTGCCAGTGTTGCCATAAGTGTCCATACCATCACCGGACGCGAGCAGTGAGTTGAGCTTTGACTCATGCTCACTCAATTCCTTCTGTGGCATAGAGAACGACTGCTGCTGTTGAGGCTGCATTTGCAACTGCTGGGGTTGGTTGAAAGTAGACAACGTTTTCTGTTCGGGTAGGGACCCCAACGAACTCATCGTGGGTTTGGCCGATTGCGAGCGGTTAAACTGAGCGAAGGGATTGTTCGAGCCCGTCGGCGTTGGCTGAAGAGCCTGTTGCTGTTGCATCGAACCAGTAGACCACGGATTGTTGGTGCCAGCTTGCACAGGGGAAATCGGCGTCGAAATCTGCTGCTGCTGTTGGGCGTAAGGGTTATAACCCGTAGGCTGTGGCTGGAACGCTTGCAGATTCTGCAGATTCTGCTGTTGCTGTTGTTGCTGTTGTTGCTGGGCATACGGATCGAGGCCTGTGCCAGTTTGCATGCCGAACAAGCCATTGTAGTTTGGCTGGAAGCCTGTTGGCTGTGGCTGCTGCTGCTGCTGTTGATATCCGGTATAGGCATTGGTCATGTAGCTTGTGGGCTGTGGTTGAAGCTGGTTCTGGTCGATAGGGTTAGCAAAGAAATCAACCGGATTTCCTTGCTGGTAGCCCTGGTTGAAGCCAGTGTGTTGCGGCTGAGAAGTCTGAACAGGATCGTCATCGAACAAAGACGCCGCGTTGCTATCTTCAAGTTCGCGACGTCTCCTCTCCTCCTCTTCCTTGCTGAGCTTGATTGCCTTCGCCAGGTCGTCGTCATCTTCGTGGACATGCTGTCGGCTCTCCCGCTTTCGCCGGTCCTCCTCTTCTTGATACTTGCTGGCTTCAAGGGCAAGGCGGTACTCGGCATCCTCTTCATCGTTCATTTGCCGCCTTTCGCCACGAGGTCGTCTATTGGACGGCTCACCAACAGACTGTTGATGAGGCATGCTCTCTTCCAGTCCAGTCACTCGAGATTTCCATGACTTCCGGTCGGTTCGTTCTGCTCGCAGTCGTTCTTCGTCAAGGATGAGGGCTGTAAGCTCTTTCGCAGCCACACGGACTAGTGTTGTAAGTCAGTGATAAGTCAATGAGTTGATAGAATTGAATCACGCTCATACCATTCTGACCAACGTCGCGACCTTCCTCGTCGATGTACTGGAACTCTCGCAATGTTTTTATGATGTAAATGCTTTGGCGCGCCCACGTCACAACCAATTCAGAGCCTTCATGCAAGCAGTAGTCGAGAACTTTCAGGGCCTTGAGCACATGTCGCCAGTTCTTGCCCTTGTCGTTCAATCGTTTGTCAAGCATATCCATGATGTCGTAGAAGTCAGTGGATCTAAATATCCATGATCAGTTCACCGCTTGGCGGAACAACGTGTGGGATGCTCTGAACGAGACGTACGTGTTGAAGGTCATCTGCGCAATTTCGCTCATCTGTGTGCCTGTTGGGCCCCATGGGTCGTTGCTAGTCGCTGCGCGACACAAGAGTCAGCAGCAGCTCATCTAGAGAGTAGCGGTAGTTGGGACCAGTCGCTCACCTTCTCGGACTTTGACTTGGGTACTGGAATACCCTTTAGTCACATTTTTGACGCTTCTCATAACTTTAGACATGATGGGCAACCGGGTCAGCCCTTGGCTGATGAGGGCTAGAGATACTGAGTAACCGGGAAGGGTCGCTGTTCTACACGTCACGTGCAGATGCTCGATGTGCTTGCTTTGACAGCAAAAGATAAGCGCACGATCCAAAAGATGGGCGACGATGATGCGACGGTGGTGATGGCGAGTTCTCGAGGCCAAGGTTCCTCCTAGTGCGATCGCAAGTCTAGTGGCCGAGGGTGGTTTCGGTTGCGTGCGCAATGGCAGTACTCGTGCCGGTGGTTGTTGGCGCAGCGATTGAAAGCACCTTGAGAATGCCCAGTGTATCACCAAGGGCTTCGGAAGAGTTGAGGTCGTACTGTTCGCAGGAAAAAAGGTTGATGCGAGCTGTGAGGGCCGCGGTAGGAGAGGGGCTGAGTTGAGTTGGCGGTATCACGCAGCTGGACAGAGAGCCCAAGCTTCAAGCTTCCTGCAGGAAAAGGCCGCGGTGGGGGTGGCGGGGAAAGGAGGAGTCGCGGCGACGATGCGCTCAGGGTTGAGGCGACCTGATGATATTGGCTGGCCGTGCAAGACTGAGGGGAGGGAATATGTCGAGAGGCGTGGTGAGGTCGAAGAGCCACGCTCGAGTGAGTGGAAAAAGTAGCCAAAGCAGGCGAGGCAAGTTGGCTGATCACTTTCGGGTAATGTTAATAAGGCACGGCGCAGGACGTTGTGGTCGTTGATTACGTATTGCTGTACCTGGCAGTGCCGTCCAGTATCGACCACTACAAGCTCCGTGGGCCCGTTGCAGGCGCAGTCGCCAGGCCTCCGGGGTATCCTGGGATACGCGGAACCCTTCTGGGTACATTGCCATCGCTACGTCACGCTACCACATATCCGAACCCCGGCCATTCTCCAGCCACACCGCCCAATGGAGCGGGGATCCTCTGCCTTTAAGGTCGATATCAGGTACCTCGTCTCGAGTTCCGTCGCTGAGGTAGAAGATATCGCACTGCCTGAGTCAAACATCTTTAATGGGTGCTCACTTTTAACGTTAAGGCACCTTTCGGCCCAACAATACACATGCAAGCAGTTAGCTAAATAAGCCATACTGCATATCTATCAAGCCACCAACAATGAATATTACACAATGCTTATTGGAAGAGTTTAAACAATGATATTCATTATTAGTAAATATGAACAACGTCAGTTGAAGAGTATCAAATCTAGTGCTCTTTCGGAGTATTTTGAACTTATTTTCTCCAATATTCTTGCTGATCATACATGAGAGTTTACCTTTGCGGTCTCATTTTTCTTACTCACGGGTTAATAAGTGAGGTCATGGGAGCTGTACAGGGTAAGGTAGGTGATTCCTAAGTTCACTGCCTGCAGCTCAGCTCCCAACCTTACACTTTGCACACATTCATCAGCCATATTTGACAAACTCCCTATCACCAGTTGACACGCAAGCGCATCTTGGCTCCAAGGGCAAGGTTGGTGTCTTAACGCCACGTTCCTGAAGTTTATTACCTGCCACCTTAATTTGGTAATTCAAAACTGTTGGGCAGTCGCAGAACGGGCAAACACTCAACTAGTAACACGCAGAGGAGGCATGATGATTTAAATTGACCTGATTCAAAGGCGCTGGGTGCTGTGTCCAACCCAACGAAGCTATGCTGGTGACCATACTTGATTTCTTACGTGCCTCCCCCCCCTTAATTGTGCGCATTGCCATAAACACACCTAGCAGCCTGGATTCAATGTGCTGCGTCTAAACAACAGTTGATCCCTTCACTTCAGCCAATGTTGCCTCGGGAGAGTCACCATCGGAGTGTCGTCGTCGTACGTTTCCGGCATCATCATGCGTCGCATCCCATTGCTCAAGGTGGATAAGAGGAACCCTGACCAAGCGATGAGTGTTGGCTCCGTTGTCATCGACATCGAGAACCTCGCTGCGAATTGCGTACTTGCCCCACTTGGGCAGAAGATGCATCCAGGCGTAGTAGTAGAGGCCGCAAACAATCAGGCTAGAAGGACCGTTAGTGCGAGCCCAAAGGGACGAAGCATTGGATTGAACGGGATACATACACTGCAATGCCAACAAGGCAGTATGTCGCATAGAAGAAGGAGACATTTCCGGCGTAGATGCCGCCCTTGGGAGGGATCCAGGGCGTCGCCAAGATGTAGAGCTGGATCAAGATGAAGAAGATCAAAAGAGCATCCCAAACTTTGAAACCAGTGTCAGTCTTGCCGACGCGCTTGCGTCGAGCGCGGATCAGGTACAGGCCAACGGCCATGGCGAAATGGAAGATGCCGTCAGGGTATGTCTTGAGACTGACAACTGCACTAATTGTTAGTCCTGTCTTCGCATACTGAGCGCTGTGACATTCTTACCGAACTGGAAGGCATCTCCGGCAGGTGGCCCAACGATCATGATGAAGGTGAGCGCCCACTTGAGAAGATAAGGGCCGATGGGAGTACCAAACGGCTTGGTAGTAACCCAGAATTTGGGGAACGGAAGCACACCTTGTCTACAAGCAATTCACAGTCAGCGCTAGGTCATCGGCCGACTCGAGTGCTAATCACATACCTTCCAATCTCGCGGATTAATCGAGACTGTCCGATCAAGACGGCAAGGAGGTTGCCAAAGGCACTCATCAGGACGAGGACGTTCAGTGCGGTCTCGGCGCGACCTTTGCCGAAAACCGTGGTAAAGAAGACGGCGGCAGAAATCTCCTTGGAGGCCTTGAACTCGTCCTTGGGGACTGAGTGGCTATGTCAGTTCCATGACCGAAACGGCAGCACGGAGCGTCATCCACTTACCAGCTGCGAAGTATGCGATGTTGCAGAAGATGTACAGAAGAGCAACAACCAGTACGGAGATGAAGCCAGACTTTCGAATAGTCTGGATCGGGTTCTTGATCTCGTTCACGACATTGAATGCGTTTGCGTATCCCGTGTACGAGAATACGATGTTGACCAAAGCAACTGCAAGGTCGTTGCCGTTGTCGGTGGTTCCTTCGAAAGAGTTCCTGAAGTTGACACCTGGGTCGGGGATCTTGTCGACATTGCCGCCCAAGACAACCAAGCCAGTGATGCTGATACTGTACCACTTGTTAGAATGAGCGATGATGTAGGTGGGAGACTAGCCTACAAGATCAAGGTGATGACCTTCAGAACACCAAAGACGTTCGTGGCCCAAAGCGAATACTTGTTGTGCACGATGACGCCTGAAAAGGATCAGTTCTCTGTCACAAGCCGGCGAAACTAAAGCGGATACTCACAAATGACGGCCAAAGTATAAGCTGCAACGGCAACTCCGTTAAGCTGCCAAGGCGAAGGAGTTTTCTCTGCGATTCTCCAGGTGTAGCGAGCCAAGACTGGACAAGTGTTAGATCAGCCAGGCTCACAAAACAAGCAAAGACACGAAAGCCTGTGACCTACCAATGGCGTTGCTGCTGCTGAATGACAGAATGACCGATTGTACTGCGAATGCGATGGGAAACAGATACTTGGGTCGGGGATAGGCTTGCTCCAGATAGACGGCCTCAGAACCGCTTCGGTTTGGGAAGTAACTGGCCAACTCGAGGTAAACACCAAAGCCAGCAATGGCCATGAAGAAACCGATGACCCAGTAGATGAGGGCGAGTCCGACCGAGCCAGTACCCTTCAAGATTGTGCCAGCTACACCAGGGATTAGCTTGTGTGTACGCGACAGAGAGTTGCCGGCTTATACTCACGCGTTGAGAAGATACCAGTTCCGATCATCTGGTTCACGTTGAGGAAGATGACGGTGATCCAAGAGACCTGGTAACCAAGAGGCGACCGAGACTCAACGGGTGCACCGACGGCCTCTTGGTACGATGGCTTGGAGCCGTTACCAGCCCTTGCCAAAGTATACGCGAGATCGCCATCGCGAATGATCGAGGGCTCGCTGTCGGAGGCGTAGGCCTCGCCGCTCGGCGCGGTCGTGTCCTTGGTCGAGGACCAGACCTTGACCTTTTCGAAGAGGGAACCCATGGCTGCGGCTTCGAACCAGAATCCAAGGCGCGAAGAAGGACGCTTTGTCTCTGGAAAAAGAGCCCTGGCCGGAATGGAACGTCGAAGAGAGGAATGGAGATAGATCGACTCAGCTCCTGTAAATGCACATGCAAAGCAGGCGCAGGCCTATTTCAATTATAGCCTGAGTAGCCATGCTGTGCAACTAAACATTAAGCTTATACGCAATTCTTCTGATATTGCCGACATCCTGGATTGGCCGATGGAGTTGTCCCAAGCGACCTTCCCGGTGGGGAGTAGCCAAGTATCACGCAATGGGCCACGGTGTTGGCGTTTTTTGGCTGGGTAACATTTTGCGCTCCCGCATCTAACCAACCAACTCAACGGGATAACACGGACCCTGTTTTTACCAGAAGATCCATGCCATGATGAGATCGCTTCGTTACATTGCGTCCCGAAAAGTAACACAAATCGTTCGTAGCGCCCGCTAGGACGGGTGCGGGAAACCCACTCGAGGCCGGGTCTGGACTTTTTGAAATTCGCCTACTCCTGGTATTCTTGGTGTTTAATTGGGACGATGATCCCGGGGTCGCCATGGCCAGGAGCTTGGGGGGGCAAAGCTTAGGACAGCCCGAGTAGGGCTATTGAAGGCCAAGTGTTTTACGCCCAGGATATAGATTCTCTACCTGGCCACCATCCCTTAATCTCAAAAGGCTGCTCGGGGATATTCTGATCGCTGGCGTAAACAAGACATCTGATATGTATATTTCCGGCACAGCTCCTCACGCATAGGGCTGATGGCGACAGAAAGCCAGTTACCTCAGAAGGCCCTGTTCATTTCTACTGGAGGCAAAAGTTAGGGACAGCCCGAGCAAGGCTATGGAAGGTTACATTCTTACGCCCGGGGTATGGGTTCTTTTTTCCTTGCCACCGTTCTTTAATCTCACAAGGATTTCCCGACTGATCGCTGGGGTGGGTGGTTAATCTAGCATGAGGGTGTGTACGCCCAGGTCCTCATGCACAGGGCGGATGGCGACAGGAAGTCAGTAACCGCAAAGGGCCTTCTTGGTTTCAGCTGGTGGTCCGTGGGAACAATGCCCTCTGGGTTTGTTCATGTTTGTTCTACTGTAATGAAACACTGTCGGTTTCCTGAGCTCAGTGGCCGAAGGCATCACTAAGCCCTTATATAGACGCAATACCAAGAATATTCACAACAACACCATCTGTACTTTGTGTCTTCTTCAAAAGCTCGCGATGTCGTAATCCTTGCTTATTTTTTCTTGTTGCCTTCGCTTGGAATGTAAGGCTCTAGAGGGAAGACTTGCGATTCAGGCGTCACGTTGTCGTATAGCTCATTCCACTTATCCTGTAATGGAGCTGGAGTCTCCCAAGCATTCGCAGGATCCCGAAGCCACTGCCGCAGTAGGTGACGTCTTAATATTTGAGAATAGCGACATGTAATCAGCCCAAGGTGTTCACAACCGACAATCGAACGATGGTGGACCACCCGAAGGGAAGAGAAGGAACACGAGGGACCGGGGGGGAGGACTGCAAGGGAGGGAGGGATGGGTGGAACTCACTGCTTCTCGGGCGTGTCTCTGAAACCATCTCGGGCGTGGAAGGTTGCCAAGTTGTTAATGTATTGGATGTCACCCTTCTGGAAGTTTGTGGAGACGTGGAACTTCTCCCCTAGGAAATGCACAGCATCCAAGGCTTCGGCCTGGGCTTCCGTAATTGGTGGGATGTCTGGGCTGCGCGGCAACGCTCCAAACCCGACAAAATAACGCCGAGTGTACTGGAGTGCCACGCGCGCAGGGTTGGTTTCAGTGGCAGGTAGATGGTATAACAGCGGCCTGAGCGCGTACTTCTTCTCTGGGTCCGTACGAGCGAAGCTGCTAGCCATCAGTGGAAGTACAAGGGAAACGGCGACAGGCCACGGGGGAATGGCGGCTCACATATCAACCGCCCATTCTTGGGAAAGGGTATGGATCAAATCAGGGCGAGTTCGGGCGAGTTCATTGTAGACTCGCCCGGTGCTGGCAAGCTTGCTGGCCCCCCCCTCGGCGGCAGTTTCGAGGGCGAATAGCGAGATAATGTCGCCTGTATCGGTGTGGAAGACTTGCTTGTCACTTGTCCATGCAGGGCTGCCAATCACACCGTCTACAGTGATTGAGCTGAGATCCTTGATGTGCGTTACCACCACCGCGGCCGGCTTGCCATCATACTTCAGATCCTGACGGCCGCGCTGAGGTGCGATGTGAGAGGATATGCCGGCGTAGATGATAATATTCTCCTCTCGGGTGTGTTTGTCCACGTCCAAGCCGCGTATAAAGAAAAACCCATGACCATAGTGGAGCTCCGATGAAAGTCGTCGTAATTCCGCGTGCAAGGCAGGCAGGGGAAACGTCTCCTGGTTAATGTGACCTGGGGTCAAGCCCAAGGCTGGAGGAAGGCTTGTTAGCTGAAAATGGCGAGGCGCCCGGTTGCAACGACATACATTGAAAATGCTTTAGTGCAACGTCAACCTCGGCCAGGTGCTCCGGGGACAGCACAAAAGTCCAGTCGTAAGTCTCGGCGATCGTTTCCCCTTCCCAAACCATATCACCCTTCAGCTCTTTAGGGAAGCCTTCCGGCACCTCCGAGGCAAGCCTCTCTGTCTCAACACGTTGAGCAGCACGTGCTTGATACTTCTGGAAGTCGGGGGCATAGCCAATATCCGGCTGGCCGGGTGGCCCCCGGACGGGGGGAAGTTGAGCTGAAAGTACGGCGGCGGCCATTGTAATACGTTCCAAGCCTTTCAAGAAGTTGTTTACGGCACACTCTACGCAACGACCATTTCAAGTGAAATCAGTTTGCAGGAGTCAAGGCCACTTATACAGCCGGCGGGGGTCAGCAACCGGACATAAGAAATCAATTGGCCGTGCCCCTGCTACGTAAATACACATTAATACAGGGATAAGTACCGTACCTTCGGGCGCAGGAGTTTTCTGACATGGCATTTCTCACCAAAATAATGCTCGAAGAGTTACGAGCCATGCTACAAGGGCTTGTAAGTTGCAACTCTTGGAGCATCATTTTGGCAGGAACCGCCATGCCAGAAAACCCCTGGTGCGCTCGATGGTGGTATAATAATATACCCAAATATATACAGACTTGAGTCTTTACTCATATACTAGAGTTTCCTCTCATCTTGTTAGGACCTAGACTTGGATATTGCTAGAATATAGAAAGGAAAATTTATCTGAGACTGAACTGTAGTTTAACAAGTAACGAATCAAAGTCTTAACAGCTAGTAGTATATCTACGTATAACAACATGGATAAAACCGTGCTTTATAGTATCTCTACTTAGCTAAGATAAGCCAATCAATCTCTCATGTCCATTTTCTCACACCCGCGTGCTGTACGGAGTCCCGGGTATCGGCATCATGAGGATCCAAATACGCACGGGTGACTTTCAAATATGCACGTACGGATTGACAGCGTGAGCACATCATGTTAATTCCACCTGCCGTAGAAGAATTTAAAGTGGCAGCTTACTCTATTAATTCTACTATCTCGGACCCAATATCGTGCGACTGCTGCTAAAGAAATTAAAGTCAGTAGCGATCTGTACTTGCACTCATACATACAGACACGGACATCATAATTAAAGTGCTCATGCCGCGTTCCTGGTAATTGATGTGACCGATTAGATACGTATAACTACCAGAATAGGTAAGACTAACGTGCCTTTTAGGACCTGCCATGTGCCTTCTTGGCTGCCGTCGCTAACACATGATCACCTCCTCACTTCTCAATTAGTCGCCGAAATCTGCATCAATTGCGTGACCCATGGCACGACTAGACCCCTAGCGCGAGCTGGCCACCTAGGCATCTTATGCTACTAGCTACTACTGGCTTAGCTACCGTTACTGGACCCATGGGAAAATCCAGGGATGGGGATCCCGCGATCCCACAGCAAGCCACACCGGGTATCGTCCAAAGGAAATCCCCGGCGCATGAAACCCCACGCAAACCTCGCTGCTCCAAAACTCGAGATGCCCTTGAAATATCTACGGTCAATCCTTCTTCCGTAGACCTCCGGCAGGCACCTCAGAATCCCAGTCCCTTAGGGCAAAGTGTAGCCAACTAAAGCAAAGCAAACAAAGCAACGAGGCAATTCCCAGTCTTCCCAGTGATTCTCGTCTTAGGACGTGCGAATCCTCTTGGGAGTTTGTCCCCCATCTTCTGAGTCGTCAATATCAGGCGGCTGCCCGTTGGAATGATCCACGTTTGGCGGCGAGCACTCTGCAGTCGTGACGCGAGAGGATTCTCCCTCCGGTGAAGAGGAAGGAGACATGTGCGTCTCAAATCCATAGCGGACGGTGGTCGACCGGCGAATAGATTGTTGCTGGCTGACATGACGGCCGGGGCTAGACGCAGCAGGCGACCATACAATCGGTGGGGTCCTGTCAGATCTAGCCATGTGCTCATTCTCGCCAGAGATCTGGATCGGGGTACGACGTGAGCCTGGAACACTTGCAATCGAGAGCCTCCCTGCACTCGAGCCAACAGAGGCTCTGGCTCCTCCCACATCCGTTGGTGTGGGTGATTCAGCAGTTGAATTGTACCTTGTTGGGCTCACGAAGAGACTTGAAGCCTCTCTCCTACGTGCGGCGTTTGGTGTCAAGGACAAGGTGCTTCGTTCAGGCTTGGTAGAACCAGGTCTGAAATGATGGAGAGGCCATCGGCTGCTGGAACTGGGCGTCTCGCCTCTTGTGGAAGGCGTGTCGGCGACAAAAAGTGAGCCTTCTGGATCATTATCGCGTGTACCGGCGGTAGCCAGGGGTGTGATACTTTGGCGACGAGGCGAAGAGCCAACACTCGGTCGGTTTGCCTCTGGAAGGGCGTTATCGTCAGTCGTGAGATCGATGATTTGATTCGATCCAACCACTGCTCTATCGTCGTGCATCTCCTCATCATCACCGTTATCTTCACTATCGGCGTCTCCGTCATCGTCGTCCATATCCTCACTCTCAGCACCAGTAAGATCGATGCTCTCGCTAACCTCGGAGCCCTGGCGTGCGTGGTCCGTAGCGTTTCTGCTCCTGTTGTATGCCCGAATTGCACTGATTCCGGCATGCGGCTTGGCCCTATCGTCGTCGCTGTCTGAATCGTGACTGTCGTTGCCGCTATCATCAAAATGGTTCGTAGCATCATCCTGACCCATTTCAACATCACTCGTCGGTTCCTGAGCCCCAAGTGCATCAGCTAATGCACTAAGATCAACATTGGGACCGCCATTGTCGTCACCAGAATCTGAGTCATCGGAATCACTACTTGTAGTTCCACCACTTCCGCTGTCACTATCTCCCTCGCTCGAGCTTGGTCCGCTGTGTTCGGTTTCACTTCCCGCCTGCTGATCTGGATCTGGACTCTGAGGAGCTTGATGCGTGTCGTCATCAAATCCGTTGTGCGCACTCGAAACCCCAAATTGGTCGTACGCCTCAACAATCCTCCAGAGCTCTTCACTCAGCCATGAATTCTCAAGATGTGCATCCGGCCATGTAGCCACGCCGTCGGCATCTGGTGGAGGACCACGGATCAAGGGACAGAGGTTTCGCAGATCCGAAAGCTCCTGCTTATCGGCCTCCTTTGGTCGCTGGACCGAGTTGTTGACGTCCATAACAAATGTGAAGTCCCGTACTGGTTGCTCCTTTTTTCCACTTTTTAACCATTGGTCGAAATCCCAGAAAGTGACTGACTTGACGCCACGCAGTACAAGGAGGTAGTCCAAACCCTGGAGACACCGGAGCGCTCGATTCATCCGGTAGTTGGGTTGATTGCATGTTTGAGCTCGCATGTAAGCAATTGTTCCGGACGTTTCATTTCGACGTCGCATGTATTGTTTCGAACTCTCTTGCAAATGTACGCCGATAGTTTGCAGTCGAATCGCCTCTGGAAGCCACGCCAAGACGTGCGTACGGCGAGAGATGTATTTGCCTCGCTCATTGACCGGGTAGGTCAAGTATTGAGGTCCAGTCCAAAGAATCTCAATGTGCCGGAGGCGCTGGAGCCTCGCCCCGATCCCTCCTGCGAAGCGACCCTATTCGCCGAGACAGGAGAAAGCGAAGGTGTTGTTGCCATAGAAAAGATGGCAACCTAAGAAATTCCACTGCCGGCAAACCAGAAGTGGAGCCAAAAATTCTTGAGGCTCGAGCGCCTCAGTCACATTGACTCGACCGCCGCCGATGTGGAAGCGGCGAGGTAGAGCAGCTCTGCCACGACGATCCAAAGGTACAGCCTGCGGTGGAGTAAAAAAGTCGAGTCGAGACAGGACATGAATTTTTTGGCCAGGGAAAACAAGGGCCTCGCAGAGAATCTGAGCTTGAATGGCTAGTGGAATCGTGGGGAAGTCTTGCCGGAGTTCCACTGACACGGAATTCTCAGGCGGAGCTGAAGGATTTCTGGCGTTGCCTCTCCCGCTACTGGTGGATGATGTCTCGCTCCAGGACTCAGCTGCCCAATCCAAATACTCAGTATTTGACGGCACCAATTCAATGTCAGGGTGAACCTTTCGAAGAATTGGGCTTATCTTGGAGTCCAAGCATGACTGGTGATAAACCATCTTCCAGGTCGGAGCTGCAAGGCCACCAGAAAGGAAACGTTGAAGAAGGTCTGGCCACGTCTGTAGTCGTGTCAGCAATGCAAATGAAATAGAGCGCTATGATGGTACCTCTTGTGTCTTCCTTTGGGTTTGTAGACGCTCAAGTTGCTGTGTCAATGCTCGAATAGTGTTATGCCTCTCTCTGCATCGATTTGTTAATATTGTGATTCTGTCTCGAGCGCTAATTATTTCCAGCTTTCTGTC
The DNA here is from genome assembly GCA_020881915.1 of Paramyrothecium sp. XJ0827. NCBI lineage: Eukaryota > Fungi > Ascomycota > Sordariomycetes > Hypocreales > Stachybotryaceae > Paramyrothecium > Paramyrothecium sp. XJ0827. The sequence continues at coordinate 1,679,952 of JAJFPB010000007.1, read as the reverse complement.
GTAAGACTTGTCTGCCACTCGTTCAAAACGCGGCAGGCAGGTTTTGGCACAGGTGCCTGGCCAGAGACCCGGATTGCGGCTTTCTGCTTCCGAATCCTGTGAGTCGTAATCACTTCCGCCCAAAGACGGGTCATCGCTGTCTTCATTTGCGGAATGATCAACGTCCTCCATATGCTCGTCCTCGTCGGGGACCAAAGCATCAAGAGGGGTTTCGTTGTTGTCAGACATGGTAATTCTGGGGAAGGAGGGGTTTGGAGCGGTTATATTGTTGCATCAGTACCAAATCTGTGGTTTTTAGCAATGCGTGAGCTATGCTGGCTCTTGAGCGACCAGGGCTCTTGACAGATATCCTTCTGCCCAGGCTGTCCTATGCACCTAGTTTCCAAAGAAGAAAAGCGCAACCATTGCGCACCCGATTGAGGATGTAGAAAAATATGCTGTACAAGAGCAGCTGTGTTGCACCTAGCGGAACGATAACTTGTTGATAGATTGACGAGTGCTTCTTGATATGAATTTAGCGCGATAGGTGAGGGCCAAATCAGTGCTCACAGCTTTGGCAAGAATGGATGCAGAGTCGATAAGATGAAGGAATGGAAAGACTCAAGAGCTTGTCATAAATGGACGAGGAGATCTGATTGTATGCGAGCGGAGTATTGTAGCGAGGCCTCAAGAGAATGACCAGCGTGAAGAGAGAAGAAATGGTGCTAGCCTTCAACGGAAGAAGAGATTAAGGCATGAAAATGCGAAGATGTTGAGGAACACTCCCGAGTTTGACAAAGAAGGAGAGGAAAGAAGGAGAGGAAAGAAGAGATATAGGCTTGTGAGGGATGAGGGATCTAATCGGAAAGGTGAAGATGTAAGGGAGAGGTTGGAAATGAGAGAGAAGAGTGCATCGAGTGTATTTATATATGCGGAATACTGGTGTGAGGCGGAGTTGTGCTGAGACGAGGTAAATATGTAGTGGTGCTTAGGTGCTCCGCCGTGTAAGTCGAGATAATGCCGGGACGAAGTGCTGCCAGCCGGCCATACCAGCGGAGAGACGTATAAAAGGGCCGCCCAGCACAACAGCTGTATCAGAAGGAACTAAGAAGCGAGTAATTAAGGGCACGATAATTGAGCGGAGGGTCAGCACCTCCGTCTTATCTAGTTCTCGGGTCTAGAGTCTCAAGATCAGAGGAAGAGGTGATCAGGTGATCCTGGTGCTGTTCACCACGGCGGCTAGCTTGGAGGCTTTGTTGATCGATGGGACGGGCACTGGCAAAATCAGTCTTAAAACGTTCCTTGGATATGGTCAGTATCTGGCTCAAAAAATGAGTTCATTAGATCGCGATGCATTGGCTGACATGTCTATCTATGGCACAATAACCTTTTAATCCTGCGAAAATTGGTCTAAGTCAAAAAGCCACAACGGTCTATGTCTGGCCTTAACATAGGATTTCCATATGGGAAGACGCAGTTCGTTCCAGCTTCAAAACACATGGAACGAACATCGGCTGCATACTTAGTGATCGCCTGCTTCAGCCCCTTTTCTCCTCAAGACTCTCTTATGACTGCCACTTGCGGAAGGTATCCATGACAGTGGTGAAGACAACCAGAAGAATACCGCCTCCAGGGCCGAGACGGAGGACCTACAAGCCCATTCGTTAGTGATACAAGACTGAGTACCAGGGTCGAACAAGCTTACCTTGGGCAGGAAGCCCTTGTAAAGAGCACTGAAACCCTCCTCTCTAGCAACAGTGAAGACGGAAGGGAAGGCCCAGTTGTACTTGGGGGTCTGACCGGGAACGCGGGGGGTGTTCTGGATACGGCTCTTGACTACGTCCAATGGAGTGTTGAGGACAGTTCCAATGGTGCCACCGACAGCGCCAGAAATCATGTCGTTCCTCATCTTGCCGCTCTTGGTCTCGGCAGTGGGCATGAGCTGGCGGACCTGGAAGATGCATCCGAAGTAACCGGCATTCCACAGAATGTGACGCCACATAGTACTTTCCAAGCCCTGGTAAAGGGCGAGAGGGCCTTCTTGTCGAACAGTCTTCATGACGCAGTCGACCATGCCGTTGTACTTGCCAGCGGAGGCCTTGTCCTGCAGACGGATCTTGACGAGCTCAAACGGAACGACGACAAAGGATTCGGTGGCACCGGCAGATGCACCAGTAAGGATGGACAGCGACTGTGTCATCTGAGGAGCGCCGAACATCTTGCGGTAGATCTTACCCCACTCGTCGTTGGCAGCGAACTTGGTCGCACGCTTGGGGGCTTCCATCAGAATAGGTGCCGAAATACCACGGTAGAGACGAGAGAAACTGTGAACCCTGTGAGCCCGTATCCCCAAGAGAGGCTATGTCGGCGTCGACCTACCCTTCCGTTCGAACAATCTTCTGGAAACAGTCGACCATGCCATTGTAGGCCTCAGCGCCGGTAGCGGCAGAAGTTTGCAATTGACTGTAACAGGTCAGGCATATCATCGTAGTATTGGATAACAGAGAAACATACACTCGGGTCTTGACAACATCTAGCGGGTACCTGAAGAAATCAATGAGCATCTGTCTCAAGGGAGGATTGTCGCGATCGGCCGTTGCTCACATAACCAGAATCTAGTCATGACGTGTTAGTTGAGTCTAAACGTGAAAGCTCGGGGAGAATGCTAATCCTTACTTCTGAAACGCCAGCAATTGCGCCTAACAGGGAGGAACAGTTAGTTTCGGAGTGTTACTGGGCGCAAGAGGCACGCGAACGAAATCGTACCTGCGGCGAATTGGTAAACAAAAGGAAGCGGCTTCTCTTCGGCCATGATGGGCAGCGGCAGCGATTCAAGATGTCGGACTTGTCGAGGGTGTCGTGTATCGCGAAGGCTGCGGGGAAGGAAGCCGTTCCGGACCGAGGTGGATGATGTTGCAATCAAGTCGTCGTGATAGTGGATTATTTCCGTCCTGTTCGTGGTTATCAGTGCCTGACATCGGAGCATCAGCCACACAGACTAATTCATGGGACGAATGCGGGAAGCTTAGTCAGAAAGGATAACTGTGGCTGAAATGCCCGGGACCCAGGGCGGTGGTTCACCGGAACCGGAGCCACAGCTGACTAGAGCCATCCGGGTTTCGCATGGAGCCACCCAGAGCTTCCATAATAAGCTCAACCCATTACTTGATGCAACCCGTGCTGCAGATGCCTGGTGAGAATATCGTGTCAAGATCGAAAGATAAAATGCCTTAACGATAGGTCAGCAGGCTACGGATGTGCTCCGGAGTCGTTCGGGTTCCAAACATCACCGCATTAGAAACGAACGACCAACTGACAGCAACAACCAAGCTAACCTGGCCCGTTCAATTTGCATGCGAAGAACTGAGGAGTAACGGTTTCGAAGATGTACCGACAATCTAAGATTCAAATGCTTGTAAGAACACACAAGCGAAACTGACACCAAGAGATGCTTTGTTGGGGAAACCCTATGTAAGTCATAAACCTTGGCTCCATGGTGGCCTCTCACCGGAAACACATAACTTGTCTCAAAAGCACTCGCATCTGCACTTGCCGATATGCACGTCATGGGCCTTCGTGCATGAACTAAATGGGCTTGTGCTGTAATGGGATTTCACCTCACCTCCAAGTCGTGGTGGAATGGCTTCCCGGAATGCGGGCCTGCATCTTGCAGACGGTCAAGAGAATCAAGCCAAATGCACTCTACCAGATCTGGGGACTTCCCCGCAAATCTCCGCGTGTGAAGCTCTGTAGCTAGACAGCAGGCCGCAGCCAGTGCATCACAATGATGCAAGTTGCTGGCAAATAGGAATTCCTGAACATGTCCATGTGCGATTGCGCGTGACGGGTCGAGGTCGAGCCCTATCTGCCCTCCAGATCACCACAAGCACGAACCATGGGTCCTCATTGGTCCCACCCGATGGTCCGGCTCGAATGGTCCGGAACGCGGCGTGGCCATAGTTTGGAAACAGACCAGATACCTGGCCACAAGGTATCCGAGCTCGGAATTAGCGCGTCTTACCGGCATATCAGCGCGTCAACGACAGAGGGGCATGTACCGCCAGGGTTCCTGCGTGCAGTGGTTATCTCGACACCTACCTCCACTGCCACTGCTCAGGGCAGACGACTCCTCCATCTCAATATTACTCCTTCCTCACATTAACTTTGGCCCAGTACCCGAGCTACCAGCCTCGCTACCTCGTCCGTCGAGAACACGAGAGCTTCGCCTGAATCGAGTCCGTACAACAACTCCCTTGGACCCGTCCGCAGCTCCCGCTCCCCACTTCCCCTCGTACCGTCGCCAGTTTGATCCCGAGCTATCGCAGGGTGGCAACCTACCACACGAACCGACATAGTCGCAACGCGCCAATTCAAAAATTTCCACAACCGCTCGCCGATACTGGTGGCAACACTTACAGTTGTCAACCGTGCTCTCCGACGCTTCGAATAGCACCTTTAAACAAGCCGTGATCCTCGAGACTCACAGCGAGGTGCGCTTTCAAGCGTCTGGAAGAGTTGCCCGCCCATGAGTCACCTGCTGTGGAAATATTACTGGGACAACGATGTCGAAAGGTTTCGACGTCTGCTGGCTCCCAGCGCCGCCAACTCCCAGGCACTTTCGAGGAGTCCCATTCTCGGTTCGGTAGGAGGACACTCCGGGGGCAGTCCCGGCGCATTCGGCCCCTCGTCATGGCATAGCAATAAGGCGCGCCGCACATCCGGTCCTGCACAGACAACGTCCAAGCCGAAGGAATTCAACATTACCCTCACCAAAGCCGAGATTAACAGCCGCGATCATGCGGGCTTAACGATATTGCTGCGCGCCGCCTCATCGACCAGCGCTACCGCCCGCGACTTCGTTCGTGCCCTTATCGAGCATCCCACTATTGACCTTTATGTTCAAGATCTCGAAAGTGGCTGGAATGCTCTGCATAGAGCCCTGTACGCGGGAAATGTGTCCATAGCGCGCATGCTTCTGGAACGGGAGCGCGCGGACCTAAGCAGCCACAATATTGGGTCGGTCAGTAAAGTTGGACTGCTTATCAAGACCAAGGACCATGAAGGAAACAGCCCTTTCGATGTATACAACTCGGCTATTGCCTCGCGGTCGCTCAGGAAATTGCACGATACGTCTGATTCGGCTACAGAGTCAGATAGTGGCGATAGTGTCACCGACCTACCTCATACGATGCCGAAACCATCATTGAGCTCACCGTTCCCGATATCCGGTGATGAACTCTTTGTATTTGGCAGTAATAAGAACTTATCTTTGGGTGTCGGTGACGAGGACGACCGCCACTATCCTGAGCGCATACAACTCACTCGTCCTAATCACCTCTTGCACCGTTTCTATCAAACGTACCTTGCACAGCAAGGCTTGGATTCGTCAAATAGTCTTCCCGACCTCGAAGATATTCCATCTCTTATTCGGAATCGCCCATTGGTCATCCGGGATGTTGTCATGTCGAAGCTCCATAGCGCTGTCTTGACAACCGACCCTGTGTCAAATCTTTACATCTGCGGCGTTGGTCGCGGTGGCCGGCTAGGCCTTGGCGACGAAAATACCCAATTCAAGTTTCTGCCCGTTCAAGGTCCTTTGACGGACAAGAACATTCGTCATGTCGCTCTCGGGCAAAACCATACTATGGCTATCGCAGGAAACGGAGAATTGTGGACTTGGGGACTGAACTCCGATTCGCAACTGGGATACTTACTGCCTCCCCCTGTGAGGGCTGACGAGGAGTTCATGAGTCTTGTACCTCGACAAGTATTTGGAGCGTTGAAGAAGGAGATTGTTAAAGGAGTCGCAGCTTCAGCTGTCCATTCCGTTGCGCACACAGGGTCGTCTTTGTATTGCTGGGGACGCAATGCTGGCCAACTCGCTTTAATGGATGCGGACTCGAGATCGCTCGATGTGCAGCAAACGCCTCGCAAGGTTGGCGCATCCTTGCTTTCGGCGCCCATAGAAATGGTATCGGCAATCGACAAGGCAACTACTTGCCTTTTGTCGAATCATACGGTTTGGGTCTTTACAAACTATGGATACAGCCTTATCAAGTTCCCTTTTCCAGATGTTTTCACCAATCACAACCTGACGACGACATCATTTGCAAATCGATATGATCCAGGCCGCAAAGAAATTCGATACATTGCCAGTGGCGGCGACACAATTGCTGCAGTCACTGCACGCGGCGATCTCTTCACCATGCACCTAAGTAAAGGGCATCCTCATCAATCAGCCGGGTCTACAACAAACCCAGTCAAAATAAAGGGTGCTGTCACGCAGCCACATTGCATCTGGGATTCAAGAAAGGATGGTGTGATCTCAGTTGACGTTGGCGAGCATGGCTCTGTCATTATCTGTACCGAATCGGGTGCTGTCTGGAAACGCGTCAAACGCGCAAAGGGCAAGAACATGTCGTTGACTGACACAAGACGCAAAGACTTCAAATTTCAGCGTGTTCCGTATATCACTGACTGCGTCTCGGTGCGAAGCTCTATATTTGGCGCTTTTGCCGCCATACGAAAGGACAATAAAGTCATGTCTGAAGAAATCCATGTCAACGAGAAGTCCCTATGGGAGGATCTTGGACAACTTTTGTGCCTGAATGGGTTTTCTGCTTCCAATGCTGTCGCCTCAGAAGACGACTCTTCCTATCAGTCTTGGATCAAGGCCATCTCAAGAGAACGGCCCGGTTCGGTACCGTATGAGATCTTGCGATCTGCAGACATCGAGACAGACCTTCTTAGCTGGCTACGGGCGAACTCGTTCCAGTTCATGGATGTTGATATGGATATCCGTACATCTTCTGCGCCCGACATACGGATACCAATCCATAGCTGGATGCTTACCGCTCGCAGTGAAACAACGCGTCAAGCGCTGTCCGAGTTCCGTAGAAGAGGCACTCTGAGCGATACAGAGTATTTCAATATTGAAAGAGACGGAGGCAAGACAGTGTTGACGCTTACAAATGTCGACATACTCACAGTCCTGAACATCGTTGTCTTTATATATCTGGATACCACCATTCCTGCATGGCGCTACACCCGGGAAGCTCCGTCGGAAGCATACCGGTTCCGTCAAATACGTTCGGAAGTCATGAAGGTCGCAACTAAACTTCAGATGCCACGGCTGGAAGCAGCCGCTCGCTTACAGGCAAGCGTGGAACCTTCCCTGGACACCGATATGCAGCAAGCAATCCTTGATCCCATCTACTTCAAAGACGGCGACGTCGCTATCGAATTGGACGGTGCTGAGGTGTACGCACACAGCCAACTCATATGTCAGCGATGTCCGTTCTTCGAAGGCATGTTCAATGGGCGGTCTCAAGGTCAATGGCTAGCCGACCGCCGTAACGAGCTTCAAACGGCCGACAAACTCCGAATCGACCTTAAACATGTTCACGTTGAAACATTTCACTACGTTCTGTCGTTCTTGTACGCGGATACCGGGGCAGAAATGTTTGCGGATGTCGCCCTTGCGACCATTGATGATTTTTCAGAGCTTGTATTGGATGTTATGGCCATTGCCAACGAACTCATGCTGGATCGCTTGTCCCAGACCTGCCAATTTATTATTGGGAAGTTTGTTACCACTCGGAACATCGCCCACCTCCTTAACGAAATCAGCCCATGCTCAGTCACAGACTTCAAAGATACAGGTCTCGAATACATCTGCCTGCAGCTAGAGTCTATGCTTGAAAACCATCTTCTTGACGGGCTCGACGAGGACCTATTGGAAGAACTGGATGAGGTTGTTCGTGACAATCAGCTTGCCTGCTTTCCATTTGCGAGGAGCGGCAGGGCTGAGGCACTCCTGCACGATAAATACCCCGAGTTAGCTTTGGAGATTGACGAGGAACGCCAACGTAGAGTCAAGGAGTTGGCTTTCAAGGCTTCTCATCGGGAAGAGGAGAAGAAACTATCGTCTTCTTTCAAGACACGATTTGGCAGTTTGGACGAGTCAATGGCGATGACACCAACGCCTGATGCAAGTCGTCGGAAGTCCAAATCTCGTAATGAACCGTTTAGTCCAAGCTTACGACCAAAGGCTTCGCACGGGGATATGATTTTCGACATGGATGACGGAGAGGGCTCAGCGCCCAGCAGTCCTATGTCTCCCATCACTGCTGCTATGCAGCCACGCTTGGATCTTGATGTTGAGCCAATGCCCCAATTACCAAAGGCCTGGCGTGAAACCAAGGGCAAGGGAATCCCCAGTCCAGAATTATGGAAAAGCCCGACGTCAAGCCCCTATCTGCAAGCTGGCCAAACTCCTCCAGGACAAGGGCTTCCCTTGCGCCAACAAGGCACGCCCGGATTGGCAACGCCGCCAGCAAAGCCGGGCAGTCCTTGGCCAGGCGCGGCGTTGCCTACATCTAAGCTGGATCTTAAGGGTATCATGTCGGAAGCGTCATCAAAGTCTTCTCTCACCGCTGGTTTGGTAGCACAGTCAAAAGAAGGAGCAAGCAATAGGATGCAACCTAAGATGTCTCAGAAAGAACGGAAGAAGCAGTTGCAGATGCAGGCCGAAGCGCAAGCAGCTGCTAGAGAAGAAGATGCCAACCGAGTTGCATGGGAAAAGGCGTCACAAAGTGGCAAGCCAGCTCCTTGGAAGGCGGCAACACCTGCACCGCGGGCATCCCTGAAGGATATGTTGTCACCGGAGAAGGGAATCACAAGCACACCACCGGCGAATGTGAAGCCTTTGGTGGCTGCCGAGGCTAGCCCCCGATCTACACCACGACGAACTGCATCACCAGATACCAGATTTCCTGGGCAAGGAAGGACAAACAGTTCACCCGCCATTCAACAGACGTCTGCCTCCGCTCAGCAAACTCAGAAGCCCCTCGTTCCTCACTCGAAGTCTTACATCACGCCTGCTACCACCTCCGAACCAGCTTTAGGGCTTAGCATGGCAGAAATCATTGGACAGCAAAAGCGCGAGCAGGAATTGGTCAAAGAAGCGGTGGCTAAGCGGTCCCTGCAGGAGATTCAACAAGAGCAGGCGTTCCAGGAGTGGTGGGACCAGGAGAGTCGACGAGCTCAAGAAGAGGAGACACGGAGACAAGCAAGGGGCAAGGATAACGAACGAGGAGGTCGGCGAGGACGTAAAGGCGGCGGAGGCAGCAGCAAGGCGAAAGCTAGCAACGCTGCAGATGGAAGTGGACAGGCAAGTGGGACGGCCAAAAAGACAGAATCAGGCACACCATTTAGGGGAAGAAGCCACCGGGGAAGAGGCAACAGGGCATGATTTATTCAAGGCGTTGAAACACTTATAGGCTCGATTCCCATTGGCCAAACGGGGCAAGCATCATCCATCCGCGGAAAACAGGGGACTATGTAAGGAGAATGGCGTTGTGGTGAATTGCATTAGCTTGGTAGACTTGTCTTTCAGGACTTTCTTGGCAACTTGGAAGCCTTCCATTTTAATTGGAGATCAGAAGTAGATATGAACCGTTTAAAGCGCCTTGGACCCCTCTGCTACAAGCAGCCATAAGAACAATGTCTCATACGAATCTGGAACTTGCATGCTCGTGCAGCTACGCAAGAAGACCCGAGAACCTCAAGTTCGGTAGAGCTGCTTTTTTGTTTTTTTGCACTGCTGCGTCGGAAGCACAATTTGACGCCGCTACGTAGTTCAACCCGGCGCTTGACTCATTCACCAGGAACGAGGCGGCAAGGGACCTGGATAGACAGTCCATCCAAGCACAACGAGCCGAACCGAGAGGTCGACTCCCTCAATGCTGGCATCGAGGTGGGTCGCCGGGCCCCATTGTGATGAGGCTGTGATTTTAGGACTTTGAAGCCGGGATCTGCAGCCCCAATGGTAGCATTGCAGATGGTTCTGTGTCAAGGGAATCGGCTGGATGACTCGTCGGAGCCAGGCAGACACGGGACCCCCACAACGCTCGAGATGGTGATAAGATACCTATCTAGGTACGCCTTTGATACAGTCAGCGGTTACGGGATTATGGGGAGAGGCGTCCGTCCCCCTTCCCCGACTCCTCCCTCATCCACTCACTCCACCGGACAGATCCCCAAGTCCTAGCATGAGTCAGCAGATAGTGGTGGAGTCCAGCCGATAACGCTGCAGTGTGGAGGCCCTTGGCCAGGGCAGGCAAGGGAGACGACATAGCAAGGCAAGGTAGACGAGAGCGTGCGTGTGTGTGTGTCCAACAAGGTGCACTGCATCGGCATGGGCGCTTTGGCCATTTCTTGTTGACCGTACAGATCGAATCAGGTCAAGTCTGGGTCATGTCCAGTCCAAGCCAAATCACATCACCGAGGCTGGCGATGACTGCGACGTCCGGGGGTACGTACCTCGCCCGCCCGCCCTGCTCCTCGGCCTGTTTTGGCTTCTGGTGCTTGTGTTGGTGGTTGCGCTGGCACTGGCACCGGCGCTGGCGCTGGCGCTATCGCTGTCGTTGTCGTCGTCGTTGGTCCCCTGCAACCGCACCTGCACCGCATCGTGCTCCACTCCACTCTACCGTGCAGGAGAATAAGGTACCTCAAGTCAAGGCGAAGTAGGTACCTGCTCTGACCGCATGCGACCCGTCCGTCTTCCTGCAGCTTTGCCTTCTGGCTACGCCTTGTCCTGCATCATCCCGTCGTGCCCTCTGCTGTGTTTGCCTTTTTATTTTATTTTGGAAAAGTGCAGGCCGGTCCTAGACATCTTTTGCTCGCCTGGCTGCTCGTCCCTATTTATTTTTTTCGCCATCACATCGCTTCCCATCCAGCCTTGTCCCTTGCCGTAGCCCGAGGTACCTTATCTGCGACGCTGCACCCAGTGCATCTGGCCGATGACGTTCTGACCTCTACCTTGCTGAACTGCGATCACGAGGCCGCCACGACCTGCGACGACTGATGCTGCTTTGCCTGCCATCGCCGCACCTATAACGAAACCGCCGCTTGTCATCAGGATAGCCGGCCAGCTAACGAATCAGCCGGACTCGGTATCCGCCAGGCCTGCGATAAGTGTCACCGCTCTTGTGCGTCCGCGCTGCCAGCTTCCACAAGGGTTGGCATATTTATGTGCCTTTGGTCTCGCGGCCCAGCTTTCCTTTTTGGCATGAATAACCTTTAATCCCGTGACCCGTTTCACGGTTTCGGCACAGAAACTGGCCCTCGGGGGACTTTTCTATTCCCCTTTGGAAGGCCCATCACCATTGTTTCCTCGAGCCGATAGATGCACCCTTTGACGATGGATGAGCATACCATTTCCTCGACCGATCTCTCGTTTCATCCATAATCAAGCCCCGTACGAACAACTCGCAACCGTCCATCGCCCATCGGCTCTCGTACTCCACAGAAGATGCATCAGCAAGTTCGCGCCTCGCCGAGGGTCTCGTCTCCGGCATCAGCCCCCCAAACCAATCCTACAAGAACCAACAATCCCAGGGAAGCCACCCCGGTAGCCCGACAGCGAGCCGGATCCAATGTCGCTGGAAGAGATGGCGTCGGGTCGCCAACCGCCGAGTCGGTTTCAGCGGCAGCCCCGCCTGCCGAATCCGTGAAGAAACTGGACCAAATCATACAAGTACGTCAATAAGTCAGAGCCGGCCGCTTCAAAGACTGAAGCTGACATGATGGAAAGAATTTCTATAGCAAAGCCGCTGCGCTGATATTAGACTCTCGCATGAAAGTGAAACCCGCCCGCAATGCCAGCGGGCAGCGGAAGGTCAACAAATGGGTAAGTTGCCACCCGTGCTTACAAGAATCATCGGCTAAGACATCACTGCAGTATCAAATAGAGACGGACGAGATTGACGATTTCCGGGAGGAATTGAAGGTTTGGAAGAACTGCGGGAGCTTGGAAAACCAACCCCCGTCGATGGTCATAGAAGTTTACCTCGATATTGCCAATCTCAAAGACACCCAGAGCTTGGTCATTTTGGACGACGATGGGAAGCGCTGGGACGTCATGGAGCAACTCAACGCCTCTGCGTCCTCCGATGGAAGCTACGTCCAAGGCGATTCCAAGAAAATCACAGAGGTGATCCTAGAGAGATGGAGAGTCGAACTAAAGACGGCCAACAGCATCCCCTCTGATGATTTTGGGCCAATCTTGCCTACTGTCTACAAAAAGGCCATCGTCTTCTTCCGCTCACTATTCATAACAACCAGGCTCTTGCCAGCCTGGAAGTTTGCCAGCCGAAGTGCCGCAACTGCAACACTATCAGCTCTGACACCGAGGTGTCGCGTGCGATTATCAGGAAGCAGGAGCGACGGTTTCGACTTACTCCGACACCCCGTCGATGGACGACGAGATCCGGTTACTGAATACATGTTTGGTGATCTTGAGGTCCCTGTCGGCCGGCTTAGCACCTCGGTGACGTACCGGAACAACTGCACCTTTCGAGTAGACGATTCGGAGGCGCTTCTGAGCTCTCGATTTATGGGTGTTGATGAAAATTTCTTTAAGCCGTCAATACCGCAAGGTTCCGACAAGCAGCGTGGAACAGCGATGGAAATTGGTTCTCTACGTGAAGTACGTCAGCGAGTAGATCCGCGAGACCTTCATCCGACTTATGGAAGTCTTTCGACCTTTCATGGAGACGTCCCTCTAGGAACAAGCCCAATGTCCGCTTTGCGGTCCGTCAGGCCGCCAGGATCTGACACAAGCTCACCTCCAGGGTCTGTGCCGACGAATACTGATATCGAAGTCCCCCATTCATTACCCATCTCGCGGCAATCTTCCGTGGCTCGCCCACCCTTGCGCACAGGGGATGCGACCGCAAGGAGGCTCTCGACATCATTCCAGCCTTTCAAGGCTGGCTCTCTATCCGGCTCGCCGATCCCTCGGCAAACTGACTCAGAGTCGCCTGCATCTCCCCATTCCCTGAGCAGACTTGCAGCAGTGCCCTCCCTGCAGCAGCCTCGAAACCGTACTTCATTAACAGCCGGTATGCCGGCTTCATTGCGGGGTGGACCGCCGGCACCGAGTACGGAGATGGCAGTCCCAAGCTCGCCACGCCCGGCCTCAACGAGCAGATACAGCAGCAGTTTTACACACCGGCGAGGGCGGCTGTCATTTGGAGGGGCAAGCCGGGCAGGCGACGACGAGCAGGGGAGCAGCGGAAGGCAGAGCCTTGCCTCGTCGGTTGCACAACCTGGCTCTGGTTTGCTTGCCGAGACCGACGCTGCCAGCTCAGGCTCTGTTGGTGCCGAAGAAGGCGACAACACCATTGAAGACTTTCTCAAAGTATTGGACAGCAAGAAGACGTTGAAGAGCTTTGAAGGCTCCAAGCGAGGCGAGTCGGCCACTAATCGCACTGTCGCCCAATTGTCTAAATTCCACATGATGAAAGAGTCCAACAATGCCCTAACTGACTCTATGACATCCTCGGTGCAGATGCATCGTTCTTCAAGTTCATCGAGTCGACAATTGACGAGCGTGCCGGGGATGGTTGCACCGGCTTCACTATCTGCATCGTCCAGTCCTGGAAAGCCTCTGTCGCCGCATACGCCGCATACGCCCGCTATTCCATCACGTTTGAGTGAGAATTCAATTATTGATTATCCTCCTCAACAAGGTCGGATAACGGCAAGACAGGGACGGGCACAAGCTGTGGTCCCAGAAGCGAGCAGGGAGAGCACGATTACACAAGATGGCACTACCGCCATTGACATACCACTATCGCCACGTCCCGGCTCTTATCAGCGGCGCGCAAGCTCTGTCGCGCAGCAGTCCAGGGCGATGATCGAGGACGACGATACAGAGCTGGCGTTCGGGGCGCATCGAAGCATTAGCCTAGGCGCGGACGATCGGGAGCCCACAACAAACGTACTGCCGAACCGCCGCTTGCAGCTAGAGGAGGAGTCTACGGTACGGGACAGCCTGCCGAGTAGTCTCCGACGCGCAGCCGAGATACCCATTTCACAGCCCTCGGAAGCCATGCTGCGAGGTTCGTCGGAGGATAATCCACCAGATGGCCTTATACCCACAGTGCAATCAAGCTCCCCGTTTGGAAGACGACGCTACATGGGGATGGCGGCAGCCGGCCGGAGGCCTACGCCTCCGCAGTCCTCCCGAGGCAGTTTTGGTGGTTCATTGAGCAGACTTGGTCCTCGTGGAGATGATGAATCCGTGGGCGAGGAACCCTTGGTATTCGATCTGTCGGAGATGGATGCACAAAGTCGACGAAGTCTCGAAGAGGGCCGAGGCGGCGGTCATGCCGGCAGCGACAGAGCCGGAACGGAGATGAGAGGCACCACTCGCCGGGGTTGGTAAGGTCAGGAGAGATTCTAAAACGATGTAGGCTTTTTTTTTTTTGAATTTTTTTTGAAGAAAGCTTCTCCTGGGTGTTTAGTTACGAGGAGTAAGGCTCATGTTGGTTTGAGCCGTCAGCAATCATGAGGGGCTTCCTGCTGTAGGTAGAAGGGAAGCCCAGGATGTCTGCGGTGTTACTTGGCGTTGACTCTTGCTTTTCTTTCCATTCATCGTTTTTTCTTATCATCTTTCTTCTATATTATCATTGGCTATTGGGAGGATTTGGGAAGGACCACAAGAGAATGGAAAGACGGGCGGTGTATCCGAGGAAGCATTGGGCACGGCAACGACGGCGCACACTTCACGATCGGACCGGAGGTGAGGGTCCAAATCCGGGAGTGCTTTGTATAGAGGCCGGACGAGTTGCATACCCTTGATCATAGCAGCGGCATGAGCTATTCACATACATTGTGGACATGTATAGCATGGTGGCGAGTAGCGAGTCATCTAAATGAAAGAAACCAAGACGAAGTCAAGTCGCGAATGGCGCCGAGTGCCGAGCGAGGTTGCGACGATGATGAAGAGTAGTACCAAGTAAGATCCTGGTAAGGTAAGGTCTTCAGAACAAGGTGTTGGTTGTGCGAGGTGTGGCTGATGCGTGCGATGCGGTCGATTGGCTGGCTGGTACGTGGCGCGCGAGGCGCAATACGTAAGAGCATGGCGAACTCCGAGCTCAGCCCCACGTTTGGATGACGCGGGAGCTTCTGCGCTAAAGACGAAGCAAGCACGAGGTACCGCACCGCACCGCATGTCCAGAGTAGCAGTAACAGTATAGCAGCAGCCTAAGGTAAGGTGCCAGCTACCACCATCTTTAATCCACCTACCTACCTTACCTAAAGAGCCAAGATCACTCGCTCTCCCGCTCTCCTCTCATTCTTCATCTTTCTCCTCAAAACTTGTCCTACTTCTCTCTCCCCGACGGGCGTCCACCGACCACTTCGCCGCACATATACATCCCCCCTGCTCACGGCTCGACAAGGACCGCCGCCGCGCACGAGAGACGACAGCTCTGCCTGCCCGCGCCGAGCCGCACCCAACGTCATAGCCCGCCATGTTTCGAGCTGCTGCAGCTGGGCCCTTTGACGATGTCATCGGTTCGTCTTCTCTTGTTGGAATCCCAACGGCGGAAACCAGAGAGCCGCCTGACATTTCGACATGACTGACCTTCTACTAGCCAAGGCGACAGACGAGAACCTTACTTCCGAGGACTGGGGCGCCATCATCGAGGTCTGCGACAAGGTTTCCAGCGACCCAAATGGCCCCAAGGAAGCCGTACAGAGCATGATTAAGCGACTGGCTCACCGCAATGCTAACGTTCAGCTTTACACACTGGAGGTATGAAGTCCACTTCCTTTCACGAGTCACGCGACGACGACGACAACGGACTGACAGCGCCTCCTTTTGCCTAGCTCGCCCACGCTTTGTGCCAAAACTGCGGCAGGAATATGCACCGTGAGGTCTCCAGCCGCGCATTCACCGATGCTCTTCTCAAGCTCGCCAACGACCGGAACACCCACAACCAGGTCAAGGCTAAGATCCTCGAGAAGATGAAGGACTGGAGCGACATGTTCAGCAAGGACGCCGAGCTCGGCATCATGTACGACGCATACTACCGCCTCAAGCAGACGAACCCCACCCTACAAGCCCCCAGCGCCCCACAGAAGCAGGGTCTCACCGACGCCGACAGGCAGAAAGAGGACGACGAGCTCCAGATGGCTCTGAAGCTGAGCTTGCAGGATGAGGAGCGCAAGAAGTCGACGCCGGCCGCGTCAAGTTCCCAGGCCGGCCCGAGCGGGCAGCAAGACGCTTCTCCGGCGCCTGTCGTGCCCGCCGGTACGACCGCTGCCACGGTGAGCCGCGTGCGCGCGCTGTACGACTTCACCTCCACGGAGGCCGAGGAGCTCGAGTTCAAGAAGGGCGACGTTATTGCCGTGTTGGAGAGTGTCTACAAGGACTGGTGGCGTGGCTCTCTCAGGGGCAAGACAGGCATATTCCCGCTGAATTATGTCGAGAAGCTGACGGACCCCACGCCGGAGGAGCTTCAGCGCGAAGTGCAGATGGAAGCCGAGGTTTTTGCTGAAATCAAGAACGTCGAGAAGCTGTTGACTCTGCTGAGTGCCTCAAACACGGCTCCACGAGAGGAGGACAACGAAGAGATTTCGGTGCGTATGCCTGCCTCATTTGCAGCAATGATGCTAATCATGTTTAGAAACTCTACCACCAGACCTTGGCTATTCGACCCAAGCTAATCAAGCTCATCGAGAAATACTCACAGAAGAAGGGTACGGAGCTCACCTAGCAGCAATATGCCAACATACCAGATGCTGACGTGTAACAGATGATTTCACACAATTGAACGAAAAGTTCATCAAAGCCCGCCGCGACTACGAAGCGTTATTAGAGTCGTCCATGTCGCACCCTCCTCAACACAACTACCACCAGTACGCCATGCGTCCGGCGATTCCAGGCCAGGGAGGGTATGGCGCTCCTGGCCCAGCTTACCCTCCGCAAGGCCCACCGCCCCAGCAGGACAACCAAAGATATTACACTCCTGGTCCTCAAGGTAAGACTCAAAGCAGGCATTTATGACTTGATACGAGACATCGCTGACTCGGTATGTTCAGACCGACCTCAATACCAGACATCCTCTCCACCGCCCAACTTTGCGCCTCCGAATCAACCTACACCTGCACCCTTCTACGTTGCTGGGGCCGAGGTTCCATCTCACGGAGCGCTGGGCCAACAGCCTGGAGCTCAACAGTACCCTCCACGAGACACTAGGCTTCCCTCCGGCGGAAACCCACCCGCACCCTTGAACACATCTCCGCCTGCCCAGAACTATACCCCTTACTCGCAGCCTCCTCCTCAGAACCCCAACACCGACAGCTACTCTCAAGCGCCGCCGGGCCAGCAGCGCCCACAAAGCACCTATGGCGCCCAGGAACTGGCCACATCGGTCTACGACTCTCCCATCGCCCCCCACGACCCCGCCTCGGCAGCCACCTTCGCAAGCTCCGCCTACTCACAAGACGACCCGGACTCGAGGAACCCCAACGCTCCTCCTGGGCCCTACGGCCACCAACCCCAGTACCAGAGCTACAACCCTCCCACCCAGGCGCCTCCCCCGGTGCCCATCGGTCAAGCCCCTCAACCACCCCACGACCCTCTGGCTCCCGCCCCGCTCAACATCTCCAGTCCTCCGCTGGACTCCCGGCACGGACTTCCAAGCCAAGCGGGCGGCGGTCCGCCGCAGTACAAGCCGTATATGCCCCCAAGCGAGGACGGACCCAGCGCCCCGGCGCCGAATGACTACTACCGCTCTGGCGGGGGCTATTAAGTAATTGATCACGGAGGTTGTGCAAAAGAGATTGGGTACGTAGGGCGGGGCTCCAGCGAGCTGCCAGTCGCTGAGTTGGACGGGGGAGCCCTTGATAGTATTGTCTTAAGACCGCGCGTGTCATGTAGGGAGCGAAGTGAGGGCCCGTAACACAATAGGAAGCATGCGCCTTTCTGACTTCATCGCTTGATGAGTAGCATGAAATCAGTCTTCTTTTCGAATTTAGCAATGGTCTTGCATCTGCTGCATAATATGCTCATCGCTTTCCCCCTTGGCTTTGTGAATGCTGCATGTTCTCGTGTCTGTCTACCATCACGTCCGCCGAAAGTTGAGATGCCCAGCTCATGAGTCTTGTACCCCCTTTTACACTTGTAAGCACAACACAGGCCCAAGGCTTTCTCAGATCTATAAGAGTGTATTCGTGCCTCCGCGCAATGGCGATATCCAGCGCCCCTTAACAACGCAAAAACCAAACATCTCTACAAAACTCCGTGTTCCGTGGTCCTCTCATGTACAAATCGTCACTCGTCTAGAAGCCCAAAGAACGGGGCTCATCCAGCTTGCTGTCTATGCCGTTACCACCGCCTCCCGTACACGCTGCTCTCCTGCCTCTGCACGCCCAATTTCTTCCTCTCCCTTCCGGGCCTGTCCTCGCCGGTGCTCCGCCTGCTCGCCATGCTGCTGACGCTCACGATGCTGCGGTCCGCCGCCGCGCCGTCCTCGGCACCGCCGCCACCGTTGTAGCCCGGCTTGAAGAGGTCGATGATTTCGTTCAGGCCGAGCTTGAGGGCGGCCTTGCGCGCGCCGCCCTCGATGGTCTGCTCTGCCAGTTCGCGCTTCTTGTCCTGCAGGGCGATGATACGCTCTTCGACCGTGTTCGTCACGGTGAGCTTGTAAATGATGACGTCGATGGTCTGGGTGAGTCGGTGGACACGGTCAATGGCCTGTTCCTCGACAAACTGTAAGGTGGTGTCAGAAAAGCTGCGCTATAGTAGTTGGCTCACTCAATAACATACCGGATTCCAGAATGGCTCCAGGATGACGACTCTGGTAGCCGCCGTGAGGTTCAAGCCTAGGCTACCGCACTTCAGACTACACAGCAAAATACGTGTATCTGCGTCTTCCCGAAGTCTGCGCAGGCTCTCTTCTCTAGCATCGTTCTTCATGCTACCATCGTAGCGCGTATACGCTAGGCCCTCGTCGTTCAAGAAGGGTTCGACGAGGTCAAGCATCGACGTGAACTGTGAAAAGACAATGAACTTGTGCTCGCGCACCTCGCGGTGCAGTATCCTGAGAAGCTCCCGAATCTTGGATGATGCCACAACACGGGAGGCGGCACCTAATCGAGGAGCACGCTCAAGATCGGCGTCAAGCTCTGAGTCGGCGTCCTCCGAGCCCGATTCGTGCTGTGATGCATCGCTGATTTGGGTGCTGTCTTCCTCGGTGTCGTCACTGGTATCAGTGGAAACCTGCGACGGTTCTTCACCTTCAGGATCGTTTAGTGTTTGAGAAGCTAACTGCTTTGTTAGAGCGGAAATTGATAGCAACGAGTCATCGTCGGCGGCTTCATCAGCAGACTTGTAACCAGGCTCCTTCTTTGCAACCTCATCGTCGACAATAAAACTGCTCAGATTGCTGTGGTCCTGGTTCGTTGTGTCCTCGTCTGAGTCGTCCGAGCCGATCCAGTCACCACCACCCTCTGCATTCTCGTCTTCCTCACCCCCGGCCTTGCCCAGCTTCAGTTGACCGCGTTCGTCTTCGGGTACGAGCCAGCTGCCCTCTTCGTCGTCCTCGTCATCGCTATCAATGACTGCTTTGCGGTTCCGAGGACGACGAGCAGCTTTCGCCGGCTGGGGTGTGGTTTTAATTTGCGCATCCCGCTCAACTTTCTTCACTTTGGACTTCTTCTTTGGAGTCTTAACCACCTTGTCTTGGCTGTCAAACTCCCTCAGGTCAGCCTCACAGTCCAAGCACGTTTCGACGCCTTTGTTAATTTGATCCCGGCCCAATGATCGGCCACAGATGCCGCAACTCTTTGATGTAAGGCCCATGCCGGCGAACATATCTGCCATGGCATCGACGTTGAGGTCTTGAGGCTTACGACTAGTGTCTGTCGAAAAGGCGTCCTTGTCCTTCTCAAGTTTGCCCTCCACCAGCTTTGGGTGGTTACACGTCTGCCGGAGACGTAGTAGTAATGTGAAGGCGCTAGCATAGTTGACTTTGTTGGTCATCATCATCTCCATACTGCGATCAGCACGCGCCTCGAGTCGGTCGTAAAACCTGCGCTCTGCAGCGGATAGCTCAGCGGCCACGGTAACGACTTTACGCTCTGTGACCTTGAAGCCGGTGGTAGAAGCCTCACCCTCGGCAGATGGCTTGCCGCCGGGGTTGAGCGCGCCGGCTTCTTTCAGGATCTCCTTGGTGCGTCGCTTCATGAAGCAGCGCAAGAGAGTATGAAGTCTGCGGATGGCTACATGTCCCTTGCCCGCCTTCAGTGGTTTGTCGATCTGTTCCTTCCACTCCTTCAGGTCGTCATAGGGTTTAATACGGAGGAACTTGACAAGCGACTGGAGTTCGTCCAGATTGTTCTGCATCGGTGTACCGGACAAGCACCATCGATACTCTGAGCGCAAGGCGTAGCAGGCTTTAGTGGCTTTTGCGTTGCGGTTCTTGATTGTGTGCGCCTCGTCCAGGACTACTCGCCACCAATGTAGACCAAAGCAGCCAGCCTTCAGGCCATCGGGCGCATCGGAGGATGCACCGTGCTCGGAAACTAGGATCTGGTAGGTCGTGATAACAACGTCGTAGAGGGCCAGCTCCTTGAAGCTTTTTGTGCGTTGCGGACCGTGATGGACTAGAACCTTGAGCCCGTGGCTCTTCTCGACCTTGTCCTTGATTTCATGTTCCCATTGGCGAATCAGGGCCAATGGTGCCACGACGAGCGTGGTTTTGTTTACGGTCTCGAATTGCTTCTTCCATTTCGGCGAGTCTTTCGGGGGCTTCTGGTTCGTCAGAATCAAAGACACTGTTTGTAGAGTCTTTCCCAAGCCCATGTCGTCGGCTAAGAGCCCTCCTTTGGGAACCTTGCCTCGCTTCACGGGACCAAGCTCTCGGCCGCGCATCCACTGCACGCCCTCCACCTGATGTGGGAGAAGCTTGACCTTGAGGCCCTCCACAGTTCCATCTTTGGGGTTATTCTCGGCCTTGACCGGAGCCGCATTCGCTTCAGCTTCTGGTGTTTCTTTTGTTGGTGGCGATTCCTCCTCATCGTCTTCCTCCATACCACCCTCAAGCAGTGCTTTCAAGTCAGCATTCGCCTTCGCGGGATCCGTGTAAAACACCTCTTCGTTGTGACGCGCCGTCGAAGCAACTGACGCAATCGAGCTGTATGTCGGCATCGGCGGCGGTCTGCGGTCTTGGTACGTCGGCGGCCTGGGTCCCGATACTCTTGTGTCGAGGTGGAATTCTGGATGGGTTCTCTGTTTTATGAAGATGCCGCCTCCCGCCTTCTGCTTACGAGACGAGATCATCTTCGGCGGATGCCCCGACGCCACAGGTCGGCCTGCCTGTGACGACGAAGAGGACTCGGAATGCGGTGGAGGCCCGCCGAACCCTTGCCGGGCGCTTGCTTTGATTGACGACCATCCGCGCAGCAGCTCGGTCACGTCCGAATCGCTCTCTGGTGACTTCTCTCGCTTCGCAGTGTCTTCGTTGGGACTAATGGACTGTAGCGGCGCCTTGGGCGGCGCTCGCTCGGTAACCATAATGGCGGTGACCCTCGGTGGATGTTCGTAGCGGTCTTGTTGTTTGCCCCCCTGGTTTATCTGGATGGACTTCGTTGAGAATTCGGGCTCTTCCAAAGATGCGAGATTGTCTCTGGGCTTAAATGCAAAGACTGCCCCGGGCTTTCTGGGCTGTTGGCGACTGGTCATGGACAAGTGCAAACATGGAGAATCTAAGTGACCAGGTCACAAGTTCACAGGGTCTATCCTATTGTCAGGGTTTATTTAATCCTGACATGACATAATTGCCCCAGCAACTGGAATGGGCTAAAACGGCGCTGGCGACCCCTCCCAAGCAATGTCAGTGGACGACAAGATACCCCGCCATCAGGCTGCCACGCGCTTGCAAAGGCGCGGTTACTGTGTACCAACCTAAGGTACCTAGGTACTTAAGCTAGGTGTTTACAGATTAATAGCACATTGGGGCGCACATTGCTCTTGTTTGTTGAAGATGGAATCCACGTTTGATAGACGAGCATAAATGGTATCTACTTCAATCCCTCTATCGAGTGAGTATCAGACAATATGAAAGAAGAAAAAAAGAAAAGGCATTAAACCCAAGAGCCAAAGGAGCCAATTTTTGCTCAACTTCGCTCGTTTTCCTCCCCAAATCATTCCCATGTCTCTTCCATCGTCACGAACCCAGGGTTCTGCCAAGTGAAAAAACAACTGCCATTAAGACGCCGGACCATAAACCCGCAAATCTGCCATGCTAATGCGAAATCATCGAAAACACATCAATCTTCTGTTTTTCCTCTCTCTCTTAGACGGAAGGGCCGGCCTTGACCACATCCTCGGTAGCTTCGCTCTCGTACTTGGTGAAGTTCTCACGGAAGAGCTTGCCCAGCTTGACAACCTCGGTCTCGAAGCTGTCCAGGCCAGCAGTCCAGGCGGTCTTCGGGTTCAACAGCTCGTCAGGAACGTTGGGGCAAGTCTTGGGAACCTGCAGGTTGAAGACCTCGTAGTTCTCATACTCCACCTTGGCGAGTTCGCCGGAGTGGATGGCGTCCAGAATGGCACGCGTGTACTTGAGAGGGCAACGCTTGCCTCCTTGAGCGACACCAGCGCCAACCCAGCCGGTGTTCAGCAACCAGGCGTTGGCATTGTGCTGCTCAATCTTGTCCGCCAGCATCTTGGCGTACTTCATGGGGTGCAGAGCCAGGAAAGGCTGGGCGAAGCAGCTGGAGAAAGTAGCCTGGGGCTCGGTGACTCCGTCCTCAGTACCGGCCATCTTAGAGGTGTAACCGGAGATGAAGTGGAACATGGTCTGAGCGCCGTTCAGCTTGGATACGGGAGGCAGAACACCACGGGCATCGCATGTGAGGAGAATGATGTTGGTAGGCATGTTGTTGGAGAGGCAAGGAATCTTGGCGTTGCTGATATACTCGATGGGGTAGGCACTAAAAGCAAGAGTACATTAGCATTCGAACCCAGGCCGCCACTCGTAGTTTAAAACTCACCATCGCGTGTTCTCAGTAAGGGTGGAGTCGTCGTAATCAACCTCACGGGTATCGGGGTCGAAGACGACGTTCTCAAGGACGGAGCCGAAGCGGATGGCGTTGAAAATATCAGGCTCCTTCTCGGCAGACAGACCAATGGTCTTAGCATAGCAGCCGCCCTCAATGTTGAAGACACCGCGGTCGCTCCAGCAGTGCTCGTCGTCGCCGATAAGGGCACGGTTGGGGTCAGCAGAGAGCGTGGTCTTGCCAGTACCGGAGAGACCGAAGAAGACAGTGACATCGCCCTTCTTGCCCTCGTTGGCGGATGAGTGCAGGGTGAGCACGTTGTGCTTGATGGGCATTTCGTAGAAGAGAACAGTAAAGATTCCCTTCTTCATTTCACCTATAGGAACGGTTGTTAACATCGTTCTCAGCCAAGTCGTCCACACCTGGAAGTAGGGAGACATGTTGAGGAACTACTATACTTACCAGCGTACTCAGTACCCAGGATAACCATCTCCTTATCGGCAAAGTTGATGGCGACCGAGGTGGCAGAGGTCATACCCTCGGTGTAGCGGTTGGCAGGGAAAGAGCCAGCATTGTAAATGGTGTAGTCGGGATGGAAGCCCTCGAGCTCTTCGCGAGGGGGGCGGATAAGCATGTTCCTCATGAACAAGGCATGGTAGGCGCGAGCGCAGATAACGCGAACGCGAATCCTGTACTTCTCATCCCAGCCGGCGTAGCCATCGACGACGTAGATGCGGTTGCGGGTGTTGAGGTAGTCGACAGCACGTTCTCGGTTGATTTTCCAGACCTGGTTGCCATTTTTGTCAGCTTTTCTCCGAATGCTTCCAATTCAAAATCTAGAACAAGCATGTGGCATGCAAGGGCCCGCGGGCAAGGCTAAGGAGTGAACAAGCGAATGTGACGCTGGGCTCAGAACGGCTTGGCTCGGCCTGCGTCACCCTGCAGGGGAGCAAGGCGTGGCCCGGATCCGTTTTGCGGGGTCACGAGTCGCAGAAGCCGATTGGAGCCGCCAGACGCTTTTTGGGTAAGAAAAAATCAAGACAGGGCACGCGACCGGTCACTATTGTGTAAGAGAAACGCTGGCGCCCATTGCCTACGCCACAGTGACCCAATCGTTGCCAATTGTTCATGTTTTCAGACCAAAGCGCCCAGGAATTGGCCGAGACCAGAAAACCGAGCGGGGTGGACGTAGCAAGTGAGACAGCGTGAAGGGGGAGAAATAGGGAACGGAACTGCAGCGAAACTAAACTGGAGAGAGGTAGACCTACATCAGGCGACATGGGCTTGTTGACAGGTCCCCACCTAAGAAATGCGATGTTAGCTAGGGCAACAGTGCATGTGATTTCTCAAAGGCCCGAAGCTTACCAAATGTGGTTTTCTGATGAGGGCTCCTTGACAATTCGCTTGTCCAGGGGAGAGCGGCCAGTCTTGGCTCCAGAGTAGGCAGTCAAAGCTCCACTAGAGGTGATGGCAGTGCCAGTCTCGTATACCTAAATCCCAATCTAATTAGCATTTGCCAACTCGAAGGGTACACACTTTCAAACTTACCAGAGCATCTTCGTAAAGAGCTGCGACGGAAGGGTTGGCAATCTATGATCATCGGTCAGTCCCCCAAGTCGTCGAGGTGCGAAGTAGAGGGTTTGTTCCATACAATTGCAACGCGGTCGTAATCAATGTGTGCGTTTTCGTGGAGCTCCTCCTCTGCACGGAATGATTAATATTGAAAAATGGTGACGGCATAAGCGGGGAGGCCGAAGCATACCGAGCTCGGTGTGTTCGCGGTGAGGCCTAGAGCAGACGGCATGTTAGTCAACGAATTCGTGTTCTAGTGCAAATAGTTCATGGAGGATAGCCGAATGATAGGCACGAAGCGTAAAGGAAAAGGGACAACTCACGCGACACCACCAGGGTGAAGGGCGGTCTTGTTAACGTTGCTGTTAATCACTGGAGTAGAGGAAACGAGCGTTAGTGAAGGTCCTTGATGTGCCTGTTTGCAGGCCAAGGTCGAAGAACAAGACTTACTTTTGCGTAAATCAGTTCCAAGAGCCTTGAGCTGGGACGGGGGACCTTTGACGGATGGATCGAAGTAGGGAGAACTGATTCTGAGAACGGGATCTTTCATCTTTATTATACTTCTGGCGGTCCTGGCTCGATTGCACACAGGTAGACGGCGCCAAGCGCAGCAAGGCCGGAAGGGTGTGGATTGTGGAGAAGCAAAGGGGAGGAAGCGGAGGAGCGACGGGGGGAGGGGGGTGCGGGAGCCTTTGGCGCCTCTCCACACAGAAAATGGCACAGAATAGGGAAAGGCGTAGGCCCAAGGATGGATCTAGCGCGGCCCCGGACTGTCTTCTGGGCGAGACGATGACCGAGGATAGTGCAAGTTGGAGAAGACGCACGCCCCGCGAGACGGAAAGCGTGTGGAGCCGAGGGTGGGCAGCGCGAGGCGTGAGGACGGGCACGATATTATCTCGGAAGAGGCAGGGTGGAGCACGAGGGTGCTTTCCGGGTCGACGATGATATTTTGGGTTCTTTCTGCCTTGCTCGTTGGTTGCCGCAGAGAGAACCCCTGTCGGGCGCCGGGAAGAATAGCAAAAGTAGTTGAGCGAGGTCAATGCCGCGGGCAAAGAAGCGGGTTGAAGTGTAAATGAATCGGGTAGCAATCAGGGGGCGCTTGGGGGCAACGTCGTTTTAACGGAAGGCGTGCGATGGGGAAGAGAAGCAAAAAGCTTGGCCTGGACGAGGAGGGGAGAAGGAGGAATGTGGGATTATCTATCGACTTGTGGGGGAAAAAAGAGTAACCAGATTTTACAGAGGCCTTATACTTCAGCTGTTTCTATTCTCTTTTCCAATACGCTCGCTCACCTGCAAGTAGCGGCGCGAATGGTTTCTCTGTGTTCTGCATCATTTTTTGCAGGATTGACAGCAGGTCTACCTGCCGTTCCGCCGAACCGATCAAGGCCATCGTCATGATCGTCGGCCACGGGAACGATAAGAGCGTGGGCGGGCAGGAAAAAAAAAAGATCCCACCTTTGGTCCGGCAAGCCTGGGTCTGGACCACCACCAGTGCCGACCACGCGTTGCGAGTCAGCCCGTCGTTTCGTGCTGAGGGAGGGCGTGCTTTGCTCGTCGGATCTTGTGAGCGGATGCCATCGCTGGGGGATGATGATTGACCCGGTTTCCTTCTCACACCACACGAGGTTCACCGGAAGCGCGAACCGACAGGTCGGAACTCTACCTTACATACCTACCTAGTTGGTCAAGTCGATTTCATTTCCATGAAAATCGATATTTGAAATAAACCCCTTTCACGTAGACATTCACAATGCAACAATAACACCCCCATGTTTGTAGACCTACCGTTGTATTTGTCAAAGGAAGACAGGTCGTCGATAAACGACACCTTAGTAAAAGCATGCAGCGTCTACTATGTACTGTATCAGCACCACACCCTCAGCTTATCGAGTCGCCCCGTAATGGTTGCATCCGGCCATGCACAATCGAACCTCCCGGCCCCTCCGATGACAGCATTGACGCTGCAAAAGTCCACCAGACTTCGGATGAACGAGCATCGTCAGAGGGAGATCGCAACCTGCATTAGCAGCCCAGAGTAGCTCTCTGGCTCCGTAGGTACTCCCGGGAAAGAAAGAAAAAAAGTCAAGGCAAGGCAACAGGACCATTCAGGTTTGCCCCGCGCCAAGCCGCCCCCCTATTGTGTCATACAGTGGCATCGTGACCGTCGATTCTATCTCTGACGACAGCACAAGCCAACGCATGTTAATTATCCTACCTAGGAGAAGCGTGCTTCCGAGAGGAAGCTTGCCGTTTGTAGGGCCCTTGCAGCGGTCGCTGGTATATGACCCGACCTGTCGCCCAACTTCCGCAGCCCCGGGTTCAATTCGTCGGGAGCAGCAGCACGGCAAGGCAGCACAGTGGCAGTATCTGCTAGGGCTGACGAGGCGGCGGTTGTCACTTCGCGTGGGGTTGGCTTGGGTTGGAGGGGCAGCCGCCAGATGCAAGGCCGGGTGGATGGAGATGGAGGGGCAGCACGTCGGCTTGTATCCCATTGTCCAGCTTTTTCTTGGCGCGCACATGCAACGGGAAGACACGCTTTGCCCAAAATCCCGGTCCATCGTTCACTTCGTCTCATCTCCTCCCCCGCGATCCAACCTCCCTGCCGGGTGCCCTCGGTCGCCATCCAATTCGGGTTGCCTCCCCAGGTAACTGTGTACACACATTCCCAAAGCCTGGAACACCGCTTGACCGTCAGTAGCCGGGCTATCTCGAGCCGCACCCATCCATTCTATCTCTGGTGTCCATGTTGCTTGTCCCTTTCCTTTCCTTTCCTTCCCTTCCCTTCCCTTCCCTTCCCGTCGCTAAAGCTGAAACTGTACCCGAGGGTCCATCCCGAGGGTGACTTTTCTCCTTCACGATAACTCGTCATCCTCTGATAACGGACCTCCTAAATATCCCGTACACCGGACCTAGCCTCGTATCAAAACACGTAGGCTTTCAATGCCCCATAGCTGCCGTCTGGTTCTCGTCAAATGGCACCAGTGCTACAGATTGACCATGTTGCCATGATTTGTTCCCACATTTCTCCGCCATGACACACCGCGCGCCCAAGATGACGGCAACGGCCAACAAGGGGTGGAAGAAAGAAATCGACTGCGCCCTCGAGTTTCATGATACCTGCCAATTCCGAGCACATGACATAAGTGCATCAATAGGCTTGGTCTGTTCTCCTTGCCCAGAAGCATTGAGTTCCAGCCCGCGGCATCATGTTAGTCAATCCGAGCGCCCTCATTGGCTGCCGCACTACCATCCGGGGCGCGATTCTTTCCGGTTTCCTCCGTCAATCTCGTGAAAGTTGCATTCGCAGGTGTCATTCATTCAAGCCCATTAATTACGGTTCCCGCAGTCCCTAATCTCACACCTCTCCCCCTTGTCTAGTTCGGATCTTGGGATCTGCACTCTATTGCTCCGCCTCGCTGTCCAGCCCCACACAAAACTGCCCTCTCGAGGTTCTCGTCTCTCCCTCTCCCGCGGCAGGCTTCTGCGCCCCGGACAGATTTCACGGCGTCAGATGCTCGTGATTACGGGCTCTATTCCGCTTCCCTCGGGACTCGAGGAGAATCTTGCTTGGCCGAAACGCTGTACAGTGCAAAGCCCTTCGACACGCAAGATCCCCTCATGAAAATTCCTCGCGAATGACGAGAAAACGATTAGCAAAACCCCCAATCACCCGTCATCCTCGACAACAGTCCGGTTCTCCTTCGGCACCCGCTGGGTTCCCCACGTCTACACGGATCCGGCCCAACTCTTGGCCCTCCCCTGCTCCGACTTATCTGCGCAACGGCTCCGACCCTGGCCTTCGGCGCACCTCTGCTCCACTGCACCGCTCCCGGTTTATTCTCGCCCATCTTCCACGTCTTTTTCCCATTCTCGCCCAATCCTGCGTCCATTGGTTGATCGCACTCGAATCCCGCCGTGACGATTCGGCGTCTCCTCCACGTTGCATGACAATTTTCGTGGTGCCTTGCGATAGGATTAGGGTAATCCTGTCGAATCCCATGTTGATGTTGGTTGCTGTCTGCTAATGCGCCAAGCTTGCTCTGTCACACCGGCTCTCCTGAAAATACATGTGAATGCTGAACAGTAGCGGCGATTTGCTCCAGCAAGCCCCAGGCAGGGACTACAGAATGTCGACTCTGAACATTCCGCCATTGGAGGACCACATTGCACCTCAGCAAGACGACAGGGCTCATTTCCCAAATGCCTGCATTTTGCATCACGAGGTCTCCAAATTTGCCCGTGTCAGTCAGTCAGCTCTCCCTAATGTGTCACGCGACCTCGCTAGAGTACGCAATTTCATCGGAAAAAATTTCAGCAAGTCATTTATTCTTTCATTGTTCTATCGTAGCTTCAGGGCGAACAATTTCCCCCTCGGAGAGCCTTGCCGGCACCTCGCACATTCCGCTGACAGTCTTCATACGTCGTCAAATATGCAAGAAAATTGTGGGTAAATCTCCAGGTTTTGGGGCCCGTTCTCGGCTTTCACACTCTGTCCGGCTCGCTTACCGGTGGGCCGGCTCGCTTGCCGGGTATCCTACCGGGGTCTATGGACTCTTTGAAGCTATGCATATGTACGTCCCGACTTTACTCGTCCATAATAAGCTTTGTGATCTTACCAATGGCAATGGTTTGGCCCTATCCCGCACGAGTTAGCAGGCGTCCTTGGGGTCACGGGATAACGGAATAGCGGTTTACATACCTGGTCCCGCAGAGTGAAACGACCCATTTGAGCATAGTCCTCGAATCTTTCCACACAGACCGAGCCTGCACCGCCAATAACCTGCATTCGGGCGATAATGCTGTCACCCTTCTTGGCGTGAGTCGGGGGGTTCTTGCTCTTGCGGTTGGTTCCCTTCTGCAGCTTGTGTAGCAGGCTGGCGAAAGTGACCTCCTCGATTGCTGAGTGCACGTGGATGACACAGTTGAATCCCGACGTGAGAATGCTCTTGAGTTCCAGGATACGAATCTGCGCCTCGAACTCGGTCACGCAGTGAACTGGCCGCTTGGGTGAGCAAAGTACGAAGCCAGGCAGAATGTCTTCTTCTTCGACACCCTTGATGCGCATGCGAACCTGATCACCGCATTGCGCGATTGGGATCTCATCCTCCTGCTCTCCGTAGACCACGGCAACTTCGACCTTGTCCCTTCGTGGCATCATGATCAAAGACATACCCTTCTTAACAACACCGGCCTCGATCTTTCCATCGATCATGGTACCCATGTCCTTGTACTTGGCATTGACGGGCATCATGAATGGCGCGTTGACCTTGCGCTCGAGGGCTTGCATGCTATCAAGATACTCTAACAGCGAAGGACCGTCCCACCAGGGAGCGACGCCGGATGGAATGCGGTCCTTGATATTCATCATGTGCTGAGCAGCAACGGGGATGAAGAAAACGTCCGTCTTCAGGTTGTAGCCAGTTCCCTTCAAGAATTGAGACAGTTTCGTGGTACACTCAAGATATCGGTCGTGAGACCACTCCACAGTCGGGTCGTCCATCTTGTTGATGGCGACAATCAGCTTGTTGACTCCCTGCGTCTTGGCAAGCATAGCGTGCTCGCGGGTCTGACCTCCTCTCTCGAAACCAGTCTCGTATTCACCCTTTCGAGCGGAGATGACCAGAATGCCTACATCGGCCTGGGAAGCTCCTCCAATCATGTTGGGAACATACGTCTTGTGGCCAGGAGCATCCAGGATGCTGTATCTGCGCTTCTCGGTCTCGAAGAAGCCTCGTCCAACCTCGATAGTCTTACCCTGGCTTCGCTCCTCCTTGTTCAGATCCATGACCCACGACAGGTACCACGACTCACGACCCATGTCCTTTGCCTCCTTTTTGTACTTCTCCATTGTTCGCTCGTCGACCATGCCAGTACTCCAGAGGATGGAACCGCCGAGGGTAGACTTGCCAGCATCGACGTGCCCAATGAAGATGATGTTGACGTGCTCCTTGCCGTAGATTTCCTTGAGGGTCTCCTGATCAACATCCGCAGCCTGTTCCTTGGTGACAGCGTCGGCATCGCGCTGGGCCTTCTTCTCTGCGGGTCCAGACGGGCTCGAGCGTCCGGAGGACGGGGTTGGCGAGGTTCTACCGCTTGCAGAAGCGCCCTTGCCAGCCTTCTCTCCAGTCTTCTCGATGGCCTTGGCCGCTGCTGCCTTTTGACCAGCTTCGGGCTTGGCAGTTGGCTCAGGCTTGGTTTCCTCCTTGGGGGTGGTCGTTGCTCCGATGGACAGGACTTTGGCCTTAGGCTTGGGGGCAGCAGCATCGCCTCCGATGCTTAGCACTTTGGTACCCCCTTCCTTTACTGCCACAGGCTTGGGTGCGGCAGCGGCAGCGGGAGCAGTGGGTGCTGAAGGGGCTCCCTCCTGTCGCTTGGCGATAACTGGGGCAGCTGGTGCAGCTTGCTGAGACTGCGGAGCCTGTTGCTGCGCACGCTGACCTTGCTGTTGGCCGTATTGAGGATATCCACCACCTGTAACCGTTAGCGACTGGTCGAGGGTAACTGTGATAGCATTTTCATCTACCGTATCCTTGATTGTAACCCTGGGAAAAGCCACCGCCGTATCCCTGATTGTATTGATCGAAGCCTTGTTGCTGACCGCCATACTGGGGGTAGTAGCCTTGCTGGTAGTACTGCTGTTGCTGCTGCTGCTGCTGCTGTTGATATTGAGGCGCGTAACCGCCGTAGCCCTGGCCGGGTTGGAAGGACTGGGCAGTAGGCTGGAAGGAGGCAACATTGGGTCGGAAACCGCCGGCTCGCTGGTTTTGAGCATTAATGTTGAGCTGCTGTTGAGCCTGCTGAGACAGGTTCTCGTCCTGGGCAGCAGGATCGTCCTCCCAGGAGTTGAGGTTTGACATTTTGATTGTTTTTTTCGTTGGCGCGGTTGAGGATAAAGTGCTCGAGGGGAAATGTGGACGTAACGAAAGCGCTGAGGAAGAATCGAACGTTTCGGTCGAGGCAAAAAGGACCTGGCGCGCAGTCGGCTTGGCCGCGGTTGCAGGCGCGGGTTTTGGCTATTTGTCTGCGGCAGAAAGATCTGGCGACGGATTTGGCTACCTTGGGCACCGAGGGCTTTGTGAGGATAGTATCGAGTCTTGGAAGCAAGGCGCTTTTAGATACCTTGGTGGAGGACGTGAAAATTCGAGCCCCACCACCAACCATGACGGTGGAGGGGAAAGACGCTCACTCGCTTTGGAGGGGCTGGTACTGTGTGCGTAGGCACCGACACTGTCTGGTAGACATGGAGTCACAGCAGTGAATGACCACAGATCTCCATTCTTGCACACCCAACCACTGATGCCTAATATGACAGCCAGCATCTTCTTGCAAAGGTTTCTTTTGTATTATTCTTTGAAAAACTTGTGAGTCATTTACCTCGATCAGCTGAGATTGAGCAGGTAGGGAAACGCCTCCGCAAACCCAAAAAGGCCTGGTGAATACCTGACTGTAAAGCAATGCTGTGCATTGCCTCGTGGGCTCAAAATGCAAAGTTGCTGCGTGGGGTAATACTCATTTTCGCACGGTCTTAGTGCCCCGCCACCGTAACCACAGGGCAACGCCTCGTTGATCAGACAAAAGTAAGCCATCTCGTCTTCCAAACATCCTGCACTAAACGAATGCATAGTGTGCTCCTTTGTACAGTCCGCCTTGTTTTCTTGGATATTTGCCACCACTATTCCTGCCACTTCTCCTATCATGAAAAGACAGTCTTTCTGATCGCCCGCCGTGACTTCTTCCCATAACATCTTCTACTTTGAGCACGGGATATAGAGAAGTCGCGTTATGGACGAATTCCTTGCTGCTGTAGGAGTTCAAGCAGTCAAGTATGCCATCCGATCTGGCATAGCCCTCACATCTAGTCTGGCTATCAAACAATGCTCGCGACTTCTCAAGTCGGTTGACGATGAGGGCCTCAGTTAGGAACTGAGCTTCCTTCAGGAGCGTTTAACAAGCAAGATCCAGGTACTAACGCCGCCGCGATCCATCACTGGACGCGTACTGACTGGGTGGTTTCTAGGTCATCACACCTGTCATTGATCTCATTGAGCTTAAGTCCGTCCTCTACATTGTATCTCGTGCTGGCCATAGCTTACCAGCACCAGATCTGGTCGTGGTAATGCATTTCTCGCGTCAGCAGTGCCTCTTGCCAAGTCCTTGCATGCCGATGTGTCATCCCTTGGTCGACGGATCGAAGATGTCGCCATAGCACAGGAGCATGTGCAGAACGACTCATTTGCAACGACAGCAAGTAGACAAACTCATCATGAGAAGCTGCAAAAGGTCCTTGTAGACATCAAAGGTCTCCTAGACCGTATCGATCGTGAGGTTCCTCTTCTCCAGCTAGCGATCACTGCTTCTGGTGAAAGTCTTTCTACAACGATACCCTCGGGCGTGTCACCGTCGAGGCTGTTGCAAGCAAGCACGCTTTTGATCGTTGGTGACACTCATCATGCACAAAACCCTTCGATGTCAGTACAAATCGGGCCAGCCTTCAGTCTAACGCTTTATATGCTTTTTCGAGGTCACGCCACCAATTCGACTTCTCGGGATATCCTTTCCAATAAGTCTGAAGCGGGTAAGACCCTCACCTCGCCTGAAATGGTAACTGGCGTGGCGCCCTACGGTCTAGATGATGGTCAGAGAAAGCCGTTGTGGCAAGAAGTGATGCACAAGGCACGGGTACGGTTACGCCGGAGTGCGAACCTTGGTCCAACAAACCCCCCGACGCACGCTCCACAACGCAAAGAGAATTTCGTCACGCAGCAGTACACATATTTTCTCGAAATTGTCGAGGATTTGGACGATGGGCGCGTACATGCTCCAGACGAGAGCATTGGCGCATTCAATGACATCGTGAATGCCGGCATTCGGGAGATTGTTCCTATCCAGCAATTCTCGAAAATATTCTACACAGATACGAGCAAAATCTTGAACATCGGCGGCGCTTCACCAAGCGATAACTGTCCAGCTCTACTGTTGAAACGGGATGTCCAGGTCATGTCACAGTGTGCAAGAGACAACGCAACTATAATCGACAAATTTGACTCGTTCAAGGAACCCGTGGAGAATGATCAGGCCGAAATCGACAGGCAGCTAAAAGGAGAATGTTCGATTGAGCCTGTTGGAGAAGACGCTAGGCACTGTGCTGGCTATAGCAATAGCAGCCTGCCTCGGTCTTTGGATCCGGAGTGGTTGGCATTTGAGGTTCATGCGTTTGGAGCAGATGAGGATGTCGACAGTGGTGAGGAGAATGAAACGGACTCAGACGGTGAAGCCAACTCCCAGCCGGCGAATACCCCGAATCCGAGGAACAACGCTCCGGCCATTGATGCTAGTATAGCCGCACAACTAAGGAATTTATCCCTGCATCAGGAGGTAGTGCCCTCTGTCTTTTCGTCACCTCACGAACAGGATTCTATTAGGAAACAAGACACGCAAGGGTTTGTGGCAAGATCGCCCTTCGCAGCGGTAACAACTTCCCTATCTTTGCTTGAGATGCTCATTCGCTTGGCTGGGTTGCAGGAATTTCAGCAAGCCTCGCATCTGACCATTCCAGACCACGTATTGACGTTCTTTCTAGAAGAGACGTCGACGACAGGTTTAGTGGGTGAGGACAGGCGGAGAGCCAGAAGCGATGCGCAACGGCGGGTTGGATTCGATCCTTACCTTGACTCTCCGTAATGCTTCGTATGGTCGATGTTCGATTTCCAGCATTCATTACTTCAGTCACAGGATTCTACGATAGAATTCTAGTAATATGAATACAAATGTTGTATTTATACACTTACACCTGGACTTGATAGATCATCCTAGACTTTTGTGGATTAGTCGATTGTCACATGCTAGATTGTTCTAGCTTAGTCCAACGTCCTAGATCTACCGTTTTCAATCCCAGTGTCACGGTGGCGATGCATTCCTGTTCTTTCCAGTGCTTTTTACCAACTGGCTGAATAGCGTGTGGACTTCGTCGACATTGACCGTTGTCATGGGTCAGAGGGAGTTCATTGGCAAAATGCAATGCGCATTGCCAGTATTTCTCTTCTTATGGCAAGCTGCGAGCAGAAGAAGCGGACTGCAAAATTGAATCTGGTAAATAATAGTGAATAGTAAGATTTTAAAAAGCCTTCAAATGTCTATAAAATTCCTTGAATTTACATATTATTTTAGCTTTGATGTTTATGTGTGTTTCCAAGAACAAAGAAACCCAAGCTGGTAGTGCTTGCAGATCTATCGTTGCATGTTGGCATCAACCATTAGGAACAGAGGGAAGGGAACCCAACGGTTTCAAACTTGAAAGTGAATCCGGGGGGGATGTAAAGATTAAAGTGTCAGTCATAAACACCTCTAAATGACCTGTGCCTTGGAGCTGGGTTTATTCATATGGGCTCGGAATGAGTCGGGACAACTGGGTCATTTCTCAGGCGTGAAACCATGCCCGTGTCATTTGTTGGGAAAGGTGCGTACTGATTACTAGGTTCGGTAGGTGGTATTTTACTCTGGCCGCATTCTCGTCTCTCTTGATGTTTATGTACTCCAGTAACATATAATCTTGGCTCGCTACCAACAGACAGCACAAGGGGTAAAAGACGGGTCAATTGCTAATGAAAGGAGCACTTGTGGAGGAGAAAATATAATTGCAGGTTATCGATTTATTCTAGACCTATACAGCTTTCTCGGGTTCGTCTTAGTCTACAGTCTGTCTTAAATTACTTTGCTCACCCCGTGGGTGCGGAATGCAGGTACCCGTGTCTTGCTGAAACCGCCAGAGCTAGCAGCAGGGATTGGGGGCTACCTGGTGAATGGCACACGTCACCGTTCACAACGACTCTCGTTTTTCCTCCACGGCCTGACTTCTATATATTCAGATCAAACCAACGGATCCTTGAGGGTAACCTCGCTTATCCTGTATCTTCCGGACATACCTAGACAGCTAGAAGCTGTAGGGATAGCCACAATGGCTCCTCTAGTTCCGCGTATGCACGTTTTCGAGATCGATGATCAGCCCTGGTTCGTTCACCTATTATGCTGCAGCTTATCCAGACTGATTGCAAACATCATCTGAATGCCTCGGCTCACGCCTCATATCCGATCAAGACTAACGGGGCCGCGAAGGTTCCCAGCATTCCTCCGTGCGCGTGTCCAGGATGGACTCACCCAGACATGGACAGCAAAAACGCCCTTGCAATCCATGTCCGCGGCGCAAACAGCCGCCTCGCTTCTGATCAAGCATCTCGCTGAGGACTTGTCTTCGTACACATACATTGACTTTTGCGCCGGCGGCGGCGGCCCAACGCCTTCTATTGAACGCACCATCAATGCCCACCTCAGGGACAACGAACAGCCCCACGTCGACTTCGTGTTGACCGACCTGCATCCGAACTTTGAGTCGTGGCAGAGGCTCGCGCGCAAGAACCCGCGCATCACATACGAGACTGACAGCGTCGACGCGAGCCGGGCACCGGAGCACTTGGTGCATCGCAGCGATGGCAAGAAGGTCATGCGCTTATTCAACCTCGCCTTTCACCACTTCGACGATCCACTGGCCAGAGACATCCTCAAGGACACGGTTCAGACCAGCGACGGTTTCGCCATCTTTGAGTTGCAGGAACGAGATTTCCTAAGCGTCATCACCATCACGCTGATGGGGCTCGGCGTCATTGCCGCTGCGCCATACTATGCGTGGAAGTGGAGATCGCCGGCTACGCTCATCTTCTCCTGGTTTATTCCAATTCTGCCGTTCGTGCTGGTCTTTGATGGGTACATGTCAGCTCTGCGAACAAGGACGGCAGATGAAGTTGAGGCTTTGCTGCGTAATTGCGGCGCAGACACGAGTGACTGGGTGATTCGGAGTGGGAGGCAAAGGCATCTATGGCCATGTGGATACATGAACTATGTCATATGTCGCCCAGAGAAGAAACTGTAGATAGTTCGGCACAATGCATTGAGTGCAATCTAATATACAGAGAATATACAGGCTTCCAAAGGTCCAATCACAGGCGTCGAGCTCATTCCGGCAGAATGTAGACACCTGATTTCAGGTCTATCGGAACCACCAATTGACCGACCCATTCAGTCCTCCTCCCGCGGCCAGACTCTTGACAGAATGCCACCATCCCTTGGGTACGTACAATGCGTCCCCAGGTTGCACTTCAACTTCGTGTAGGCTTCCCAGTGGTTCGTCAGGCTCCCACACAGCGCGGTGAAGCTCCTCCCTCTCTCTACCTTCCATCATCTCCGCGTTCCTGATGCGACTGTTGGCTTGTTGGCGGATTCGCGCCTGAACCTGGAAAAATAGCTTTTCGCCAAGCGCGGGCGGCAGGAGCCTCAGGACCTTACTGCTACAGAGCTGGCAGAAATAGTTTGGATTTGGGTCGCGATGGAGCGGCGTGTAAGTTGGCTCGGTGCCGAGCCATATGCTTGAGCTGTAGACATCCCCTTTACCTGCACGTAAGACGACTTCAGGAGTCGGCAGGTCTCTCACCAAGGCACCAGGAAGATCTGACAGTATGGACTGAGCAATATACAACTGTATCGGGACGGGGAGCTCTGCCCTCTGGGTTTTGTTGAACTCAAGCGCTTTGTGTAGCAATTTGAGAGGCGCGTAGAGCTGGTGAAACGTACGCCCGTCTACTTCCACAAGTACAAGCTCAAGGACGCCAGCCAGGATTTGATCCATCATCTCCGAACTTTGCAGCAGCCAGTTGCGGAATGCGGCCACGGCTTCCCGACTGGCTGGTGATGGCATAACGAGCTCATATGGAAATGGCCAGTCGTAAAATTCTTGCATGTACGGGGAGAAGCTCTTGGAGCTCTCATCGAACCACTTGGTCGCAGCAGGGAGCTTGGTTTTCGTGTCATGGGTACGGCCTTTGAA
Organism: Paramyrothecium sp. XJ0827; assembly: GCA_020881915.1. Taxonomy (NCBI): domain Eukaryota; kingdom Fungi; phylum Ascomycota; class Sordariomycetes; order Hypocreales; family Stachybotryaceae; genus Paramyrothecium; species Paramyrothecium sp. XJ0827. The sequence goes on along the minus strand of JAJFPB010000007.1, from coordinate 1,642,670 downwards.
GAGATAAGGCTTCTCAGGGATAAACGCATCCTGGCGGAACACATCCAGATCCACCGGTGCAGTGGACGAAGCAATTGGGAGAGTAGCAAATGCACGACGAGAAACACTACCAAGGCAGCTCCTGCGAGTTGCCCATCGGTGGGACTGGCGGGTTAATGTAGTGGCCATTCTCGTTTGGTAGCTCTTTGGTATCCGTCACATTGCTGGTCACCGCGAAGATGCCGCTCTACTTCTTCCCCAAAGATTGGCGCAAGTGATGATGCAAGATGCTCAGGCTGCAGAGGTCTGATGCTGCTCGGGGATACATGGTGCACCAGCCAGGTTTTTAGTGGGACCAAGGTACTCTTCCCGGCCCATTGAGGTAGCTTTTAGCACCAGGCGCTGCACATGCCATCGAGGGAAGCTCTTCGGAATTCGGCAAAACCAAGCACCGGCGGCGGGCTGGGCCCAGCAGAAGTCACCCCTCCACCTCGACCCTTCCCAAAGGCACAAGGGCAATCAATGGAGGGGGCAGCATTTCGACAAGGGCACCGCCAATCCATCACCAAACCAGCCCCAAGCACCATCAAATCGTAGGACGACCCTCCCGCCCACCCAGGAGCAGCCTTACCGCTCGACGCGCCGCTGCCATCCACCCTCCGCCCTTCATTCGCGCTTCATCGCGCTGACCATGCGCACCGCTTGAGCCGCAAATCCCCGTCATCCCAAGGCAGATTGGCTGCGCAGCCCGTGTGCGTCTGCCTCTGCCTTTGATTCCTGTTTCTGGTCTGGTCTGGCCTGGCTCCTGCATCTCGGCCAACGCGCGCCCGATCGTCGCTCGCCTCATCGCCTTTCACTCGCTGTCCGCTCTTGAGACTCAACCTCGCCCTCACCAACCAACGCGTCCGCAGCACCAGTAACCCAGCCCAGCGAAGACAAAGCAGTAATTCCTCGCGCCTTCCGGCCCACCATCACCCTGGCTTCCGAAAGCAGCTCTTCTTACGAAGTTAGCATCATGTCGACTTCCTCGGGCACTCCCGAATCATGGATCTCGAGTTTCTGTTCCTTGCTCGGCCATGAGTATTTCGCCGAGGTTTCGGAAGAGTTCATCGAGGATGACTTCAACCTCACCGGCCTGCAGACCCAAGTCGCCATGTACAAGGAAGCCCTCGAGGTATGCCCACAATGCAACACCCCTTCTGCCCCTCCCGCACCATGACGCTGACTCCATCGCTAGATGATACTTGATGTCGAGCCTGAGGATGACGACGATGAAGAGGAGGAGGAGGAAGAGGAGGATGACAACGAATCAGGTCTTGGTGATGGTCAGGAGCGGCTTAGAGCAGCTGGTGAGCGGAGGCACCACAGCAGGATGGCGAGCGATTTGTCCGTCATCGAATCGTCTGCAGAGATGCTCTATGGCCTCATCCACCAACGCTTCATCTGTTCACGAGCCGGTATACAGCAAATGAGTGAAAAATACGAGCTAGGCCACTTCGGCTGCTGTCCGCGGACCAACTGCGACCAAGCCAGAACCCTGCCCGTTGGCCTCTCGGACATTCCTGGCGAGGACACTGTCAAGCTATTCTGCCCGTCGTGCCTCGACGTGTACGTGCCACCGAACAGTCGCTTCCAGACCGTAGACGGTGCCTTCTTCGGCCGCACATTTGGCGCCTTGTTCCTCCTCACCTTCCCCGAGTACGACCTGACGAAACGGGGCGCCGAGGTCATCTCCAGCGCCAGCTCACGGGTACCGGATAACGAGCCTCTCGTCAATGGCATCTATGCGAAGAACATTGCGCCTGGCTTAGGCCCTGGTCGCATATACGAGCCCAAGATCTACGGATTCCGCGTATCAGAGCGAGCAAGGTCCGGTCCTCGCATGCAGTGGCTGCGCGACAGGCCAGACGACATCAATGAGTTGGACGAGGCTCGTCTCTTTGCTGAGCAGAACCCAGAATCCGAGAACGAGGAGGAGGGCAACATTAACGGGAGGGCCATCGCGCGGCGGCGACCACCAGGCAGCTCCCGTCTTCGCCAACGGCAGAACCACAACGGAAGCCCCATGGCCCTTTCTGCCAACGGCGGGGCTGAGTCGGAGCTATAGAAAGGCCAACCTCAAGGCCCGGGTCGGCCGTGAGCGGTCTAGATAAGAGTCATTGTGTGAAGCTCTCGATGTGTCTTAGAATGTCTTTCGAGGTACATGAATCAGGAACATAGCACGGTCCCAGAGACATGGGGAGTTGCTCTGGTGCGGGCTGGGAAAGCCTGCCTGGCAGAAGGCTTTTACTAAAGGGATGCATAGACGGCGTTGGACACAAAAACAAAGAGACTAAGAGAACCAGGCCGCGTACATATGGACCGCGTCGTATCCTTAGCGCCTCCCCTCCCCTTTTCACAAACCCTCATATATGAAGCGAGGCAAACGGCGTTGATGACTTGTGCTAGAACTGCCCTTTGTCTTACTTCTCTTTCTCCTGCTACTCTATTCGTGGGCCCTGGGATTGTTCTGGGGTCTTGTTTTGACCTTTTTTTTTTTGTCCGGGGGAGGAGCGTGGCTCTAGCCAAGATCATCTCATAGGTTGGAGAAACACGGAAAGGACAGAAGGAGTTGAGACATTTAATGATATCCGCAATAAATATATTCTATAAGCAACAAAACCACGTTCAAAAAATATGTAGGCTCGGGCCTCGTCCTCTGCAGAGTACCCCATGATTTGAATCGATATTGGTGTAACGTTAAATGTGCTTACACATGCGTGTATGGTTGTAACATAGATTTGCCGTAGCACGATGAATATGAACAAATAGATACTCGGCCCACTCGCTCCTTTATACCCTCTACTTCACAAGCCTCTCATCGCAAGGGCGATCCCTTTCCTGGCGTCCAGGTCACACCACTGCCGAAGACGCTTCCTGCCGATGACGTGACCCTCGCAGGCGTCGTTGGGCCTGGCCCGCCTTCCACCGGTAACGGTGGCGTATCCGTTCTCTGTATATCCTGATCATCCTTCCGCGGAGGCTTGAAGTTGACGTCTCTGCCGGCGCGGTAGATGTCCTGGAGCATCGTTTCTAGAATACCGGCATCCTGGAACTCCAGGTACTTCCGGTACAGCTTCAGAGCCGTACGTGAGTCCTCAATGGAGTCGTGGGTCTCCAGCTGAATGTCCTCCTTCAGGAGATACCACGCCAAGAAGGCTAGGGAGAGCTTCCGAAGGCGGGATCTTAGGAAGAATAAATCTATCGTGTCAATAATCTGGACCTTGGGTACGTGAATGTTGATGACTCGGAAGTCCTGCTTCAACCCATGTCCTAAGAATTTGCAGCCCAAGTTCAGCAGGATCCATAGTTTCTTGTACGCCATTTTAAGAGGAAGAAGACTGTGGTTTGAGAGACGCGGATCCAAATCCTCTTGAGTGATGCCAGAGTATGAGGTCAAGTAGTCGACTATAGGCTCTCTTATAGCGATGTAGTCGTCGATGAAGGGCACGCCCTCGTCCTCGCCTTGTCCTCTGACCACCGATACGCGAGCTAACGCATAAACAATGGGCCGGATTGTTTCGCGTTCGCCGTCGGAATTCATTTCAATCTCTGGCTGCCTGACTGCGACGAACTCCGTGTCCAGAGCAATCACAGTGTCTGGACCTGGTCGCTCCTTCTCAGCATCGAGCAGCTGGTAAGTCTTATCATCAGACACAGTATTGGGGCTAAACCATGGTCAATAATCTGAGGAGTCGGCATGTGCGGCAACACTCACTTCCAGTCGTGGTATAATAATGAGGTATCAAGCTGATTCTTCCACTCGTTGTCGATTTTGTTGTTTGCATCCTTGACCTGGAAAGAGACAACTGAGGGCACTTTCCAAGACGAGTTGAAGGTAAGTGCCTCCTCGGTACTGACTGATCTCACCAGAAAGTCGTTGAAGAGATGCCATTGACTTTGCCCGGGAGCTTCTGGCTCGGCATGCGCCACTGTAGTCCTTGTCAGCTCAGCATGCGGATAGGGTCGTAGAAAGGCCGGCTTACCGTTGACCATGGACACCAAATGCGGCTTTTGTGCCTGGCCGCTTTCTATACTGATGGCCATGCCTATCAGTGAGTATACAGTGATACTGTGGATGCCCCGCTGTAGATGCAGTTTCAAGTCCTCCCCTTCGTAGCAGAAAAACTGTCCCTGATCTACAATGATGCCGATCTCCTCGGGCAGCCAGCCAGGCGTAGACCACAGGCTTCGGTGGTCCTGGCTAGTAATGGCAGTGTTGAGCATCAGGACGGCCGGTAGATTGTGAATGGTTTTCCGCGTAGCTATTGTCTGGTAACGCTGGCATCTGCTGCACCATCCCTTAGATGTCGTTTCTCTTTCAATACTATTTTTGAGAACTTGAGAGAAAGTAATGCGTGGCGACTTGGCGTTCCTTCCAGGAGGCTTCTGCACAATTGTTAAATCTGTATCATAGGAACCTTCGGACGAACTTACTATTGACGGGTAAAGCAAGTCATTGACGTAAGTTGATCCGGGTCTGGTGTACTCGCTCCTGCAATTCATACACCTGATTGCTGTTGTTGCAGCAGTTGCCAGAGTCTAAAACAATTAATTGTCGTTCATTTGGAACTTGGGAGATCGTCTTACTTGTTCCATGGCCGGAGATGATGGAGACATTGTCTTGTAGTCGTGGACAATCTTATCCAGCAGAAACCTAGTCAATCCCTGCAACATCACATTGAGAGTAGACCCATGTGGATCCTCTTCGAGCAGTCCCAGAGGCCCAGCTACAGATGGTCAGCATGCCGTCCAGCATCTCATGCATATTATGCTTACCTTGCGGGTGATTGCTGAGTGTCTTTAGCATATTTGTCGCTTGACAAATGGATCCTTCGGCTTTCTGGAGCATATCAAAGAGATATCCCATTTCACATAGTAGACAAATTTCGCTGACGCAGGCAGTTGCAGCATGCTGCAAGGATAGGTTGCGAAGCAGGGGCGTGAAATGCATGATTTGTAGTAGCGAATTTGCGTAGGAATTGGATATATGAGTCTCAAGACCTGAGTAGCGAGTCCTGTTATAGAAGCTGGACGGCGGTGTTAGTGAGCTGGCAAGATTTGTGTAATAATAACTTACCCGAAGTCGAAATCATCAACTCCAAACTTGCTATACTTGATCTCGACATTGCGGTACATCATGGGCACATCTGATTTCTTGCTGTCGACCTCGAGATCTGCTAGAGGACTTGAGAGCTCGTCTGTTTTATCCTCAGAGAGATCTGTGGTTAATTTGGCTGATTCTCGGGCTTTCTCGCTCAGGAATTTTGGCGCCTTGAGGCCGGAACTGGCCAGTTTGCCCAAATCACGCGTGTCTTCCGCTTGGTTTCTGCGCACACCTCGAGTATTGCGGCCATACAACCCAAACTCGGTAGGTTTCAGGCCTGCGAGAAACTGGGGGTCGAATCTGACAGGCGGAGCGCCGACGTCACAAACTAAGTCAGGCCATGCCGAAGCAAGGACTTCTCGGTAGTAAGGTAGACCAATCGAGTTCAGGGGGCTGATGCTATTAGAGTAGTGGGCGCACACGAGGATGGGTTTTTAACTCACGTCTCACTCGTCCACTCAATCGACTGCGCAGACTCCTCTGGAGTTGCGAATTCAACAGGGGTGGGAAGGTCCACGAAGTGCAGTTTCGAAGGTGATCCCCAGAGATGAACATAGCAGTCAGCATCAGTAAGAGCTACGGCCTCTCCTGATGGTGCAATCTCAAACATGCTGAGGTAAGTGAGAACGTTTGCCTGCCGTACATTGCTAGTGTTCGGATTCATCAAGTCGACAACGTGCATCTGCCCACTCTGTGAAACGACGATGCTTGTGGTGAGCATCCTAGGGTGCATCCGTACGTACGCCGCGCCAGCAGGAAATGGTATTGGAGGCATCGAGGACATCTTCTTAATGTCGAACACGTTAAGAAACGGATCAAGCATGTAGTTCTGGCCCTGGCGCAAAGAATAGCCGCAGGTTACGATGAAGTCATGCTGAGCATCCATGTCATTGATGAGCGCTGAATGCGCATTCCATGCCTTGACAACCGCGAAGCTAATCGGATCCAGCAGGTGCACAGAGCCAGTCTGGGTGGCGGCACAAATGTAACGGCCACGCTTCATGATGGTATACTGGTGCTCGGTTGGTACCTGAGGGGACAAAGTTAACGATCATCCTTTAGACTTCGGCAATTGGTGTTTGGACAGACTTGTTTCATGACTTCACCCTTAATGAGGTCGATGACCAGCATCAGACTTTGCAGGCCAGCCACGATGATCTCGGCAGTTCCTTTAGACGTAAAGCTCATACACCGCAGTTCTTTCATTTCGTCGTGCCTTCGCTCCCAGTCAGCTTCACATGCGATGGTGCCGCAGTTGCCGGTTTGCACACCTTATATGCCACATCGGTACACCCCGCCTCTGCGCCATGTGAACATCCTTGGGGCCCAGGGCGACGACGCCCTTTTCGTTCACCAATATCTGCCGGACGGCGCCATCGGCCGAAGGATGCGCCTTGAAGGAGGTATATCGTTGCAACTCTGTGCCGTAGAATGAGGTAACACGGCCCTTTGCGCGAATCAGTCGTGTTGGAAGATACTCGAGAGCTTGATCATCTTTACAAAATCATTCCCCGTCCATAATAGCTCCTGGCTCGTGTCGAATGTCATCGTTGTGACCGGGGTAGGTAAGGCATGGACGCCCGGCGGCGGAAACGGAATCCGGGACACCTAAGAGAATACCATCGCGTTAACAGACAGCTGCGAAGGGAGGTCCTCGGGGGCACAGATCGTGGTGCGGGCGAGGGACGACGGTCATGGGGCGCGTTGCACGGTTGCGGCTTGCGGTACGAACCTCGTCCCAATCTCCGTCCATTTTGGCGAACTGCTCATTCTCCAGTGGCGCATAGTACGAAGAGCAATACTGAGGGGCGGCACAAGCTCACCAATCGCCAGGCAGTTGTGCTGAGGCGAACGCGACTGGGAGTAGTTCAAGTGGGCAGCATCGTTTCCATGTCTGTCGCGGTCCGCAATGCGATTACGGGTCCCTCTCACCCACCTACCGCTACTACTACGACGTAAGGTACTCACAACTCATGGAGGGGCACTACCCAAGGCGAGGTACCGTACCTCCTCACCTAAGGTACGTCAAGCTATGGTCACTAGCATAATCCGGCAAATCTTCCGCCGATGGCCTACCCTAGGGCTCATCTTGCACCTTTTGGCCGGTTAAAAGAAACCCAACCTATCAAACAATTCCTACTTCACTCTTCTTCGAGGATGGACGACCATCAGATTGTCCTTTGAAATGTCAAAATAACGACTATTCCCGGGTGAAGAGTTTTGTAACCCAAATCACTCGAGCAGTACAGTTCTTATGGATATCTGCACGCGAAATCAATTCAATCATGCGTGCGACACAGGCGACCCAACCCACTACAAAAGACCTTGCGAACAGATGCAACCAAACGCCAGCCTCAATGCAATTATACCCGCATAACAGCCAAATGCCCCGTTGAACGCCTTTCCCTTTCGCCTGTGCCGTTCCGTGGAATATGCCATCGAAGTCATGCTAAGAGATTTGATAGATGGTGAACTGAACTGGAGCGGCATATTTACTCACGCCCGATATGCGCGTTGCCATATCGCCGGTACACTCCATGTCCACGCTCCACCTGGTACCAGTTATTTTGCCAACTTCATCCCACAGTGCTTGGAAACTGCCCTGGTCATGCAGATAAGGAGTCGAATCCAGCGTGGATTGCCCCGCAGTGTCCGTGGCGCCGATTTGTTTGCCAAAGATGAGAGCATTCTTGGTTCCCTTCTTGAGGAAGCTGACCAAGCGTATGCCGACGTAGAGCTGCTGAGTCCAGGTGAAAAGGTGAAAGAAGCTAGCGGCATGGATGATGGTGACTTTTCCCTGCAGAGACAACAGTCGGTCGTCCTGAGGGTCCAGCATATCGCCAATGACAAATGTTGCCTGCAGCGTTGGTATATCCCGGAAGAGATCGTAGCCGATGTCAATAAATCTTGGTTCCACATCCGTGCCCATCAGCTGCGCTCCGTCGACGCCATCTGCGCGGAATTGCCGGATGACCTGGCCAACACAACAGCCAAGGTCTAGGAGGACGTCTCTGGAGCCGCTCAGATTGAGCCTGAAGAGGGCCTGCTGATACCTCGGATCCTTGGGGTCGAGCAGGCCCAAGAAATTCCACCGTCCAATACAAGGGAACTTCGAGACCTTCCAGCCATCGTCGCGCTAGCGAAAAGCAAAAAGCAAGGGTTAGATTTCTTGATACTCAGATGGACGTTGAGAGGTTTACGTACAACGCGCAGGAGGTGCTGGTTGAAATTCGTGGGCGGGATTTTGCTGTACCCTTCGAGAAGTTCTCGAATCTGTTCTGTGTCGTCAGGAACATCAGGTACATAGGACCATCTTTGTGCATCGAGCACGTCCATCACGTTCGACTCTGTTGCTCGGTTATGGGCTGATTTTGCGGGTAAGGCGACCACGCAAGCCACGATCCAAACGCCAAGGCCCCTAGGCCTAAGCACTTGGAGGGGATGTTCGACGTCGACTAGAGCTGGTGAATGGCATATTTGTCGTGGTCTGAATAGCGGGAGCTCCGGGATGGCATCCCTTCTGCGCAGAGGCGATGGTGTAATCTCCAAGCACAATGCGAGATTGGATTGCACATGAACGATTTGATCGAGGGAGAAAAGGGGAGACTAGGAGGAGACCAAGCCAAACGTTAAGTGTGAATGGCGGGAGACAGTGGAGTTGAGCTTGTTCGTGCAGGGTCCCAAATGGCTCCCGCTCCGCCAATTCCCTGCTGATCTGTGCGGCCTTAGCCGTCATGTGGAGGGGGACCCCCCCACTTGAGGCCAGAGGCGCCTGCAGGTACTCCAGAAGCTCACAGCCCTACAGGCGCAATATCAACATCATATCAAATGTTTTTATTTATTGAAGAATAAAGGGGTTGACCGTATTTTCAAAGAAAAGCTAGCATGGTCATTTGGCTTAAGTGAGTAACGGCAAGACGTGGCTACTATTGCTTGGTGTCTTCACGCGGAGACCCTCCGGTCTATCTGCCGGCCGAGTTTCATATATTACGTTGGATGGGTGCCTTCCATTGGTCCGAACAATACAAGCCCCCTTCTCATCCAAGAAGCAGATCCCGATGTTTGTAGCCTGTGAGTTGCGCACCAATGGCATGGCCAGTATGTACCAGTTACCTATTGGCTAAAGACATATTTTGCCGAGAGGAACAACTCTCCCTGTGTAACATGCGGCATCACAAGCAAAATGATGACATAATCATGGCGGGACTTGCAAGTGCCGAGCATTTCCCGCCACGCCCCGAAAATTCTTCCTTCTCCGAGCTCAGCAGATCTCGAACGGTCAAAACACCCACAGCTGTCACGGCGCCGAGTTCTTCCTATTCCGCGAGCGAAGCACGGCGCATCGCATTTATCATCCTCCGCTTCCAGAGCGATAATCCAGCTCCGTGTAAGTCAAGTTCCTTAGCAACCTCGACTTTGCACCAAAACAAATATCTCCGAATCTGCACTCCGATTTCAGTGACATAGCTGTAGCTGTGATTTTTCTTTGCATTTACTGATGATGGCTTCAGCAACGCCGCGTCTGCGCGTCGCCACGCAGTTGTCGCGTCGCACGCGACTATCTTAGGTCTTGGCACTTGTAATCATCCAGTGCTTCTTGCCATTGTCCTTCGGACAATTCCGTCCAAGCTCGCATTGTCCGATCGACCTTTCAAGCCCCTCGTTGCGATCAACGCCGCTTCATCTGGTAGACTGGGAAAAAACCACATCGACTTTATAATTATTGTGCGGCGCAATGTCTCCTAACCGGGAGGGTGAGGCTGATGAGGCCAACAACCTATCGTATCCGTCGCCCGGCGCTGAAGCCATGGATGCTGGTCCGTTCTACCACACCGGCACCCGTGAAGGTGGACAGGACCACGAAGAACACCCGGATCAGCATGTTCCCGAGCAAGTGCAAGTTGGGGAACACGATCAAGGCGAGCTGCCTCCGCATGAGCCTGAGACGCCTCAGCAACATGTCTCTCGGCCTGCCAACCTAGAGGAGCTTCAATTGGCAGCGCAGCTTGGCCAGGGACTGGCTGGGACCCCCCTCATGCCTGCGACGGATCCCAACATGAATGTCGAGGATCCGAACCTTCGTAGCATCATGCCCCATCCGGAATCAGAACAGGAACAGCAGCAAACGCCGTCCTACGTGCATGACACACCGCAGCCTGATCCGATGGTCCATCACGCCATGCCCCCTCTGGCGCCTGCACCCCTCCCACCGCCGTATGCCATGGCTGACGGTGTCCCACCGCGAAAGAGATCCAAGGTGTCCCGTGCCTGCGACGAATGCCGAAGAAAGAAAATCAAGTGCGACGCTTCGTCAGACACCGGGGAGATGCCTTGTTCAAGCTGCGCTCGATCATCAATCCGATGTCTGTTCAGCCGTGTGCCCCAGAAGCGTGGGCCAAGCAAGGGGTAACGTCATTCTCGATCAAGAGTTTCAAGGCCGCACACTAATACGTTCAATCTAGTTACATCAAGGAACTCGCAGACAGAATCCATAGCATCGAGAACAAGCTCGAGTCTGAAGGCTCTCTCACTCATGATGATATGGACCGGCTTTTTGGACCAGCCCGATCAAATAGTCAGACCAACGCGAATGTAACGGACGAATCAAGTCGGAAGAGGCCCTTTTCAAGCATCTCGACAGGCGATTTCAGTACCCCAAGCGCTCCTCGACAAGCCCCCTGGGGTTCTGATCGACCAATCCAAGCTGCATCGGCAACGCCCGAAGGATTTAGCACGGCAACGTACGGGAACGGATCCCTTGCGCCTCAGCCTTCACCTATCAAGCCCGATGACACGCCGTCTAAGCAACCACATGCACCGATGGATGTAGTGCTACCGGAGTCCGAGGAAATTCCCGAGATAGATGAGGGATTGCTGCACGAGTAAGTCCAGACCCCTCTCCAAACGCAGATATCAGCAGGACTAATGGGATGTTGTGTCTAGGTATTTGTCGAATGTGCAACCCGTGTATCCCATCCTTCCACACAGCAAGACGCGGCTTCAAAACCTCTTAGCGCAAGCTCCAGCTCCAGTGCGAACGGCATTTTCCACAGCCCTCTTAGCGGCTGTGCAACCTTCATCCGGAGATGTCAAGCTCGCCAGTGCCCTCCTGAATGATTGGGAGAGCGGAGATGCACCACGGAGCCAGGCCGCTAACATCGTCCACGCACAAGCACTCTTACTGCTGATCATGGATGCAGATTGGAGAGCGTCCGCGTCGCTGCCTTTCCTGCTGTCGCGAGCCGTAGCCTTGGCAAATACAATGAAGCTGTGGAGGCACACGCCTTTAGAGCTAGCCTCGGAGCCGGATTCGGATGATCAGCTATGCGTCCGTCTATGGTGGTCTCTGGTACTGATGGATCGTTGGCATGCTGCAGGTACGGGCAAGCCTGCGCAAATACCGGACAGCAGTGTTGTTGCCCCGCCAGGGCTTGATAACATCCTTGGGGAGGTCTGCTTCCACCTGATACGTAAGTTTTTATTTCATGCACATGACTCTGCCGGCGGAGCTTTGTCTTGTTTCTATAGACTAACCATGCATTGCAGGCTTGTCAAAGTTATTGAATAGGATATCGTTCGTCATATCGAGTTTACACGCTGGCGCATCCACGGCAGAGCCAGCCATGGCAGGAATCTTGTCGGACTACATTGAGAACTACAGGGAAGATCTACCGGGACACGTCGAGCCGGCACCATATCCACTGGTGCATCTGGCGTACTGGCATTGCAGGCTGCTAGTTTCGCACTTGACCCCTGGGGCTGCACCGGCGGAGATGTTGTGGCCCACCAAGGAGCTAGTGAACCTACTGTCGGCAAATTCACAGCTCAGGAGCCCTTTGATCAACCACTTCATTTCTCTCGTTGCGTTGTCCCTGAGTAAGCTTTGCAAGCTGGAGGGGTCTCGCGAGGAGGCGGGCAAGGTCATCAAGGAGATACTAGAGAAACCGGCGGGCCTGTGGGACAGCGTCAGGGATAAGCTGGCAGACCAGCTGCGACCCGCGTCGTCTGTGGAGGCCACGGCCAGCCAAGGTCTTCAGCACCTGGCCGACCTGGCAACTGCGCACGAGGTCATTGCCCCGGGAGGGGAAGAGCTGTCCTTCGGGCCATCGCTCGCCTCGGGATATCTCGAGGTGCAGTGAAGCCCGAGCTGAGAAGAAGGCAGGGAGCGGTGAGCCTCTTGGCTCGTCATGTGAGAGCCAGGCAATGCGGACAAGGCGGTCAGCCTAGGGCTTCTGTTGGCGTCGAAGCGATTAGTGTAAGAGTAAGATGCAAGGAACACAGGGAAGTCCCCTGTGGTCGGGACCGGCAAGGATGACTAAGGAAACTGGCGTCTCGAGTTGCGTTGTGTTGCGTTGCGTTGCGTGTGGGATAGGAGTTGCTAGGGGGATATAGAGCAGCGAAAAGTCGCCCATTAGTTGTACAATAGCTATACCATAATGATGTTCTCACTCTGCCTCACGCCCCAATGGAATAAACTTGGTGAAGGGCATTGGAGATCCGCGTAGGAAGGCTTCGCAGCCAAGTGGGCGGTCTTGCGGCCGGTGCGTATCTAGGACCCTTTCACGACACAGAGAAGCAGGCGAGTTCGCGGCGACTATCCGGGGATCCCACCATCGAATCGTGCAGGGAGATTTGCCATCCGGCGACGGCATCCCCATATCTCATCCACACTGCAGTCTGCAGGCATCCTGGGCGATACCCTGACTTTCCCTATTCTGCGCCCTGCCTAAGGGTTCACGAAAGATCGACAATACATACAGCTCATACTGTGAGCTTTTCGTACCTTGACCTTCGCCCCCTTCTCTCCCAAGCAGCGACGATGAGCCTGCACGCCCCCTCCCCATCACTTTTTCGAGGGGAAGGGGGGCGCGGCCGCTATCAGATGGGCTCTCGTCGAAACCCCGAGCTGAGCGCGCGCGCGCGCCGCCAGCGATCTGGTAGCCGTCGGAAAAGCCCACCCGTCGATTCCGTCTCTCCGGATTTTCCCTATGCTAGGCTAGGCGCTGTAAATCCTTTCCCGTCAGCCCTCGCTGCGCTTTGCCAGCCAACCGAAGACCGACCCCTGCTTGCAGCCCTGTTTGTTATTTGTTTTGTCGTCGTCGTCGTGTCGTACTCGTCGTCTGTTGCAAATGGGCGGCCGGCGCACGATGCCCCGACTGCCGGATCTGCCCCAATGGGGGGAAACCGTGCGACTATACCCTCCAATCACGTCCAAGCGAACGCCCCGGGGGGAGTGTGAGGGCCGTCCAACGTTGTGTGCAAAATTGGCAGCGCCGTAAATAGATGCCTGTGTCAAACTTGACAACCGAGCGAGACCGAAAGCCCTCCCCTACAGTAGGATGTAGTAAGTGTAAGCGCCTTTTCCGACGGCTATTCGTGCCCCTTCTTCGTCCCATCGGTCCCGATCGTCCAGGCAGCCCTTCCCTTTAGCGCCGGACCCTTACCTGCGTGTCTCTCACCTCTCTCCCACTGCCACTGCCACCACCAACACCAACACCAAAACCACCAAATAGCCCTTTCGCTTGGAAGAACAGGGCCGCAGCTCGCGTCCGTTTCTTGTCAGCTGCATCCCTCGCGCCTTGCAACGGGCTGCTCATAGTCCCGAGCGAGCCGCCTACCCTGCCCGCAAGCCCGGGAGGCCAGTCCCAGTCCCGGTCCCAGCCTCAGTCCCAGCTCCAGCGGTGGGTGATTAAGCTACGGTAGGACAGGGCTTGGCCTGGCTCGGCTTGGCTTGGCCCTGGATCCTCGATACGGGAACCGTTTTGGGAGCCTTTTCCCTTGTCAGAAACTCCCCACCCGCCCTAAACCCTGACCTTTGCTTGCGCCATGCTTGGCATCGTTGTCGGTGTCACGACGCTCGGATCGGCCTTCACATCGCCAATTCCCAGGGCCCGTGACCTTCGGGGGTGCCAAGAGGCCGAAGGGGAACCGGGGGCCCCAATTGGAAGGGGGGGGAGCAACGCAGCAGGATCTACAGTAACGTAACGGACGGTGGTGGACGCTTGCTGCAGCGTAGGCGATCTCCTGGCATGCGGAATGCACCTGTGCGGTTTGAGCAGCTCAAGTCACATATCTGGTGTATTTTCCCAACGAGAATGGCATCTCCCCCGAGCAGCCGCTTCGCGGAACCGCAAGACGGCTGAGGTGGTCGCCTTGGCCAGCGAAGCGTGCGCACCTCTCAAGGCAAGGTGCAGCAAGGCAAAAGGTCAAACCAACTTACCGCAGCCAAGTGAAAGCAGAACGACGATCCCCGATCGAATCCATTGCGCGTGCTGGTCCCCAAAGACGAAAACCCCACCAGTGAGTGCCAGCAGATGACGCCTCCGCACTAAGGTAGCCCTCGTCAATTTACGCCTCCACTTGCCCGGCTGTCCACATCGCAGTCCACCTCTACGCTTTCCCCTTCCACTGAGGCTACTGCATGTGCTCCATAAGGCAAGGCAAGGCACTCGGGCATTTGGCTCTTCGCCCGAGCCTGGTGCAATCAAACGAGCTAAAAAAACCTGCTGCCTGCATGGCTCAAGCATGGCCCAGAAAGGCAAGCCCGCCTCTTGGCATTGCACCGCGCCGCCGTTGGTATCCAAACTCCAAACACCAAACACCCCCATAATTCATCTCCGTTGTCGAGGCGCATCCAAACAACCCACAATTCTTCTCTGTTATGACCCCCCCCTCGCCTCCCCCTGCCGTGCCCTTCCTCTCGCCGTCAGCGGGTGGAACGGGCTGCAGTACACATGACTGGGACTGGGGCCAAAGAGGGACCCAAGGGCAGTTAAATTAATTAATCAGGTAATAGTTTATTTCGAGTACAAGGCCTTTAGCTCAGGGGAAGTTCAGCGACCAAGGAAGCAAAGCATCTCGCAGTATGAAAAAGAACAAACCCGAATCCCGAGTGCCTCGTCTGTGGAGGGCCTGCGCTTCAAGCGGGTACCTTGGTTTCAATGAGTGCCAGAAATTGAGATATGCAGTCTGCGCTGTCCCCATCGGGGCAAGGCAAGGTAGTATTGTGCTGTGCCTTGCTTCACATGTTTGGTCTTTGCCGATATGTCTTGCATGCGGGGGAAAAGCAAAAAGAAAGAGGAGAAAAGAAAAGGTACTTTGTGTCAGCGTTTGTCCGCCAGCATCTTCACAATAGTGGTGAAGCCGGCCCCGGAAATTAACATGCAAGAAAAGACCATAAAAAGTTACGAGAGGCGTTAACGTTGAGAGGACTGGATATGTGTTTAGATATGTTGATTTGATAGCATGATGTTTTAACAATTAAATATTGATGTAAGGTAGCTAAGGTATGGTATATTGGCAATATTTAGGAGTAGCCTTGGTATTTTGCAATAACATGTTTTGTTAACCGCTGTAGAAGGTCCTACCACAAGGCTCTTGGTACCTCAGGTACCTTGTGAGACGAAGAAAAAAAGGCCGGACGAAACATTGTGCGTCAAGCTCGTCGCCGTCCCTCAGCACAGGCCTAGAATCTGGCAAGCGTTGGGACAATCTAGGATCAACACCTTACCCACCCTCATCGCTGCGAGTCGTCCATTCCGTTCATCTGAGTCAGTGAGCAAAGTAGCCCCCGATCCTGGATTTAAGGTTACCTTTGTCAACAAAAACAGGCTGCTCCCCGATCCAAGACAGGTAGGTAAGGTAAAGCTAGGCATATGACAGAAAGTGTTGCAGTGGCTGCAAATCCAGGAACCACGGAGGAGCAAGCAATTCCAATTCGGCCCTCCCCCCCCCCTCCTCTCACACACCCTTGCGCAAATCATTCCACCACAATACAGTTCCCCTTTCTGTTTTCACTTGCTACTGCTCACGCTGGCGACCCATGTTCGCTGTTCTGTTTAGCCTGATTTCAGGAAAGTCACCCACATGGCCCGGCGCACATGTCTTGCAGAGACAACCGCTGGCACGGTACCATCCTGGCCGTCCATCGGAACAACCACGCCCATTGTGACAAGACAAATTCTAGTCCGGGCCGCGACCGGGCAAAGGGCGCAGCGTGGCCAGGGGCCAAATGCATGTTACTAAGGCAAGGCAATTGCGTAGATGGCGTCCCTCCGCCGCTACCTTAGTCATGCTCTGGTGCGCCGTCACCGCCAAGGGTTCCCTTCCTCCCTCCCCAGTGTTATTTAGCGTGCTATCTTGTGCAAGCTGGGGTGAAGGGGAAAAAAGGCAATTGGTGCATGGCACATGGCGAAGCACGGGCGCGGCGTCAGGCGTCTTACACCGCGTGAGAAATTTGACTCAGATTTCACAATTTAGCATTTTGCTTGACTTGCATATCTGATTCCAATTCATTCCTTCTAGAAACGCAGAGATCCCCAACCAGTGTAGCTCTATCTAATCTATCTATTGTGTCAACCAAAAATGTAGAAAGACGAGAAGAAAAAGGAACAAGCAGGTAAATAGCATTGCCTCCAACCCATATGTGCATGTAACAACCGCCCAAAACATAGTAGAAACGTAAGCAGCTTGGTAGTTCGTGGCCAAATCATGACAAACAAACACTGTGCCTCTGAATCAGTTCTTCCCGACGTCCAAAGATCGAGCATCAAAGCAAGGGATGGTGCAGAGGTGTCCGCGTCCGTCACAGATGGCCCACGTCCAAGTCCTCCCCCACCCCCACATAGGCTTCGTCCAAGTCCTGCAGAAACCACCAAAATGACATTTTCGAAATCCGGAACCGGAACACCAAATGTAGCCCCCTCTCGCCTGGTACCCCGAAGCCGCCGTCTTTTTTTACCTTATCCCATCCAAAATGTTGTAGCAAATCACCGCCCCCCCCATGTCAAACCGATCCATGACAATATATGCATGAGAAACAGAATGAAGGAAAAACACACCCGAGAATGGAAAGGGCCAAAAGAACCCCGTGTCATTGTTCTATTAACTTTCGTGTGATTGCCGCCGTCGCCTCTCGGGCCAGTGCGCGTGCGGCTCTCAAAATATCAAAATTCGCAGCGTTGGTGGTCATCGTAGTCGTCGCGAAGCAATACGTAGGCCGGTCTAAAATCCGATACTCTCGCCAGCTGCTCGCTGTAGAAACATGGCAGTTCGACGCCGTTCGTCTGCATCCTTCCAGATGAAGTAAAAATCATTGGGTATAGTTTGCGCCGTGATGTGAGCCGTAGTCGATCTCACATTTCCCAGAAACTTCCCATGGAAGCCGGGCCAAGCGGGTCGGGGCTCTCATCGACCGCAGCGATGCCTTCGTTATAGTTGGGCATCCAGAAGGCTGGGTCTTCCTCGACCATGGAGATACCGCTGCCAGCCATCGGGTCTGTGCCCTTGTAGAAGCTGTCGTAGTCGATGCTGCTGACGTCGCCAAGCATGTTGTTCTGTCGGAGGCCGAAACCATCGAGGTCACCATCCCCTCCGGGAATGAAATCCTCCACTTCCGAAACCTCGCCGGATGTCGACGTTGTGTTGGCGAGCGTGGGCAGCTGCTCCGAGCCGCTTCCGAAGTCAAACATACCATTGAAGCTCTGCGCGCCAGCCTGGCTGTAGCTTGATGGAGTGAAGCTATCGCCCTTCATCTCCCCGAGATCGTAGTGGCTCCAGTCCACCGAGGCGGCGCTCAACCCTGCGCTGTAGATGGGTGCGTCGTGGTCCTGGATGCCGTCGGGGAGGCCAGAGCCAAAGAGATCAAAAGAGTTGTTGTTAACGTATGAAGGGTACTCAATGCCCGAGAGGTCGAGTGGAGGCAAGTTGCCGTTGAGATGAGGGAAGCCAGATCCAGACATGAGCGGAGACGCCGCTTCCGACTTCACACGACGTTGCTCGCGGGAGCTGCTGGCTCGCGAGCGGCCTCCGTGCCCTTCCCGTGGGCTCTCAGCACCAGCGCCTAGGCTGCTGGCGCTGTTTGCCGAGTTGACTCGGTTCAGCTGGTAAGGGCCGCACTTCTGCGAGACCCGGCTGTGCTTGGTCGTGGGCTTGTGGTGGCCGTTCTGGTCGAACGAAAGCACACCATCGGAATGAACAGTGTTGGCTCGCCGGCGACGAGGAGGTGCCTTTGGACGGGCGGATCCGCAGCTCGCGCTTCGGGCTTCACCCTCTGAATCCGATTCGGGAACAGTGTCCAAGGCAGGCTCTTTCTTCCCGCCACAAGAGCAACGTCCGCCGTGGTTGCAACAGCAGGTCTCTGTACAAGCACGATGCGGTTAGACTTTGAAGCCGGGACACATCTAACATGTTGCCACGATGATATGGAGGCTCACCCTTATGTCCGTCAACAGTCGGTTGCAAATGCGCACACTTGCTCGTCTTCTCGCCGCAATCGCACTTGATGTGTGCTGCGCGCGACTTGCGCATCGCCCGGCAATGCTGGCATTGCGAAACTGGACGGCCCTTTTTGTTGATGTGCTGGAGCGGTCGATCTGTTCGACGAAAGGCGGTTAGCATCACAAGACGCTGCTGTCATTGCTGTCTTTCCCTGCAGGTGGTTTTCTGGCAGGCCTAAGACCTGCACCCGAGCAAGACAAGCGTTTGGGGGAAAGGGGGGGGGGCGGGTTTGCGAGAACGGGCGGCTGCAGCGGGTAGCAGGGATGATTGCGTCACTCACCAGAATGCTGGCAATTGCTCACTCTGTGTCCGCGGACGCAGGCCTCGCAGGCGTACTTCTCGCCGTCGATAATCATGGTGACTGGGCCTCAGTGTGTCGGTGTATGTGACGATGTTGATGTCAACGTTTGGAGGGGCTGGATTGTGGGAGGCTAAGGTAGGTAAGTGAGGCGGGTATGGTTGCGGGTTTGGGTGAGGTAAGGTAAGGTAGGGTAAGTGGGTATGTGCGCTGCGGGCGGAAGTGAAAGGAAGCTTGGTAGCTTTTGCGCCGTCTCAGAAGAATCGACGGAGTCGAGAGGGCAGACCAGGGTCCGTCTCCGATTCGAGCTGGGGTGACCACGGGGGTTCCGTTGCGAAGTGGAACGTGGGACGCAGAACAGGACAGGGGTGGTGGTGGTGGTAGTGGAGGAGAGGATGGGAGTGAGTTGCGCGCGTGGGCGTTACAGGAACATGTCGCACCGAGAGGGTGGTGGTTAAAACTTTTTCTTCCCTCTTCGCGGAAAACCAAACCGCTGGCCAGAATGCAAGCAATTGACTTGCGAAAGACGGACGCGAGTGGAGTTGGCGCCGAGAGTGGGGATTGTGTGGCCGCCTGGGTAGCCCTTGGTCGTCGCACTTGGAGGTTGAGCCCGTGGGAATGCTGTAATAAGGGCTTGTGTTTCGACCTAAATAAGGTCCAGGTCACTGCGAACCGTTGGCCCCAAAATAAAGGTGCTGTGGCCAAAGACCAGTCGAATAGGCAGCCCAGCTAGTGGAATTCGACTTTGAATGTAATAAGGTAAAAAGGTGAGGTAAAGTAAAGTCAAGTAGAGCGTCGAGCCGGCGACCGGGCGTGTCGCTATTGGACACTGTAGGAGAAAACCGGGTTTGGTGCTCGGAAGCCGCTAAGTCTTTCGATAGCAGAACCCAAGCCGCTGCAGAGGGAAGCGATCAGTCGGACGGTCGGAGAGCCACTTGTGACAGGACCCGCGTCCGGGTGGTCGTTTGTGAGGCGGAAAGGAAGTCAAGAGTCCAAGCTGGACGAGATCGGAGACGTTGGGAAGCGGAGGACGGACCTCTCTTGAGCGAAAGGCAGAGAGAGAGGGGGGGAGGGAAAGGGAACAGGAAGGCCGAAGCAGTGAGGCGCCGAGGGTTGACAGGCTCTTTAATCTCAACAGGCAGATGACGGCGTTGGGGCCGGTAACCTCGAAAGTTGACGAGCTCGCTCTGAGGCTGGTCGAAAGCCACACGAACATTGCCCGGATGAGTAAGGAAGTCACCGCACTGTCAGGTATAATGCCAAAAGGCAAGGTATGGTACCTCTACGGTAGCTAAGGTAGGGTACCTCATGGATTGGACGATGGAGGGCGTGTGCGCCGCAATCAGACGCCCATTCTGCAGTGGGGGTGCAAAGCTGCAGCGGGAGGGGGTAGAGCGGAGGCGTGGGCACTGTCTTGGAAGGTACTCGGCCCTGTACAGTGTGAGCGTGGCCGTGAGAGCGACAATGTGGGATCGTCCCAAGTGGGATGGCTGCTGCAAGGGTTTTAGACCTGGGTCCTTTCGGTCGCCGTGCAGGAAGTGGAGGATGATGATGATGATGATGGGTTTGGGGGTGGGATGCGGATGGGTTTACGGCATGCGACTGGGTGACTTGAGTGGGTGAGCGCGGTGGAGGGAATGGGGGTCTTGTCCTGCTAGGCAGGTCCTGGAGAGAGAGTGTCCTATGCATGCCCGTAGGTACTCTACTTTGTTTTTATCACGATGTGCCCCCTCGCCAAGGTGACAGTTGTGCTTGTTCCAGGAGGTAGGTAAGTAGGTAAGGTAGGTAGCTTACTTTATGCCGTCGCTACCTGCGAACTTGGAGTAGAGCCAAGTAATGAATGATACCTTGACGTAAGGCAGGTAGATCAGAGCTCCTCCCGACCGGCAAACAAAGCAGCGGTTGGGTCTTGCAACTCGGACTCCCTCTGTCTCGTTGGTGTTAGACGGTCTTCTTGGCGATCCAGCCCTCCCACCGACCACGGCGTGGCTTCGTCCAGCTATCAGCAAAAGCACTCACACGAGTTTCTCGGTGACACGGACAGGAAAGGTCTGGCCCAAGGTGACCCTCCCTAACCCACGGGCAAATGGACACAATTCCGTGCGGCTCACCTCGTGATGGTGGCGTACCTAGCTGAATACGGTATCCTCACTGAGCCCACGGTGTGTGTATTTGTGCGTGTGCATCCCCTCTGATCATGGCGGCGGCGGCCGGGTAAAGAAAACCATGATGACAGCGTGCGGCCGAGGGTAGCCATGGCTGCATGCTTCGGTGACTCGGTTCCCCCTGTTGCTTTCGGTATTGCCAGTAACCTGGCCTTTCCTCTCTGGATCGAAGCATACCTTATGCATCGCGCAAGCAGGCATGCAGGTCAGGGTAGGGTAGAGGGGGGGGGGGGGAAATGGCCATCCTTGGCCCGAACTGCAGCTAATTCTACATGCGCTATGGGATAACTGCAGCTTGCATCTGCACCTGGTCATGAACACGAAAATGTCCCGTTAGATCAAATGGCCAAAAAATTGGACGGTAGCATTGCAGAACTCCTTCCAAGGAGAAAGGCGCACCACGGCCCTAATTCCTTCTTTGCATACTTCGGAGATGCACACGCCCATCTCGCGTCCTCATCTCATCACATCAGTCAGCGCCAGGGCCCCAACCCAACCCAACCCAACCCAAACCAGTCCACGCCAGCCTAGCCAGCCCAGCCCAGCCAAGATGGGTTTGAGAATCAATAGCCGCCAGCGCAGGTTTCAAGATGCAAGTACACAGAAGGGAACGGTAGGCACGGACTGCCTGTTTCCGATCAGACGTGGCCTCGACAGCTTGTCTCTGAATCGTCGAGTCGCAGCAATGCGGTGCTCGAGCAAATCATCAGCCCTCCCCACGCTCATTTCCCCAAGCTATGGGGACCCATCGGCGAGGCTAACGATTTCAAGGCGCTACGACGCCCATGCCATGCTCTCTGTACCTGGTCAAAAGAGGCGGATCGGATAGTGCCCGCTCTACTAATGCCAGGGTCTCTCTCGT
Organism: Paramyrothecium sp. XJ0827; assembly: GCA_020881915.1. NCBI lineage: Eukaryota > Fungi > Ascomycota > Sordariomycetes > Hypocreales > Stachybotryaceae > Paramyrothecium > Paramyrothecium sp. XJ0827. The sequence continues at coordinate 1,620,942 of JAJFPB010000007.1, read as the reverse complement.
AAGCCGCCAGTGAAGGCAATAGCACCAGGCAGTCACACAGACACTAATGCCAATTACCGATTTTCAGCGAAATACAGCGTCGCCAGCCATTAAATATTCATACGGAGAGCAAGCGATGTCTGGCAGTTAGACGACAACGTGAGAGAATTCCCTGGACCGCAAAAAATGTGGGATACCAGCGAGGGTAATTCAGCATGTTCTACAATTGTCCCGAATGGTTATTGGATCTTGTATAATATGGTAGTTTAGACATAAGCCAAATATTGAAGCGCGCTGTGATGTGCCCACGCCCTGCCAATACGCCGTGCCTTTCATCTTACGGCTACAACATGCTGCTTTGGGCAACTCCTTTGGCTCAGACAAATCCTGCACGGAGCGCATTGTGAACAAATGAGGAGCGATGCACAAGGGCCAAACGTTGACAGGTCCTGACTACTTACCTATCGAAGCCATGCTCCGTGATGACAAGATGGTCATCGGGTCGCCTTGCCTTTGGCCGCTTGGCTTGTTGGTTGCGAGTCTGAGCGCGCCTCATGGTGCTCGCAAAGGGTTGAAGGGTTCGTTGGTGTGGTGCAGCAGCCTTCGGTAACGATGGGCTGCCATTCCGCCGGGAACGGAAGAGTCCGGGCCTGGCTGGCACGCAAAATAAGCTGGTGTCTTGCGCTGCACCCGCAGGAAAAAAGATCGGTATTGGGAGGTGTGCCCCCCTTCCCAGGAATGAGGTAGCACCGGGTTGCTGGTTCATCGCGCCAGCTCGACCTGCATCGCATTGTCACGGCTCCCATCTCGTTTAGATTCGGCCTAGGAATGTTTTGGCTTATTCCCGTACCCTTGGGCCCCACGTGCTGGGTAAAACACCCAACATTCATAACCGAAATGGCATTTGCCCTGTGCTACGAGGATCGATGAGAAAGGCATGGCTGAGTCGTGCACATGTCATTATCAGATCCTTTCGCGCAAGGTACTGCCGTGTATGCCTAAAAACAGAGCAGGTGGATTCTTGCCTGGTTGCCCGTCGCTTGGACCAGACGAACGAGACATCATCTGGCAGGGGGTCTCGCCGTGGCACGCTGCATTGATACAGGACAGACGGCACAATTGATCGATGCTCACGGCCGACCCTGCCATTGTGCCTGGAAGCAAAAAAAGACAGCATCATAGGTGGGTAGTTCTGTACCCACCCACGCGACGTTGACTCGGCCCTTTCCCCTTTTCCACTATACTGCCAATCACGGTTAGGCATGTCGATAAGTGAAGGGCCACTTATACGCCGGTCTGTTCGGCCCGTGTGGTGATGACAAAATTGGGGGGGGGACCCTATTCAGACGGAGCTCCCAGTTGCTCTGGGGGAAAGGAACAAAGCCTCTCCGCCAGAGATGGAGGAGGGAGGGGGCAGGGCAAAATTCCACCGAAACCCCCATGAATCAGACAATAATACCCGCCTTTGGCCCGCAACATTCTGACCCTGCGCACTCCTGCACCGACAAGGCACCTGGGCAGCGGCGCGAACGGCGAGTCTGGTTCCAGGCGGTTAATAAAGCAAAAGGCAGGTTACTCGTGCGCCTGCTGACGCCGCATCCGCTTCTGGCCCAATGCTATCCCTTGAGGCCTCGGGGTAGGGGTCTGGTTTCAGGCCTACTTTTTCGTCCCTGGAGCAGTCAACCCGTGGCCGCCCGCCTCCGCCCGGATGAACTTGGTCTGTGGGCGATGAGCCGGGCGTCGTGAGCCCTCGAATAGGCCTTCTACATGGGGCGGTTCACCGTCGAGGTTGGCTCAGCGGGGACAGGTGAGGATGGCAGTTGACCGTAAGCAGGATTGGGAATCCTGCTCACGGCGCTCCTCAGCCGCTCACCAGCGCGTATCTCTGTCAACTATCACTTTTTTTCCCCTTTCGACTTTTGGCTATTTCGTTCTGACCCAAGTCGCCTTGTGATCCCGGTATAGTTACATTTGGTGGTTTCGGCGCTGCGGAATGGAGCAGAACGGCCCGAAGTTGACCGGACCGTCATCCAGGCAGCATCGCGCAAGGGTTCTAGACTCTCAAGCATGCTTCGCCGGACTGTAAATCGACCGGAGCATCACGCATATCGCGACAACACATGCGAAAGTGAGATTTGCCATCTTCCACGCAATGGCACTTCCGGCCTTCGTCCCTTCAGATCCCCGGGGAATAACCAAATACCATCATGTAGCCACCGTCCCGCCGATTACATCCCCATTGCCCTGCATATACCGTTGGCGGGTCTCAAAGAAGACCCCGAAAACGCATACTCTAGGATCGAGTTGCTAATCTTGGAACCCGGGACACGGTGGTTGCTGTCGTGACATACGCGGGGAAGATTCAATGCCGCCGGTGAAGCTGCAGATGCATCCCCGGGCTCGAGTTCTCACAAGCGACTCTGGGAGAGCAACCCCGGCCCACAGGCTGGATTTCAACTTGGACACCTTTCGTATCGTTGCCTCACCAGTCACTAGGCCTCGCATGTTGTGGGTTGTCTCCTCTAGCAATCTCCTACAGTAAAGGATATATCGATCTTCATCACAAAGAGTACCCAGTGAGTCCTGCATAGTGTGAATCTCGAGTGTACGAGGATGTTATTGATGGTTGTCCAATGTCACCCACCCAACTAACTCCATAACCACATAGCTCAAGGACGGCCGATCAAAGCATCGATCTTGGCATCAGACGGCCGAGTGCTAATTGGGACATGGGGTGTTACGGAAATACAAACGTCAGCGATCTTAATCTCATTGTCTCCGCTGTGGGCAGAAATGAATACGGCATTCCCCAACTATGCCTTCTTTCCGGGGTATTTTCGGCACAAGTAAGAAGCCGAATTTCGCGACGAGAATGTTAGTGGCTGTTATCTGATCTTGGTTCCCATGCTCCAAATGCTGTAACTTTGGCCTTATTCCGCGGCGCCTCGTGCCGTGGTTCCAAATACATCTCCAAGCCAAAGGCTGAACCGACGGCCAAGCCTGGGTAATCCACTAACTGCACCAGGAAAGTAACTAGCTCGCGGAATTGGGTGCGTTGAGCTGTCAATGCGTGTTCATTTCGATGGCCTATCGCTTGTGCTATCAATCCCGGCATGAAACGGTCGGGAATCAAAATGCCTACCAAGGAGAAATGTAGGTTGTGCATTTAGACCGGGAAGCCTGACACAGCGGACTATAGAAGTTGCCCTTGCCGGTACTACTGCGTCACTGCTACCAAGCAGACTCGGTACACGACCGAAATCTATCATGGCGTACTGCGATCAACCGAACCGGGATTTACTGTATTGTCCAGCCTCACTCCAAGTGTGAGAGAGATATGATTCGCCGTGGGAAGTATAGACCAATTCATAGTACGGGTGAGGGCCTGTCTTAGCTGGACACATTAAGAGCCAAAATACCTGCAATCTTTTGCAATGACCATGGGTAGAACAGCGCCTGAGGCACGCTCGCTGCTTTTCCGTAACGCCATGCCCTCGACGCCGTCGACATACTTGTTTGAGTGCTTGGCAATGGCGCCTTTGGCAGGGACCCAAGGGTTCTTCCCTTTCGATAGCCTGCAGGCTGCGCTTGGCTCGTCGGGTTACGAAAAAAAAATAACAGGTTAGCTGGAGGGTGGACATCCCTGACGGACATCAAATGATGTAGGATTGACCGGGGGAAGGAGGGTTAGTCGGTTAGTTGGTCCGATGGTGCATATCGCGATTCGCACTGTGGAGCAGGTCACTCGAAAATAGAACGGATTCTCGGTTGACGCCTGGTCGGAACTGGGAAGCAGCACACACCCTCTCGGCAAACCGCACTCATTGGATTCGAGCGGCTCTCTGCATGGCCCGTATCCACCGTTTTCTTCCTTCTAGAAGCCATGCACCCCTGCATCCATCGGGGAGCTTGGGCCAATTGTCATCACCCCAGCCTGCATGGGCGATTGCGATTGCGGTGCAGGCCAGGTGCATTACCGTGAACTACCCGTAGCCTACCGTATATATCTGTGAAGGCGAGGACGGGGCAGCGGCCCCAAAACGGAGCCTCGCTGGGTCGGTCCCTTCTCGTTGGCAGACCGCACACAGATGGGGCACACAAATGGGGGAATGGGCATCGCGTCCTACTGAATCCATACTCCGGCTACACATACCTAAGGCAGGTAGATTCAACTTCCCAACAAACCGGGAGATGGTACCGCGTGGCTTGTTGTCTTGCCTTACTTTGGGCAAGAAGATTTCAAACCCCTCCGTCTCCCGCTACGCCATGCTTCAGCCAGCCCTGATGTGCAATGGCTGGAAACCGTGACGCTGACGCGCTTTGTCGATCACGATGTAGTGTCCGTCTCGGCCAACCAGCGCACGGCTAGCCGCTTCACCTTTTCCCATAATGCCGATGGAGCTCCGACATTCCCCTAGGCATTCCACTCAGCAAGCCGGGACCCTAGTCTCAGCCAAGTTCCCAAACACCACTTTTCAGTAATGCTTGACCAGCCTCCTTGCTTGGCAATCTTTTAGGACCGGTTGCTTTTTCGGGCAGCTTGTTGCTCAGCAGAAGGGAAGGCGAGCGACGACGGCGATGCATGCCTACGAGGATTTTCTTGCGGCCGACCGACCGGAGTAGGCGCTCCATCTCGCAATTCGGCACCATAATATAAGCACCGCCGGCACACGTCACTGTTCGTGTGCAATCTCGGTGTCGATGACCCGCATGGTAGCCACCTTACCTTTGGCGAGATGGAACATGCCGATTAAAATTGATTTGCCGCTGTTCCTCAGGCGGGATCCTTGGCACCTATTGCAAATGGTAGGCCTAGCTCATGTAAACTAACCAACATATCCTTCGGTCAATATAGCTTGCGCATGACCCTAAACGAGCCTCGCGGGGGCAGACGGAGATGCTGATTTGCTCAGGCCCCAGATAATGCCTGTGTCGCAGCGGGTGAGCTGTACCAAGCACCCCGGTCGACTTGTCTCATGATTGGCGACGCACCCGCAGGAAAAAAATTTCGCCATGGGGGGGACCCCTCTCGCTAGCAAAGGCGGTCACTGGGGGCTGGAGGGCAATTCTGGCTGTGCCCGTTGGTCCACTCGCGAACGACCCCCACCTCTTTGACAACCTGAAATCTCCAAACAAAAATCTTTTTCCTTTTTCATATCTTTCAACCCATCATCGATTCTCACACCTCCGCGATAGCTGAAGCGGCGGCGCAGAGGAGGAGCCTGTGTCAACGGCCGGCAATGGCTGCTGCACCCTCGGTGCATGTCGCTAATCGCCGCCCCGCGTCTTGCGTCGCGGAGATGCATTTCTCAGCTTCTTGCATCGTTCGGCATTGCCGTGGTGACCTCACGTTCGTCTTGGACGCTGCGTTTCCGTGAGCTCTTGGCTCACGCAACGCTCTGCTGTGATCGGGTTGCGAGTCTTGCCAAGCATAGTCAGACGGCCTCAGGTCTTGACCGTGGCCGGAGTGTTGTCTATCCTAGCCCAAGCACGGTAGGTCATTGTTACGGCCACCACGCCTGTCAGCAATATCAGGTGCTACGACATATCTTGAGAAGTGACAAGGCTCGGCTATTTGCTCAACGATGGCGGCGCGCCTTAGCCGCACATTCTAGTGATGCGCACACCATTTTAGTGACCCCATTCCTTTTTGCCAGCTCACATGTTGTTTACAATGTGTTATCGACTTTCACTGTCCATTCTATTGGCGTGGATGTTTTCGCACTGGCATAGATTAATTTAGCTCGTTGCTGGGCACCCGGCTTTGAGATGTCGTCTTGACTGTCTTGGAGAAGCCGGGAATCAGCTGTAGAAACATACCAAAACTTTGTGTCACACCTTTCTGGAAAGCCACCTGATCTGACGATGTTGGGATTGGCTATCGCAAATGGCCCGACCGCTGTCAACGGGCTGCTCTATCATTATCCCGAGAAATAGTCAACTAGCCCTCCCGTAGAAACGGCTGGTGTATGACACTGCGCTAGCCCAGCACACTGGCCACACCTCATCCCACGTTGACAAGCGAGCTTTACCATGTCTGCGTCGTGTGGCTCACATCAAGCCCTGCGGCTTCGTGGTTAACGCTGATAGATGGTGTCAGTATGGGCAGGTTACATTGGCAGTTACTTGACTTCGTCACCCACACCATTTTATTTGCCTGACAGCCTTGATAGATCGACAACCGAGCGTGTGCCCTTGACTACCCCATTCGTGATGCCAAGTCGCTAAGTCGCCGTTGATAAGACGTGCCTGGGGATTTTGACGTGTTGGATATGGATGGCGAAACCACACACACATAACATGATTGAGATCCAACCGACGATGACGTACTTTGCATGCTCGCAATGCTACCTGCGGCGAGACCATTACCAGCACACAAGATCCGATGATTCTAGGCCTTGAAGAGTGGGCTGCGTTCGGCAGATGCTCGCTGGTTCCCTCGGTATCTTGAAGTGGGGCCGGCCAACTCCTGCTGCATGGCACGACTTCGGTCTCACCACACCTCATCACGCCTTAGCCAGCCACCGATATCTCCACGGCTCTACATGTGATTAAGCGGCCTTCCAAGGAACACATTATCCGGGAACGCAACATTGGAACCGGTGGCGCCCAGTGCGACTAGGTCCCAGCTTTACGGATCAATCAATCCGTTGATTCTTGGTCTCCGATACCATGTCTCACGACAGGTTGGTTACATTGGCCCTCGCGTGTTGCTGTCAAGTCTATGTACTGATAAGGCCTCCATAGTCAACGTGTGAACGTCATCTTCATCGGTGCTGGTGCCGTGGGATGCTTCTACGCATCAAGGCTACATCACGTAACCCAACCCGCTTACCTGTCACCTTTCTGCCACGTACTGACTGATGACTCTCCCAGCCGTCTCACAATGTTCACGTATCTCTCGTAGCTCGTTCAAACTACAAAGCCATCGAGACCTCAGGCGTGGAACTACAAACACATACCTTTGGCAACTATACCTTCTCGCCTGATGCGGCTTTCGCATCGGTAACCGCAGCCGCCAGCGCTACCTCAGATGATCCCGTAGATGGAGGAAGGAAGAAATGGGACTACATCTTTGTTACCACGAAGGCATTGCCTGATGTGAGCGATGACTCCGATATCATTGAGCCCTTGGTCGGGCCCAGATCCTGCATTGTGCTCATACAGAACGGTGTGGGAGTCGAAGAGCCATTCAGGAAGAGATTCCCCAAAACACCCATCATCAGCGCTGTCACCATCGTCAGCGCGGAGCAGATATCCCCTGGTGTTATTCGGCAGAACCGCTGGACCAGGATAAGCATTGGCCCGTATACGGACGGCCTTGGGACGGGCGACTCGGAGGTGGCGAAACGTGGACGGGAATGCACGGAGAGGCTGACGGCGTGGTGGCGCGACCTTGGCGGCATCAAGGATGTTGAGCCACACGACGAGGTTGGTCTACAAACGGTACGATGGCACAAGCTGTGCATCAACGCGGCCATGAATCCCTCGGCCGTACTGTCGGGCGGGCGCGGCAACGCCGACATGGTCATGGACCCGGAGCTCCGGCGGCACCTTGCGGGCGTCATGAACGAGATCTGGGAGGCGGCCCCGCGGATCCTCGGTAGGGGCTTCCCCGCGAGCATGGCGAGCCCGGACAGGATCATACGCAGTACGGAGAGGAACAAGGGCGCGCGGCCGAGCATGCTATTGGACTGGGAGGATGGCAAGCCCCTCGAGCTTGAGGTGATCCTGGGTAACCCTGTGCGTATTGCTAGGGAGCGCGGCGTGGAGATGCCGCGGCTGCAGAGCTTGTACGCTCTGCTGCGCTCCGCACAGGTGATGCGGAAGAAGGTGAACGGAAGCGCAAAACTCTAACGGATAGCGACGCCATTGGAGTCGTGATCCGTGCGAGCTATGAAAGATCATGTTGCAAGTGTTGAGCGCGTTTTGTACTTGGAGTAGATGGAGCTGGCTTGTTTACTCAACCCAGAAGGAGTTTGGCCACCAATTGTATTGATAAGTGAAGAACCAAGATAGATTAGCTGTGTTGGTATTGCCTTGATAACAGAGTTATTGATTCTTCATGCTACTCATTCAATGGTGGATGGGAGATGGGCAGTGGCAAGCAAGTCTTTAACCGTGTCACCATCACCATTACGACTATACTGTCCCTGTTAGACAGCATTCCACGTTTCCCTTCCCTAGGATTTTTATCATTCAATCCTGAGAGCATTCCATTCCCCGGGCATCCCATTTCGCTGTCCCGCGGAGGATGAAGCTCACGCACCCGGAGTACCGTTCAGAAGTTCTGAATTAGAGCATTCATGAAGCAATGTAGAGGAACAAGACTGACGAGAGAGCACCCTGAAATTTTAAATTGCAAGTTGCATAACCACGAAACTTGCGATTTTGGTGAGACAACAGTTTCCGTGAAGGTCTTCCCATACAGCGCCATCCAACGGAATGCCGACCATAAGAAATGCATGAATGACTCACGCATTCTGAAAGTATCACTAACTAGGAGGGACATAGGAAGGAAAAGTCGGGACTCTTATGCGTGATGAATTGACTAAATGGATTCAAGTGATACGATGGGATGTTGCTACCCGCAGCACCCAGAGGCCATGCTGCCCGAACGCCAAGTTGCATTTTTCGAATCAGCTGTCCACTGATCACAACGATTTGAAAGCTTTCATATTCTTCTGAAGGAAGTGTATGTTGCCTTCTTGTGCTAGCATGACGTGCGCACCGCAGTTCTTCTCACGGTTGAGCAGAAGACGAGATGCTCTACCTTCGGCCTCATCCTTCTATTCGAACCTAACCTTGACCGAATTGGGCCATCTCTTTCAATCTCTGGTGATATTTTCCCGCTTAATCCATGGTTGAGAGCTCTATTCACTTGGCCGATGCCTCGAAATAGAGCCTCATTGTTATCATGGCAGTGTTGATTCGGCACAATATCAGCCAGTCCCCCCTTCATAAGATTAACAAACCAAGGTACGCTCATTCAACTCCTACTCGTTTGTTATGAAGTTGAAAGCGATCACGGTAAACAAAGGGACATAAGTTGAACAGAACCCGTCTTCGCTGTTGTACATTTCTGAACCACAGAAGTGATGTGTTATAGCCCTCTGATCCCAACGATTCCATAATAATGGGGGGCAACGAATGGCGTGAATTCTGCTAGGTTGGCGATAAGCACCGCAATGATTTCGAACATGAGCCTGTGTCCAAGTGAATGGTTCAATTTACTAGATCTACGAGTCCTTTGATCATTCTTATCGCACAAATATCCAGCATTACGTTCCGTAGGCAGCCAAACTATGCCCAATTTCCATCACGGTGAATATGTATAGCATAAATTCACAACTATACCGTAAGCCCCCCTTCACCATCCTTCATACACTACAGGTATCATAGAAGTCTAGAGACATTGAGCTTTGGCTAAGCCTGCCATTTTGTGTACCCCGTGTAAGGAAACGATCAACTTTGACTGCTTCAACTGGCAAGAACAATTTCGGGAACACAATACAAAAGACATACCAGAGGAGCATACAACTGCTTCGGGCTTGTGTCTTTCACAAGAAGCCTGGGCAGAACATATGTTAAGTGTTCCCCATATTCCAATGGTGGCAAGTAGAGAGCGTCTCAACAAATATTGCATGCTTCTTAAAGGCGTCTCATCGTGTCTGCGTCGCAACCATTAAACGCTGTTTGAAAACCCTTCTCTGGCATGCCCTCTGCATATGACGTCGGTAAATAACTAGGCATGCAAGCTGCATGTACGTTCATCAACATTGGAGGAACTTTGATCGAGATATCCCCAATTGTTTCGCCTTATGCATGTCGTGTTTTGTACCAAGCGCCGCGGATGACGGTTCCTTTCGAATACTGACAGTCAGGTTTCTGGGCTTGACAAAGTTGATTCCGTTTGCAACCGTTGGCCTCTGCTTGAACTGATTCCGACCTGCACTTGGGAGCTTCGAGCAAAGCCATACTAGCCTTGTACATAAATGCATATGCCTCAATGCCACATAGCCCGCCTGCCGCAGGAGGAACCATACCTGGCCATTTTATGACTGGAGGGGTTGCCTTGAGCTACGAGTCAGGCTTGATCAATGCGCATGCCCGGAGTCATGTCGTTTAGAAAATTCGAGGGCCCATATATGGCAAATCGATGAGACGAGAATGATCCTAAAGAGCTTTCGTGGACCAGAAGAAGACACGGCAAACTTCCCGAGTGAATACATTTGACAATATGCGGAAAGCGAGAGTTGTATGGCAACATGAACACTACGGGCCCTTACACGTCTCGTGGGCATCCCGTGTGTATTTGAAGGCGATTGGAGTTTTGAATCGCAAGGCTGGTGCCAAGACAAGGCTGAGCACCTTATCTAATCTACGTACCCTCGGGACAGTCAAGCGAGGAAACCAACCAGATGGCGACTTGGGCGAGTCAGAAAGCGGAGCGCGGCCCGGAGCATCTGGGCCGGGTAAATGACATCATTGGTCTCTTTTGGTGAATTTGAGGCTGGCGGGCATCCAGCTCCTTGTAGATGCACGCGCCTCAACATCAGGTCAAGATCGCTGGCCGTGACACATGTCCGCCCTACGCTTTCGATCGGGGGTTGCAGAGAGAAGAACCGTCTTCTTGGAGATGCTTCCTTGGGGATTGTGATGGCGTACTGATTTTGTGAAGAGCAGTGGCCCGGTAGGGTTAAGGCAGGTTAATAAGGTCGGCGCTGCTGGCCACGATTGGCTGCATGCTCCGTGCACTGAGGATCGAGCTTCCACTGTGCCGATAATATTTTGCGAAGGTGGGTCCTGCAGGCATGCCGAGTTGCTCGATCAGAGTCGTGCAGGCCGATGATCCCTTCCCAAAACCCACCTCCCAATCCCCCCAGACTAGGCTAAGGAGGGGTAAGATGGCCCGAGAGTCCCCACGATGGTGGTGCCAAAGGGTTCATTTGGAGAGACGCGGTGCCGCCAAACATGGGATTCTTGGTGGAAAACCGGCCGGCGGCGCATGGAAATCTTGGCGTGGCCGCGGGATGAGGAAATTGCATTCAGAAGTGTCCAGGAAATGGAGGCAGACCCGTAATTCCAGGCACTACAGTGTCGTGTCGTTCTCACCTGTCAGTGGGCTTTCATCACAAAGCCCGTTTGTACGTCAGAGGGATCGGACTGGAATGGGCGGGACAGGGACCAAGGGTAGCCAAGACCTTGATCTTGATTTCATTATACCGCATCCTGCCAGCGCCTTGCCCTTAGCTCGGTGCTTTACTCTGCGTGCTGCAGCGTGCCTGATTAGCGCAGACAACCTTTGCCGCCTCTTTACGACTTTGCCCCTTGTTAGCCCAAGAGCACAAACGGCCTAATTACTAGCTAGCTTGAAGAAACGGGACCCGGGATCTGTAAGTGCGTAGCGAAAAACTCAAAAGGGGCGCCTCGGCCGATATGGCAACATTTAATCCCCTAGGTAGTTTACCCTCGGGGCGGTACAGTACAGTAAGGCAAGGCAAGACAAGACAAGACAGACGCCGGCCGTCGTGGAATATCAAGTTCACGTCCTGTGTTCTTCGTTCTCCAGAAGCATCATTGCGCAATCGTCACGACCCTGAAAGGTTGGGGCAGGCCAGGGTAAAGCAGGTTGTTCCTTCGCAATGCAGGACAAGGAAAAAAAGAAATCGTCGATGGAGATGTCCCGTCTGCAGGGAACAAGGAAAGCACGCTTCCGTATTATGCCCCAATATTAAGGGTCCAGACCTACTGGTAATACTGGAGACCTGCCGGAGACTCTGCTGGAGCCCTTGAAGAAGGAGCCTGTTGATTTGCTTTCAGAAGGGAATCCTCTCTTTGTTTTTGAGGGAGGCTTCTACATAGTTCCACTACCTTCGTACAGTACATTCCTCGTGGCTAGAGACTGCGACCCAGTCAAATGCACTTTGTTTGTGAGCCGTGACTACCTACCTTACCTGATACCGATAGGATTTAAGGTATGCGAGCAACCATATGCCCAAGATCTCCTTCCAGCGTGGGAGTCTCTCTGGCATCAGTGACTAAAAAGAGCCTTCCCTAAACAAACCGCGGCGAGGCAAGGCAAGGCAAGGCAAGGCAGGGCAAGGCAAGGCAGGCGAAAAGGCGATGCCACGTTAGCCAGACGGCTACTTCCATTGAAAGACGAGGGGTGGTGGGACTGATAAGGTCACTCAGTGCCTTGGGTGATGATCGTCGTGCTAGGCCCGTGTCCCAGACGTAGCGGCGGCCCCAGTTCTCTCACACTGTGCATCGCCACCTCCACATCACCACCATCGCATCGCAGGTCATTTGCAGCGCCGGCAAATCCAGCAGACCTCAGACTTCAACTGTGCTGTGGCTTGTCGGTGGTGCTGCCCTATTCATAGATCACCGAGTCTCTGCTTTGGGCGTGTTTCCAATCGTCTTCACCAAACATCTCCGCTTTCCGCGGCTCTGTTCGAATACGTTGGCAGACGGCGCCACATCTCCCCGAGGGCACCAGCAGCCGCTGACCCAGCAGCTCCTCCAGGAATCTGTAGCCACGCCCGGGATCGACGCTCCTACGCGCGGCATGTTCTGACGCGAAGGTAGACTGCTCGACCTCTTCTTCCTCCCGCAGCCATCTTCCCTTGACCGGGCGGCACGTATTTTGCGCGCCGACTTGTCCCATTCATCTACAGCATCCCCGCTGTTTCGTGGCGGATCTGGTCGTCAAGTTCCAGCATCGTCGGTCAACTGCACATGGTCAACGCCGATCCGGTCGCTACGATGGATGGCATCGGGGAGCAGGACGAACAGCAGCCGCAGTCGCAGCCGCAACAGGACGCACCAACGCCCTCGACGCCCCCTCCCCAACACGATGGCGCAGGGCATTTTCAAGGTCCGCCAGGCCCATTGCAGATATCACCACCTAATTTCGCTGAGACACAGCTAGAGTCCCACGGCGACCCCTCCACTGCCAACGCCGACACGTCTGGAATTGCCGCGTCGCCCTGGCCGGTATCGTCATGGAGCGCAGGGTCCGAGAGGCAACTCGGGCATCATTCTGCGTCCTCCGACCTCTCCGCCGACCGTGTATTTCCTATCCGGTCTGTCGTCAGTGTCCATCCCAGCAACGCCCGAAACACAGGCGAGGGCCAGTTCCCTTCCGCCTTTGACAGTGATGCCCGCGGCATCCCCGTCCACATCCCCAGCCATCCTCGAGCCGACTCCGCGGACCTACGACGGTACAACACGGGGCCCGTCTCTCCCACCTCCAACTCCAACAGCGATAGAGGCAACCCTTTCCGTCGGAAAACCACCTTTGGAGGTCCTATTTCTAGCATCCAGGCCGATGCCGCCCGTCAAGGCGCCACAGCGCCCCTGCAGCTCGACATTGCGTGTGATCGGGATACCGATGTGCAGTCCGAAGAAGAGACGCTACCGCCGGCTGCGGCAGCCCTGCCGGCAGAGAGTGCCTCCATTGTTTCCGGTACCCAGTCACTGAACGATATGCCCCATACATTGCCACGATTCACGCATGCTGTGACCGACGACGGACATGTGGTCATCACAGGCCGGGATGGTGTCCTTCAACATTGCGAAGACGAGCCAATTCATGCTCCGGGAGCGGTACAAGGCTTTGGCGTCCTGATTGCGCTCCGCGAAGAGAATGATGGCCGATTTTTGGTGCGATACGCGAGCGAGAACTCGGCAAGAGTCGTTGGTTATAGCCCGAAGCAGCTCTTCAAACTGGATAATTTCTTGGACATTTTGACAGAGGAACAGCAAGATAACCTACTCGATCACATCGACTTCATTCGCGACGAAGACGCCGACCCTGCCATCAATGGACCCGAAGTCTTCAGTCTATCTGTTCGATTACCCAAGCGAAAGAGCACCAAGCTCTGGTGTGCCATTCACATCAACCCTGCCCACCCTGACCTGATCATTTGCGAGTTTGAACTGGACGATGACCAGGACTTCCCTCTCCGGCCCACCGACGAGCTCACGCCCGACGCCCCCCAAGACACCCTCCAAGCCAACCCTACTCTAGAAGAGATCGAAGAGAGCACTGAAATCTTGAGCAAACCTTTGAGGATCCTACGAAGCGCCAGGAAGAGGAGAGGAGAGCAAGGAGCTATGCAAGTCTTTGACATCATGTCTCAGGTCCAGGAGCAGCTCGCCTCAGCGACCAATCTTGAGAACTTTCTCAAAATTCTTGTGGGAATCGTGAAGGAGCTCACGGGTTTCCACCGCGTCATGATCTACCAGTTTGATTCCTCCTTCAACGGCAAGGTGGTGACGGAGTTGGTTGATACAACGCAAACCTTGGATTTGTACAAGGGGTTGCACTTTCCAGCTTCCGATATCCCGCGACAAGCGCGCGATCTTTACAAACTCAACAAGGTCCGATTATTGTACGATCGCGATTTGGAGACCGCCCGGATTGTATGTCGGTCCAAGGAAGATTTGGACGTTCCATTGGATATGAGCCATGCCTACCTGCGTGCTATGTCACCTATTCATCTGAAGTACTTGGCAAACATGGCAGTGCGGTCGTCTATGTCTATATCTATCAACGCTTTCAACGAGCTCTGGGGCTTGATAGCCTGTCATACATATGGTGATCAGGGTATGCGAGTTTCGTTCCCCATTCGGAAAATGTGTCGTCTCGTCGGCGATACTGCCTCAAGAAATATCGAGAGATTGTCGTACGCTTCAAGGCTACAAGCCCGAAAGCTAATCAACACGGCACCCACTGATACTAATCCCTCTGGTTACATCATTGCGTCGTCAGATGATCTTTTGAGACTCTTTGATGCCGATTTTGGCCTTCTGTCTATCAAAGGCGAGACCAAGATTCTCGGTACGATAGAGCAGAGCCAAGAGGCGTTGGCAATGCTAGAGTATCTGCGCATGCGTCAAGTCACTTCCGTGGTTGCATCGCAGGACGTGAAGGAAGATTTTCCGGACCTGAGATACCCCCCAGGCTTCCAAGTCGTTGCAGGCCTACTCTATGTTCCTCTCAGTGTAGGCGGGCATGACTTCATCGTCTTTTTCCGCAAGGGGCAAGTGAAAGAGGTAAAGTGGGCTGGAAACCCATATGAGAAGTTTGTTCGCGACGGAACCGCTGCCTACCTTGAGCCGCGGACAAGCTTCAAAACCTGGCATGAGAAAGTTGTTGGAAAATGCCGAGAGTGGAACGAGGAACAAGTGGAAACCGCCGCAGTCCTTTGTCTGGTATACGGTATGCACATTGTATGATTGAATTCTACAGCTTCTGACTGACCGATTTCTCTTTCATAGGAAAATTCATCGAAGTTTGGCGGCAGAAGGAGGCAGCCTTACAAAGTAGTAAGCTGACCCGCCTACTCCTGGCCAATTCAGCTCATGAAGTTCGTACTCCGCTCAACGCCATTATCAATTATCTGGAAATCGCATTGGAAGGATCCCTTGACCACGAAACCCGCGAGAACCTCGCTAGATCTCACTCGGCTTCGAAGTCCCTGATTTACGTGATCAACGACCTTCTGGATTTGACCAAGACGGAGGAAGGTCAAAATCTCGTCAAAGACGAAGTGTTTGAGCTCTCGGCTTGTTTGAAGGAGGCCACGGATCCATTCCAAAACGATGCTCGGAGGAAAGGACTCGAGTATCACGTAACGGAACACCCAGGGCTACCAAGATATGTTCATGGTGATGGGCGACGTGTCCGTCAAGCAATCTCAAACATCACGGCGAATGCAGTCGCACATACACAAAGCGGAGGCTTCGTGAAGATTGATGTATTTGTCAGCGAACTGAAAGATCGACAGGCAACCATTGATTTTGTGGTTGCCGATTCTGGATCGGGCATGAGTCCGCAACAACTGGACGGGCTGTTCCAAGACCTGGAGCAGGTCAGCATTGAAGATACAGAATCCAAGTCGAGTGAAAATCGAGACGACAAAACCTCCGACACACGGACATTGGGCTTGGGACTTGCCGTAGTGGCGCGTATCGTTCGTACCATGGACGGACAGCTACGCCTGAAATCAGAGCCAGGCCAAGGCTCTCGGTTTGTCGTTCAGCTGCCCTTCATCCTACCCGAGTCCATGCCGGAGGAGGCTGCGGACGAAGGAGAGAAGCAGGAACCAGTTGCGTCGCCTGTGAAGCCAGTGACCTCGGCGCCCGACTCCCTCACAGTAGCACCGCCTGGCGAAATCACTCTTGTCGACAGGGGGAGCTCTATGAACGTTTCTTTCGATGATAAAGCTTCAGCTGGGAAGAACAGCGTCGCTGAGAGTAAAGGGAGCGTAGACAGCCATGGCAGTCATGTCAGTCATGTCAGTCACAAGAGTGATGCTGACCGTTTGATTGATGCTATCCAAACACCGCTGTCTCTGAACAACGAGAAGGATGCAGGATACTTCACGAAGACACGGGATGCGAGAGGCAAGGGGGGCTCCTTTGGTGGAAGTTCGCGTGGAGACGGGAATACCTCAGCACCCTCGACGAGTCCAAAGTCACAGAGGTTTACCACCGTCGCACCTCCATCACCGCAGGAGAAGTCTAAGCCGGAGCCAGGAACCGCTGAGGTGCGGGGCAGTAAGACACCGATCAGAGCTGTCCGCATACCGGATGAATATGAAGACATGCCGCCCCGGCCGCAACAAGGGGAGCAGTCTCGCGTCCTCTTCGAGCTGCCAAATGAATCGAACAAGAAGGCTCCTACCGAGAGTGTTACGAGCGGAGGTACCGGCGACGGTAACCCTCTACGTGTTCTCATTGCGGAAGATGACCCAATCAACACGAAGATTGTGCGCAAGCGGTTGGAGCGTTCAGGGCATACAGTGCGAAGTACCGTCAACGGAGAAGATTGCGCGACCGTGTATAAGGAGGACTCCCGCTTGTTCGATGTTGTCCTAATGGACATGCAAGTAAGTTTTGACAGCCCGTACCCACACAATAATCATGATCAGCGGGCTGACATTCACGATAGATGCCAATTGTCGACGGCTTATCGAGCACAAAGATGATAAGAGCGCATGAACACACATCAGAGCATGCGGGTTATTCGGCTCTTGCTAGGCCTAACGAGCGTGTACCAATCTTTGCTGTGTCCGCTTCCCTTGTGGAGAAGGAGCGAGAGACATATATCCAGGCAGGATTCGATGGTTGGATTCTTAAGCCCATTGATTTCAAGCGCCTGAACATGCTCCTCACTGGCATTTATGACGACGAGACTCGGGACTCGGCGCTATATGCCCCTGGGGAGTGGGAGCGCGGAGGGTGGTTTCGATCGAGACGTGCCACGGCAGGTAGCGTCACGAGCGATGAAGTGACACCGAAAGCCGAAGACGTTAATAAGGAGATGTCTGCCGCAGAACAAAAGAGCGAAGGCGTAGCGGTCGCGGATTTTGCGGAGAGCGGCGGCGAGACGCCACAACCCACTTGAAGAGGAACACCAGGCCGCGACAGCTCGTGAAGCACGCCCCTGCTTTCGTGCAGAGATTATATCATCTTGAGCAGAGTGGCTGGAGGAACGGTATTGCAACGCAGGAAACGCTGCTGCAAGCATATCAAAATACAACACTCGGGCGAGCTGGTCTCGCGCTGGCACTGAGAGCCTGGGGGGGGGGTGGTTGCCGGGGACGTTGCGCGGTAATGCACGATGGCAAATCCTAATTACTGGATCAGGTTGCACCTTGAACGCTGGTACCGTTGGAGAACGGCAACACCAATGGAGCCTCGGCTCACCAAAGGGCTTTGATTTAATCGCCAGATCTACCCTTTCGGACGACTTGGATTCGCCAATTCCTCCTTTTTCCCATTCCTCCACCAGTGTTGGGGGTTTTGTTTTGTTTTCCTTGGGGTTTTCATCTTTTCTTGCCCTCACTGGGGAGAAGTCTCTTTCTTTTTTTTCGGCATTGGATTCAAAGTTCACGATAGACACATGTATACGGGCCATGATAAGCATACGAAAGCGCATGGGGGACGGTGGGTTGGGGTGTTCTGGCAATACTGCTTTACTTTATGATTTGTACCTTTGTCCGGCTCGTCATGACCTGTATCTCGCAAAGGTAGAAGCAGCTGTTTCTTGGGAAAGAAAAGAGCAAGCGGGTTATAATGACTTGTGTATAGCTAGGATTGGGTTGCACTTCCGGGGCAGCCATACACACATACATATACATACATCTTATGATGGTTTGCTGCTGGATTTGACTACGAGATTCGTTCTCCAGATGTGCATGTCCGCCGGGTTTTCTTTTGCTCTTCCAGTCAAGACCATGGACTCGATGCCATGGAGAGACAGACGAACCCACCACATCATATCTTCCCCAACACAAGCTAGGTTGTAATTTTCAAGCAGTGGTTTTCGCTATACGACAGTCTCGGCAACTATCCGCCCTTCCCGCATACAACTCGCCCACATGCTTTAATGGAGGCAGCAGGCATTCAACCAACGTCACATGAGAGGTTGGGCACGCATCCAGGGTATGGCACAAAATGCGACGTCTGTCCCCTCCATTGCGCCGTAGTGATGCTCGATTCTCTAGCCTCGGAAGCAGTCCGAAACACTTGTCTCTTCCCTCTTCCCCCTCGCATCTACCCTCTCTGCTTGTTCGATCCCGCCAGGGCATCCCGGCTGGGGATCGGGCACCGTCGGATCCTTCGTTGTCCGGTACTCTACGTTTTCAGCAACTGCTCATCATACCCTGCAAATGGTTGTGGCTTTTGTGATGACTCGAGGTCAGCTGCATCTACTCTGTACCACGAAACTCGATGCGTTGGGGAGTTTCCTCTCCCTTCCCCTAGCTATATGCATCCCTGCAGCGGCAGAGGTCCCAGTCTCCCCGCTCCTGCGTCCTGCACATGAACGGGAGGCATGGATGTTACGGCGACAGGCGCAGGGAGAGTGCGAATCAAAACCTCCGTGATGGTCATGGCGGCGTTGCCTGAACACGTGCTAAATTGCTTCTTCCCAACCCATTGGGTCGCTGCGTCAGCCGCCCTGCACGCACTGACTCCTCCTTCTTTTCCCGGGCTCCCCAGTCGGAAGGCTGCCAGCTCCCATTCTCCCCACCGGTCAGCCATCTTACGGACCCTGGGCCGCTATATGATAAAAGCAAGGATATCTGCAGCGCCACTGTGTGATCGGTAGGCATGGTGGCTTCGCCATTCCTGGCTGGCCCAAACTCTCTTTTGCCCAGGCCTCTTGAGGCACGCAGGGGACAAGAGACATTGCGTCCTCGGGATCATTCGCGCACGGCTTCGGCTTCGGCTTCGTCTGCTTTGGGAGGCAAGAAGCTTTGGAGGCTGGTTCTTCGTGCCCAAGATGTAGCCGAGAGGCCTGTTGGAGGGTGGCATCCAGACGCACACCGGCCAACATCCCACCCGTGGAGATGAAGTAAATATGTGGCCCTTCGTCCAGGGCAGCGCCCCAACATATCGGCGTCAGAATGGTTGAAACAATTGCGTCTGCGAAGTCTTCTTTCAGTGCTGCCCGTCTCACTCGTGTCGTTGCTTTTCTGGTTCGCAAATTCGCATTTTCATAGCGGCCAGCGACCAGCAACCACCTCACCATGGCTCGACCTATACAGCCGCCCGAGGCTGCCTCTGACGATCGCGCACCACTCGTCGCCGGCGTGGTTTCCATGCTGTTGGTATTGGGAACGCTGACAGTGTCGCTGCGCATATACACGCGGAAGGTCCTGATGGATAACATGGGACTCGATGACTGGCTCATCATCTGCGGCTTGGTTGGTACAAGAGCCGACAGTTGGGTGCATTATACTCACGCCTGTGTAGCTCGCGACTTGGGGCACTGGTATAGCCGTCATTACGAGTACGTGACATCGCTATCCGGTCAAGTTTCGCCGCTCTTGCGCGCTCCAAGACTGACTTGTCGTAGACATCAAGTACGGGGCTGGGAAGCACGTAGGGACGCTCGATGAAGCACTGATACCCCTTTACCTGCGAGTATGTCGGCACAGTTGGATTCTGTCAGAAGTCCCAAGTCTAATCATTACGTTCGGTAGTGCTTCTATATCTCCATTATCCTGTACTTGATAGCTCTCCTCCTTCTCAAGATGACCTTCCTGGCGCAGTTCTATCGAGTCTTCTTCACGCAGAAGAGCCGCCGTATCTTCTTCACCATTGCATTCATTGTCTGCGGCTGGTCCATCTCCCAACTCTTCATCGGCATTTTCCTCTGCTACCCGATCCAGGGCTTCTGGGACAAGACGATTGACGCGCGCTGCATCTCAACCAACATGCAGTGGCATGCCAATGCGGCTGGAAACATCGCGACGGATGTTATTGTCTTTATACTGCCCTTACCTGTTATTGGGCAGCTTAATTTACCGAAGATGCAGAAGATACTCCTGTTTGCCTTGTTCAGCCTCGGCTTCTTGTACGTCTTGAGGGGTGTCCAATGCTGGGCATAATTTCACAAGCTAACCGAGCCCAGTACCGTCGCCATCTCGGTCATCCGGATCCAATACCTAAAGCTCTTTAAAGATGTCACTTGGGAAAACGTAGCTCCGGCATGCTGGTCCATCGCCGAGCTTACAGCTGCCCTCGTCTGCGCCAGCTTGTCCACGTTGCGACCCTTCCTGACACGACACTTCCCCGGTCTGATTAGCCAGCACAGCGTGCGGCGGTCCGGCTACGTGCGCCAAGACAGCGACAGCCTCCCGAATCACAACAGCAAGAGCTGGCGCAACCGCACATTCGACAGCATGGATGCATCTTCGGCCAGACGGGATGTCAAGGATGAGCTTAACTTCATCAAGCAGCACAGGTACGAGTTCTCGATGCAGCCCAGCAAGCATCCGAGCACTGAGTCGACGATCATACGGCAGCCAAACGAGAGCCACGCGTCGAGATGCAAATCACAGGCAGAATACGAGCGAGTTGTGGCGCTACGGGCTACCAACACGGCCGAGATTGAGTCGGTGGCAGCAGATAGTCCTCCTCAAATGTGTAGCACTCCTTTGGGACAGTGGATTCTCGTTCGCCACGACGTGCTTCAGACGAAGCAAGCCATGTAGTAGGTTCATTGGTTTTCAATGGCGTTCGGAGTTGTCAGATGCAAGAAGCAATGCTATTGGGGTAACTGGCGTACGGCAGCGATTGTGTACGAAGCACACAGTACTATAGTTCTATATGGTTTATTAGTTCTATACGGTTGGATTTCCGCACCTCCAACAGAAATGTTATCAGATGGTTGCATAAACTTGCTAACCTCCTTTGTTACGATGCCTTCTCGCCCTCACACCGGCACGTTCGTCTCAGGACAGTGACTTATCTTGTGGATTGTGTCTGCACGTGGTCGAATGTTTTCTTCGCAACCCTCTGTTCAGAAGCCATTTTGTATATTACCTCCTCCCTAGGTGAGCTTTTTCCACAAGGCGATTGCGACTACTCGCTTCAGGTGTGTTCTACACTTGGACGACTTGTGACTAGCCGTTTAGCAGTCTGCACACAACATGGCGGGAGAACTTGAACCACAGAATTGAGCAACATTACATTGATTTTATATGCAAAAGTGGAGGTATCATCAGAATAGAGTACAGGAACAAGAAACCGTACATCTATGGGGCTCGCTATAAAAAACAAACCGGCTGAGCATGCCATATCCGACCTTCTATTCATTGCAACGACAACATGAAAAAGGGAAAAGACGGGAAAGGGTGAAGGAAGGAAAAGTATTTATGACCTTCCAAACCTCCAGAGCTTGGACCACCACGTCTCCTTGGGCTCCTCGGAGTTCTCCTCGCGGACGTTGTGCTGGCCCACAATCGTCAGGAACACCTGGTCCAACCCCGTCGGGCTGACGCTGTAGTGGCCTACACCAAGCTCTGTCCTGTGCTCCTCGAGCATGACGACGAGGTGGCCGATGGCGCTCTGGCTGATGTTGTGGCCCTGGCGGATGATGTCGCTGGATTCGCCGCGCGAGGCGGCGAGCACCTCGCTCGCACGGACCGAGAAGCGGATCTGGCCGTGGTACGTCTTCTTGTCCACCTCGGCGGAGGGGAAGTTGGAGTGGATCCAGTCGAGGACACGCTGCATCTCCTCGTCCGACGTGCGCGGCGCAGAGCTGGACACGAGGTGGATGTGCAAGGCGTCACCGAAGCGATGCCGCAAGTCGTCGGGGGTACCAAGGGCCAACATGCGTCGCGCCAAGATGCCTGCGCGGCCGGCCAAGGCGTCAGCCTCCTCCATGCTGTGCGTTGTCAGGAGGATTGAGCGTCCGGGGATAGTGGCAGCCAGGGTCTTCCACATGATGCGCTTCGAGGCAGCGTCGAGGCCCGACGAGGGCTCATCTAGCAACACAACCGTAGGGTTACCCATCAGGGCGATACCGAGGCTAAGCTTGCGCTTGTTACCACCAGAAAGCGCGTGCGCCATGCGCGTCGAGAAGGCCTCCAAGCCCACGGCGTGTAAGATTTGCGCAACGTTGTGCTCCACATCGGGAATGCCGCGGACCTTGGCGTAGAATTCCAGATGCTCCCTGACAGTCATCTGGTCGAGTGCATCGATTTGTGGGCAGACGCCAAGATTGGCTCGGGCGGCCGCGAGATTCTTCGTCACAGAGACATCTTCCACGAAGACATCGCCGCCGTTGCGGCTTGGTTTCAAATCACCTCGAATCATCGAGATTGTCGTGGACTTACCGGCACCATTGGGGCCTAGCAAGGCAAAAACCTCGCCGTGCTTTACGCCAAAAGACACATTGTCGACAGCTGTGTTTTTGCCAAACGACTTTGTAAGATGCATAACCTTGAGACCATCCTCGCGAGTGCCGCTGCTCGTTATCCGTTCCAGCTCATGGGCCACCTCTTCATCCGATGGTGAGGCCTGCAGGTCAACGCTTCGACTTGGCAAGAGCCCACGCAAAGACGAGCCCACGGAACCGCTGTCGAACCACAACAAAAGACCAAATAGGATGAGAGACTGGACGATAAGGTAGAGAATGGGTCCGCCAAATGCGAGAATTCCTCCAGGGTTGTCGGATAGCTCATCGCCATCGCAAGCAGTTGAGAAAAGATTTAGAGTGACGAACAGGGCCCTAAGGACCGAGCCGATAGGCGCAACAGCAGAGATGACGAAGTGGCAAATACGGAGGAGCTCGTCGATCTGGTCCGCCTCAGCGTAAGTCTGAACACACATGTAGGCAATCAGGTAGATCAAGAAGAGCAGCGCTTGCCCGGCCGATGCCCAGGCGAAAGTCGATAGCTGAGATTTGGTAAAGAGGGAGACAAAGTAGGCGAACAGCGTGGCGGCCAGGCCATAAAGGAACATGACGACGAAGACGAACTCGAGGTGAAACCAGACGTTCGACATGCCAGCCCAGATAGCCGTGACAATCGCTGCCGCCACAAGGGCAATGCTGAAGTCGAAGAGCAGGTACGCAAGCCACAGCGGGAGAGGTCGAACACCATTGGAGTACTGGAGGCCACGCACGAATCGTCTGCGCTCGTTGCTTGGGTACAGGGCAAAGAAACCAGGGTAGCAAGACAACGCAATGCCCATGTAAATGACCAGGTTCAGGGCATCTCCGGTGCTGGGGCTGAAAGGCACGTCGAATGGAGACCAGGTTGTTGCGATGGAGGTGTTGGTGCGGAGGACATCGAGGAGTTGTTGTGCGAGGATTGGGCTTGTAATGAACTTATTCGCAACCCAGCCAATCGTGGCTGGCTGGGTATCATCACCAAGCCAAATACTTGTGGTGACACTCTTGCGATTTTCCTCGATAAATCTTTGGAAAGCGTCAAAGGTATCGACCACTTCAAGTTGGGCCATGGCCGCCGTGCCAGCTCCGGAACCACTGGACGAGCCTGCAAAAATGGGCCGGATCAGTCTCCCGAAGGTTTCGAGGGAGAATCGGGCTGAAGGGCCGGCAAGAAAGATGATTGACTCATCGTCTTCCAACTGGCTGAAAGCATCCTCAGTCTCAGATCTTGAGGCCTGGGCAGCAGGCGAGCAACCAGTTGGCTCAGAATTGCGAACGTAGAGGGAGGTGAGTCCAGCAGCAGCAATAGGCAAAATGAAGGGAATGAGGTACGGGATCCAGTTTCTCTTGAGAACTGTGAAACGCTTCCTGAATAGGATCCAAGCCTGCTTGACGTAGCCGACTCGTTGACCGTCCATCAGCTTGAGGCCATCTTGGCTTGGCGACGTCTTAATATTGTCATAGTCGTCCGAGCCGCTCTTCTCCTGGAGTTCTTGACCCCTGCTCGTGCTGTGGAATGCCTCCTCGTCCCTGATTTCCTCAGCCAACTGCAGGAAGACGTCCTCGATTGTGGGGCCAGAGAAGCGGTAATCCGAGATGCCGTCGGCTTCGAGCTGCTTGATAACTGCAGCCGCAAGATTGCTAGAGGGCGCGACGTAAGTGACGAGATCAAACGCATTTTCTTTCTTCACACCCTCCACATCAGGCGTACGGATCATGTCAGGGGTCTTGTGGACATGCACTCGATAGCCGCCGCCTAGATTATCCTTGAGTTCGACGGATGAGCCCTGGGCGCGCAAGGTACCCTTGGACAGAATCACAATGTCGTCAGCGAGCAAGTCTGCCTCGTCCAGGAAGTGTGTCGTCAAGATCAAAGTGCGCTTTCCACGTTCGGCAAGAAGGATATCCCAGAGTTTACGGCGAGAGAGCGGATCGATACCGGACGACACCTCGTCGACACAGCACACGGCACTGCCTCCGGTTAACATCATTCCCAACTGCAATTTCCGCTTCTGGCCGCCTGAGAGAGTCTTGGCAAGGGACTTGCGCTTCGGCCAGAGATCAATTGCGCGAATAAGCTCGTCAATTTCTGCCTTGGTAGCAGGCGCACCGGGTGACTTGAGACGGTTGAAGATGACAAGATGTTCAGTAACACTAAGGTCATCCCAGAGCACATTCTTCTGGGGAGCAATGCCAAGGCCACCCGTCCCGTCGATTGTGATGGATCCGTGAGTCAATTTGTTCAAGCCGGCGATAGAGTCGAGGGTGGTACTCTTACCACTGCCGTTGGCACCGAGCAGCGCAACAATCTGGCCCTTGGTCACGGAGAAGCTTAACTCATTTGCGGCAATGACTGGCTCTTTTTGCCTTGACCAGTTGGAGAAGATGCGGGAGAAGAAACTGGGAGTGTAGATCTTGGTAAAGCCTTGCAGCTGAACGGCATCGTGACCGAGACTTCTTTTCTCTTCCTCGTTCACGAGCACGCGTCTTCCCGAGGACGATGTACCATAGAAATGTCTTTCGATAAGAGCACCAATCACGGGATAGATGAAAATCTGGGCAATCAGGAAAATCCACAGAGCAATGCCAGGCACATTCCACGGGCTGTTGGGGGGTCTCTCAGTCATGGAAGTGGGCATCGTTTCCCTTTCGAAGCGAGCCATTAGCGTAGCAAAGTACACGTAGCTACACGGCGCAAACAAGACGGACAAGGCGGCAACAACACCCGTTCCAGGCGCGGTAATGGACTGGGCCAAAATGCCAAGGAGCAGGGTGGCAAGAATCGCTGTGATGCCACTGAGCTGGGCCTTCTGGAAGAAGGAGGCAAACAGAATTGACATGGAGGACAGCGCAAGGCCAGCAATGACATGGAAGACTAGGACGATTCCAATGGATGTACTTGGGAAGACACCTTGCCGGACGATAAGAGAGGCGATGATCCAGCCAGGAGCATAGAGAAGAGAGAAGGAGAGATGGTGGGCGATGATGCGGGCGGCCTGGGCCATCCACTGGTGCTTAACGGGCATCATGGCATCAAGCAGCTGGGACATGCCGCTTTCGCGCTCGCTAGCAATGAAACCAGTTAGATGGTAGGTGACCCAGATGATGGTGGCGATGAAGGCGACAGCCATGAAATTAACGATGGCTCGTGAGAACCTCTCTCTGATATATTCCTCTCGCTCCTCTCTCGTCAAGCTGGTGAATGGGTACTCTTGAGTATCGGACAAGGGATCATTCGAATTGGAATCCTGGATGTTGGCAATAAGGGAATCGACGGTCCTCTGCATGGGTATGAGGTAGACCTGTTCGGGGTTGGTGGTGGACTCGACGTCGATGGTAAAAGGACTCCTGACAAAAGCGCCGTCCGTCCTGATGGTGTAGTTCCAAATCTCTCCGTTGCCCTCGTTGGGCGAGGATCGCATGACGACGGCATTGAAGCAGGTTGAGACGCCGCGCAGAGAACTGCGACACTCCAAGACGATATCATCCTCGTTCTCTCGACGCGTGACAACGACATCGCTGATGGCAGTGAGCTGGTCCTCAAGCCTGCCCAGCAACCGGTCTATGTCGCCGCCGGTGTGCCCGCTATTGACCAGAACGACCTTATTCCTACCAGAGCCAGCGGCATGCTCGAACGCTTCCGGGAGGGTCCTGAGCGGGTGCGGCTCGCCAATACCGTAGTTGGCCGGAGGGACGAAGAGGTTTCTCGAGAAACTCAGAAAGGCGCCAAGCAGAATGGGAAGGACAAATCCCATAATCACGCAGAGCAGGAGGTGCCGGAAGATGAGGGAGCGGAAGTTCTTGGACATGAGCGTCCATATTTGCTTGACGATAGCCATGGCGGGCGGTTGGTGGCGTTGTTTCGCAGCGCTACGCCGGCCGTTCGTCAGGCGCCACGCGGCGAGGAAGTTGGCGCGCCGTTGCGCTCGTGCGCGGGCGGTATCCTATTTCCCGAAGCCTGTCGCAGGTTGAAAGCGTCCGGGTTCGTGAGATCGGTCGTCGAAAGAAAGGGCGGGTTCGCGAGGGTGTTTTGTCTGGAGCACCTGTACGATTGAGGCGGTTTTAGGTTGTTGCGAATTACCGAGAAGGATCGACAGCAGGTCGGACAGAACACTTCGTTTGAACACGAATGGCACAGAAAGGAAAGACAATGTTCAAAACGATCCCCCGGGGAAGTTATCGAGCAAATATGTACGGACGGGGAAGGGAAGGGTGGAGGATTATGGAGCAGATATCAAATACTACGTTAGCCTGGGGGTCGTCTGGACCCAAAACGGCAACCAAGCTCGCCAAGGTACAGCGGGATTCGCAGCGCCAGGGTCGAGCGGCCCCAAGCTGCTCCGCGTCCCCATTTCTCGCCGGGCTGGGCTGGGGCTGCGAATGGTCCAAGAAGGTCGGGCGGTGGGAATTGGGGGAGCTTTGGCCCGGGGCCAAGAAGGCTGTGCCGCGCGGTGGTGGTCGCAAAAGGGCACGCAGGTCGAGTCGCACCACGCTGGGCATGCCTTGGCGCGCTGTCGTGACTGGGCCGATGCGGTGGGGTTCGACGGCACGATGCATCATCCATTTCCGGGAGGGAATTGGGGAGTTTAGCAGGGGCACACGTAAGCGGTTCCTCGCGTATTGCTCGCTTCCGGTCCGCAAACTAAGGCAACTTACTCGACAGCTTGTGTCGAACTGCAGGGTCGCCATGATTTGGGTTGTCGGACAGGCGCACTTCAGTTGCTCCGCCATTCCGACTCCTGGGTACCCTATCCGATCTCTTAGGTCCTACCTTAAAACCGACCTCAGCCCTGTTGTTGCCTCTCTATTGGTACCTCACCTACCTTGCACTTCTCTCATGGGCTCAAGTACAGTTCATACGGTTCATACAATGTTCACGCAGGGGCCAAAATCAGCACGGCACAGGATCGTGGCTTGCTACGGAATTCGTCAACCGCTTACTTCCTGCATGTATTCTGTATCTTGGTGGCTTACTCCCTTTTCTTCCCTACCTTCCAACTGACTGCCAAGCCTTTCAACTAGTGCTTCCAGAGATGCGTTGAGACTGAACTTCGGCTGGCAATCGAGGCCTTCATGACCATCTTGCTTTTCCTCCCAAGATCTTGAGCACATTCTCGCACTACTGTAGTTGGTCCCTCTCTTTTTTCCATTTTGGGACCACCGCCTCTCGAAGCCTCGGAGTTCGGACACTTTTCTATTCCGTAATCCTTCGCTTAACTTCAATGCCGAGACTACCAAGGAGGAAAAATGGTACCGCCGCTAGAATTCAAAGGCGTGCGTGCGTATCCTCTCTCTCCAAGCACGTGGGTCTCTTGGCACGTCCCCCCCGCCAACACAGCCCCTCCAGTGTACATAATCGCATAGTGGCTGTTTTGTTCATTGTGCAATTTCCGCCCGGGCTGTGACGTCTCACGCACGCATGTAAGATTATTTACCAATGTTCGGATGTAAGATCCTTACCTGGACAAACATGGGCCTCATGTTGATGCTTTCCAGCCTGAAAACACGGGCGTGGTAGACGTCTGCTTGGTAGAAAACTGCCCATTGAAATGCAATAATTACACTATCCTACAATGTAAGTATCAAAGGTGGGATTCAGTTATGTGCCATGGCTTCGATAAGAATGGCTTTCTCGGGCAAGGCACTCTGATCTTACAATCTAGCTGGGCTTCATTATACAGTGCGCATGAGTTGATAGCCGGTTAGGCTGCCGAGTCGTATCATAGAGTTTTTCCCTTCCTTTTTTAATTTATTTTTTATTTTTAAAAAAACAAAATCTCTTGATGTCGTGACAACTGATCCATCTTTTGATGAATATGCTAACGAGCACCTTGTACACCCTAGTTCCATATCCAAAATCCTCTTGTTTGATCGGTTCAATCTTGCAAGGAGGCTGTGCAGTCCGTAATAAGATAGGAACATCAATCAACCAGGAAGCCACCTCCGCCTCCGCCTTCGCCTTCGTCATCCTCGTCTACCATATCGTACTCCTCTGTCACATCGCTCGGGGCGTCCTCCATTGCCGCGTCAAGCTCCGCCCCCCTTTCTGCTTCCTCCCTCTCCTTCACATCCACACCGCTCCATATTCTTTCCCGGATCCGTAGACCCATCAGGAACTTGCGCCATGCCTTGAGCGCCACTGCCTTCCTCCGCTCGTTCTCAAGTTCTTGCTCTTCGTTACCCAGGGCATCGATGACCGCCCAGATACCCTCTTCGTACTCCTTCGCGACAACAATTCCCTTGAGCACGGCCGTACCGTGCTTCCCTCGGAACTCAAACCCCGTAAGCGCGGGTGCGTAATCAACTCCCAAGGTGACTGCTGCTCGACTTGCGTATTCGTGGACGATGTGTACTGCTCCTGAAGGAACCATGCTTGGTACGTACACATCGATGTTGCCAAATTTGTTCTTCGGCACACGTCCGTTGCGGACAGGGGGCGGTTGATAGAGCTCTGTTTGGTCCAAGGTGTAGATTGGTGTTCCAGCATCACCCCGAGCATCGTCATCTTCATCTTCATCGCCGCCAAATCTTCCCTTCTTGTTAGGAGCCTTTTTAGGAAGCCATTTGGCTGGTATCTCGTTAGGCTTTACCAACCGTCCCAAACGGTACCATTTATCGACTGTCCTCGCGATACGAACGTCTCTCCGACGGTAGACCTTTTCCAAAGGACCACGGTTCCCTGCAGCCACAGTGCCCGCGGGCGTCGCATCGGGAATCAGAACCTCGTGGCGGCGCAAGTGACGCTCCAACGCATAAATAGGATGGTCTTTGAAGTCTTGCACATTTCGCGGCATCGGTTCTCTCGCCTCTCGCCCAGCGAGCTCGATATCCTCGATCTGATCGTCGTCGTCCGCAAACCGCGACTTGTAGAGTTTCATAACCTTGCGCCACCACTTTCCGCCTTCCGTAGAAGTGCTCTCGACCCTCAGTTTCCGTGTCTTTGCTGTATAGGCCTTGGCATACCTCCGTGTGACGTCTTTGGCGGTGCCGTCCGCCTCAAAGGCAACAACGTAGCACATGCAGTTCTGCTTGTCTGTTATCGGAGGCTCGAGAGCTTTCGGCTTCCAGAACGTATGTGTAACCACTGGGTCCGCAGGCTGCCATTCTTGATAGGCCTGGTTGAAAACCTCGACCCAGTATATCGGGTATGTTGACTCCTGCAGATCGGCAGGGGCATCGAAAGTCGGACGAGGTCTGGCAGGCGATGTGGGCGGTTCAAAGTTGTAGGCAGCTGCATTCGGATGCCCTAACCTACGCCGCACACCCGAGGCTGGGGCCACGGCCGTTTCCCCACTAGCACTGCCGTCTTTTCTCGTTTTCTCTGGCGTAACGGATGACTTCGCGGAAGTTGTTCTCTCCTTTGGCTTGGGAAGGCTAGGACCTGCCGCATTAAACGATAATGGCTGGAGAGAACACACGAGCCGAGCACGAACGCCAGCACTTCTCATTAATGCACAATATAACTGGGCACCAATGTCACGAGAACCTTGTAGCGTCTTCGCTGCTTTCTGGAAATCGCTGCGATCTAAA
Source organism: Paramyrothecium sp. XJ0827 (assembly GCA_020881915.1). Taxonomy (NCBI): domain Eukaryota; kingdom Fungi; phylum Ascomycota; class Sordariomycetes; order Hypocreales; family Stachybotryaceae; genus Paramyrothecium; species Paramyrothecium sp. XJ0827. The sequence goes on along the minus strand of JAJFPB010000007.1, from coordinate 1,590,731 downwards.
CATGACTCCATGTCCCTAGGAAGCTCATACTGTGTGCTCTATTAGCCAGCGCTGCAGCGCATTGCGACGGTGTACGTACATGCTGCAGATGTTCGATATTATCCGCCCATAGCGACCTTCGTAAGCCCCTCTCTGTGATCTTGTACTTGATCCTCCACATTACGCCAGCTTGTTGCAGACCGACCTTGAGGCTTTCGTTCCGTCCCAACTGCGGCAGGTTGGAGCCTGGGTTGAGTGACTTCACTACCTTGTCCGTCAAGAGCGGTCGCACCAAATTCTGGACTTTGGCATCATTGCACCAATGGTTGCGCCGTGCTACGTGAGAGAGCAGGGAAAGCAGGTGAACCTTGTGGATTTCAATGCGCCGCTCCCTTTCATCTTTGGTAATGGGTTTGCGCCTGTCGATGTTGCCCTTTTGAGGCATGGAAGCCGATCGCTGTGCAGTCAAGTTGAGCTCCAGGTTCTTAGACGCGGTCTCATTCGAGCCAGAGTTGTCGAGGACACCAAAGTCGACGTCCTCAAACTGCATTTCCTCATCTTCGTCGTCATACTCATCTTCTGAGTCCCTTTCCATCGTCTGCAACGTCGGAGTTGGTATCGTAACATCTTGCATTTCAAGATCATCGTCATCGTCACTGCCATGCTCTTCACTAGCATTTAGCCATGCTTCAAAGTTGGCGTCAGCAGACTGCGAAGGTGCAGACTCCGAAGCTGCCGCTTGCTTTCCCTCGCGACTAGACGCAGGCCGCCTACGCTTCAACGGTCGCTCTGATGCATCTCTACTTCTGGATTGGGTAACGCCAGCCTCTGCTAGTAGTTGCGAGTAGATGTCGGGCCCGTCTTCATTTGAGCCGTTCACATTACGACGTCTGGTCATCTGAGCGGCATTGCGTTTTCTGCCAACCATAGTCACATATTTGCTTGCGACGGTTGAAGAGGTGTGTGAGTAACAACCGATTTTGCGAGTGGGCCGTGAGCCGAGGACGTCATAGCTTGCTGGGCTGGCGTCTCGTATCCACGCGAACTTGGCTTCGATGTCACGAATTCACGTGACACGTGCCAGATTGCTCTTGAGTGCTCAACCTGGTCTAATCCGTTTTGGGAAGCCTTGTTAGCTGCCCATGATGTGCTGTAGAACGACTTACACAAATGGTCGCAGCAGTCAAGTGGATAGCTCTAGAAACGCCGCAAGTTGGCAATTTTGAATTCTATTAGTCGACATGCCTGGCAGTAGGTACCCATGGAGAGGCACATGGCGCAAGTTCAAAGTGGGTTTCGCTTCAGCCGACAGGATGAGGAAGCTTCATCTGTGGGTTGTGCTTCTCCTGTTAGTCATCGGCCTCACAAGCCAGTCGCTCAGATCGTCTAGTTGGTTAGGACACTGTGTTGTGGTTCTTCATATCTGAGTTCCGCAGAAACCTGAGTTCGAATCTCAGTCTGGGCACACTTTCTTTTTGGCATTCGTAAGTTCCGACGGCTCGGGACAGCCACGAGTTTTTACGCCCATGCTCGGTGGAGTGGAGTTTCGTCAAGGGCATCTGGATATCCACACGTGATTTGCCAACATGCATGCCGCGGCCCATCATGCAATGGTGGCCGCATCTTTTTTCCCGCTACATTTGTCTTCCTTGATAATGGGCAGACGTTGATCTGCAGTGCATTAAACGGTTGAAATCTGTATTGACTCCTATCTGAACGATTCACAAACCCCAAAATGACAGGACCGAGTCCATCCATGCAGGACGCCTTCTCGTTGCCATGGTATCCTACCAGCACCGGAACAAATGAAATCATACCCGAAACGCCGTTGGAACATTGACGAGACAGTCCTTCGCTTACTTTGTTAGCCAACCCAAGTAGTCGGCAACAATCAGGGTAACCATGCTATGGTCTTGGTCAGCATTATTCAGCTTGAGGTCATTCCAAAGGTTGACTTACGCATGAGGTGCGATGCGCACGTAATAGGTGCCGAATCCGCGGTAGAACCTCATGATGCCCTCCTGCTTGGTCACCTTGACGAAGCAATCGGCCATGCCCTTGTAGGGTAGCTTGCCATCGGGTCCCTTTGACTGCTTCTGCAGTCGCGTCTTGACGAAGTCAAAGGGCAGACTGAAGAAGCTAGCAAAGAAACCAGCGATGGCACTGGCAGTCAGGGTCTGGGCACGGGCGGACAGGTCCGTGTTCTTCTTGAGCTGGACCTTAGCCTCGCTGAAGAAGGCGAGCTGTCCAAAATTGAGAGCCATGGCTCGGACGACGGTTGGTGCAGCTCCAGCCCAGAGGGCGCCGATTCCTTCGCTCTTGGCAATCGATGTCAGTGCATCGATGACGGACTTGTAGTTCTTCCTCTCGGCTAGTGGCTTCAAGCCATCGCTCTGCATTCGGATGAGGGCGAGATCCGCGGGATTGCCAAGCATGGCAGCGAGACCACCCGCTGTCAAGCCGGCCGTGGCGCGTTCGGCAAAGCCCACTTGCCTGCCTTGTTCCTTGGCGCGCGTGGCGAGCGAGCCCATGAAGGTGTCGAAGAAGCCCAGGCGGGCAGTTGTGTACACCGCTTGTCGCAGGAGACCCGCCGAGAGGCCGGTGTAAAGGTCAAGGACCTTTCCGCTGGCGATGATCTGACGTGTGACTGACAACGGCGTGGCCTTGGGTCCGCTAGCCGTACCCTCGCCAGCGAGCTGGATGCGGACCTTGATCATGTCCACAGGCTGGATGACGCTGGTGGCGACCATGCCGCTGATGCCTCCGTTGATGAACGGTAAGGCAGCACGCATGGCGGGGGCGTGGAGTACATCGGATACTATGCCTGCAGAATCGTTTCTGGCCCTCCCGACGACCTCGCTCGTCCTTGCGCGAGCTGATTCAGCTGCTTGCTTCAAGCTGCCGGACGTCATTTTGTTGAGTGGGGAAGATGAAGGTGTGTATGTTTTGGAGTGGTCCTCTCTTGAGCTCGACCTAGTTGAAGCTTCTAGGCGTTCGAGACGGAGGAGTTAACGGACTAATAGGTATAGCTGGATGCTCGTCAGTGAACTGATCCCCAAGTGTCATGCTTGTGCTGGGAAGGCGCATATATATGAGGAAATGCGGCATCATGGCCAACTCTCAATAGGCTACGAAGGATTGGTTGTTGGACAGCCGAAGCTCGGATATCTGCCTTACACAGACCCGCCCGACAGCATCCGGAAATCTTGAGCTTCCTCGGTAGAGAAATCCGAGCTGAAGGGTAGCTTGGACGTCGCGTGTGGACCCAGTCTCGGGAAGTGCAGGGAGCGACTCTGGCAACCGAATTGAGCATGCTTGGGACTCCGCAGGCCCGCGGAGATTGGTGGAAAAACTGCCAGAGAGCCCGGGGGTTGCAACGTGCCTGGCAGGACGGCGACAGGAAAACGAAGAGCAAAAGGGGACTAACTTACACGATGATCAACGCCTTTGTGTGTGAATGAAGAAGAGACGATTATCCTCGGTGTTTGCGAGGAGAATCGGCGGGGTTGAGCTGGAAGAGAGAGAGGGGTGCTTGCGGGGTCGAGAGGACTTGTCTATTGTACAACTGGGCTTGGACAATGGTGAGACGGTCCTCTTAAAGCCAAAGGCAATTCAGGAATGCAGGTGACCTGGACTGGGTATACGACTTCCAGCTAATGAGAGGATGGTGGTAGGTGTACCGGTACAAGTTGATCAACGTGCCAATGGGAGGGGGTCGCAGGAGCCTCGGGATTGAGCCCCGGTGTGTCGGGAAGGCTAGGCGTGCGAGACGTTGAGAGAATGTGTGGGATAGTGATGATGTAGGTAGGTAGACGAGTTGTTGGGCTTTTATGGCGAGAGAAAACCGGACAACGAGAGAAAACACAAGACCGGAGTTGTCCGGGGGCAGCTTTATGGGGATTGACGACCAGGCACGAGCACGACGATTACAACGGAATCTTACCTCAGGACAGGGACGAGACGAAAACAAGATACGGTACAAGAGGGACGAAACAACTAGGCACGCGACGCTCTGGACGCTATGAGGTAGTTGCTACCGCACCCAGGCAATGCTTGGTGGTGAGGGAGCGCCACGGAGGGCTGCCATCCACTCGCTACCCTCCATGACAAGTGCCGTCGCAGCTCTGGGCGCGCGTACCTCAACTCAAGCATTCAGGTTCGGGTAAGGTGGTAAGGTAAGGTAAGGTAAGGTAAGGTCATGTAAGGTCTAGGTATCGGGTCGATGGGCGCTGGTGAAACGGACTGGGCCTAGAGGAAGATTGGCGCACGCCAGCCCGTTGGTCCGTTCAACTGCGGGGTTTGTGCAAATGGCTTGTGTCATTGTTGTATTGCCAGGCCATGTAGCTCTACAAACCACCAAATCGCCCGCCGCGCAAGGCGATGGGGGCGGCAGGCACCTTGTTCCTCTGTGGGAATCTGCTTACAGGGTGTTACGTTTGCTTGTTGTGCGGCCTTTTTTTCCCTTTCAATTTTGACAGGCAGAAGGCGTTGTGAACTGCTATGTCCGGAGAGGCTTAATTCGCAGTGTGCTTATTTTCCACCGAGGAAGCTCAACAACGGTACTGTCCGCTACTGGTAGGTGCCTCACCGTGCGCCCGTCCATCGGCGGTATAAGCAAAGCCCGGCGGTACAAGAAAAGTCCGGTCACGGGGAGCAAAAGACACCTCTGTTGCCCGCAGCCCTTTACGGTAGATAGCTTACCTTACCTTGCCTTGCCTGGCTTTGCCTTACCTTACCTACAAGGTTGGGGTTGTTGTTCTGGGCGCTGACCCTTGGAGGAAAGCTATGACAGCATTGCATTGAACCCAGGGTAAGGTGGGGATGAACCAAACCACTACGTAGGTAGCGCAGTGCACCAAAACGCGGCACACTATCAATATGCGCATACTCCGTTTTGGTCATGCTGGGTGAGAGCCAAACGGTCACCTACATACAGCGTCTCACTTCACTTGCGGGCGGATGGACGGTATCCCCGTTACGACATCGCGCAGGTGGCGCAGTCTGGTCGCAAAGCTAGAATCAGGTTTCCGGCCATGTTTGAGCGCTGACAAGGCACGAAACGACCCTCACCAGTTGGGGGCCCGTCCCCCTGGAGCCACAGCTCGAAACCCCGACGTGCATGATGGGAAAATAACAAGGTCAGAGTTTAGAGCTGGATTCCTCCACAACATGTGAAAGAGCATTGTGAAAGTCTGGCAAGGGTCGGTAGGCGAGACAATCATCCAACCATTCAACCCATTCAACCCATTCAACCCATCCCCAGCAGGAAATGGAATGGCTTAGCTCTCCAAAAACGTCCTCACCCCCTCAATCAACTGCTCCTTTCGTAATCGCCCTGATAGGATCATCGGGTCGTCTCGGTAGTCGCTCCGCGCCTTGGGTAGCAAACTTAAAATGACGTCTCGGGAGGAACCGTAACAGAATCGGGCGCGCGCTGCAGCCCTTCACACCATCAATGCTGTAATCTAAATGCATTCCTTCCTCGTTGGAATGGATGCATTGCGCAGAATGGTTGAGTCGGTCCGGTCGAGACGATCCGCATGCGGCAAGGTTACCTTGAGCTCCCAAGTGCCGTCCTCACCCTATGACGGAATTTGTTTGAAAAGGAACATGGAAACCCTCCCTCCATGCACCGCGCCCGCAACCCCGGGATTGGTCCGAGCGTCCGGGCCCCCGGCTGTCTCAAGCCGGGCCGCGAGTGGAGCTCCCGGCGTCTCTGAGCAATGGATGTTTCGCAGCACATAATCGGGTCCGCCGCGCTTGCCGTACTATGTTGAACTCAGTGAAACGGCTTGTGTTCGGCAGGCATGTATTAGATGTGGATTATCCATCTCCAAGTCTCAGGGCAAGCTGAGGATTGTCCTTGTTTGTAGGTAAGAAAGTGAGATTGCGACAGTCTGAGTGACAAGTCGAGCCCTTTACTGGAGGACACGGCCCTCTGATGCCGCAGGGTTTGCTTGGCGTAGACTAACATACTATGGTACTCTACCATCTGTGTAGAGCTCCATCCCAAAAGAGGCCCAATCGTAATGACAGGGTCATGTTCCGTGATCTTGCATGATCCTTCAGCCTCCGACTTCGTCGCGCTTGGATATCCGGGACGGTAATCCACGGCTACCATCGCTTGGCCGGTTCGACATGAGAGAAATACAAACAATCCACTCAACTCCGAAGCTCATATCTGATGCAATACAGCACCCTGTTTGCAGATAATACCTCAAAATAGTTCAGGGTCCCACCATTGCGTCGATTGGTGTGTGCTTTTCCGGCGCCCCTGTCCCCCGGGACTCGCGCTGGCGGGCGCCGACCACGGAGCTCGTATTCCGAGCCAACAACCGATCACCGATCGTAAATCCAGGTTCACAGATTCGTTGACGAAATTGCTTTTTGGTAGCCGAGATAGCCTTAATATTATGATATAACCGATATCTCTTTCCTCTGATTCCTTATTTCCGCGAGGGTGGTTGGCAATTGCGGGAACATCAAATTGCTGCGGGAAAATTGCCCAGCCGCCCTCCATCGACCAGAATCACGGCTCCGTTGCAGTATGCACCAGCTCGCGAAGCCAGGTACAGCATCGTCCCCCCCATGTCCTTCTCGTCGCCCATGCGGCGGATCGGCACCATCTCTGCTGGAAGAGCACCTGGTTCGCCCGAGTCACCGGCGAATAATTTGACAATGGGTTCGGACATCTCGCTGGGGAATACTAGAGGCAATCATTAACTATAAAGGCCATAGTGGGCGCGGTCTGTGTGACTTACATCCAGGGGCGATACAGTTGGCCCTAAGAGGAATTGGCTGTCAGCATCTCACGCAGGGTTCCTAGAAACGACAACTTACCGAATATTCCATTGCGGCAGGGCCACAGCGAGCTGCTTGACCGCCATGGTGGCTGCCGCCTTGGACTGACCGTACGGCCAGCCCCCAGGAGCCTTCTTGTTGAAGGCAGCAATCGAGCTCGTCACAACAATCTGAGAAGTCTGCTGCAGGTTACCCTTCTTGTTGCCCTTGTCCAGCAGCTTCAGGAAGGCCATGCACGTGAACCAGACCGAGGCACTGTTGACCGTAAAGGTATTGACGTAGTCATTCATCTCAAGCGCGAAGTTGGAGTCTGCCCACTCCTCCAGAGTAGTCTCGGGCTTGATGGGAGCGACCTGGGGCCCCCCAATGCCTGAGTTGCAGACCAAGAGGTTCAGGTAACCAGCGTCTTGCTCGATGTGCCTGACAGCGCCGGTGAGGCTCTCCTTGGACGTCACATCGCACTGGATGGGGATGACGTTGGGTCCTACCGAAGACGCAGCCGCCTGTAGCACCTCAAGCCGTCTGCCGGCGATGTACACCTTGGCAGCGCCATTCTTGGCCAATGCTTTTGCCAGCATCAGGCCAATGCCTACAAGAACGTTAATTAGCGTGATTCGACGAAAGAGTAGCCTCCCAAAGCGGCTTCTGACATACCCGTGCCACCACCAGTGACTAATGCTACGAGGCCTTCAACTCGGAAAAGAGAGGCCGCATCTAAGGCATTGTCATCCTGCTGGGAAGACATCTTGGGAATGTTGCAATCTGGACCGGCGAACTGTTGAGCAGGAAATTGTAGTTCAGAAAGTGGTATCTGGACTGTAAAATGTTCTGGCTGCACTGCATCATGACTCCGTCGAAACCATTCATGCCCCGCGCGAGCTACACCCCACTGTTACCCCTGCGATACTGCTAGAATGACACTTATACGACAATAGCCGCTTTTTTCCAGCAACATCTTGACTGCGCAAACTAGTCAGATATATAGCCGCCCCCACAGCGTCTTAGTCAAACCGTCAGTGAGCTGCATAAAGCAACTGTTGAATTCTCAACGCCATAATTACTAAAGTAGGCTGCTTCCTACAACACCTACCTTAGATGGCAGATCCAGTATCGAAATGTCAGGGCAGAACCGCCAGGCCCGAGCTTGGCTTGACAGTCCCGTTGCTGCCGCCGTTCAAGGCTTCCTGTCTGAAGACGATTGTCTAACGTGCAACAGGCTTCTTTGTAACGAAGGAAAATAATGATCATCTATCATCAGCTGGCCTACTGATCTTTAATGTACATATCTAGATTTCATCCAGTGCAATTGGCTTAGACCCCGGGCTACCAGGTACCAAAGGTATCTTATCTGACTGGATCTTATCGGTTCAGGAAATTCTGTCGATAACTCACACTGTGCTTTCATCCTTGGTCGTACCCCTCCAACAATGGTCCTGGCCCACTACTGCTCTATCAGCGGCATACTTTCAACCCTTGCATTCGACGCCATTTACAGTGCGAGCACTTAATTATTTTTCGCAACGCTTCGGTTTCTCGCCAACTTTTTCTTGCGATCGACCTCTCTGCAGCAGACCGCCTCCTCACAATGCCGAAACGAAAGCGATCCGAGTCAGGCTTGAAGGAAAAGCTGGACAAGGCACACGAAGATGTCTCCAAATCGCTCAAGGTTGCGAAAGGCTGGGAGCGACAGCGTCTGAGCAAGCGACTGCACGACGCCGACATCACTACGGACAAGAAGGAGCGGCTCGAGCGAGAGATCACGGTCCTCAAGGTATGTCAAATCCCTGTTACAATATTTTCAATCCGTCAATTGAAGATTCTGACCCCGAGTGTAGTCATTAGACCTCCAACAAACTGCGCTGGCTCATCTGTATTCATCGCTCCTCAAAGTCAAGTCCATTGCCGAGTCCGCCGATCTACCTGACGAAATCCGTGCTGGCGTGCCCAAGCCCGAACTATCCGAGCAGGAGAGAGTAGCCCTTCATAACGTCACGAGCGGGCTATACAATCGCGACAATGTGAAGCAGGCCATCGAGCGCGCCGTCGCCACGGTCTGCGCGTCGCTCAATGTTCCACCACCATCGAAGGGAAAGCGGTTGAGGAAGAAAGACTTTGAGGCAAAGGCAGCAGAAGATATACCGCAACCGGCGAACACACCTGCCGATGCTTCTGACGATAAGCAAGAGCCCGTCAACGAAGATGAAAAGTGGGACGAGGAATCCGAATTCCAGGGATTCAGTTCGGACAATGAAGAGCGCGGCCTTTCGACCGGAGAATCGGATAGTGAAGCAGAGGACGACGAAGAAGATGACGAAGAAGATGACGAAGAAGACGAAGTCTCAAAGTATGACCACTTGCTAGGGGCTTCGTCAGACGAGGAAGATGATTTTGACGAGGAGACACTCGCAAAATATCGCGGCAAAGAGACGGTCAACCTAGATGACATTTCGCTTTCGGGGTCCGCTTCCGAAGCCGAATCTGGCGACGAGCTGGATGAGGAAGCGGCAGACTCGGGCACGTCAGATCGTTCCCCATCACCACCGGCCAAGAAGGCCAAGAGCAGCAGTGACGATAAGAAGAGGAAGAAGTCGCAAGTTGTTGGACCCGTCAGAGACTCGACCTTCCTGCCCTCCCTCATGGGGGGCTACATCTCGGGGTCCGAATCTGAGGCCTCTGATATCGACGTCGCGCCGCCCAAGAAGCGACGCGGCCAGCGCGCCCGTCAGGCGATTTGGGAGAAGAAGTACGGCGCGAAGGCGAAGCATCTGCAAAACGAGAACAAGAATGGCAAGGGCGGGCGAGATCAGGGCTGGGACATGAGGCGTGGTGCGGTGGACGGCGACGATGGCGGTCGTAGGACCCCCTGGAAGAAGGGCATTCGGAATCCATTGATGAGCAACAGAGATACCCATGATGGGGGCCAGGCAAGGGAGCAGAGGCCGCCTCCTGTAGTGACGAAGAGGGATGATGAAGGCCCGCTGCATCCTAGTTGGGAGGCAAGGAAGAAAGCCAAGGACTCTGAAAAGACGGCGGCGTTCTCGGGACAGAAAATTACATTTGATTAGCGAGCATGTCTGGCAAATATACTCAAACAACCCGATCCAATCCAACCTTCCCAGATCATGATGCACTTGACCGCTTCTTCACGTACACCGGCAGCCCTCCCTCCATGGGCAGCGTCAAACTGCTCTTGCTAACCCGCTCCCCGTCGTACGCCGGCATGAAGTCGAACGTCGACACCAGGGTCGCCACGACCTGCACCGCGATGAGCTCCGCCATCTTCTTGCCCAGGCACAGGCGCGCGCCCCCGTTGAAGACGGGGAACTCGGCCGCGCCGCGGGCGACGACCTGCCCGTCCACGAGCCACCGCTCCGGGCGGAACTGGTCGGCGTCGGGGCCCCAGGTCGTCGTGGAGCGGTTCATGGCCCACGGGCAAAAGACGACGACGGAGTCCTTGGGGAGCGCGGTGCCGTCGGGAAGGATGGTGGCCTGCTGCGCCTGCTTGATCTCAAAGGGGATGGGTGGGTACAGGCGGAGAGATTCGTAGAAGACGGCCATGGCGTAGTTTTGTTTCGCGGGCGTGAGGTTTTCGGGGGTGATATCGATGGAGTTGACGCCGGCTTCTGCTTCTTCGTGTATCGACCTCCGTAGTTTCCCTGCCACGAAACGATGCTTGATCAACAGGTAGAATGTCCAGGTCAGTGCCTGCGCGACCGTGTCCCTCCCCGCAGAGAGGTAGTTCAACGCCGCGTCGGCGACAAGCTGCTCGTCGCCGATAGCATCGAGGAGGGACTTGATGAGGCTCCCAGACACGTCGTCGAGCTTGTCGGGGACGGCGCCGTTGCCTGCCTCGCGGTCCGCCACGGCGCTCGCGACGATGCGCTGGCCGTACGACTTGACAACCTTGAGAGACGCGCGGAGCCTGGCGCCTGTGACGAGCTCGGTGAGGAACCAGAGCGGGTTCTGGAAGCGCTCCGCCGTGGCCCCGGATGCGTACTCGAAGGCAACGGTGAAGTCGTCGTCGGCGTGCATCTCCATGTTGTACGCCATCTTGCCCATCAACTGCGTGGTGACCTCGTGCACGACGGCCTGCAGGTCGACGACGGTGCGCCCGTCGGCGCGCCGCTCCAGGAAGCGCACCGCCTCGCCCAGGTACCGCGGCAGCGCGACCTCGGTGAGCACGCGCAGGTTCGGCGCGCTGAGGAAGTGCAGCCCGGCCTTGCGCTGGGCGCGCCACGCGGGGCCGTCGACGTTGATGATGCCGTGGCCGAAGAGGTCCCTGGAGCGGCGCATGAAGAACTCGCCCTTGCCGAAGACGCCCTCGTTCCTGAAGACGAAGTCCAGGTTCCGCGGGTCGCTGACGATGACGCCGGGCGGCAGCGACGGCACCGAGATGCGCAGCGTTTCATAGCCGAACTGGCGCTCGCACCGGGCGAACCAGGAGAAGAGCTTCTGGCGCGCCTGCAGGAACCTGAGTCCGTTGCCGAGGAGTGGCAATGTGTCGGGTGGTTTCCTTTGCGAGTGTTATCAATGGACGGCGGACTGTGGCCGGGTAACGTATGCTCACCTCAATGCCTGGCCATCTCTCGTGATCTGCCCTCCCGTGGAGGCATACACGGACGCTGCTATAATCAATGCTACTACCGCCCATGCAAGAGACTTGGGATCCAAATTGAGAAGAGCCATGCTGGCTTTTGGTTAGTGCGTTGTCAGGCTCGCTGTATAGTCGAGGGATGCTCATACATCCTCGGGTAGAATTCCCGTGGAGACGCTCAAACAAAACAGAGACTTAAGAATTCAAATACTAATTCATAGTTCGAACTGAGTTGGTCGTCAAGGCATGAGGGAGGCTTCTGTATCAGTCTCAATGGCTACAAATGGCGTTTCGTTTGATGTAGGTGGAACCGGGCCATGATTCACTCCATAAGGTAGTCGTGAGATGTTGACGTTGCCAATTGTGGGGTACCCCCGGTCAGCGAAACACCAACCTCAATTCGCCCCGCGGGCCTCAACACCGGAGTGAAAACCTTCATTCCGGACCTCTTCCAGTCGCTTTTCTAAGCGTGACGTATTTATACTAGATATTCATATGACAGGAACGTCTGGTTTGGGCCGGTTCTACTCATGTCTCGAGGCTATCAATCGCAACATGCCACCAACACAACCAGAATCACAAGTACAGTTCCGTTTCATGACAAAGACTCGGTGTTTCGAGACATTCCCAAGCCACAACGTGTGGTCAATCGTGATGCATATCGCATATTAATCCAAAAAGCCATATACGCCCCACATCTCTCAAGCTATATAAGATATTAACGCTTACCCAAGCGCGAATAGCATCAGCTTCATACATGGCCTATATAAACACCAACGATGGCGACTCGTCGCCCGGTATGTACATGCGGAATCAACGAGCCGCATCATCGTGGCTCAACTAAAACATTTCTCTCAAGTGAGGGAACACCGTGCTACTAGGTGTTGCGAAGACGCCGCCCGACCCAGGAGACGGTAGTTCGGGGTTCGGATGCGCAATTGGGGTTTCGCTGCCTCCGTAGCTGTTGAATCCGTTCAGCCCTACGTAACCCTCGAAGATCTTGGACATTTCGCTCTGGATCCTTTGTCCATTTTTATCCACCGGTCCGTCAGGCACCTGATAGGTATCCGGAATAGACACTGATGGTCGAGGAAAGACTGATTGGCTGCTGACTGTCGGGGTAGCGTGGCCCCTGGCAAGCCCAATCATGCCGAGCGCGGCCGAAGAATGTGCGTCATCATCGGGATCCAACCCGAACCGTGGAGCAGCATCCTTCAAGGACTTAATGGTCCGCCAGAGGCGCTTGGACACCCAGCTCTTGGCCGAGAGATCTTTGACTAGATCCAGAGCAAGGTAAAACTCCTCCCGACAAACAGCGCTGAACCGGACTGGGGCGTGTACGGAGGCAAGAAACACGGCGGATATGGCTGATGTCAGGAACTGGTGGTAAAAGACTTGCAATCTGCGGTACAAGTTTGTCGTGTTGTTGAGGTTGCTCAAGTATTGGATCGTGTCCTTGGCCAAATCAACCACCCGTTGTGCTTGCATGGGATTTGACATGATGCTGGTCGCACTATGCAAGAACGGCATGTAGAGCCATATGCGAATCTGAAGAACAAATCAGTACATAAAGCCGGTTCCCTAAACGTGAAAGTACCGACCTGATTGAGTCGCAGGTAGGTGAAGATCCGCAAGCGTTGTAGGTTATATGAAGGGGTTGAGGTCATTTGCTTGTCTTTGTCCCAATTACGGACCTTGACCTCGTCGGGGACGCTGTCGTACCACTGCATGATTTCCTGGTCGAGACGCTCTATTTCTTCTTGGCGGAGCTCCTGCGCAAGCACTGGCCCAAAGTGCGAAACTTGTCGCCAGACTTTGGCACACAGCCGAGCATAAGTAACCATGGCTACCAGCCAAGGGTATTCCTCCTAAAAAAAAAGTGTAAGCTGCTGTATGGACGTGCTTCTTGCCCGTCTCTCAGAGTTTTGACATACCGGTAGTGGTAATTGAGGATCGATATCAGAGTCCTGCATGACGTACGGCAGGCCAGTACCGAATGCCCACCGACGGTCGAGGACATATGCGGTCCAGAAGCTGCTGAGCGCGTTCTTCCGTTCCACCTCGTCCGTTATTGACATCAATCCCATTCGCTGGTTGATACCCAATTCAAGGCAAAGCCGTGCCACCTGGCCAATGACTCTCCAAGAAAGGACCTCGTCATTGGCCAGGAAGCGATAGCCAGCGAGAAGAGCGAGGAGCGGTAGGTTGACAAAGTCACTGGGATCTGACATCAACTTGCGGTTGATGACGGTCTCCATACTTCGGTAGAGTTTCTCTGCCTTTTCGCTGTGGCCGTGGCCCTCGACGACGAGTGCACAGCACATGACCATTTTGAGCTGCAGTGTTTTCTCATCGTTGATGGGTTCGCGCGGCCGTTGGCTGCCAAGTGACTCTATGTATGCTGACAAGTTCTTGGCGTGGGAGATGACCGTCTGTATGTCGAGGACGGGATACATGATACCAACCTCGTCCTCGTGCAAGCGGCACAGACGCACGAGTTCGTCCTTGTCGAACTCTAGCAAGGGGTCGAACTGGCCAGGAGGTAGTAAATTTTCACCGTCATCCGATGGCTGGGTCTGCTCTTCAGGTTCGATGGCAAGCCTGTAGCCCATGTTGGCGATGGTGGAGTTGGCTACATCGAGGTTGAAAGCCAGGCTCGTGGGCCCTCTGAACGAGCCATGCCTGTGATGGGAGACCTCGGGTCTCGGCATGTTCACGGTGCCTTGGGATGGCGAGCGCGTGACGACCGAGGAAGCTGCAGTCGCGGCCCGTTCACTCAAGGGCGCAGGTCGATTCGTGTCTGTCTGAAGGATCTTGACTGTCTGGGAAAGCCATTTGATCTCGTCCTGCATGCGACTGAGCTGGGCAGTCACCCGCTTAAATTCATCCGAGTCCTTGAAGTTGGTGGAACAGCAGTTGGGCGCGTAGAGGCAGGCCAGGTTGAGGTTGCCGCAACGCTGGCAAGGCGTTTCGCCATTGCACTTGATCTTGCGACGCTTGCACTCATTGCTGGGATCAGAAGTCAGCTCAGGTGAAGATCTTCGCAGCCCACCACCCCGAGGCGCCACGGGAAGACTGAGGGTCCTGCCCTGTTGAAGACATGAAGAGTGCCTAGTGGCGACAATATCAAAGACAATTGCGGGTTCGTGGCTTACCAGGCAATGGAGATGTACTGTCTCAGGGGCGAACCCGTTGTTAGCCTCGGTTAGCGAAGGCGGTTTCTCAGCTAATGCGCCGAGCGGTGCGGTGCAGCCGGCGCATCGTCGACGACTTGCTTGAAGGGCCGAAATGAAGACTCACGCGATTCCTTTTGCTCCTCGTCTGCTTGCCCGCGAGCGTGCCATCGTCGGTTGACTTTCTCTTGAGGCCGTTGCTGGCAGCATCGTCGCTCATGGGCAGGGCGGAATTGTCTCCGACAGAAGCGGAACCCGGGCTGCCATGAGGCTGGGGTCGCGGTGTTCCATAGGTGCTGGCGGTCTCACTCAGCGCAACTGGCGCCTGAGCGAGATAGCGCAGGTCGCTGACCTGTGTGTTGATCTGCTCCATGATGCGACAGCGCCCATCGAGGAGACTCGGGAACGACGGGCCCTTCGCGAGAGGGAAGCAGCCGTATTTGCTTCAAACGGAATCGATATTATTCAGCTCGATTGACAGGCACTTGGCTTCCACCTCCAGTTTGCGGGAGGAGATCGCCCACGTGACTGCCCAAGACGCCTTAGTCCTCCCCGTAGCCTCCAGGCCGGTCATGCTCATTGACTTGCCCGGTTTCTCCTTGTTTTACGTCTACAGCACAACGCAGCGCAGCGCAGCGCAGCACGCACACAGCAACAACCCATCCATCCCCTGTCTATTTCAGGTTCGGACATGGTGTTGGCAAGCCGCACGATGCGACGCTGTGGTTCATCTGAAGTCTCCCTCTCCCGCGCTTGCACCGCTGCCCTCCCCGATTCCCTACAGGGCGCGATGCTTTGCCACTGGCTCGCTCGCCGTGCCCTGAAACTCCAGTCGACCACCCCTTCTGGTCTTGGCCGCGATTCGTGATGCCCTGGATGGGTAGGATTGGCGCGCGACGACGCCTGGGATAACCACCACAACTACCTCTTACAGCCCCCCTCGTTCTTCAGCGGTATCCGTTTTGGCGGCGGCGGCTGAACCTCTGATGCAACATTACCACGCGAATCCCTGTGCTCGGACTCTTGCTCCTTTGAACTTGAGGCGCATGGAGCTCGTCGCCCGGGGGCGTACAGAGCGGCCCAATCATGCATATTGCCCATGCCCGCCGGTGATAAGCGACGAAATCTCCATTAGCAACGTGGGCAAGAAGCTACGCGTGCATAGCCGAATTCCTATTACGGGACACCATGAGGTATAACCCTGCAAGATGATTGACTACCTTATCTGGGATTTTGCGCTGCGCTACCAAGTACATACTACTGCCAACCTGTTATGCTCAACAACGTCACTTTTGGATCGCAGCCTCTACCTTGCCCTCGCAGGTACCGAAACCTATCCTGCGCCCGTCCTTCTCGCAGTGGCCCCTGAGCGTCAGAGTATCACCGTCCTGCAGGAAACGTCGTGTTTGTCCATCTTGCAGGTGGACGTCCTGCTTTCCGCCCTCAGTCATCTCGAGCAAACTACCGCGCTCGTTGGACTCGGCCCCGCTGATAGTGCCGGAGCCAAGCAGATCCCCTGCCTGCAGCGGGCAGCCACCAAGGGTGTGATGGGCGATCATCTGCGGGAAGGACCACAGCAGATTTTGCGAACTGGTCTTGCCCAGGGTGGAGGTCTGGCCGTTGACTTCAGCCGACGCGACAAATCTGTGTTAGCGTAACGGTTTCTGTCTTTCAGCAGCGGGAGAGGGAGGCGTTCATGCATACCTGTCAGGCTGATTTCGCACTTGATGTCAAAGACGCTTCTTTTCTCCGTCTCGTTCATGTACTCCTGAACTGAAGTCGAGTTCGCCAACGGTTCAGCTCGGAACGGCTCCATTGCATCCGCCGTCACGACCCACGCGCTGATGGTGGAGCCAAAGTTCTTGCTGTTGAACGGACCAAGCGGGACGTACTCCCACGCCTGGATGTCCCGCGCGCTCCAATCGTTCAGAAGCACGTACCCGAAGATGTGCTCGTCGGCGTTGTTGACGTCGACGGGGGTGCCCATATCGTTGGGCTTGCAGATGAAGCACCCCAGCTCGAGCTCGTAGTCCAGCCTGCGGCAAGGCGCTGTGATGGGCTGCTTTGGCGTGGCAGCAGGGTTCTCGAGGATTTGCCCCCACGGCCTCCGGATCGGCGTTCCAGACACCACGATGCTTGATGAGCGGCCGTGGTAGCCGACCGGCAGGTGGACGTAGTTGGGCTGGAGGGCGTTCTCAGGCCCGCGGAAGAGAACGCCAATCTTGTAAGCATGGTGGTAGCCCGCGTAGAAATCAGTGTAGTCCCCGATCTGCATTGGTAGGTGCATCTTGACCTTTCCAAACGGCACCAGGACTTTCTCCTTCAACGCCGCGTTCTGCTCCAGCACGTCTGAAAGGTCGCCGTTCTCCACCAACACGCGCTGCAGGTCCCTCCTCACGGCTCTGTGGACGCTACGGCCCTTGGCGGCGAACGCATTGAGAGTCGGCTGCCCAAAGCACGCTGCACAGGCCTCGGTGTCGGGCAATGTCCCAGCAGCCAGGTCTTTGGTAAAAGCCTTCAGGTCGAGGACTGTGTCTCCAATGCGGACGCCCACACGGGGTTCAGCGCTGGCCGGTCCATCGTGCCCCGCACCCGGCACAGAGAAGACGCCAAAGGGCAGGTTGTGGATCGAGAAGTCGCCGCTCTCGTCCGCGGGCACCCACGACTGGGCTGAAGGGCTGAGATCCATGCTTAGCTGCTGCGTTTTGCTGTCCCTGCTTTTGAGAGTTTATGTGTCTTGGAAACTTGAATTGTCACCGCAGCCAGTTTTTGTTCCCTTTCGTTTCTACTGCAGGCTGATACAGTGCAGCTATAAGAATGGCCGAGCCTTGCGACACTGCTGCCGCCGAACGGAATGCGATCCGCCTGCCCCGCACTGCCGGCCGACGCAAGCCGAAAGTATTGCCTTGTCTTGCCATGCTTTGCCATTGCTGAATCACTGTGCATCAATGTGGACATAAGTTGAACTGGAACGGCACAGTAGCAACATGGTTGGTCAATCTTCAATTTGATCACTCCGTACTGTTATTCGCCAATTGCAAACGGGGTTTCTTTGAGCTATGCTGGCTGGCTGGCTGACTGAAAAGAATGAGATTTCGAGGTGGTTTATTTACAAAACTCGCCGGTGTATCTTGGATCGTCATAGTGTAGAGATAGTCTAAAAACAGTGGCCGGTACTCCCATACCTTATGCAACGTATGCGCGTCCTCCGTCTAATCCACGTCCAGGTTCTCCATCGCCTCGGCAATGAACCCCTCGTCGCCCCCCCGCGAGCCGCTGTCCGCCACGTCGTCGCTCGCCTCGCTCTCCGTCTCGGGCGGCGTCTGGAGCCCGTTGATGCGGCTGCCGTACTCGAGGTTGCGCCGCAGCACGTTCAGCTCGACCGAGATGCCCGGGCCGAAGGCGCAGCCGACAATGTACTCGCGGACGCGGCCGCCGGGCGCCAGGGCGTCCATGTCCTTGCTGCGCATGCGGTCCATGACGCTGAAGATCGTGGCCGAGCTCGAGTTGCCGTGCTTGATGTACGTGTCGTAGCTCGCGCGCATGTGCTCCGGGCTGATCCCGAGGGCCCGCTCGGCGCCCGTCAGGATGGTCGCGCCTCCGGGGTGCATGCACCAATCGAAATCGGCCGGGTTCTGGTACTCGGACGGTAATGACAAGGAGGCCTTCAAGTCGTTGAAGGTTGGTAATATCGATGCGCCTGCGAGCTTGGGTACGCGGGGTGTTAGAACGACCTTCCAGCCTGTGATATTGTCAGCGAACATTGTCATGCGCGTTGTCTCCTAGCCTCAACATACCGACGGGATCGGCGTCAAAGCCAAGGTCGTTCTCCGTATCCGGGATGATCCTGTGGTCCCAGCCGAGCAACTCGTATATAGGCTCCGCAGGTTCTCCAATCCCATTGCTCAACACCGCCGCGCTTGCGCAGTCCGAAAACAAGCATGCGCCTATCCTCGTCTCTTGTAGCTCGTTGATGCTCTCGAGTTCGCTGCGCACCATGGTCGTGCTGACCTCCAATGCGACGCAAAGAACTCTCGCAGGCTTCCCGCGAGCCTTGTGGCCGAGAGCCAAGTTCGCGCCGGTCCTCAAGGCGGCCAGACCGCCACTGCAGCCCACGCCATGCAGAAGCACCTTTTCTACCTGATGCGTAATACCCAGCCCCTTGGCGACGAAATGGTCAAACCCGGGGTTGGCGCTGTCGGTGCACGTCGTGGAAACAATGTGTGTGATTTGCGACAGGTCGAGGCCGGCCTCGGCGATCGCTTTGCGAGCTGCACTCACGGCAAGCGGCACGCCGTCGCTGATGAAGACTTTATGTAGCTCAGCTATTGACGGGGGCTTCTCAAAGTTCACGACTGGGTGTTCCGGAGTCCCAATGGAGGAACGCGAGTCAATGCCTGTATATTCGTTGATCGCGAGAACTTTCTTCATGCTGTGTTTCCCCAGTTAGCGACACGCCAACAGGCTACTCTTCGCTGAGGCGGTGAGAACACTCACGCAGGCGATTCAGGATAGAACCTCTCAGCCAGTATCTTGACAGCATCGGGCTTGAGGGAGTAGGGCGGGTACTGCGCTGCCAACCCAATTATGGAGAGATCGAGCTCCCCAAAACTGTTGGGGGCTGCCATGGTGTGAAGAGCTGCGTATGGTAGCTCTGGGCCAGCGATTGACAGTCAATTGGGCGAGAGAGCGCGTGATCGAGGAGGAGGAGAAAAAGGCAATGGTCTTGAGGCTTCAGGCGCAAGAGATTCGCACGAAACGACACACGGGTTGAGGGTTTTGTGTTATTTTGCTTCGCTTAAGTGACGGATGATTGGAACCGCTGATACGTAACCCTGGTATCGCTCAAGCGGGGGGCGGCAAAGTGAAATCCGGTGGTGAGACACAGCCCAGGATGGTGGATCGATGACGCTGTGACAGGGACAACCCGAGGTAAAGTACGATATTGAGCTCTCAGATGCTTTTTCGCCCGGGATGGAAGAGCTGTCCGGTGGGTATTTATTTGCAAACTTGGGACACAGGGCGCCTTGGTCAAGGATTGGACGCGTGGGAGTAGAATTACTCAGGAGACGGTGAAGACGAATGCCAGGGCGATGTACACAACAAAAAAGTCAATGGCAATCTGACCAGGCACGGTGCCCCCCCCCCCTAGCAGATCCAAGATCGTTGAGCGGGAATCAGTACTTGACGGCGGGATGCTGGCCAAAGCTCCAGCAGGTATCGGTTTCGTATCTTGCCGACCAAAGCGGCAATCGGGTGGTCATTTGTCCCGATCGGAATACTTACAATGCGGGGTCTCCACGTCGTCGGCCCAAGTATCTTTCTTATCCGTCTTGGACAAGGGGCACCTGTGTATGCGCTGGTCTCGCCCAACAACTGCCACCGGCGCAAACTGGGAGAAGCCGATGGTGCAACAGGGAAGACGAGATGGAGCCCTGTTCTGGAAACCAAGACGAGATGGAGGCCTGTTTTGTCACCATGGCAGACTCGAAACTGGTGTTTCATTTTTCCGACTTTTCCCCCGCGAACGCCATACCCAGAATGAAGGCACAAATCGTCCGCGTTTTGCCACCAGTGCTGCTGTAGCCTTTGCCGTCGACAAAGCAAACGCAGAAAAACGCGAATCAACTTTGCGACGACACATTTCTTGCCGAATCCAGCTAGCACCCATCCATCCAATCCATAAGTCCTGTCCCATGGGTTGGCTCCGGCTGCCTAACCGCAAGCAACCCTCCTCCTGATTAGAGCTGCGTTAGGTTGGAGGGGCGGGACCGACCAAGGTTGGCTGGCGGTCCAGAACCTACATTGCCGTAAATCGCGGCTTTTGCATGCAGACGCTCGCCGCATCTTGAGATCTCACACCAACTAGTCCTTCTTGGGGCTGTGCGGCACCTGGGTAAGTGTGAGGGGGGTCCTATACGAAAGCTGTCTCCCCAAGCAGCTGTCTCGCCAGAGAATTATACGAATACGTCTGACAGTTCACAGGTTCTCGAGGCTGTGCAGTCAATTCCGCAGCAACAAAACTATTGCGCCGTGCCGATGTGGTGCTACATGAGCAGGCCGCATTCACATGCTAGCCCATGGGCCCTAAATGTACAACAGCGGGTCGTTATCTTGCTGCCGTCGCCGCCGCCTGTCTTGATGACGACGCAAACCCTCCGCCCCCCTCTCGCTCGTGGGACGCTTCAGCACATTTCTCTAGTGCCGGTCGTGTCCACTCCGGCCGGGTGGCTGCGGGCCCGCACTTCCACCCGGTGCGGCCCCCGCCCGTAATCTGGCAATAAAGGCCGTCACAGTAAATATTCACCGCCAGGCAGAAACTCCTTTTCGAGACCCGTTTATCGAATTTCTGCTACCCAAATAGCCACATGAAGGACTAGCATCACATCTGAACCAGCTCAGCTCATTGCCGAGCATTTTTGTCTGAGCCATGCTCTCAATCTCGCAGCTCCCCTTCCTGATACATGCAGTCGTCGAGACCGCCGCCGGCTTCTCCTTCATCCTCAACCCGGCTTCTCAGCTCTCGCCGCTTACCCCTGCCGCCACACTCATCCTCCAATCCAAAGGCGGCCTGCTGCTGTTCTCCAACCTCATCTGCCTCATCTTCCTCCGCCGCCCAGTAGACGACACAACGCAGTCTGTCGCTCTCGCTTTCGCATTTTGGCACCTGTGGCCCTGTCACCGCGCGGTGGTGAGGCTCCAATCAGGCATGGACAAGGATAAGCCACAGGGCCAACTACTAGGGGGACCGGTTGTCCATCTGGGAGCGCATTTGGCACTATTCTCATTATTTATTGCCGCTGGCTTCTCCGGTCGTTGACGAGAGCCTATAGCAACCTAGCTGCTCTAGTTTCTAAATAATCTAAGGCCCTCTTCCTCAGCATTCGCCTCGTCCATCTCCTCATCTTCACTCTCCTCGTTGAGCTCCATCTTCTGGCCAAACAGCGTCCCGAAGAACCGGCTGATCTGTTCCTGCTCCCACGAACGCCGATCCTCGGGCGCCATGAAATTCTGGAGCTTCTCGTGCACCGTAAAGCGCATTTTGCGGCCCTTGCTTGCCTTGCGATCCACCACCTTGCGCATCTTGGCCTCCTTCGCTGCCGTGAGCATGATAGATGGGACCGCACTGTTCTGATCTGCGGAGTTCTCGACAGTGCGTTGGTCGACAAGTTCCTTGAGCAAAAGCTGGTAAAAGTCGGCGTCGTCGTAAATGTTCTCATCCTCGGCAATCTTCTTGGATGTCTGTGCCGGCGCGCAGGATCGGGGAATCTTGGATCGCTTCACCAGGCGGTTGTCGGGATCTGCAAGTTGATCCTGCAGCGCATTGAGGAGAGTCTTGTTCTTGGCGCCGAGACCCTTGGCAGCCGTGACGGTAACCGATTGAACCTTTTTCGACCATTTTTCAAGTCTGTCCTCTCGGAACTTGGTGAGGGCACCATCTTCCTCCTGAAGATGCTGCCATATTTCTTCACTGGGCATGGTAGCCTCGAGAGTCCGTTTCCTCTTCTCTCCCACACGCTGTGCAGGCCCAAAGCCATCTCGAAGACTACTAATCGTGTTGAGTAGTTTGATGGCTGCTTCTTCGGCGGCCTCGTAGGGCTCGGATTCTGCCTCCGAGCTATCCTCAAGGGCAGTAAACGTGTTCGCGGCGATGAGCGCCTTTTGCAGTCGAATACGCAGGTTGAGCAATCCATCGTACACTTGGCGCTGTTGTCGGATAGCCATGCCCTTATCCACGTCGGCACGATTCGAAAGAGCACCCAACATGGGCTTGGCAGTCTCTTGCTTGTTGTCCTCTTCAGAGTCATCATCCTCCGAGTCTTCATCTGCGCCTGAAGCATCGTCATCGTCTTCCGACGCGGCCTCGGAATCTTCCTCGGAGTCGGCGCCGCCGTTGACAAGATCGTCAAGACCATCGTCCATGTCCTCGTCATCTTCCGAGTCGCCGAGAGATGCACCTTCCAAATCGTCATCTTCGTCATCATCATCGACCAGCTGGGCGCCTTCGCCTTCGTCATCGGACGAAGACATGAAGTCGGCGGCAGTCGCTCGCTTGTGAGACTTCTTGGCGGGCTTGGAGCTTCCCCGGAAGCTGAAGTCTTTGAAGCGTTCCGCATCGGACTCGCCAAGGGCGTCGTCGCTCTCAATCTCGGAATCGCTCGCCTCTGCCTCATCCGCCTCGAGGTCGGCCAGTTCTGGATCGGCGTAATCCCCCTCCTCGTCCTCGTCAGAGACATCCTCTTCATCGTCGCTTTCCTGCTCGAGAGCCTTGCGGGAAACACGCGACCCTCTGTATTTTGGTCCAAGACTCTGGCCATCCTTTCGCCTCAACTTGCTGTCACCGACGGCGACATAATGCTCCGTTGCAGCTCGGTCATCGCCGCTGACTTCGCTGTCACTGCCGTCTTGGACTTTCTCAGGACCATTGAATTCGGGGTCATAGTCTAAGGCAGAAGGTTAGAGTTGAGCAGTCTGAGTGATGGCGGCAAGGTAAAAGCAGCGACATACCCTTGACGATGTCCTCGTCGTCCTTGAAAAGGTGTGCACGACCCTTGGGCTTTGCCATTTTGTCGCTTGGTTGCGGGTGTTGTAGCTGTAGACACCCCACGTAGGAATTTTTTCTAGTCCTTCAATTGCTGAAGTCCGGCTAAGGTATCCGCAGTTGGGCCATGAAAATTTTGGCGGTGGACAGCGGCAGAATTTGGCTTGTTCGGTGCTGGGCTCATCCTGCACGACGGAACTAATGCCGTTATTTGTGGGCCTAGTGCCTTGCGCCGTACCTTGGGATCCTCAGCAATGAAGAGCTGCCACTCTAGTATGTTGGATAATTAATCATTGATGACTGGCAACACTGTATCAAGTATCCGACCATATTGTGTCACTTATCCTCTCCTTTTCCCTCATCATTGATCCAATTGCCTCTCTGTCCACGGGGAGCCGCAAAGACACAGGATGCGTTGCACGCAAATCCGGCTTCTGCAGGCAACGCGAGCTCTTCTACATGAGAACCCGCTGGTTCGTGTACATCGCGGCGTGCTGAGCTGTTGCATGTGTTGATTGTGCCCAGGGACTTCCTCGGTCGGGGACACCGCCAACATGGGGCAAGCGACCACAAAAGCGCAAGATAACCGGCGTTGAGAAAGTCATCGCTGTGTCGTCAGCGAAGGGGGGTGTCGGCAAAAGCACCGTTGCTGGTCGGTCTCGCTCCGTCAAGAGCTCTTGGAAGCTTTCTTTCTAACAACATCCAGCCAATCTCTCTCTGGCCTTTGCCAGGCTAGGATTTCGCGCAGGAATCCTCGACACAGACATCTTCGGTCCCTCGATACCCACCCTTTTCGACCTGTCTGGGGAACCTAGGTTGTCAAGCCGTAAGCCTACGAGCCCATCGCTTTTTTTATATTGGAATGTCGCTGACTTGGTCAAGAAAATCAGCTGATACCCTTAACAAATTATGGCGTAAAGACAATGTCAATGGGCTATCTTGTTGGTGAGAATGCGCCAGTTATCTGGCGAGGTCCCATGGTCATGAAGGCGATACAGCAGCTCCTACACGAAGTGAACTGGGGAGGCTTGGACGTGCTTGTTCTGGATTTGCCTCCTGGAACAGGAGACACACAGCTCACCATTACCCAGCAAGTCATCCTCGACGGTAAGTTGCCTCATCTTGTGCCCACTCAAGAGCCTGGCTGGCGACTTACGATCTGACTTTAACATTGTAGGCTCCGTAATTATCACAACTCCACACACTTTGGCGACCAAAGATGCTGTCAAGGGTATCAACATGTTCAAAGCAGTAGACGTCAATATCCTCGGTTTGGTTCAAAACATGTCCCTCTTCAAGTGTCCTCACTGCCAAGGCGAGACGCATGTGTTCGGGTCACACGACAGAGTCACTCGCATGTGCCAAGAGCACAAGATTGATTTCTTGGGGGACATTCCCTTGCACCCGAACATCGGCGAAGATGGCGAAAATGGCAAGCCAACAGTTGTATCTGAGCCCAACAGCGAGAGAGCATCTGCATTCATGAAGATAGCGCAAGCCATACAAGCGAAAGTAGGCTTAACGAGCACCTAGTGTACCTAGTATATGCTGTATAATTATTTAGCAATATTCAAAATTTCCCGAACCCACTGCCAAACCTACGCTGCGATAAGCTACGATTTCCGCTGCACGTCCTAACCTGGACGTCGAGAATGAGATACGAATTCCATGCCAGGCACATCCACGACGCACTGCCAATTCCAAACGCCGCAAAACGTAGAACCGTCGAGTCGCAGCTGACACGTCGAGCGACAGTTAGCCTCTAGCACGGTAAGATGCAGGGCATGTTACCGCAATTTCAATGATTGAGGGATCCTTGAACACTTAAACGCCGACCAATGTAACGCCATCGTAAACCAAGCCCGGTTCGAACCCAAGGGGAGCAGAGGATAATCAATCAGCCTCGTCATTAACTTGGTAGATGTGTCGACTGCGCGTTGGGTCTTTTCGCATGGCTTGGCCAGAACCCGTGAAGCCAACTAGATGCAAGTCAGCAACAGTCACATTTTTTGCCTGGGGAGCCATCGCAAGCAGTAAGCTCTCACCTCTTCCATGTACACCCTCAGGTGTTCGGAACATGCTATCCTTCTTCTGGGTTTTGCCGAACTTCGACTTGGCGTTAAATTCCTGCCATTTATTCTTCCCAGCCTCGAGTTCTTTCTTGGCCTTGATCTTCTTCGGCTTCGGCGGTTTCGCTGCATCGTCAGGTTTCTCAATATCCTTCTTCGCATCAGGATATATGGTGGCGCCAGCCGACGTTACCACCCCAGGCGCAGGAGGCGTCGCAACGGGTGAGGTGGCCGGTGCGGAAGAAACGGCGTCGGCCTTTCTTTTGTTGGATACGGGTCGGATGTCTTTTGATCGCAACGTCTCTGTGTTGTCATAACTCTTGAACTTGACAGTATAGATGGGAGCTGTCGAGGAGCCAGTTATCGAAGTGATCCTCGCGGGGTAGAAGGCCTTGTCGCCAGACACCCATTTCGCTAGCACGGTGTCGTTCACTTGGTAGTTAGCTGGAGGCTCCTCCTTTTCCTCGACGGGCGCAGCCGCCTTTTTGAATGCGGGATGATTCTCGCGCGACCATTTCTCAGGCTCGACCGGAGCTGCTGCTGGGACCGCTACTGGTTGAGCGGGCTGCGTCGGCTTCTGCGTCTGCTGGGGCTTCAGCTCAGCAATGTTTTCATTGAGGAGGTCTACTAGGTTGTTCAACTCGGCCTGGAGCGCTTTTAATTCGACATTTCCGGGATCATCGCGAAGCTGTCCAAGGACGATTTCGAGCTAGAGGGCGTGTCAGAAGGTTCGGCGAAACATGGCGGGGGAGGTTTGACGGACCTGCTCCTGGTACTGTTTCTTCTCCTCTTCGAGTCCAGTGAGTCCGGACATGGTCAAGAGACGGTCGCTCTAATGGAATAACCAGTGCTTTGCAGGAGACTTAGGGCAGATCCGTGCGTACGTTCGACAGTGTTACCGAAGAGGATCCCGGTTGCTGATTTCCAGTATAAAGTGGTTTAACGATACTGTAATGCTGGGGTATGGACGAATCCGGCCTACCAGACCTTGGGTGATGTAAGCGGGCGAGAGGTGCACGTGATGTAGCCTGTGCGCCGTCGTGTAAACCGCCCTATCACGTACTGTGAATTGACCAGGGATATGTTTGAGTCCCGACGTCAAGTTCCGCTAATAACGCATAGCTCCATTCGCGATACGGAGATAAATGCTTAGATCCAATGGATATTTGCAATGAATCTCACCCGCATGCCTCAGTCTCGTTCCTTCGAAACAATCCCCGCCTTCAGTCTGCAGAGCGCTTCGCGATCACAAGTGATTTGTCGAGACCTCGGATTTAATGCAGGCTCTTTTACAAAGCCGTGATGGAGGCAGAGCGTCGTCCTAGCCTAACTATGCCCCGGAGCGGCCATTGCCTCATTTGTCACGTACAGGTAAATCCGGTCAAAGAACTTCTCCAGAGGACGGGTGCTTTCGAATCAAATGTCATTTGTCACCGCCATTCTTGTTGGCATAGAGGTGGTTCCAATGTAGATAAAAAGGGAACCGTTGCCCGCCTCCGTTGAGAGCATAGGCTAAGAACATCTACACGGCCTGCGTTAACCTACTATCCATTACACTATCGTCTTCAAGCATTCCATTAAACAATCATTGTAAACATCGTTACAACCTCCAAATGGCTCGAGTGTGGTTTGTCACCGGTTCCGCTCGCGGCCTTGGTCGCTCAATTGTGGAAGCCATCCTCGCATCTGGCGACTCGGTGGTTGCAACAGCTCGCAAGTCCGAGCAACTCAGCGACCTAGTTCAACATTACGGTTCTGACAGGATTCTGGCGGTCAATCTTGATGTTGCAGACTATGAGCAAGCCATCCGGACCGTCGAATTGGCTGTGCAGAAGTTTGGCCGCGTTGATGTCCTCGTCAACAACGCAGGCTACGCTGTTCCCATTGCTGTCGAGGATACGGACATGGATATTTTCAAGGCGCAGACCGATGCCAATTTTTTTGGTACCGTTCATGTCAGCAAAGCTGTACTTCCTGTCATGCGGAGACAACAAGCCGGACGAATCATTCAAATTTCTAGCATAGGCAGTAGGATTTCTGGCCCAGGCCTTGCTGCTTATCAAAGTGCGAAATGGGCCGTCGCCGGCTTCTCACAATCTCTGGCCGCGGAGGTTGCCCCCTTCAACATCAAGGTTACCGTGCTGGAGCCGGGTGGCATGCAGACAGACATGGCTGGAGCATTTTCGGATCTCAGCAGGATCACAGAACCCTATAAGCCGACAGTTGAGGGTGTATTTCAGGCTATCCTGGCTGGTAGTAGCAAGTGGACCGAGCCCGCCAAGGTGGCCGAGACAATCATTCGGCTCTCAAACATTGACGAACCCCCGCTGCGGCTCCTGCTTGGGCGCGACACTGTAGAGCCTGTCAAATGGGCAGCGGACGCACTGGCAGCCTCGGATGAGAAGTGGCGTCACTTGACTACCCTGTCCGCCGAAGGTAGTCATTAGGACGTATGTATTAGCTAGATAATAAGGGATAATGGACGGTATAGTGAGCCAGGCATGGTCTAATTCGATGGTTGTTCCAAGGCCTTCTTTATGCTGCCTTGGGGATGAATAGAGCCGGGGTGCACGGTTCGTCTAATTACGAGTCATTAGCAAGAGCCAAGTTCGTTGTAAAGCTTCAGAGTCTCGAATTCATCGTGATAAAGTATGAGATTCAACGGCAGCCTCATCACTCAAGCGACAGAGCTTTGGTGGATGAGGCAAAGTAGACTACCTCTCAAGGTTCGCCCAGGCGGCGCCGGTCCTGCAACCAAGTAGAGCGCATGAGGTTGGTGCCTGCGAAGCACTGGCCAGCACGTGCTTGAATCAATCAACTTTACAATACTAATGCTACCTTACTGTCTTTGAGAGAAGAGCCCCTCAGCTGAATCAGGGCACCACTGCGGCCGTGTGGCTGGGAGCGTCGATTTAGGAAATACTTTGTGGGTGGTGAGCGGCTCTGCTCTCCTCCGTTGTGGATGCGGTACTTTATGCAGGTACGTGGAACGACTGATACAGTACCTACCTCAAGGTAAGGTAGGCATGTGACATCTGGATTGGCAGCTTGCCTTACCGCAAGGGACCTACCCAAAGGTAAGGTAAGAAGGTATCCGCAAAAAATGGATGTGGATGGGGATGGATGGGGATGGGATGGGGATGGGATGGGAAGGGTTAAACCGGTCCGGCCGGCTAAGTTTTTGGTGTCCGCTTCTGTCTGAGGTGCCTTTTAGGGACCTTGCCTGGCCTTGCCTTGCCCATTACCTTACTTACCTCGCGCTACCCTCGCTGTGCTTGTCCTGCTTATCTTTTATCTTAATCTTCATTCCTCCCAACCTAACTCTGCTTTCCCAACAACCTGTTCTTCGGACACATCTCAGTCGTCCGCGAGGTAGTGTTAGACAGCTGGCGCACGCCGAGAGTCAGCACCTGGTACTCGTCCCTCCCCGAATTCACTCCCCCGCCATTACGTTGCAGCCTTCGGCGCCAATCCAATTGCCAACAGATCCAATCGCCGAAGTCCAACCACCACCCCTGTCATCTCAGGCCGTCTCTGACCTCACCGGGATTTCACGCGTGTCTCACCGTGCCCGTCCGTGGCTCAAACGCCCCAGGTCATTGAGAGTCCCGGATTGGCACACCTGCAGCTAGCTTGCGAAAGAAGCAAATACACAGCCCGTTCCCTGGATCCAAGCCTTGTCCGAGGCGAGGCGAGGCGAGGCGCAACCATGGCTCGAGACCGGGACGTCGACACCGCATCCTCTGGCGGCCAATCAAAACGACCTTCTCTCACTCAGCTCGACAGCGATTCCTTGAGCGACGCAACCTCGCATCAGTCCCGGCAACAGAAGCAGCACTCCCACCAGCAACACCAACAGCATCATCACCATCACCATCACAAGCCGCACCACGTCGGTCGCGTCCATGCCCGCGTGCCCTCCACCAAGGCCTTACATAAACACCATGGGCCGCCCGGTGCGAAGCTGACTCGACGCATCACCTCTCCTCACAACGAGTTAGACACCTCTGCCCAGCAGCAGCGCGCCCCCGGCATTCATTCACATCGGCGCGCAACTAGTGAAGTCAAGCTCCCCCGACAGATCTCGGCCAGCAATATCGCCAATAGCGCCTCGCACTCGAGCCTGAAGCGCAATCGCTCCCACGGTGAGGTCGGCAAACGCACACGCTCCTCGGACAAATTAAAGCGGCTCTCCAACGGCAGCAATACGCGCACTCCCCAACACAACAAGACCCAAGTCCATTTCGATCTCGGCAACGACGACGACCAGGAAGACGAGTGGGTGGATGCTAGCGGCTCCAACTCGCCTTACCTTTCCCGCAAGGGCTCCATTAACAGCGGGCAGTCCTCATTGCGACCGGTCGCAAACATAGAAGACACCCAAACTGGGACCTCAAGCGACTCACCGCAGGGAGACCCAGAACCAGAGCTCGAGCCCGAGCCTGAGCCTGAGCCTGAGCCTGAGCCATCATCGCCCGAACGTGAGAGGATCCATCATAAAGCGTACCTCACCTCCCGCCTTCTTCAACGCACGCCTTCGCACGGCGCCCCTCCCCAAATGTCGGCCGACATCGCTTCAGCCCCTCCTCCGAAAATGTCCCCAAATTTGACCGAGCACGACGCTTCGGTAGCTACATCCAGCGGCCAAGATGAGCTTACCTCCCGATTTGTGGAGGTTCCTGGCTCAGGTCTGGCAAGTGAGGGGTCGTTCTATCGACATGCGGCTGGTGCTTCCGTCCGGTCCGAGGACATCCCTCGGCGACCTCGATCAATGATTAGCTTTTCGCAAACGCAGGAGAGTGGCGATATCACGCCTCTTGCTGATAGTGACAATAGTGCCTTGGTGTCGAAACCAGCCACAAGGACAGCAGCACTACCGGCGGATACATCCCGTACCCAACAGAAGCTGAACCTTCAGCGCGCGAGTTCAGTCATTGAGCCTGGCCAGTCAGCAGCTGGGGCTGGAGGTGTCATCGGAGCAAGCCCTCTAATTGGCGTGGGGGGTCCTGGCTATGACGGAGGAAGTAGCCGCGATCCACGTGTTGGGAAGTTGTTGGAGCGCACGGGTATGGAATACCTAGTGGTCCGGCGGCATCAGAACCCAGTCGCCCGCTCACTTAACCGATTAACCCATCTTCCCGGCATGAATAAGACGAAAAGAATACCACGTATCAACACTGGCTCCACGAACAGTAAACGTTCACTGGAATTGCCCAACCGCCATGTACGAAATGTCAGCCTACCTGAGGCGCGGCGCCCTACAACACCGAAGCGGCCCGATTCAATCAGGACAAATGGAGCAGGATCAAGCTATGAGGACGAGGTCAATCGCATTAATGAAAGACTGAGCGGCTCGAGTCTTGTTGGCGGCGATGACGAAGACGGCACAGGAGCGTTGCTGCGAAACCTCTGGGAGAAAGCCCCCGAGCTCAGTGCTAGTACCGATTGAGCCGTTCAAGTCTCCGGCATATGACAGCACGACACGAGGGGTCCCGAAACTGCGTCCAGCACACGCAGCAGCCACGCGGAAGATGAGAGATCCATTCTTCATCCCGACACTCCGCGCCGATCAGCTCGAGACCTCAGAGCGAGGCTCATCCCAGCAATTTAGGCAATCCAAGGATAGCAGCCACGACGCGTGGGTTAGATCTACCACAATCAACGGACGAGTGTGTCAGTAGGACACAAATAGTTCATCAGAGCAAGGCGTTAAGAAGGTTTACTGTTGCTTTTGTATGTTAGAATAAGCGTAGTGGGCACATATAAATGCGAAGACTCTGTGAGCGTCATTTAACCATCGTTGAAGAACTGTGGATGCCAGTTGTCTCGCGGGAATTGCTGGCTGTACAAGTCACAAGTATTTCGGCTTTGGTTCTGAACGCGCCACTGTCCTGTAATTGTGTAGTGTTGTATATATGTTGAGCGGCATTTCCCACCTACTTTCCTGCCTCTCACCCTGCATCTCCGGGACCTGTCCGCGCTCTACCCAAAACACCCAATACGCCATGTTATGCTTGCCGCCTCGCGAGCGCTTTGCAACTCTAGTGTTTCTACATATCTATACATTCGGAGAAAGCAAATCGTACTTGACACATCTCTCGACCTGTGTGAGGGATATGGGTTAGTGTTATGTTATCAAAAGGGGGGGGGGGATTGGTGGCGGACTTACATCCTCCATGCTGGCCTGCAGGAAGCGCCGCGTCTCCAGGCCCATCCACAGCCAAATCATGGAAAAGTCGCCGTGCTTGGCCATCTCGGCACCGCTCTGGGCGCTCAGCTGTCGCAGGATGGGCAGCGAGCTGCTCAGCAAGTCGACGTCCGGGTTGAGGCTGCGGCCGATGCCCTCGAGCAGCAGGATGCTGATGACGACGTTGACAAAGTCGCCCTCGAGGCGGACGTGGTGCTCGCGCACCATGCCGAGGACGCGCTGCAGGATGTCGCCAATCTTCACGTTGCCCAGGGCGAGCGTGCGGCTCTTGACGCTCAGGACGAGGTGCTGCATCTTGAGCGCGAAGACCTCATTGTCGAGCACGGCCTCGGGCTGGCGGCAGCGCTCGCACATCAAGTGGCCGGCCTTGTAGCCGTCAAACTCGGCGACAGCGCGGAAGAGGTCGAGGAAGTTGCGGCGGTTAGTCGCGTTGAGCTCCGTGACGAGGCCCGTGTCGATGAAGACGAGCTGCGGCCGGAAGCCCTCCGAGTCAATCTTGGCCAGCTCCGCCTCCCACGCCGCTACGTCCTTGCGGTGGCGGTAAGGTCGTAGACGTTCGAGGACTTCTTCGGTCACATCGGCGGACTCTGGGTGTTGGCCCTTCTCGTGGAACCTCGGGAGTCGAATATCTGGCTGGGCCGACTTGTAGAATCGTACCATGATGTTGCCGGGGTGTAGGTCGGCATGCACAAAATTGTCTAGAAGTAGCATTCGTAAAAAGGCATCAAGGCCTTCGTCCGCGATGTCGTGCTGGAACACACCGCCTCCATTCTCCATGAAATCTGCTAATGGTATTCCCTGCGCATATTCCTCTATCAAAACGTTGCGAGTGGTGAAGTCTGTGTAAGGGTAAGGAAACCAGGCTGTCGAGCGGTCTTTGAAATTCTGACGGAAAGTTGCCAGATTGGCTGCTTCTATGCGCAAGTCTAGCTGGAGCCTCATCATCTCGCCGAACTGGGTAACCTCGTCGGGCAATGACAGCCACTCAATCGTGGGGATGGTGTTGAGCACGGAAGCAAAGAAGCCCATAATTCTCAGGTCTCGACGCACCGTCCGCTCCACATGGGGATGCAGGACCTTGACAGCGACGTAAGTTGAAGGCACCCTCATGGGCGAGCTCTTCAGCACAGTCTCAACATTGCGCCTAACGCTATGCGCCAACGGCTGGGTTGAAGTGGCCACATCGGCATCATGTGGTGCGATGAAATCGGGCTTCAGCTTCGCTTTGTAGACCTGGGCAATGGCACCCACGCCGAGGGGCTTCTCGTCAAATTCTTCAAAGATGTCATCGAACTTGCGGCCACCAAAGGCAGCTTCGACCGTCTTTCGCGTGACGCTCATAGAATGGGCCGGAGCGTGCGAGTGAAGCTTCGACATGATATCGCACATCTCAGTGGGGAAGATGTCCGACCGAGACGCCGCCCACTGGCCGAGCTTGATGAAAGCAGGACCTGCCCACTCCATGGCTTGAACGAGAAACCCATACCACCATATGGTGCCGCTTCGCTGGTTTCCGTAGTCGGGCAGTTGGCGGCCAAACCAAATGACGGGGACCGTGAGAATGACGGGCACGAAGATGGTAACAAGGTGCAGGAAGCGAACGCCGGTACAGACGGGTTCCCATATATATAAGTCGAGAAACAGTACCACTGAGTGAGCCACCCGTGAGAGCCCCGTCTCTCGGTCGCTGACTTTCTTCTTAATTTCCTCCCTCGAGATCTCTAACATGCGCAGTTCACCAGTCTCATCGTTATCGCCGTTCTCCTTCTGCGACAGCTCGACAAAAGCCGCAGTCCCCAGGGCGGCAGCTCCGGTCGAGGCGTGCAGCATTACTCTGCCCTTCCCGCGCGTCCGCCATGGTATCTGCTTCGCATGGTGCGCCTGGGGCTGAAATCGGCGAAGGAAGGGAAGCGCCTGTTGCTGAGCGTGTTGTCGAAGTGCGGAACGAAGGCCGAACCTCCCGAGGATGAATGCGCTCCTCATGGCCGTGGCGGGAGCAGGAATCGGCGATGTAGCACCAAGCAGGTTGTGTTCTCAATTCATGTTCGTCGGCGAAAGTTGCCCTCCTCGTGCCTCTGCTCTTCGTTGACGATATGACACGCCCATGCGGCAGTTCAAGTCCATGTGCAGAGCTCGGTGACGTCGTTTATTTTCGCGACTACTTCCGATGTACCTGTGGAGTACCCTGGTTACTACCACGACGCTCTCATTCGCCGGCCCTGGTCGGATTATGATCGGGTAAATCCGTAGTCGCGATTTGGTCCCATCTTCGCGACGGCTTTATCCGACTATTGTTGCTTGATAAGGCAGGCTGGCAAATTTATTTGCGCCGGGGCAAGTTCCCGCAGACAATCAACCATCAACGCCCCCCCTTGCCTTTGCTTTTGCGTTTCCCCTTCCAACCTTTTCCCTTGAGGAGGCTTACCTTTTGTTCTCCCTCTTCAGCAAATAATTCGCAATGGGTTGGTTCTGGGCTGAGCCTGTATCGGCGGTTCAGCAGATGCCCGTTGGGCATCCGCCTATCGCCGCAACCCGTGAGCCTCCTGTGAGTCTCAGCTTCACACTCTCCATAGAGAAGAACACTTTACTAACAACAAATAGGCCGGATGTCCCATGCACAACAAGACCATCGACGCCTTCAACCCCGGCGCAAAGAGTCAGCAATCTCAGACGCCGCCACCACCTCCCCCTGCCGCTGCTCCCGCTCCCGCATCTGGCTGTCCCGTGCCTCATGAGGCTCGCGCCAAAGAGGCTTCCGGGTGCCCCGTTCCTCATGCATCGCGCACCGACATAGAGGAGAAACCTAAATCAGTGCTGTCCCAGCTGAACCCCCTCAACTACATGTTCCCCGATCTCTCTCAGAAGCCAGCGCCGAACCAGACAGTTGCACTGCCCACCACGCGCGAGGCGTCGACAATTCCGAAGAGCACCGGCGACGGCAACTGGGAGTATCCTTCGCCTCAGCAGATGTACAATGCCCTTTTGCGGAAGGGCTACACTGATACCGACGCGACTGCTGTCGAGTCCATGGTCTCGGTTCATAACTTCTTGAATGAAGGCGCATGGGAAGAGATCCTTGGCTGGGAGCAACGGTTCGCGCGCGGTCTGTACAAGGGCTGGCAAGTCTGCAAGAGGGGCGAAGAACATGTCGAGGAGGAGTTGAACCGCCACTGGGATGGAAACGATATGACGCCCACCCTCATCCGCTTCCAGGGTCGACCCAAGGACATGACTCCCAGGGCTACAATGCTTCAGGTGCTGGGCTGGATCTACCCGTCCAAGTTTGCGTGAGTGCAACCATTTTTATGTCTATTGTACATCACATGCTAACATCATCTTTGCAGCACCGAGCCCCCCTTCGATCGACACGATTGGTTTGTTTCCCGCAAGGTCAATGGTCAGGAGAAGGAGATTCGCTACGTTATCGACTACTACTCTGGTGAGCCAGAGCCGTCGGGTGAGCCTGTCTTCTACCTTGACGTCCGACCCGCAGCCACCCCTCTTGGTTCTGCCGAGCGCGTGATTCGATGGGGCACCGATGTATGGTGGAAGGCCATCGGCGGGGACAAGCGAGAGCAGGACCCTCAACCCTTCTTCCGCCACAACGCTACGAAGCCTTGGGGTTAAGGGGGGATCGTGAGTTTGGACCTGGCGCACTGTGTCTTCTCTTTCATCTCAACTCTTGTTCCGGATGAGGCTTGTATATTACTGTCATGAATGAAATGTTGTGCATATGGGGTGTAGGATTAGATCACTAGCTTTCTTCATTGTATAAGGCTTTTTAGTTGGTATAATAATCATTTTTCGAATGCGCTTTCCCGGCATGGCCTGACCCAATGTGAATGTCTTACACGAGCATCCTGATGGGCTTCCCTTCGTAGGTGAGGAACGCACATCTGGACTACTAGGTTCAAACATGTGGTAGTTCGGCATTGCGAACTACTAACCATGATTCAGTTGAACAATTGGGATACAAGAAACCGCGGCCTCAGAATGTCTGACTTTCGGGTAGATATGCCTAGTACAGGACTTGTGGGGTCAAAACTCGCCCGACGGGACCAGAAAGGATCACCGTCAATATCGATTTCATTGAAGTAATTAATCATTCTACATTCATTTATCCCTGAGAAATCGGAAAGAAAGTGATTGCTTCACTGGAGCCGAAGAGACGGTCTAGGGTACGCAGGCGATCCCTCTGCGCAGACCGCTGTAAGCCAATCACATGCTCGATGCTAGTGTCTGCCGTCCTGGACCCGCCATAACTTTTTCTGCCCAGAATTTCTGCTTCCCAAAAGCTGCACGGCGCTTATAGCCGTGAACAGCCACGCGCCCGACTCTTCAGCTGCACCTCGACAATGCGTGGTGAAGCCGGTTCGCCGCAGCCTGCTACCTCCACTCAGTCGAAGACAGGCGGTCAAGCTGATTTGGTTCGCCTGCACATTACGCCCTTCGACCAAGATCTGCTGAAGACCATCCTCCCGCCCTCAGTCCTACCGAGCGCGCGCAACATATCCTTTCACACCATTGAGACATTTCCCGAGAGGCGCTACGGCTTCGTGGAGCTACCCCCGATGGACGCCGAAAAGATCAAGAACAAGCTCAATGGCTCGACCCTGAAAGGCGTCAAGGTCAAGGTGGACAAGGCTCGGCCCCGGGAGGAGATCGTGCCCACAGGCGACGCGGACCTCCCAGATAAGAAGCGCAAGAAGAAGTCCAAGGACGAATCATCCGGATCGAAAAAGCGGAAGCGCGACCCGGACCTCGTGGAGGGTGTTTCATTAAACGGCCGAAAGGTGAAGCGAGGATGGACGGAACCCCAGGAGCAGAGGAGGAAGAAGAAGAGCAAGAAGGACGAGGATGGAAAGTCCAAGGACAAGGAGAAGGAGAAGCGGAAACAACTCAAGTCGAAATACACGGACCAAGAAGAGTGCTTGTTGAAAACGAGAATCCCACCCAATGCGACCGCCAACCTGCCCCAAGGCGAGGAGCCCAAAAAGAAGAGAAAGAAGGGCAAAGGAAGAGAGGTTACTGTGCACGAGTTCGAGAAAACCACCAAATTCCCCAGCTTCTTGAAGAACACTGTATCTGCAACCGATAGCAAATCCGCCGTGGAGTTCGTGGAAGGTAAAGGCTGGGTCGACGCGGAGGGCAATGTCGTGGAAACGGTAAAGGACGATCCCCGCACAGCCGTCAAGCCCCGGCCGAAGAAGGTTGTGGAGAAGAAACCGGTAGTAGAATCCGACGATGACAGCACCAGCAGCAGTGGGACATCATCAGAATCCGAGTCCGAGCCCGAGTCCGATTCGGACAAGGAGGAGGAAGTCGATGATGCGAGCGAAGATGAAGAATCGGAAAAGGAAGCCGCGAAGTCGGAGGTGAAAACACCTCAGAAGAAGCAGAAGGGCGAGGCGCTGGAGACCCAGAAGTTGCCGCAGGTTGTGACGCCTACTTCCGCGATCAAAGCCGATTCCGCACGACCTATATCCTCCAGCTCGTCTCGAAGCTTGACTATCAAGATACCGCCTCCCATCACCCCCTCGGCAACCAAGGTCCACCCCCTCGAGGCTCTTTACAAGCGCCAGCAAACGGGCGAGAATACGGACCAAACGCTGGCAAAGGACGCACCGTTCAGCTTCTTCGGCGGCGCCAACGAAGAGGACGACGAGTCCGGAGAGCAGCCTTCCGAGCTGCTGCCCATGACACCCTACAGCCGCCAGGACTTTGAGTGGCGCAATGTTCGCAGCGCCGCCCCCACCCCGGACACGGCGCATCCCTCGCGCATGCGCAACTTCTGGGCCCCGGATGGCGAGGACGATGACGAGGACATGACCGAGGCGCCCGAGCTCAACGGGAACCGAGCTGGGGCTGATGAGGTGGAGCAGGATGCCGAGGAGAATGCAGAGGATGCAGAGGAGGACGTGGAGGAGGACGGTAAGGAGGCCACTCCTGCGCAGGGACAGCCGGGCGCAAGCGACTTCCAGAGTTGGTTCTGGGAGAACCGGAGAGACCTCAACCGGTCGTGGATGACGCGCCGCAAGACGGCGGCCAAGGAGAAGCGCCATAGGGAGAACAAGGCACGGGCATCGAAGGCCATCTAAAAGGGGCGAGCGATAGACCTGTGAGTAGGATACCTCAATCGTATATTCATGATGTTCATACCTTCTTCGCTGGGACTTCCAATGCCCCTATTTCTGCCGTTCTCTGTTACTTATACGGCAATCGACCTTGTCTGCCAGTCTCTGCTACGCCCAGGGACAGGAGCTTCTTTCGCTTGCATGTGCTGAGCTATTGGCTTACTGAGAATGCAAATGCATTAGGATGTCCGCTATCAGCAAACCAGCTCTGCAAGATCCAATTGACGTGACGAACTGCTCCGCCGTTGTGACCTTGACTGAAGGAGTTGTTGACTCATCTAGACGGCCATGTTTCTTGCCGAAGATGCTTCGCCGCAATTGAGTCGCCTTGGTGCGGCGTCAGACATCGTTCGTATCCCAGCTGTAAGTGCCGGGCCGGTCAAAGAAGCGTACCACTGCAGGCTTCGCATAAAGCACAACGATAGTTGCAGAGGGAATGGCTACTGTATGAAAGAACTCGAATACCACATTAATGGCATACGATGAAAATCATGCGGATTGGTTCGTTTACAGCTAGACAGCTTGCGTCGTGCACCGGGACAGATGCGAGACGCTGTAGATACTGCAATAAGAAGCATTGTCTTTTATGGGGCGTGTGGTCTAGGGGTATGACGTCGGCTTCGCATTGCGGCGAACCTGCTGAAGGTCCGGGGTTCAATTCCCCGCTCGTCCAAGGTAGAGATGTCAATCTCGCCAAGCAAGCATCGATATAGTTCGATGCTTGTGTTTTTTGTTCCTCTGGACAGGTTTGTCCAACGATTGCCGCGGGGAAAACCTCCCCGCTCAATTTTTGCCAACATGCAACGAGGTGATCAAGGTAGGTTTGTATGCTTAGGAATTTCTGCAAAAGGTTCATAATGACTAGGTGCCTAGGTTGGTTATCCTTGAGTAAGACAAACCTCTCGGTTCTGCTTTAAAACCCGGAACGCTCACTCCCTCCAAAGCTACTCATATCATCTGCGCAAACGTGAGGTCTGCCGTCTTCCGAGCAACCACAATGCGGCCGTCTTGGAACGTGAAGTCTGCTTCCTGTCATTGCTTCGTATATGCCGGCCCTGTCAACCACCGGCGGCTCGGGACTACGCTGCCTTCTCAGGCTGTCTCTGGATCGCGGTGTCGTAGCTGGTCGTTGTTCACCGGCAGGTGAGTTGTGCGGTGTCGTACCGGAGGCATCGGAATCCGAGGGCGATCGCTGTGCATGCAGCAACAATTGACCGCTTCTGCGGAGCTTGTCTACGATGCTCGGGAATACACTCCCGCGTTTCCTGTTGATGGAAGTCCTTACGTCTGCTGTTTGTGAGCTACGTCTTCGGTGAGAGGCTGCCCCTATTGAGGCTCCCAAACGTTGTGAAGAAGTTGATAGCCTGGGCGTTTCAGATGCCCGCCGCCTTGCGATGTCATCGCGCTTTTGAAACGGACTTCCTCCATGGAAACAGGAAGTATTGTACTGTCGGGGCTTTAATGGCTCGTCCACAACCGACACGGACAGACGAGGCATTGCGCTACAATGCGCATCCACCCCTTCCAAGTATAGGCTACAGCTTTCTTGAGTAGGTGGTTTGAGCTCCGGTGAAGGAGTGAGCCACTCCTGAGTGCAGTGTCTGGATAGCAAAGCTGGAAAAGACGTGATGTGTGACTTAGTACTAGCATGATCGCTGTTTTGGGTACGATTGATGTTCTCGACCAATGCATTCATGTTTTTCGTGGTGGTGTAATGGTGCACCGAGAAGCCTTTGAGTGCGACGTTAGAGCTCTCATTGCGGTCTTGGCTAGAGCATCGAGAGCGTGAAGATGTGGCAGTGTTGGTTTCAGAGCAGCCGATTGCACTGACAGACGGAAGTGTAGTGGAGCGGCGAGCTGAGGCATCTGCCGCCTAAGTGATTTCTGCGACGCTCTGCTTTGATACAACTGTGCTTGTCATGGATAATTTTCTCCCTTTGACCTTCGTGTGGACCTGCATATCTATCGGGCTTACAGCGGCGAAAGATGTTTGAGGAGTACTAATTGTCGTTGCTGGCTCCGCAATCGCTACTGAGCGAGGGATCATGGTGTTACTGGGGCCGTCGAAAGTTGGCAAGAGTCCGGCCGTCGTTCGGTCAACTCCACGGACAGAAGAGTGAGTGGTTGTTAAAGGGCCCTTGCTTGTCGAGGTTTGCAATTCTGCTATAACAAGATCCACCATCTCCTTAATATCACTGGGGCTGACAAGGTATACGTCGATGTCGATGCGATGAGTTCCATACGGACCTATGACTGCTGCCATAGCTTTCTTGGGCAATCGGCTTGTTTCCATGTGAGCCAAGGCTTTCTGTAGGACTATCTGCTTCTGGTCAAGCTGGTGCATTGCATTCTCAGGTCTCAGCTGATTGTTGAATAGTTTGCAGCCACAAGATTGAACACCGTAGCAACTGCGACTGGGCGTGCGAGCTCTGATGGGTTGAGCAGCGGGAGTCGGCTGGCTAGTTTGACATGGAAAGCAGGAATCTTGGTCTCCAGGAACCGTTGGTCCCTCATAAAAGGCCTGTCGGTTTTTCTTCTCAGTGGGTGTAGTTTGAGATGAGGCCGCACTACCATCATAATGCTCAGAATGACCAGAGCTGATGCGAATAGGTCGAGATTTGTCGCGTTGTGATGAGGCGGATCCCCTAAAATCGGTATCGTATGCATGCGATGACTCGCTACCTAAAGTCGCAGCCTTGGACGCATAATCTAGCAGGTTGGAAGAGAACGCTCGCACAAGGCCAGGGCGAAGAACTGAAGCAACGTAGCTTGCTGGGATCTTATCCAGCGATGTTGTACCGGCAAGGTTGTCGGCGATGGCAGCTGGGTCTTCATCTGCTGAAGTTGAGTCGCATTCGTTTTCGCCAAGTTGATGGGTCTGTTGCGAGGCTACGGGGTATTGA
The DNA here is from genome assembly GCA_020881915.1 of Paramyrothecium sp. XJ0827. Classification (NCBI taxonomy): domain Eukaryota; kingdom Fungi; phylum Ascomycota; class Sordariomycetes; order Hypocreales; family Stachybotryaceae; genus Paramyrothecium; species Paramyrothecium sp. XJ0827. Next base: position 1,550,328 of record JAJFPB010000007.1, on the reverse strand, counting down.
CCTTCCAGAAAACGTTCCATTAGAGCGCTCGAGAACTGAGACTCTGAGACAGGCTTCGAAATACTCGAATTGGGGTTAGCAGGTTGGGGTGTACCCGGGCGGCCTGTTTCGAGATGTTGCATGTGCTTGTCTTTGGTCTGCGTATGGCTACATGTTGTTAGTAGCCACAGGGCCAGATGCACCATAGACTTACCAGTCCTGTGCTACTAACGGCTTGTTTTGAAGGGATCCATCTTCCTGGGAACTCGCAGGCGTGTTTTTGCTTTTGAGATGTGGACGTCTCACTTCTTGAAGCTGATCAGGAGGCGAAGCCGAACCTGGAGCTCGCGTGAAGCCTTGCCTTTGCTCCTCATTGACGCAGTCCATGCTTGATCCAGTCTCAGAAAGCATATGCTGGTTGTGTGAGGGCCGAGCAGCCGCCAATGCTGCGGCTTAACGAATGTTGCCCGTTTAAAGATGCATGGACTAAATACTTGAGTCGGGAGCGTGGAAGGGTATTTAGGAGAAAGGTGAAGTCGTGAAGGGAGAAGGGCCTGAGATGAGATCTGGATGGCTTCTTAAAACCTGGCGAAAGGGAACGCATGGCACGTGCATCCACCAAGGTAGGAAAGCGAGGATCGGGATGAGAATCACGGGAACGGGCAGGCGCCCTTTGACTGGTTGGCTTCCTTCCATTTGAACCAAAAATGTGTCGATGTTCCTCTACGCGGCTGCTCTGACCAAATACTGAGGGCTCATTCTTGAGACATCAAGTTTTATAGCAGGAGATTTCTGTCTCTAAGAACCTGTGCTTGTTCAGGACTATGGGTTGCTGTTGTAGCCTGTTTTCACGTACTTTCGGCTGCATTGCCATGTGTTCCAACATCAATGTGATTTTGCCTAATTTGGTAATTTCCAGGTGAACTGGCCAGTCACAATTCAGTTCCCACCAAGCCGACAGTCCCTAATCATCCAACTGCTCCCAGGCATTTGATGTAATAAAATCATACGGGAAAATGGAAGTTTACCAGAGGACCCCATTTTCCTTTGCAAGCTTCACGCCCCTGGTCCCTCTTCATTTCGAACAAGCACCTTTGAGCTTTGCAATCTCCCAAATTTAGTCCTGCATATGGTCTCAAAATCCCGAGCTGCGTCCTGTTGACACAAACAGCAGGCTGATTTCAGGAAACTTCCACAGGAATACGTTATGCAGCCACATCTGACTCCGATTCCATACCTGGGCTTTTCAGGACCAATGCCTGCCTGCGGTGGTAATCCTTGCCGATGCGAGTCGGCTCTGCACTGGTTTGATCTGCACACCAATTGCACTTGCTGGATGGGAGAGCACAAAGGTTCCGTTTGGCGACCTCGAAGTTTCTTGAAAATATAATGACCGCGACTCTGGAGTATAAAAAAGGAGGGAACGATCTGGCGAGCTTGTCTCTCGGCTTGATCAATTCTTGCTGACAGACTCCAGCATGCTTAAGCACATTGGCCAACTCCTCGACTTTGTTCTTCATACCTCGACAAAGCAACCTTAATCATGTCACAGTCAGAACAAGACATCGAAATTGTGCCTGCTTTGTTCGGCAAACTTAAGTCGTGTACCCTTGTGTGTTACTGGCACCCAAGTGCTGGACTCTTTCTCTGAGTGCTCCTTAATAGGGGGCTTTGCCAGCGATGCCGCCTAATTGCAGACCTGGATACCTCCCAGTGTGTCAATCATCAGGGATGTTCCAATAGCAGGCCGACCTACAGAGGATCTCCCTCACAGGGAAATTCTATGACATCCGTTATCGCATCGACCCTCCCATTGGCCTGAGGAAAGTCTGGCTGGACCTCTTCGGTGTCTCTTTTCTCCCACTACTGCCTGCACAATAATCGTCCAATCTACGCTGTGCGATTAAGGCAGAGAGTTGGACCTGAGAATTTAGAAGTAACTCTTCATTTCTTGTTGTTTGTGGGCTTCTTGCTGCGTCAGAACTCAAAAGTTACGTACGGCTGCGAACTAAGGCACTAGCAAGGCAAGAAACTCCAGTCTTGCATCGAAGGATCTGGAAGAGAGCAACGGAGTTTATGCATAGAAACAGTTTTGGGACATTCACATGTTTTCCCGGTTTGGAGGCGCGATGCTACGAATCCAGTCCGGACGGGTATGGCTGGCTGTATCCTGTATAAATTTAGTTCCCGCCCTTTCCTCTGACATTTCAAACTTGGCATTACCAACCACTTGATTTCATTTTCACTGCAGCATTTTACGCCATGACACCAGGGGTTGTGCCTGGTGGAGGTGGCAAGCAAGACTCTCTCGTGCTTCATGATGCACGGGACGATCCCCCGTCTCTGTACCACGGACTCGACGAGGCAATTTTGAAAGAAAAATGCGAGAAATACCTCTTGTATTACGGAACAGAGTTCCACCGTGATGTGATCGTGGGTTCCCATGGAATCTACATCTACACGGCCACAGGTCACCGGATCCTGGACTTTACCTCCGGCCAGATGTCTTGTCTCCTAGGCCATGGACACCCCGAGATTGTCCAAGTCATCTACGACCATGCGAGGGCCATCGATCACCTTTTCTCCGGCATGGTTTCTCCTCCAGTCATTTCACTGGGAGAGCGTCTCTGCAACGCTCTGCCTGCGGGCCTGGACAAAGCGTTCTTCCTCTCCACAGGGGGCGAGAGCAACGAAGCCGCCATCAAGATGGCGAAGGTGTATACTGGCAAGTTCGAGGTGGTTGGGCTGGGCGCATCGTGGCACGGCATGACGGCTCAAGCTCTTGGTGCGCAGTATCACTTTGGGCGGAAGGGCCAGGGACCGCTGATGCCAGGCATGCACATGCTGCCCGCCCCGAACGCGTATAGGTCCGTCTTTCGCAAACCAGACGGCTCATACGACTGGGAGGCAGAGCTCAATTACGGGTGGAAGTTGATTGATCTTCAATCGTGCGGTTCGCTGGCAGCTTGCATAGTCGAGTGCATTCAGAGCTCGGCCGGCATGCATGTGCTCCCGACCGGCTATCTCAAGGCGCTGAAAAGACACTGCGAAGACAGAGGTATGCTTTTGATTGTCGATGAGGCGCAGACAGGCGTTGGGCGATGTGGCGACTTGATGGCCATTGATCATGAAGGGGTTATCCCTGACATTGTCACCCTGTCCAAGACGCTTGGAAACGGGCTTCCTCTGAGTGCAGTGGTTACTAGCGAGGAAATCGATCGCGTATGCAAGCAGCGTGACTATTGCTTCTACACCACGCACATCAACGACCCTCTCCCGGCGGCTGTCGGCGACAAGGTACTCGAGATTGTTCTTCGGGATGGTCTGGTCGAGCAATCTCGGAGGTTGGGAGAATTCCTGCACGCCGGTCTGCGCCGGCTCCAGTCGCGCTACGGCTGCATCGGGGACGTCCGTGGCCGAGGTCTCATGGCCGGTATCGAGATCGTCAGCTGCCGCAAGGCGAAGACGCCCGCCCTCGGCCTGGCCAAGGCGATCGGCGACCGTGCGTACGAACTGGGAGTCTGGGCCAACTTGAGCAGCCACGAGAGCTTCGGAGGGACTTTTAGGATTGCCCCGCCAATCACCGTGACAGAGGCCCAGCTGAAGGACGGTCTGGCGATGCTGGATCAAGCTTTTGCAGAGACGGAGGGTTCGATGCAGCTGTATTGATGCGTGGAAAAGGCCGTACCGTTGTCCTTTTCGAATAGCCAAGGGGATTTGAGGACAGCGCCAGGTAATAGAATGTTCGACCCAAGTCTAGGATCAAGTATCTGATAATATACCATCAAGGACTGCATCCCTTGGTGTGCTGTCGAACTAACCAAGTCAACGACTGATAATGCCATTCTGCCACAATTGGATGTGTATTCATTGTGTAACTCCATATTTACGATATTTACAGGCAGTGACATTTTGCGAAAACTGCAGCTTACAATTGACCCTGCTCCAACTCAGTTGGTCTTCTGCTTTGGCTTGGGGCCAAATCGCTTGATGATTCCTTGCACCGCGACTCCGAGGACCATCAAAGTCTCTAGGCTAAGCAGGCCAATCCAGACGGTGTTCAGAATCCTTTCCTCGTAGCCGTTGACGTAGCCAGCCATCTTATGTCGAAGAATGGGCCAGGTGCTGATGAACAGAAGCAGAACTTCCAGAACGTAGAGTGTGAACCAATATGGTCTGTTGATGTTAGAAGGTGTCCCTCTATGAATGAGTGCGCATCTTGGTCTTGCGGGGTGTGGTGGCGCAATTTCAAGCATTGGTGGTGGGAAGGCAAAAATGTAGAGGGAAGCTCACTTTGTGGTTTTCGTCAACCTGGTCCACGACAAAGGGTCCTGTGCTTGTGTCTGTGATATCTGTACAGCGATGACAATGCCGACAAAGATGAAAGCGTAAAGGAACACTATCCGCTGGATCAGCGTCAGTCTTGTGTTGAAAATGGTGTCAATCACAAAGTCCATCGTTTAAGTCGCCGGGGCTGAACGGAGGGTGGTATGTATTATATGAGATTTGCTGTTTTGGCGGTGTCGTGTAAGTGGGTATCGGGTGCTGCACGAACGAGGCGGGAGTGCCAGGGATTCCTGGGTCTTTGCGGGGCGGGCGCCTTGGGACTCGTTTTTGGGCCGGGTTTAATTAGTTGTTTCTCCAAACGGAGCAAGTCGCATGAACAGTAGCCAGAAGTTTCAAGTTTTCGCGCGAACAGAATGTCACCGGAAGAATTGATAATTGCGAACAATTAATGTTTCAACGGGAAGAAGAGGGGTGGTGGTGCTGAAAAGGGCTGGTGACTCTCCTTATTTGCGGGGGAAGCTGTTTTTGCATAACGTGGCCACATCCGGGGCGGCGGCCCGTCTCGCTTTCTTGAAGGAAGAGCTGAAAAGACAAGACATTGTTGGTGGTGCTTCTCCCGGAGGATAAGCCGACTTAATCTTAATTATCCGTGTGGTTCTGGACCACTGGGTTAGCATATTGTTGGCGGTTCATTTTAATGAAAGCCCTTCAAAACATGGGCGCCCATTCGCCAACCACTCAAATCGAGCCCTGGAAAAAATGGTTGGATTGTTTGTGGAGTTGGGTAGAGGTTCCCGGGTTTGCTTGTGGTTACTGGGACCGAACGGTAGTTGCATTAGTCCTCATGCTCCATGTATGCGTTGTTGGCTGCCATTTGCTGGCGTCGCGCTCAGTGCCAGACCGCCCTCACGCGAAATGCCCACGTTTGTCAGGCGAGGCGTATCTTGACCATGCGGCGAAGACCAAGCTGGCAAGGGCACGCTTCAGCCCAATGGATTGCAACCGCTCGCCCGTTTTTCGCACCTGGTTGGCTCTTCTCCCGGCTATGTACAGCGTCGGGAGCTACACTCGCCATGGGTTATGCGAGGACCAGAGTATTTTTGGACAGTTTAAGTCGCGACTCAGTCCACAGAAGCACACATAATAAGTTTGGCCGTGCTTGTATCGAGGTATGGTTTCTGGGTTTGGAGCCCAACAGATCGCGCGAATCTTAGCGCCGAGAGCGAGAGCGAGCAGGGGTACGGCAAACCCATGACGAGTGTCACCAAGTCCATGTCCACGATGGTCCACCTTTTTATTCTTTCACACACAGTCACGCATCGGGCTTTTCTGGCCTGCACCCAGACCGTGCCGTTCATTTTACTCGGATTCGTAGTGGTTCTGCTTGGGTTAATTGGGTTGAATGCAAATCCTGGATCAAATTGCCTGGACCAACTCAACTGAATACCAGACTTTGCCTATGCAGCTGCACCACGGTGGCTTAGTAGGATATCTCATGATCGAAATACGCGTTCTGGCGCACGAGAGCAAATGACATGGCCAAATGAGAGCAGCCATGGGTTGTCCGAGCACTCGTAATACAGAGAAAGGGCGTTGCAATCAACCGCAGTCCAAGCCTGGTCGTTGAGCTGCGTAAGCCCCAACGCTAGACATAGGTCGAGCATGGTGAAAGTGAGAGGGTGGGATGTGAAATGGATGGGTAATTGAGGACAATCACATGTCAAAGGGGAAAGGGGCGAGGCGAGGCGAGGCGGCGAGTACTACGGAGTCGAAGCCGCGAGTGTGCTCCATGCAAATGGGAGGTGATGTGATGCGATATGATGCGATGCGATGCGCAGGAGAAGGGATTGGTGCGTGCCTTGGGAGGCGTTCTGTCGTGCTGCACAGCCACACAGCACCGCCAAAACTACAGAGGACAGGAGGAAAGAAGCTCCTTAGCGCGCCTTGTCCTTCCCCACCACCCGGTGATGACGTCGCCTGTTTGCCCCGCTTGGAGCTCTCTCAGCTTCCATTTTGGAGGTGGAATGACTTACCACCAACCTAGCCGTCACCTGGCCCTAGAACCTGAGACCTGCATTTCGTCTATAAAGACACAAGGCACACAATTCCTCGCTCCAAGGACTACACACCCATATCCTACTCTATCATAAACATACCCCTGATACCCCACCTCTTCAGCAATTAACTACCCTACCTCTACAAACCTTTCAGACATCATGGCTTCCAAGTCTACCGTCAACGTCAAGAACATCGCTCCTCAAACGAGCGATGAGTCTATTCGGGAGTTCTTCAGCTTCTGGTAAGTGCAGAACCGCCTCACACATCGATTTGGTTGAGAAAACGGATCACCTAGCTAACACTTCACAGTGGTAACATCACCGACATCAACGTCACCACCGAGGGTGACTCCAAGAGCGCAGATGTCACCTTTGAGAAGTCTACTGCTGCAAAGACTGCCCTGCTGCTGAACAACACCCAGTTGGGCGCCAACCACATCACCGTCACTAGCGCTCATGGCGATTCCGAGGATGACTCCTCCCACTACACCAAGAACGTCGACCGCGACTCGGACGAGATCACCCAGGACGATAAGCCCCGCGCTCGCATTCTTGCCGAGTATCTGTCTCAAGGCTACGTTGTTGGCGACGCCGCGATCCAGCGCGCTATTGAGCTCGACTCCAAGCATGGCGTCTCCAACCGCTTCTTCAACACCCTGCAATCGCTCGACCAAAAGTACCACGCCACCGACCGCGCAAAGGCCACCGACCAGAGCTACGGCATCACCCAGACCGCCTTCGGCTTCCTCAACAGCCTAGGCTCATACTTTGAGAAGGCCACAAACACACCCACTGGCAAGAAGATTGTCCAGTTCTACACCGACGGCTCCAAGCAGGTCCAGGAGGTACATGCTGAGGCCCGCCGTCTAGCTGACCTCAAGAAGGACGAGCATGGCGGAAGCGCCTACAAGGCCTCGGGCCTGGAGAAGGTGTTTGGCAAGGAGAAGGAGCAGACAGATGGCTCTTCAGCCCCTGGGGTGACAGGCTCGACCCCTGTTGCACCTACGGAGTCCGTCCCATCAGTAAACCCCCCTACGAGTGAGAAGAGCGGATAAATAGATGTGTTAATTTGATGTGGCTGGAATGGTTTATGGGTTCAGGATCCGGAAGGGGAAATTCTGATAAATAGTTAGCTACGAGTTAATGACTTTTCGCGCTTGCATTTAAGCAATGCCATGAATTTATTCATGATCATCACTTTAAATTATTCTCCAAATCGCAGCAAGCTTGGGCTCGTGACACTGGCAACGGGTTGGTGTAGTTTGGCAGTCAATAATCTGGCAATACGGATGATATCTTTCAATGCCCTGAGACGCTGTGTAACAATGAAATATCACAACGGACAAAAGAGGCAAAATGGTTCATGTTTAATTGATGGTATTCATTATCTATCATTCATGGTATCTGAGTACAATGCATCATCCCGACGTCAGATTACCCTGACAATTCCTGGAATTGAACATCGTGGTCATTGCGGCGCTTTTAGACTTGCGGCAGTATGCATGTAACATTTAAGACCCCTTGGCAAACTTGCCGGCGAGGGAGTCGTCAATAGGGCCCTTGGGGTTCGAGCTGAGGTTCTATCGTGAAAGGTCAGCACGGTCAATACTGCTTCGTGCTCAAGCAAGGGAAGAGAGACAAACCTTGAGCTGCTCCTCGTTGACCTTGTCCTTGTTCTGGGCGTTGTCGGTGCCCTGACCGGAGGCGGGAGTGTCCTGCTGCTGAGCACCAGTCTGGCGCTCGGGAGGGGGGGACTGGCGACCTTCAGGCATGTTTGTGGTGTTGTGTAGGTGAGTGTGTGTGTGAGTTGGTGGTGAATGGGTTTGGAGTGTTGTGGTTGAGCTTGATAGTTACAAGGGTAGCTCTGGACACTACGAGCAGGGAGATATTTAAATACCTTTCTGACCCTATCTCGCTAAATAAGATACTCCGCCTGCCCTACCGTTTTGATGCTGCTACAGCAGCTGCTCGCAGAGAGTGGTGCTTCAGTTTTGCTTCACAGTCAATGCCGTCATCATCCCACCATTACATCATACGGCACTGTAGCAGACACTGTAACCGTTCGTGGAGCCACGCTGGAGGGGTTTGTCTGACTGCAGAGCAGCTAGGTACCTCTTTTATGTGCGGCTAAAAAGACGCGTGGCTCAGCGGGAAGCGGGAAGGGAATGATAGGCATTTTCGTGATTCCGCATTTTCTGAATGGCCGTGGCGTAGATGTTCTTTTTTTGTTTGGTTCCTGGCGTGATGGGAGAGTCGAGAACCGCGATGTCCTTGGCTGCGACTCCACTGTTACGACATGCCCTGGCTAAGGTACATGGCGGCCAAGAAGAATGATGTACCTTCCCGGTGGACTCTGCACACTTAAGGTACCTTAGGCACAGAACCTTTCATAAGCCAAGGTATATGCTCGTCCAGTTGTTGCAGACGAGGTCGAGAAACCGTTTGAACACCAGCATCAGTTCTTCTGCACACCAAAGCAATCCATTCACCCTCAGTCGGGGATCCTAGCATGCCCGCTTCCCGATGTGCAGTGTCAAAACCCCACCAGCCTGGATCCCTGACCCTGCACGGGATCCTTGTCAATGACAGCCACTGGGGGCTTGTTTGTAGACTGTCCGGCCGAGCCAGCTTCCAACGCCTTGGTTCTACGTCATGGGTGCATCGTAACCTGATTTTTATAGGAGTCGTGTTCGCACCACACAAACAAAACCGCTCCTCTCGTCGTGCTCTCGCTTTTGTCCCCGCTTGCTCTTCTCCGTAGTCCATCCCCGGATCTTGCTTCATCAAGACGCATTTTCTTTTGAGGTCATCGCTTGTCCCAGGCTTGCGCTTCTCGTAGTTGACTTTCGCCTTCGGTATCCCAGAACGCAAAACACACAGTTCAACTAAAGTTCCTTGCCTGCAAACATGGTAAAGCTCACGATGCCTGATCTGCAATTCCCGTAGCTACCAGAGACTAACTCGAGCACCTCCCCAGGCCGCCCAAGAAACCGCCACCAAGTCTGCCAAGCAAGGCTCCAAGACCAAGACGGAGACCATCGACAACAGGCGCAGTGCCGGCGCCGAGCAGGACGAGGACGAGGACGACTACTCCAGCAGCGAGGAGGAGAGCGAGGAGGAGCAGCCTCCGCCCAAGGCGATGCAGCGAAGAGGTGGCAGGCAGATGCAGCAGCAGCAGCGCAAGCAACAGCAGCTGCAACAACAGCAACAGCAACAACAACAGCAGGTGCAGCAGCAGCAACAGCCACAGCAGCAGGACGACGGGAACAAGTCCTTTGGGTTGAGGCTTGATCTGAACTTGGAAATTGAGATCCAGCTCAAGGCGAGGATCCACGGAGACTTGACCCTGAGCCTGTTCGAGTAGAGGGCGCGCACGTTTGCCTGGTTTCACGTCATGAATGTTGGTTGAAGCATTAAGGTCTGCAGGATTGTATGGTTTGGCGTATTGGTGTCGAGTTGTTTTGGTCTTGCGTGTCATGGATATTCAATCTACCTACTTTTGAGCTTTGCCTTTGCAAGGCACCTTGATAATAATAAGGTAAGCCGATAGGGCTACTCTGGCTTCCGTTCCTCTTGAGACTGATGGGAGCGTGATGGGTAGGTCTTGGACATGTTCACATCCATGACCTGGCCGAACTATGAATTCCCGATTCACACTTTTATCAAAATGCAGACATAAAATGCGCTGTGCCCCTGTGCACCTTGAGGTACCCAAAGTCGGACAAAGTTGAAGCCGCTCGTGATGACTTACAAAGCAATGCGCAGACAATTTCTGGGCACTGCCTTGGAGGAGTAACTCACCCAAGAGGTGAGCAAATCAAGGTACTTGATACCGCAAAGTCAGGAATTCGCAACCAGAAGTTGCTATCAGCGGCCACTTCTACATGAACTTATAGAAGACTCTAATTGGATCCCCCCCCCCTTTCATTTTTCTTGAGGATACGAGTCTTCCATTAGCAAACTATTGGATGTTTTAACTATCTTTAACATTATATTAGCTATCATTTACTGGATGTCGGTTTTACAGCCTGGGGTTTCTTTCTCGCCGCTTGTTACCTTACCTTAGGGGAACCATGTCTAGCGCCCGTTCGACCGCTCCAAGGACCCCGCACGGCCGCAACGTCCACCGCAGCACCTTGGACCGCGTCCGTCCAACCACAAGTCACATTGTCCCGTGTCTTGGTAACTTATCTTGGTCTAACCTCGACCTGACTTATCTCTTGCAGCAGATTCACCGGACGGGACTGGATTGGACCTCAACTTTCAAAGCTTCGCTACTCCGACAAAAAGGGTACGCTGGCCTCGGTCAACGCCTCGCCGTATCCCGTCCCCCTCCGCCTCCACGACGACGACAGTGACGCCAGATGGTCACCATGCCCGATCTCAATTCCGTGCCTGCATCTCCGCACCCCCTGGCCACACCCAGGCGCCGGTCGTCGAACCAGATGCCGCCTCCTCCCGTCCCAACATCGCCGTCTCTGAACATCCTCCCCTCCAACCAGAACGCCATCAACCAGAGCGCTTCATCGTCTGCTGCTACCGTGCCGTCGCCCCAAGCCACGGCGTCGCAGCCGGTCCAACCCCAGCCGACGCAGGGAGATGCTGGCGTGGGACCGGGACCGGGACCCTTGCGGCACCCGAGGCCGCTCACGGCGACCGAGTTGCACATGGAGCTGGAAAAGGAGCAGGAAGCAGTAGTATGTTGATTTCAAGCCTGCAATTGTCAGCCGTGGCCGTTCTAAATGCATTTCTAGGTCAATCGCCTGACCCGTGAGCTGTCTCTCCTGCGAGCCGCCCACAACGCCTCCGTCGTGTCCAACACATCATCCGCATCTGGCACAACCTCCAACCACGAGCCTCTCGCGGACTCTTCTTTGCTCACTGGAGCTGGCTTTACAATTCCTACCACACGAAGGCACCACCGTACCTCGTCTTCCACTTCGCAGAATCCGGGACATCAACTTGCCTCTTCTTATGAAGCCCGAGGCCATGGATCCCGCCCACAACCTGTTCCCCTCTCGCGGCAAGATAGTACAGCATCACGCCGGAGCCGGACTGGTTCGCCGGCTCCTCCCAGCTCCTTCGACCCGAGCAGCTACTTTCAACAGCAAAGAATTCCGCCCTCATCTATCCAGCCCAGCTCGGTAGGCGCCACCCCCGGCAGCGCCGTGGACCAGATGAGCCCAGGTCTGATGCCTGCGACGCAACGCTACGAGGAGACGGCCTTTTACAGGAATGAGCTCGAAAACGCCAAGAAGGAGAACGAAGCACTCAAACGGCGTATCCGCGAGCTTGAGAGGCTCGTGCGCGACAGGCGTGCTAGTGACGCTAGTCGCGCTAGGAGCGAGAGCGTGAGCACGACTGCAAGCGCGAGCATTGTCCCCACGACGGGGAGTAGCATTGCTGGCCCTCGCGAAGGCTCGACGGCCACTCCCAGGCAGGAAAGAGAGCGAGTCCTGACGCACCGAAGCACCACCAGTGTTGCCGGAAGCGTGGGCGTAGGCGTGCCGGAGGAGGAGGTCAAGGTTGGAGAGAGCGCCGCCAGCGCAGGCTTGGGCGACAAGCCACAATGATACTCTTCCTACCAAGAGCTGGAGGAGCCACCGTGTCACGGTAAGTGATGCTAGACGCACACACAAGGAGGGACCATGATGTAACGAGTAGTGTTATCATTCTTTTGTTCCTGGCGTTCCGGAACCACTACTAGCCTTGCCTTTTGCTTACAACACACGCTCGGGCTTTGTTCAAATGTAAAAGCGTACTTTTATTTTCACTTTGTTGCAGTCTCGATGGAGTCTGGACTGCGGAGCGATTAGACTATCGGATATAGCAAATGACCAACTCTTCTATCAACTGGATAACCTTCTCCGACCACTTTCAAGTCCTATTTCCGAAAGTGCATACCTCATATCTTTGAACTATTACGGTCCCACATCGATCCCTCTCGTCGTAACGGTGACGGTGCTCCCGTGTCCAAAGCTAAGCATTGTGCTTGAACCATTGCCCAGGACGAGGGTATCTTCTCCCACTCCACCCGTTGATACATCATCAAAAAGAGAAGACCAGTTCAAGGACCATGTAGCGTAAACCTGGGGCTATTTGTTCCAAATCCTCAACGCCGAAGCTCATTGAGCAGGGCATCTGTGGGGGAAACATAACCGTGGAAAGAGTTTGATGGCCTTCCAGGAGTTTCGTATGACCAGCGACACGTTGGGAGATCTGGTACACGACCAGGCCACATAGCCATAGTCGACCAATGGAGTTCTTGGGCTCGGGTAGGTCGGGGTGTTCGTTTACGTTTCTTTGACCGAGGTTCATCAGCGTCGCGCAAATCCAGGCCAGTGTTCGACAGGGGACTTGCGCGCTTCCAGGAGTGAATAGAAGGCAGAAGGGGAGAAGGCTCAAGGGCAGGAGGCGTAAGTGCTGACACAAACAGATTCTCCTCCTCCTCCTCCTCCTCGACTGGGGTGGAAATAGGACCAGCAGGAGCGGGCAAGGAAAGGTCGTAGAAGACTGTACTTTCGGGTTCACCAGTCTCGGCTGTGCTTTTTTCTTCGTCAAGGACACTCGAGCCGCCTTCAAGGATTTCGGACGATACCGCAGATTTTGAAGAGTATATGGATATCAGATCATCTTCAGGGTCGTACGATGGATCCCCACAGTCTGACTCCTCACAATCTGACTCTTCTCCCAAATCTGAGGAAGCTCCGGGGCTTGCACAGCTCCCATGCTGAGATGGCGATGGCGAGGGCGAAGAAATAGGGGGTGTCTCTTCGCCTTGCGATACTTGTCCCTCTTGTCCTTGGCTCGTGCGAACTTGTGCCATTGACTGCTCCAACAACTCCAGATACTCTGCACTGGGGGCGCGCACATCAAGGACTTTCCTGACGACTTTCGAGAGGGTCGTGTTGTAACTTCCACAGCCATTCCGCGCGTCTTGCAGCTGCTCAGCAAAAGACGCCTCCTTTTGAGCCATGGCCTGTTGCAGTTCCTCATTGCGCTTCTGTTCAGCCTCCAGCTTCGCTTCAACATCTGTGATGTGCTTCTTGTGGTGGTCCAACTGCACTTCGAGATTTCCCGCATAATGCACCTCGCGATCGATCATGAGAGCCGTCAGGAAATCAATGAGCTTTCTAGCCTTCTCCCGTTCGGTCTTGGTTTCGTCATGCCGTGTCTGCTGAGCCTCCAGCTGCTCTATGCCGTCTTCAAGTGCTTTTACCAGGAGATGGACTTGCCCACGATTTGGGAGAGCCGGGATCGCAGTACCTAATTGATTGAGATTAGCAGCGGTGATTTAAGGTGTTCAGTCTCCCTACCGTCACCAACAGGGCCAGGCTGCGTTGTGGTTACTTCCATGATCTTGCGCTCTTGTGATATGGGTGCAGTAAGCAAAGAGACCGTATGTTCCAGAAACCCCAATATCTGCCGTGACGAGAGTAATAATTCTTCTCTGTTACGTGTATGCAAAAGATTGTGTGTGGGAGAAAGTGTTGCCGGGAGCTACAGGTGCAGACTAGAAACCCGTGGGCCAACACTTTGCATATTTCACGCAACCAGCTGGTGATCACCGCACCAGTTTGCTAAAGAAACCCGTTCTTTTATTTTGAAATTTGGCCAGATATATGTGAATGGGTGAGAATGGTAGGAAACCCGTGACTGACGTAACATGCACTGCATGACCCACGTTTGCTTGTGATGTTAAACTGACGGAACACTTCACGGTACTGGATTAAGTGTAGGTGGACTATGTATTGTGATCGCTTCAGTTTCGTCTGTTATTGAGTTTACTTCAGTTGCATCTAACACAAACGCAGATCAACAGCTTCAGGTATTGCGCCATATCGCTTTCCACACACATCGTGAAAACTGTAATGTCGTTGCATTTATCATCATGGAAGATCCAAATTCTTCATCGTTTCTCATGACATTATGTTTTCTCCCAAGATCCAACATTTTCCTAGTTGAGCCAAAAGATTTCATCACTGATGAGGTTCAGATATTCAACTCCCATGGGTGAACGCAACGTGCAATTGGTAATGGACGGTGGTGAAGGTCCTCATGGGGAATCTGAGCTTGGGTCCGCTCGTGATTGATGGACGACATGATTAGGAGAACCTTGTCCTTTTCGCTTCAGGTGACCAACTCCTCCGAGGCCGCTTCTTCCGTGGTGCACCAGGAGGGGAGGTTGGTGGATGGTAAGTATTTGGAGGCGTTGTAGGCAAGGTGTGTTTGACTGCTGAACTTCCTGGAAGGTTTCCTGGGTACTTTGGTGCTATCGGAGAAGATGGCAAAACAGTCCCGCTAGAGATGTTCCTATGAATCGAACCAGCTTGCTTTCGCTGGGAAGCCTCCGGGGACGGCACAAAGCCCGGTGAGCCTGACTGATTCTCCGAATCAAAGCCATCGCCTGGTGTGCCCTCCAACCAATCGGGAAAATATGGTAGGACATCGCTGCTATGACTCGTGCCAGCTCCATCGTCGGCATCAACCAGGTACGGGTGCTGCCGACTACCCAAAAGTGGAGGGGGTGGTCCAACGGGCGTGCAAGCCCTCTCGTTCTCGCGCCTCGTCCGAACATAGTCCAGGCTTAGTTGCCAAAATTCAGAATAGGCAGTTGATGTTCGCAAGTCTGGCTGAAGCATGGGAAAAGCGGCCAAAGAGTCATGGAAGACATGGCACAAATCCATTGCCCTCTTGAGCTGCCCAGACACTTCGTCGAGTGCGGCTTTACTTGCAGCCACCTCTGCCTGGAGCGTTTCCGTTTTGGCTGCCTCAGCTTCAAGCTTCTCCTTCAGCTGAGCAATTTCCTTTCTAGCTCTGATGCGGCGAATGTATTCGGCGTAAAAGTAGCCCAAAGCGCCCCGATTGTCGCGGGGCGCGCTTTGAGAGACGCCTTCAAAGTCGTTTGTTGCTCCGGGGGCCATTTCTCCTTATCACACCCTACCTGATGTAACTTCCGGCACTATATAAGAAGGTGCTGAACGGCGTCCCTGTGTTGAGCGCCTCTCGGGGCAACTGCAAATGAGTACGTTTGCTTTGCATAAGGTAAGGACATTTACTATACCTTGGGCTCTCGGTAAGAGGTAGTCTCAAAGCCAGTGAGGTTCTTAAAATGAAGAAGCAAAAGCAACAATGGAGCCAAAGCAGAGATGGAGATAGTAAAGTTCAGAGGTGGTGGCAGGGTGTATAAAAGAAACCGGAAGGATGGCAAACGGCGGGTGGCCGTGGCAGCTGCCAACTGGCCGCAGGCTTTTCCCACCACGTGCATTTCTTTGGAAGCACGATTCCGTGGTGGGTCAGTCAAGTGGAAATTCATGCTATCACGGTGATCCTACTTATGCTCTCCGAGCGCTATTGTTATGGCAAATGCGGTTGGTCATCTTGTATTTTCCACGATGGTCTACTCTCGAGTCCTCGGACAAAAGCTGTAGATTACTTTCGGTACTGCAATCTCACAAACTCTCTGGTTTCATCCTTCACACTCCTCCCTTCTCAAGTCACACACATTTGATTGTGATACTTCCCCCTCTGAAAATGCTGCTTCTGTCATTCCTGTGGAGAAGCATCGTTTGCTACCGGCTTCTACACTGATTTTCTCAATAATTCAACCCGGGTTGCTTCGAACCCCACGGCATGGCTTTGGTTGACTCTCTCTTTCTGACCTTGCTCATGCTTTCCCATAAGCTTCCGAGTGAGGTCTTGGGTATGGCTCAGAGCTTGATGCCTACCACTCCTTTGAATTCTCCGACTTGGGGTTAAAAATGGTCCCGTGCTTCCGGTAAGGCTTCTTGCGAGGTACTACAGAAGCGGCCGCCTGCACCCAGTCGCTGTTGCCGTTGATTGGGTCGTATTTTTTTTTTGGCTGTCCGTTTCTGCGGGAGAAACTTGGAACGGGAACGATGCGAGAAGGGGTCCGAGGAGGAGAGCAAACCATAGGGGGGCGAGGCTGAGGGCCAGGCCGAGGGCCAGGCCGTTCCAACGCTTGGGTCGTATCACTGTTGCTGCCAGTTTTCTTTGCCAATCGAAGCCTGAGTGCCAGAGGTTCGTCCTCGCTAGTGCTCTCATCTGCATCGTTGGCTCTGCTGCAGCTTCCCGCCTTTTCGAGGATAGGCTTTCTGATGCGCCGTTCGCCCTCTTTTGCTCCATCCCCGCCAAGGCCACTGAAGCGGACGCGCTTTCGGGCTGCTCGCAGCTTTGGCGTGAGTGGCTCGTCATCGTCGCTAGATTGGTCATTGCTGAATGACGGGATGCGAGACCGCTTGGCGGATTCCGGAGGCGTGCTGTTTGGAGAACCAGCGGCTTCATCTGAACCACTCGCACTGTTGGGTACCGAGTCCTCGTTGCTTGATGGTGACCGCATCTCAATGTCCTCATTGGCGATTTCGCTTGTATCTCCCTCCTCCTTTACTTCTCCCGTGGCCCGCGGAGTCTCCAGGACTGATGGTATACTGCCCGCCGCAGATTCGTCTCTCGCACGTCTCTCTCGAACAAGTGCCATGGACAAGCTCAACATATCTCGGTACATATTCTGATGTCGCAAATCGGGCAAGAGTCTGCAAGCAGCCTTAACAGTGACATGGAGAACCTCGCATAAATCTGTCGCCGTCTTTAGCTTGGTGAAATACTCGGCTAATGCAGCTTCATCTAGAGCCGTTTGTGCTTCAAGTGTTTCGTTCTTCTCTACTGCTTTTATGAGCTTTGCTGTGGTTGATTTGAATTTCTCCTCCAGCTTTCGGTACTTCAGCTCGGCTTCTGTGTAGAGGTCCTTTTGGGTCTTGAGTAGGATACGCAGCTCCTCTTGTTGATCCTGGGCAATCTTCGTGGCATCCTTGAACTCCTTGTTCTTTCGTATCGCTACTTGAAGTTCTCCATCTCGCTCCTTATCACGAGCCTTGTAGAGGTCTCTTTCGGTCTTGAGCA
Source organism: Paramyrothecium sp. XJ0827 (assembly GCA_020881915.1). Taxonomy (NCBI): domain Eukaryota; kingdom Fungi; phylum Ascomycota; class Sordariomycetes; order Hypocreales; family Stachybotryaceae; genus Paramyrothecium; species Paramyrothecium sp. XJ0827. The sequence goes on along the minus strand of JAJFPB010000007.1, from coordinate 1,533,085 downwards.
GAACTCGCAGCTCCTGTTGTTGATCTTGGGCGTGCTTCGCGGCCTCCTTGAGCTCCTTGATCTGTTGCGTGGCTAGATCAAGTTTTTCGTCTCGCTCCTTGTCACGAGCCTTGAGTAGGTCTGCGTCCTCCTCTAGCTTTCTCACCATCACATGGAGCGGTTCTGGTGGCATCATGCCGGGGAGATTTGCTACAATACACGGTTAGTGTACCTCAAGTAGAGCGAACATACGCGATGGAATACCTCCTGCCTCTAGCTTGGGCAGCTGAAAAGGCAACGCAGAAGGCATTGTGCAAGCTCGCGATGCTGTAGGGGTAATCCTTCCAGTCTTTCTTTCTTTGCTGTTCTTGTTTCTAGCGTTTGTAGTACGAGCAGAAACGAACGTGTAGCGAGATGGCGTGTTAAAGGGATGAAGAAAAGGTGAGAGAAGCAGTGGTAATTAGCAGTGGCAGTTGAGGGCAGTGGGTTCGAGATCTGACACCTGGTGACGGTTTGTTGTTTGTGGGGAGTGCAGATGAAATGGGCAGCAGGGCCTAAACCATCTGCGTTTTTTAGTCGTCGAATAATTCTTGACGTTGAAGTGAGCTCAGGTAAAACGACGTGGTTAATGGGTATCATATATTCATTCTTATGGATCGTCCAACATATAGACGTTGGTAGAGTGCTATTTGTATCGACCTCAACTATCATGAAAGGTTCGTTCTAATATCATCTATAGGAAAACCTCGAGCAACCACCGCACCACGCCTTTGCTGTAGCCACATCAAGCCTTGGTCAACAGGTACCTGCTGGTGAGCCATGCTGCAATTGATGTAGATAGATCCATCTTGGTATTGCCAGTCAGAGACCTCCATGGCAGATTCACAAGATGAGTCGGGGAACGGTGAAGCAGACAGGGCTGCACAGGTCCATGCCATCTGCTGGAATATGTCGATGAGGGTATGCGTCCACGCAGAAACGCTGAGGCGAACCGATGCAGGTTCAATCTCTATATGGAGAAGCCGCAGCCCAGGGCAAAAGATTTGCTTGCTGTCGCTAGCATCCCACAAGGACATGCCCTGGAAAGATTCTCCCCGACCAGAGGCTTCGGCGGCACCGGTGACAGCCTCTTCGAAGCAGCCCAGAACAAGATGGCCGCATTTTGGCCACCTGTCGAGAATGTACTCCGATACTGTGGTAGCAATACATTCGGATGCTGTGCCGGTGATTGCGGGTAGAGAATCGAGTTTTGGAGGCGAAGATTGAACATACTCACCCGTTAGACCGGAAAGACGGCATTCGAACTGGAACTGCACTAGATTGAACCCATCTGGCGGAGGGCGGAACGGTTTTTTCAGTATAATGTCCCACACGGCTGATTCGACAATGTGCATCTGCACCATGTGAGGAGTAAAGAGTTTCTGCCGTATTGTCCGAATCAATTTTCGGGCTGCATCGCCGCCGACAATGCAGGAGTGCAGGGCGCGAGCAATCTCGTTTGGCGTGCCACCGGGGGACATTGAAGGATATTCTCGATGCCAGTACCCGCAAGTCAGCTGCAGTGCCAGCGCAAGATCGATGCCCTTGGCGTTCGTGGACCATGTGGACGACCGTCGAGACAGCCCTGGGCCCAGTTTCTCGAGCAGACAGCCGGCGGTTTCAGGGCTGTTGAGCACAAGGACGATTTGCCGGACAGGCCCGTCAAAGAGCAGAGTGACCTGACGGGAAGGGGGTGACGGCGAATCGTGGTAGAAGTTGAATAGCTCGTCCCAGAGGTCTTTCGTGAAGTCGGTCAGGAGTCGCTCCAGAACCCGATCCAAGTTGATGCGGACCTTCTGGTCGGTGAGGTAGTAGTGGGTGAGTAAATCATTGCCGAGGCCATCGGCGATGGCTTGGGCGAAGGAGGCCACGAGGGCTCCGGCAACCAGGGGGGGCACTTGGATTTCTATCTTATTTGAAGGTTGGGACAAGCGATTCGAGACGGTCGGCAGCGGTGGCTTGTATATGGACTCTCTGAACCCTGGTCTCCTGACCTCGTCAGGGCAACCAAATGTAGGTGGCATTTCTGGTCATCCTGCGAGCGCAACAGTACGCCCCTTAGACGACGGCATCACAGGTCCAAGCCCGTACCATGATAACCAAACACTCCTGGAACTTCGAGAAGAGGAGAATTAAACCCCTGGGTACGCAGACGAGCGTGAAACCCAAGAATGCATCATGCGTAGAAAATTTTGCTCCAGTGTAAGTCGTCGTGTGCGGCCCAAAGAGGCAACGAAAGGGCTGACGTTGCGCGGCGGCCGAGTATTGCGCGTCCCTGCTGCGAGTCGGGAGCAAGAACTATCGGCTACGCACATGCCAGAGGCAAACCAGTCCGACGTGGTCTTTCACACCCCCCCTCTGGTAATGGAACTCGCCATCAGCCAGATACCCACCCCTAAAAAGAGATTGCTCCTTGAATTGATTTCTTTTGGTGGATTTTGCACCAATTTCGTGCAGTGCATCTGGTGTTCCGGTATCTCAACCAGTTGACCACATTTGCGTAAGAGGCAAGCTGCGGCACTGTGCAAGAACAGATGCCTAGCCACACTTGCGACAACTCCCAGTACGTAAAGCGCTGGGCCACAATGGCTTTGCCGTATGGCAATTTCTCAAGGGATCCATCGCGATTGCGGTTTCATCTGATCCATTTCTCATTTCGCTGTTCCTGGTCGTGAGCGTCCAGTATACGAACGCGGGCGGCACAGTGTAGCCATGACCCCCAGGTGGACGCGTGTTCAGGAGCACACTGTGGCGGAAGCGCCACTCTCATTGGCCACTAGCCGAGGAGTGAGGTCGATGGTGAAATGAGCTCTCGAGGGAAGAAAAGTCGCCGCCGGTATCGAGGGTCTTCATTTGGGCCCCGAAAGGATGAGTGCAGATATATGTTTTGAGACGGGGTAGGCAGCAACGAAGAGAGTAGTATCGACCGCCAAGCTTGCCGGCGGCTAGGGTAAGCCACGGGCGTGGCACGGAATCACGGCATCTAAATTGAAGTGCAAAAGCTATGCAAAAACAGCCAGGGAAACTCAGAGCCTCGTATAAACATTCGTATGGGGCTATGCTCTGCCGCACGACGAGTTATTGTGAGGTTGTAGGCATGAGAGCGGCGACACAGTTGCACATTGCAAACGACCGTCCTAGAACTACTGGTTCCGTTATCCAGCAGAACATGTGTGAGTCGTAGTAACGAGACCGAATAGGCGTTTGATGATTCTAAAATAACTTTAAGAAGATCCTACGTCTTGAAAACAATTTGAAAGACGCCCATCGCCAGTGCTGTTTTTTCCTTCTTTCGGTCACCGTTCCTCACACTCGGAGACACTGAGTGGCCCGTTTCCGGGACACATCCGAGGTCGTCAACGCACCAAAGAAACAGGTACAGAGTACCGGGTGCTCATTTTGTCAACGCCAGCAATCAAGAGCCCAGCAATGATAAGGGTGTACTGAAGAATCAACGTCATACGTTAGGATCATTCTCTAGCTAGCGATTGGAGATACTAGGCTGTAGTCCGAGACATCTATCTGTTTGGGTGGTGCAATTCGCAGGCTATCGTTGATACGGATGTGGCCTGGTGCAGGATGCTCAGTGGGCAGATGGACCCGTCCATGCTCGAACCACCCAAAAATCGACAGTCCAGAGTCTAGAATGGCTCGAAAACAACCCAGAGCTAGGAATGCACGGCCCACTTTGCCGGTCATGCAGCAGGGAGCATCACGGGACCCACTGGGACGATCGAATGATAAGACATGCTGGACGGCGTGACCTCATTGCCGTGGAGCGGAGCTGCTGCTGGAGTGAGGTCAGCGAGTGGGCAAATACGGGCAATCGAAGGCGACAGCTCAGATGCGAAGCAGCGAGACCTGCTTGCAGAAAACACAGCTGCCCAACGCAACTCTGCTCAAGGAGTCAGTAGGTAGCTGGTAGGCCAATTTGTCGTATACGCCATTGGGCGAATCAATCGCAGCAGCCGGCGGGAACGCCATCTAGCACCTGGGAAGGTCCAGGCCGAGTGGTACAAACGGGAGCTCCCTTGTAAGATCGTATCGTAGGAAGCCAAGGGCAAAAGCACGAATGGCATGACACGGCCGCAATCGACTGACGCTGGCGTGCCCGTGACATTGGTTGATTCCCCTACTCTAGCTTTCCCCTCTCTCGTCCTTTCGCCCAGCTAATTCCGGTTCCCCTCCCCGACAATCGGCAAATCCAATCCAATCCCAGGGCGCCCTCCCCTCCCAAGCTTGGGAGCTGGGCTTAATTACCTTGTGCTTTGGCTTGCGCATGTACCGGTACCCACGCCGCGGCGTACTGGTACCGACACTGCTACAACAAGGTTTCAGCCGGCGCCGCGTTTGTCTGGGTCGGGGGATGCCGCCAAAGCGAGGTCGGCTGCCGTTTGCTGCGCCCGGCGTTTGTACTGCGACTTCGAATTCTGGGCAGTGCGCAAAGCGTCCGGAGCAACCGCGCGAGACGAGGAGAGGATGAGGGGTTCCGGCGATCTTGCGTCACGTCGAATCACCAGCTCCCTCCCCCCCCCCCTCCTTGCCTATCCCTCTCAGGGGTGGCCACCCTCCCCGTGGCGCCGGGCAGTTCGCCAATCGAAGCAGAGAGACACCAGCCCCTTTGGCGCTTTCCGTTGGTTTTTCCAGCACGAATTTGAGAAAAAATAGAATGCGATAAAATGGCATCCCCTCACCTTCAGTCGGCACCACTCACCGAAACTGGTCGCCTTGCCTTTGCCTCGCTCACCTTGGGCTCACCTTGTGGGGCCCTGACAAGCTTCCCCGGATTCTTACCCCAGACACAAGGGTGCAGCAGCAGCTGGGCGCTAAGCCTCATGGGGTATCATTCTGACCCGCCTCGGCTGCTCAGTGGGTGCTCCCAGCTCCAGGTCGAGGTACTTGCTCTCTTGTAGCTCGTTCAATTGAGGACCAAAGTCACGCGATCGGACATGCAAGACCCAGCGCGGATGACGGCCTGGGTCCCTTTCCATGCCCGGAAGCGCTGGAAAGCCTGCGCATGGCCTGCCTCTCCCTTACCTCCTACGTACCTTACCTTAAGCATAGGACAGGCGCAAAGCCTTAGCACGGCTGTGAGCTCCTGTTTACCCCGCCCGGTCTGACGAATCCGTCAAAGTAACCTGAGGCTGGCACCATGTAACTGTTACAGCTCCCATTACCGCATAAGCCACTGTTGCTGCATGTACTGCCCCGTGCCGTCCGTAGGTCGCAACGACGTCTGATCGTCTCGTCAGTACCCAGCTATACAAACTGCCGTCGCCGTCACATCACCTGTCGCTCAGGTACCGCGGCCTGATGTATGGCTCCATTCATGCCATTGTACCTGAGGTTGCTATACCTAGGCTTGCGTAGCGAGAGTCACGAGGGAGGAGGTACAGCAATGGCTTCTCTCCTCTTCTCTCGGGCCCTTGATAATAGATGATCCCCCTCCTCCCCTCTTCTTTCCTCTTCCTCCCTCCTCTCTCCTTTCAACAACCCAACAGCCTCACCTCTTGACCTCATTCAACGCACTTCTCCCCACTCTCAATAGGTAAGCTTGCGCCGCCTTATCTACCCGCTCTTCTCGCAGAGCTCCCTGCCCACGTAAATGCTGCAAACAGTAGCTAACTCCGCCTTCTGCCCCTCCCAGCATAGCTATTCAAACCACATCTTTGCAACCATGACAGAACCTCTCACCAAGGTCGACTCCGCCGTGCAAGGCCTGTCGTCATCTCCTCCCAAGGAAGAAAAGAAGACGAGACGGCAAAGCTCCGCGGCCGCGCCCGGAGTGATGAACATAAATGACCTCAGTAAGATCCAGCTCGCCCCTCACCATGATTCATCCTTATTGATCGATCTACGCAGAGGAGGATGGAGTTGAGATCGAACTACCGATTGAGACGCAAAAGACCGGATGGTAAGGAGTTCCTCCCGCCGTATCTCATTCGTGCCTCTTTCGCCTACTGTGAGTAAAGCCTAACGCTCTTGCATAGGAAAATCAACAAGAGCCCCAGCACTGTCGAAGACCCCGCAATACTAAAAATACACCTGACGACGCCGCCCGTCAAGAGAATCGACCTCCACTTCCCGTTAGGGATGGAGGTGACAGCCCGTAACCTGAAGGGAGTCACGATTAAGGATGCACTAGATGCCATCTACAAGTCATACAAGAAGCGTGTAAGTTGCCGCAGCTCTGTTCATCTCAGCCCAATGTAATGCAGTGCTGACAAATGGCCTCTAGTCGGATGACGAGCTTGACCACCCATACCTAGCAGGCTTTGAGTGGGACAAGGAAGAGTCATGGACGCGACTGGTCGTGCATCTTCAGAAGCAACCCGCAACAGGCGGCGGCGGCGGCGGCGGCCCCAGCAAGAAGAAGAAGAAGAACAAGGAGGAAGAGTAATGAGACTCACCTTCAAACCCTAATATCCTGTTACAATAGCTCCTTCAATTCTTCTTGTTTGGCTTCGCCTGTTCGTTGCGAGTCGGCGCCTGGTATATTGCGACTTAGATATTCTGGGCTGGGCCATGGTTGTGCGATCGCTGAGGCGTCGCGTAGTGTACACTGTGGACAATTGAATGAATCGAGTCTGCCGGCATTCATTTCTGGATGTGCTGGCAGCTCTATTTCCATCAATTTGACGTCTCGTTCCTTGCCATCCGTGCGTTCTCGTAACTTTCACTCTGTTCACTTTGTGGTACAAATGCCAAATCTAGTAGAAGCCCCATAACTGACCCATCGGTGATGCCAGACCCTGGCACTTCATAGCTCCGTGACCCCCCACATCCGGGTCCCGCCAGACTTCTCGTGAAATGCGTTCATGGACCGCAGAGGGCGGCTCTGCGGGAGCAACCTGCGTCTCGGGACCACTTTGAAACGAGTTGGCGGCGTCAGACTCGAAGCATGATCTACAGCCAGTGCGCCTTTTGGATTCTTGCTTTGGCCACGAACCCCAGTCTCGGGTCCTGTTGCCGCACTAACATCGGGCTGGGAGAGGCCCGCGACATAGTGTTAGCCCCGTATCCCGCAGCCCCGCGTGGGGTTCCTCCCCAAGAATGCGGAACAAGCGCCGCAAGCCGCTGCGGATAACGTCGGGCTCCTCGGCACGCACGCCAACTGCGGGCGGAAAACCGTGGAAAGAAGATGATGCTGTGTCCCCCACGAGCACTGTGTTGCTCCGAGTGAGAAGAGTAAGAGAGAGTGTGAGAGAGCTATCCGATTTGCTATATAAGCATGGTACCCTCTTTTTCCCTCACTTTTTCGCTCCTCTTGCGTCTGAGGCTGAGACCATTTTGTGAGAATTCAGTTCCTTGAGACTGCAGCTGCGCGCCGGCGGTACCGACGTCATCATGCCTGTCACTGACTTTGAGACAAAAGAGAAGTACAGATATCAGAATGGCTTCAACAACCATCTAGAGTAAGTAGGCGGATTTCCCCCCGAGCTGGGCTGTCGCAGGCCTGCACCAAAACGCCCAATGGCTCACAATGACTTTTTCCCGTGATGCAGATCCGAGGCCGTGGAAGGCGCCCTGCCCATCGGACACAATTCGCCACAGAAGCCCCCGTACGGGCTGTACGCCGAGAAGCTCTCGGGGACGGCCTTCACGGCGCCGCGGCACGAGAACAAGCAGACCTGGCTGTACCGCGTGCTGCCGTCGTGCGCGCACCCGCCCTTCAGCGCGGCGGAGCCGGCCGAGAAGGAGGCCGCCGAGGGCCACGCCGGCGACGGCGAGCCCGCGCTGAGCACCGGCGACAAGCTCCACTACATCCCCAACCAGCTGCGGTGGGACCCGTTCGACCATGACCGGTCCAAGCACCTCGACTTCGTGTCCGGGCTGCGGCTCGTCGCCGGCGCCGGCGACGCGACGCAGAAGCAGGGGCTGGGCATGTTCGTGTACGCGGCGGGCACGAGCATGGACGACACGGCGGCCTACTACTCGGCCGACGGCGACCTGCTCATCGTCGCGCAGGACGGCGACCTCGACATCCGCACCGAGTTCGGCTGGCTGCTCGTGCGGCCGATGGAGATCTGCGTCATCCCCCGGGGCGTCAAGTACCAGGTGCGGCTGCCGTCCGGGCCGGCGCGCGGGTACGCGCTCGAGCTCTACCAGGGCCACTTCGCGCTGCCGGAGCTGGGGCCCATCGGGTCCAACGGCCTGGCCAACGCGCGCGACTTCCAGGCCCCCGTGGCCTGCTTCAGCGAGGACTTTGGGCCGACGGCGTCCGAGGGCGCCGCCGCGGCGTACACGGTGACGGTCAAGTTCAACAACGCCCTGTTCCGCACGACGCAGGCGCACACGCCCTTCGACGTGGTGGCGTGGCACGGCAACTACTACCCCTACAAGTACGACCTGGGCCGCTTCAACACCATCGGCACCATCTCCTACGACCACCCGGACCCGTCCATCTTCACGGTGCTGAGCGCGCCCTCGCCCGTGCCCGGCACCGCCGTCGCCGACTTCGTCATCTTCCCACCGCGCTGGCTCGTCGGCGAGGACACGTTCCGCCCGCCCTGGTACCACCGCAACACCATGTCCGAGTTCATGGGCCTGATCCGCGGCGGCTACGACGCCAAGCGCGGCGGCTCCGGCGGCTTCGTCCCCGGCGGCGCGAGCCTGCACAACGTCATGAGCGGCCACGGCCCGGACGCCGACAGCTACGAGGGCGCCCGCGCCGCCGAGCTGCTGCCCGCCAAGGTCGGCGCCGGCAGCTGCGCCTTCATGTTCGAGAGCTGCCTCATGGTCGGCGTCACCGAGTGGGGGCTGCGCACCTGCAAGAAGGTCCAGGAGGGCTACAGCGAGGAGAGCTGGGGCGGCGTCCGGACGCACTGGGAGCGCCCCGCGGGGAAGAAGGTCTACTCGCACGAGCTGGCCGACAACGAGTCGTGAAGGCGGAGAGAGAACATGTCCGAAACATCAGCGGGAAAAAAATGAAGGGAGGAAGAGTAGGGGGCGGCGGCAAATTTGAATTTCAGCGGGCCTTTGGCGTGTGCATTGGGATAGATTTGTGGACGAGGCAACTCTAAAGGCCTTCTTCTTTCTTTCTAGTCACGTATATAGCACAAATTCCAGCCGGCAAGTTCTTCGAGCACCGATTCTTGTAGCTTGGTCCTATTCAGGAGTCATTCAGCATAGAAACAGACAATATGTACCATCGATTATCTACTAGGTGTATCATGGAATCGTTACCGTACTCCAGGTTGCATGAACGGGCAACATTAACGCCTCCATTATATAAACAGGTTGTCGCAGCACTTCATTTACTCGTTCTTGTCTTTCCCAAGAACCTCCTCGCCATCCACATCTTCCGTCTCCTCCTCTTCCAGAGCCCAGTCCCTCCAGCCCTGTCCTCTCACCCAGCTCATGCCCTTCCTCCATTGGCCCTCGCGGATCGCCCGCGCGTCGCGCTCGTACACGACACCCGTCACCATGAGAGCCGCCACAAACAGCCACACGTCGCCGCCCTTCATGGCTCGCCACCAGCGCCGCTTGACGCCCACCTTCCAGAGGCTGTCGACGCTCGCGCGGGCCGTGTACAGGAACACGCCGCGGCCGTGCCGGCGCTCGACCCACGCCCAGAGACCCGCCAGGAAGCCACTCAGGTAGTAGCGCTGCGTGGCAAGCACGTGCCGTGGTAGGTACGTTTGGAAGAAGCAGATGGATGACCAGATTGTGGAAATGGCACCTGTGACGAACGTAGAGGTGCGCAGGGCGCGGGCTAGGACAGTGTGGAGCGTTGTCAATGGGGAGTGGTACAACGTCTTGAGGCGTGGAAGGACCGTCATGGCCGAGTAGAGGATGAGGAAGAAGCGAGTCGTAGGCGGGAAGGAGTTGAGCCAGAAGGTGAGATACGTCCGAGAACACAGCGGATCGGAGGGGTGTAGCGTGGCGCACGACAGGGACGTGATGAGGGGGTGCGCTTGAGAAGTTATGGGCGAAAGCGCCGTCAGCGTAGGAGGGAGGACGTTCTCCTTGTTGGGGAACAGAGTGGGCGAAATGTATGCGCTATTGAATGTCAGCTTGTTGGCGTGCGTCTCGAGGCTTGGGTAGTACGTACGGCCAGTTCAGACGAGCCATCTCGCCGAGGCTGTCGATGATCTGATAAGTGCTAGGCCATTTCAAGTTTTTGGGCCATGTGTCTGGGCGCTGCTGCAGATAGACAGGTGAGTTCCTGAATACCATGTCACCGAACGACTAGAATCCATTGTCAGCACGTTACACTCATTAGACAATGACCATTTCGAGGTGTCCTACCGTGGGGAAACAATCCCGGTCAAAGACAACAGCATGCATCAGCTGTCCAAACGCCAGGGGCTGCAGCATCCAGCTCCCGAACCACCAAGGCCGCTCGCGCTTCCTGCCCGCCTTGGTGCCCCAAATCATGCCCTCCATCTCGCACACGTTCCAGCCGAACTCGAGTGCGCGGAACATGACGTAGATGGCCAGCGTCACGCGCAGCTGCTGCGACGGGTAGATGCCCATGGCAAGACCCGCGAGCGACGCGCCGATGGCAGGGGCGTAGGGCGACGTCAGTGTGGCGGCTGTTCGGGGATTGCGTCGTCGGAAGGGCTCGACTTGCGAGTTGAGGAGGTGAGCCCGTAGGCGGGTGAGGAAGCGGAAGAGCAGGCGGTATAGGAGCAGGATTGTCGACAGCGACAAAGACAGCCTGAAGTTTGGCGACTTGTAAAAGGGCTTCTTCTGAACATTTGCGCTCGATCTATGCCCGTTGCGTCAGCATCATCAACGGAGCCGAATGCTTAGTTCCCCGGCGAGACTCACTCTTTGTCCGACATGCCCATTCGTCTTGCCACGGTCTCAAAGCCCTTCGTTCCGAACCAAGTCACGGCAAACACCCTCAGCGCATGGCGCACCGCCCGCGCGTTGAAGTCGTCGCCGCCCTTGCCCGGCGCCAGTGCCTTCTCGACATGGCTGGGCGACGGTGTGGCGCGTCGCAGCACGCGGGACCGCGAGAGGATGTACTTGTGCAGGACGGCATACTCGCGCGCCGAGATGGTGTAGCGTAGGGTGTTGCGGAGGACGGGGTCGACGGGCGCGGCACCGGCTCGGGGGCGTGGTTGGCCGGCAGGTGGTGAATCTGGCGACGCCATTCCGCTGCGGTTTGGTCGGGCGCAGCTCTCGACGTCAGAAGGTGGATGTAGTATTGCAACCGAAATGTGTGCCAGAGGCAGAAGTAATCGGTGAGCACGGCTTCGAATAGGTCGGCGACTGGTTGCTGCAGAAGCTCGGCAAGATGACGCAGAAACTAAACGAGCCCTGAGCTGGGAGACTGGCAGCTCTTCAGGCCTGCCAAATCATGCCCTCCCAAAAAATACTAGGGATGGAAGGCCCTTCCCTCGTCGCCCTGTCGCGCACGCGCAAATGACGGCGCTAGAAATTTATGCCTCTTCGTGAGTTGGCGTTGTTTGTTGTTGTTGTTTTTTTCTCCTCCTGGTTGTGCTGCGCTGCTCTAAAAGACAAGCAACATGCCTGCACTCGATGGTCGAAGGATGTGGGACAGAGCTCCAGGAAAGCTGCTGGTGGGAGCAGGAAAATATGGGGGACGTGAATCACAAGCAGAAAACGGGGAGTAAGCGGAGGGTAATGAAAGCTGGGGGGGGGAGGGGACTAGAGACCTCGGCATCATGCTGCTGGAATTGGCAGCGAAGCCCGTCATTATGGGGAACGTCTTGCACGCATGAAATTACGGCTGTGGGGACCGAGCTACAGCATAGCAGGGGTTCCCCACACAGCTCCCTCCCCAGCAGGAGCTGAGCTTGTGAACCTAACCACCTCTTTTGTGTGCAGCGTTGGCCAGCGGCGTCATGTCTCCCGGCGGTCCATGTCTTGGCTACAGCGGATGCTGAACAGCATCTGCATACCAGACAAACCTAGCAGCCTCTTTGTGTTAGCCTGCTTCACGTAGAGGCCCGGCGACGATGACTTGCAACCGGAATCACAAAGGGGCAAAAATACTCAAGAATCGATACTTATATTCTTTCCTTGGCTCTTGTCTCTCTCTCTCTCTCTGTCTCTTTTCTTACGGCCTAATATTCAACCATCCACCCACCTTCCTATGCCAGGTAAGCTCCCAAGACGTATTCCTATGTCCAGAATCCAGAACCCTGTCGCTTTTGCTACCACCAACTGGCCGTGCCGTTCCATACAGGCTACGCATAGAACGTAATGGCAAGGTTTTGCAAAGCTATGAAAATAATCAATGTTCCCAACCCCAGGTCTCTCCACTGGCCTCCTCCCAAAAGCCAGCATTTTCGTAGTAACGGCAGGCTATGGTTGCACATTGTCCCGTCTTCGTTTCCTCGGCGGTTGTCCAGAACAACCTAGTTCAATACCAGCTGATGTGCAAATAAAAATGTTGCTGCGGGTAACATGATTGGTCTCCATCCACTCCAACGGATTTGAGCTGGAATCCGCTTTACGCCTCCGTCCACATTGCGTCTTTCCCTTCCGTCCAAGACGCTGTAATACCTCTTCCCACCGCTTCCTTGTCGGCAGAGCCAGGCACGTAATCGGGCCCGCGCGGCACCAGGCTTGTGCCTGTGAGGATCATAAGGGTGAACGCACACGCGCCGTCAGGCTTCCCAATACCAGACACCAAACCTGGAAGGAGGCTTGATGATTTGGTTAGCGCCCTTTGGCTTTCAAGACAAGAAAAGCTCTATCGTCCCAGCTTGAGACTAATGCGCATCATGAAGGCGGTCTTTCTCAATTGTGTCCTAATTTGGTGTATCCGAATGTCGACATCATGGATAAGCTGCTGCCATGCTATTCTGAGGTTCCGCCAACGGAACCCATTTTCGCCCGAGGGCTGGTCCGTCAGCATTGCCGTATGGCAGCAGCTCCTCTTGCCAACCCAAGGCACTCCAGCTGTCGAGGAACTGAGGCTCCGGGCTTCGAAGCTGCCTGGCAATTAACTCCGCGTCTGGCACCTTTCCTGACAAGACCGCATCAAGTGCCTGTAGTCTTTGCGCCTCCCGCTCTACCACCGCATCCTTAATAATGCGGTATCGAGCTTCGGCGTTGGCCCAGCCGTTGACGTTCCCGGATCCAGAAGATTCGAGAATCATCTTCAACTGCGTAAAGGGCAAATTCAGTAGCACTCTTGAGAGTACCCCATGAGCCGGTGGCTGCTCTTGTTTAGGCTCCGGCTGCGCAGAGGCACCATTTCTCTGGTCAGAGAGGGAAAGATCGCCAAATCGGATGCCACTGAGTTTCTGTGCGCGTCGACCCTTACCGAACTGAACAGAGGAACCATGGGCAACAGTAGGTACTTTGTTGTCTAGCGGCGTCGGGGGCGGGAGAAACGAAGGTTGTGGGAGTTCCGGCAACCGCTTGTACCGGTAGGGGTTGGGGAGAGTGGGGTCAAGAATGAAGTTGTACGGGAAATTGTGGACAATAAAGGTAACCACGGCACTCAGCAGAATCCTAGAACCATCGTTATACTTCAGGTACTCGTGCGTTCCTCTGTCTTGATACTCATCCAGAGCAAAGTCCAAAGCTGTTTCCAGAGTTTGCCAGTTCAGAAGATGAGTGGCCACCTCGCAGCCACGTCTGACGATTTGAGGCCAACCTAAAAGGTGCCCAGCGGCAGCGTAGGACAGGGCGAACCCGAACCGCTCAAGGAAGTTTCCAGCACTCATGACTTCTTCTGACTCGGGATTGTTGCGTGGTGGAGGAATAGGCAGAAGTGGTAGCCCATACAGACGCTGAGCGGCCATGTAGAATGAGTCAGAGCGAACCCACTTGTTTTCGGTCTCAAGAAGAATGATCTGCATTAAGCGGTCGGAAGGGCTCGGCTGGAGGTTCTGTTTCTGCAAGACTCTGGATAGCTCGGGGCTACGGCACAAGAGGACTTGGTGACCCGGGATCCGAACAGGCGGCGCCCGGTCATCCAAGTATCGAAGCTCAAGCGTACAATCAGCCAGTTCGGGTGATCCAAACTGTTGTTGCAGATACCCAATTATACCATCGGCATCGTCCGCTTGCGGCATCATATGAGGGGGCATGCCATGATTCGACATGACTCTAGAATACTCGGGCCCTCCGTACATCCTTGGAGGATGGTTGGGGTGCTGCATCTCCTCCATCGGCGGCACCATGCCGTTGCGCGGGCCCCCGGAAGAATATTGGTTATAGACAGCGGTGTCGTCGGGTTGTGCCGAAGAATGGGAGTCGTGGAAGCTGTGCGGCGTTGAAGGTCCAAAGGTATTGCCGGGAGGTGGGTACGCGTCCATTGGTGGGTACATAGCCGGCCTGCCGTAACTGTCAAAGGCAGTGCCGGGCATCATATCGTGGCCGTAGGGTGGCATGGGTGGGAACCCGTTGGCGAGCGGCATGAAAGGCTGTCTTCCGTCAGGCATGGGCATGCCTGGAGGCGGTGCGATGCCACCCGAAAGAGGCGGCGCCGGCGAAGAGCTTGCGGAGCCGTGGAAGGCGCCGAAATGAACACTGCCATTGCTAGGATGTGCTTGATGCATATGGGGCGGCCCGTTGGCGAGGCCGGGTTTCGGTCCGCGATGCATGTCTCCGTTCGGCATCATGCCCATGGGTCGACCTGCAGGTTGGAAAGGCCGCGGCATATGGTGGCGCGTCGGTGACACGGACGGCGGTGGACGAGATCTGGGATGTACAGCAGCAGGGCGTTCGCCTGTGGAAGGAAAAGGACAGTCAGCTCAGACCTCGTGCGCCGGGGGAGGGCAGGAAGAAGGGAGTGGCAACCTACCAGACTTATGTTTCGGTTCGTTCTTGACCTTTGCACCATTTACAGCCGCAGGTGTCTCGGAGGACACGGCGCGCGTGGGCTGCTCAGTATTCTTGTTCAATGTCTCAGGTTCTACGGTAACCGTGGCTGTGCTCCCGGGAGCAACTTGAGCAGCAGCTCCGTTGGCATCCGTATTGGTCGTCGGTGGCTCGCTCGCGGTGTTGCTCTGGACTGCTACGACAATTAGCTTACGGACAGTTGAATGGAACGTTTCTACGGGATTGTACGCACCTGCATGGTCGCGAATTGTGTGCTGAGAATCTGCCAACGATGAGGTCGACGGTTTGACTTCGTCTGCAGATCCTGATTCAGCCACCAGCTCCGTACCCGAAACTGGCTCGGAGAGTCCCTCTGTTGCAGGTATGGGGGCTCCATTCGGAGCTGGCTTCTCGGATCGGGGCGGGTCAGGCGAAAGGTCGGCAACGGAAGCTGCAGCGGCGGCGGCAGCAGCAGCTTGACGCTTTACGTGAGGCAATGGGATCGCAGGCACCACAGATTTGGAGGGTTGCTTGCTATGGCCCAGCCGGCGCGGCTTGCTGGAGCCATTGGCGGGGGCCATGATGGCTTGTTGTATCACGGGTCAAGGGAATGCAAAGACGCTCAGCGCAAACGGCGGGGAGCGCGAGTTGGAGATTGAGATGGCAAACAAACGAAACCGAGGGAGGGGGGTTCGGTCTGGAGGGCAGAGGCCAAGCTCACGACCGGATCTCGAGGGGGTCAAGACTAGAGATCTCGGCCAAGAGGCATGGGCCCGGACATGAGAGGCCGCGGTTGACGATGGACCTCCGTTGCGCACCTGGATGCTGCAGGGTGCAGACCGCCGATGGCGAAGGAGGGAGGGAGGGGGGATCACCGGCCGAGCTGGCAGAAACACGCGAACCCTCTAAGGCGAGGCGAGGCGAGGCGAGGCAAGGCGGGGCGTCGACGCAGGCGATGGTGCGAGGGACGGAGCGGGCACGCACGACAGGATCCCAGGTTTGACGGCCCAGTTCCAGATCCAGTTCCCAACAAAGGGCTATTCGCTCTGGTATACCCTTCTCAGCAGAGCAGGTTAACCTACAGGATGCTGTGCGGGATGAGGTAGGTCTCCACCTCCAACGAGGAAAAAAAGTGCAGCCAAATGCATCCAGCTGCTTCCATGGCAAACAAAAAACCGGGGCTGCGTCACAGGAAAAAAATTTGGCTCCAACGGTGACCCGATCCTGGAAACCCCCCGCAAGGAACCTAACCTCGATGAGGCTGCGTCTGCTAGCGGTTAATTCTCGGACGCGGCATGGGCATCAACCACTGCCCATTCGGCACCTTTGGCATGGCTTTGGCATGGCTTTCACTGGCGAACCTCTTTCATGTCAGGTTCAACAGGCATTGTACAGGATGATCCCGGGTGATAGCACGTGTGTTAAGAAGCATGTGTCTCTGTCTGCCGTGGTTCGTTGTGAAACATAGTCGGCGATTTCTTTGACGATCTCACGAGCTACCTTACCTTGGCCCTGTCTTTCAGGGTCGGGCTACCCTGTTCGGGAGATCCTCGACTTGCTTCGGATCTCGCACGCTTCAGCAATACCTTGGAGAGACACAAGAGCAAGCTATGCTGGTCATTGGTTGCGACGGGCTTTAAAATGGTTGGCTCGGAAGAAATTGGTTGACGAAATCCTTGGTAATGCCATTAATACATTATACAACGTAAGGCTAGAAATAAAGCTGCCGAAATGGTAGCACTCGTGTCTGGACCAGAATCCCACGCAGAAAGCCATCGAATCCCACTCGGGTACAAGCCGTCCTGTAGACAGACTGATCAGGGAGCAATCGACACCTCGTATATGCTGTGGTCCCCACCACTCGTTCCATTGCCCAAAACGCAAGACCCAAACTCCCAAAAGCCAGAGAAGAGACGAATAAGAACGTGCCGCTATTTGCCCTTACGCAAGACCGTCCTCGCCCCTCATAAGTCGAGCCACCAGCACGTACACGAAAATGGCCGCGCCCGCAACCAACAGCTTGTTTTGTGACAACCACCCTCGCCCCGCATCTCGTTGTTGAACAACGGCATCAACAACTGCCTGCGTCTGGTGCCCGCTTGAGTTAGCGATGCCGAGCTGGGGGCCACACGAAGGCCCATTCTCACCATCGGCACGCAGGCCCGTAGCCGTGTCGACGTTGTGCTTCTTCATCCATTCCCAGTTCTCCGTGTCCAATTCCGGCCACTCCGCTCGGAACTTGGCGCCACCGTCGCCTGCCTTCACATTGCCCTTGTTGGCTGGGTTCGCCTTGAGGTTCGAGCCGCCGCCAGTCGAGTTCCACCACCGCGACTTCATGGCCATAAAACGTCGGTCAGCCGCTGTGGCGGATACAGATCCCGTCGTCATCTCGTCACTAGTCATGAAGGACAGGAGGCCGATTAGGATGGTCGAGACCTCCCATGCCGGGTTGAATGACTTGGGGTGGAAGTCGGAGATCGAAAGGCACAGCCTCGTCGAAGGCTGGAAACGGCCCGAGGGTGTGTGCATGCGGATGGCGGGCGGCGCGAAGGGGTAGTTCGGCGGGAAAATCAGCGTGCCCCAGTACTGCCCACCGTGGTAGGGCGTGTCCTCTGGGCCAGTGATCACATAGTGCCATCTATTTTGCCAAGGTTAGTCTCGCGGATTAAAGTCGTGGGTCATGGAATCGTACTCGAGGATGTTCGACTCGGAAGGATGAGCAACAATGTACGGTGGCGGGTTCTCGGAAATAGACTTGTACTCGCGGGTTAACTGCCACGATTGTCAGTCACAGCAAATCGCCATCAAACAGTGATCCGACAAACCCGAGTCTGTGCTGCTTTGCTTGCCATGGCGTACTAACTCCCGGAGCGAGGTGGGAGAGGCTGTTCGGAGGTGATGATGTGGTCAGAACGGTGTCGCGTGAGAGGTCCGCCGGTCGCCGAATGGAAAAGAAGGGCTGCGCGGCAGATCACAAAGGGTGAAAGAAACCAACAGAGCCAAAAATTCACAGAAAGGCCGCACGAAGGCCTGGCAATCTGGAGTCGCGTGGATGGGGGATGAGAGACGGAGGAGGTTGAGTGATGTAAGGTTGAGTGGCGCACGCCGGAAGCGCATCGTGAGCGGAGATCGTGGTGTGGGGGAAAGCCTGGGCCTCTCCACTGTGATTGTGGCACCGCCACACGTGGCTGGTGATGCCGGCAGCAGCTCCAGCAGAGGTGCAGGGATATCTTAGCTTTTCCCACGCATGATGAAGCGCGTCATGTGTCGTGCCCTTGACCTTTTATTCAAACGGACGACAGGACGATCCTGCCTTTGCTACGGCCACAATGAACAGCTCTGGGGACTCGGTGAGCATACTGCAGTCGCAAACATATGCCAGGCCGCACAGACTAACAGTTGAAGGCCGCCGACCCGTTCGGCAAACTTCGGTCGAGCCCGGAATCTCTACTTCACGAGGCGGAAGCGAAGCCAGAGTTCAGACACCAGGAAGATGAAGCCAAGCAACGCAGGCTGGCGCAGCTGGTATTGTCAATTGGGAACGAAAGAGCAAGGAGGAAGCTGATTCGAGGCAGATGATGGACCAACAAAACTTGAACATGACGGTGAATCAGGTCCGCGTTCATGGTGCAACCAATCTGCGACGGGGTTTCTTGGATCCCATTCTTCAACCGCTGGTCGCCGACGGCTCAGCTGCGCCGTCTACAATGGGCGAGGTTCTTGCTCACCTGCAGCTGGCAAGCTCCAAGCTCAGCGGATTGCGTAGGCCCATACCATTCCCCTACCGCAAGCCGGAAGACAATTTCTAACGGCAGCAGAGATCCTGCGACAGCCTCCGGAGGTCTTTATGACTTCTTCGCAGCAGACGGACCCCTCATCTAGCCCGACCGACGTCGACATCGACTTGAAAGTCCACGAGCTCCCCCGCTTCAAGCTGCAGACCGGAACCGACGTGGGCAATGGCGAAGGCTCAGCCTACGGTTCGCTCCTATGGCGGAACATGTTTGGCGGAGCCGAGATGCTCACGCTGAACGCCAAGACGGGCACCCGCACACGCTCAGCCTACAGTGCAAACCTGAGCGCACCTGTCCTCAGCAACCCGGACATGAGGATATCACTGGAAGGCGTCTCTTCTGCAGCGGAGAAGCCGTGGGCTTCACACGAGGAGGTCGTGAAGGGTGGTTCGCTGCGACTCTCCTGGCTCGATGCACAGCGAGATACGCACAGCATTGAATACTTGGGTGGTTGGAGGCAAATCACTGGGTTGACGGGCGGAGCGAGCCCCACAGTCCGCAACGATGCCGGCGACACGATTAAGAGCGCCATCAAGCACACGTTCTACCGAGAGCGGCGGGATAACCCACAGCTACCCCAGAGCGGCTACATGGTTCGGACAGGATTTGAAGTCGCAGGTGTCGGCCCTCTGGCGGGTGATGTGGCATTCTCAAAGAGTGAAATGGAGCTGGGCGGCGCTATCCCCATCCCCCTACCTGGTGTGTCAGGTCCAACAGGCATATCGATAGGTGGAGGTTTCAGGACAGGCATGCTCTGGCCTCTTCCACTGGGGTTCAACTTTGGCGGCAGCGCTCAACCCAGCCGCATAAACGATCGTTTCCAGCTCGGAGGCCCAACAGATGTCCGCGGCTTCAAGCTCGGCGGCCTCGGCCCCCACGACGGTCAAGACTCTGTCGGTGGTGACGTCTTCGCTGCCGGCAGCGTCAACATGCTGCTGCCACTCCCGTACAAGGGCCCAGACTCCGGCCTGCGCTTCCAGGTCTTCGCCAACGGCGGGCGGCTCGTGGCGCTGAAGGATCAAAGCAAATCGAGGAAGGCGGCCGCCCAGGGCATGAACACCCAGGCCGTCACGAGCGGCATGCTGACGGCCGTCAAGGATCTCCTAACGGGGGTTCCTAGCATGGCTGCCGGCGTCGGGCTGGTTTACGCACATCCGGTTGCGCGGTTTGAGCTCAACTTTAGCCTGCCGCTAGTTCTGCGGAGGGGTGAATTGGGAACTAAAGGTTTCCAGGTCGGAGTTGGCATCAACTTCATGTAAGATAGTGTATACCCTGAAAGATATCAAAGTAGAATTGTACAAGCATCGCTTACGCTTATGAATTGCTTAGCCCGATTTTTTGTATTATTATTTTGTGACCCCCAAGACTAACTGTACTAGGCCGGCCTATCAAGCACTTAGTGCTGTGCCCAGGTGTATACGAACAGGCGTTGTAATATCAAATGGAAGAGCACGGGTTAAATGGGCCAGTTCAGCCGGAGCACTCGCTCCTTGTCTACCGAGCTACATCATCTGCTGCGACCACCCGAGTACATGGCGCGAGTCATGAGGCTGGACATGATCTGTCGGTCGTCATATAGTATTTGACGAGCATAGATGAGAGCCCCATTTGTGGCGCCTATTGAACTTCCTTGGCCGGGCCAAGGAGAGTGAGCCGGGTCAAAACCTGCCCGAGGACTTGTAGGACATGATGAGATTGCGATACTAAGCGAACGTGCGCTTGCTGTCCCTACCAGCCGAATACTTTGCTAACGTGGCTACCCTCTAGAAAGCGGAGAACAGTTCCGAGAGCCGCGGAAGTTATAGCTCTGTTCTCCATATTCGGGGCGCTACCCGACTGCGATGTGCTAACTCGACTGGAAATTAGCTCCATAGGGAAGCTCTGGTGCTCGACTTCTCCCTCCTCCCCTCTGGTATCTCGAGCCCCATGTAATAAGATAACATGGTTAAGAAAGGGTGGTACGATGGCTCGTCGACTTTCGTATAGATTGTTTGGTTTGCTCTACCCTTACTACTCGTCCATTCTGCCTATCCTACGCCTTCTGAGAGGAACAAAGATGGCTTTCAACTCGAGCTCTTCGCAGCGGAGTTTTTGTTCCATCGCTGGGTCAGTTGCTCACGGCCACGGTTCCCACTGGTGGCCCTAGTAGCCTTGCAGCCTTTATGTTACTTCCTTTCGGGTTAGTCGTGTGCGGTGTGTGCACTTGAGCAGACGAGGCAGAAATCCGTTCATTTCGTTCTCCTCGGCCAGGCACGGTGAGTCCAGCAGTCCCGGAGTCCGCTATTATGCAGAAGTTGACCATTTGTGGCAGGACTTTTGCAAGGGTCATGCATACGTCCCACAATCTCGCCCACACGTGTAGGTATTTAGCATTAAATCTGGAGGGGATATGAGAAGAACGCCCCAGCTCGGTTCTGGTCTCGGCTCCAGACTCTTGCTCGCATGCGGAGTTTGCCGTTTGGCCTCTTTGGAGTGAGGGCTGTTGGGAGCTTGGCCCCGGTCCTCGTCGAGGCCGAAGGCCGAAGGCCGATACCTTCACAGTACTTGATCCTGGAGAGCCTCGGCTGTACAATCCCCGTCCATTCGGCCGAATGTTTCCAGGACCAGGGTGGGGGCCACTCACCCTCGCCAGGTGTTGCCCAGCAGTTGACTGACGTTTGTTGCCAAGGCCCGGAGCCAGGGCCTGGTTGCCACCATTCCCATGTCCATTTCCACCGCAACCTTGTCCTGCCGGCAACACACGCTGTCATACTCCCACAGCAATGGATGGCAGGGGGAGGGGACCCCAGGCCTCAAAATCTTGGTAGCCATGCGCTTTCAAGCATCGTCGGTAATCGTACCCGGTATCGCTGGGCCCCCGTGTAGGCGGCCACCTGTGCCAGCTCCCTGGGCTTAGTCTAGACCGCGTTACCTAGCGAATCAGGGGTTGTGAATAATCCCGCACGCAATCGCAGCAGAGAAGTTTGTTTGTCAGAGTGCCTTGCTCAGCGTTTCACCCTTTGTAATAACACCCAGCCGTTGTGCATGGCCAGCAAGGATCCCAAGTGTTTAGCAGATTCTCATCATGCGAGTACCAGGATCCGCGACCCAAACAGGAGAGCGACCACCACGAGTCGCACTAGAAGGTGGTCGTGTTTCCCTTCGCTCGCCCGACTTTACTTGTTGCGGAACGCAACGGTGAGACTAGGGAAGACTAGAGAAGCGCTCCCGCCTGGCCACTAGTTAGAGTCCCGTCGTCTGTTCACTGGCGCGGGTCAAGGAAACAATTTAGCACGTGTGGTAAACTGATGTTTTGATTAATGTCGTAAGGTACCGCTTGCTTTTTTATCATTACTCCCGCATTGTTTGGGCGGCATACACTCTAGTGATTTTGGTCGTCCTTCCTTGTCTCAATTTCAACTCCGTAGTGCACCGTCTTCACAATGGTGCCCTCCTCCACCCCTGAATTCATGCTAGACCCGTAGGCTTTTGCAATGATGAACTCTTCGCTGCCTGTGCTGGATCCTCGTCCGGTTGCCGAGTGCATACCCGCATGAAATGACCTCACTCCAGATGCGCCTTCCGTCCCTCTGCCGGTCTTCCGCGATGTGTGGAGGTAGATGTTGTCTCCCGTGCTGCGGCCGCGACTGGTGCCGAGGAGCCTGGGCAGGAATTTCTTCAAAAGAGGCTTGACTGTAGGGATGGATCCACCGATGATGCTCAGGTTCAGCTCGAGAACACACCACATAAGTGCCATGACAGTATTCGCTATGCCGCGTTAGTACATGACTCGAGACTGCTGCTGGGAGGTTCTTACTGGTTAGGTCGGGGTCGTTAAGGAGAGTGTTAAGAGACTGCAGGCGGACACCGCTCACAATACAAACGCTTTGATACTGTCAGCAACACGACTCATGTTGTAGGGGTGGTTCAGCTCTTACAAGGCTCCCATTGTCAACATGATGGCAACACCGACCTTCTGCCTGGTGGGCAGCTTCAGTGTCTTCAGCCAGGGAATAGGGATAACGACCGTGATAACGTCCGCAAAGATACCGAGGCCAGCTTGCGCGAAGTAGAAGACGGGGCGGTTGATGCACTTGGCCGTGGCGGCAGCCTCAAAGTCCCAAGAAGCCTTGACGGGGTCGCATGCGAAGATGTTGACCAAAACGGAAACCAGCGAGTATGAAATCGTAAAGGCAAAGGCGGACCAGACAGCGATTTGGGCGGCTTTGGCTGGGAAGATTCGAAGGTAAAAAAGGAGAATACTGCCTTTCGCGAGACCGGTGGCGGCGCAGAAGAAGATGGCCGCAAGCATGTTGCTGAGGTTGAAGTGAGGGTAAAGATCGGTAACAGGGACGTTCCAGAGATGCTTTCCCATTCCGTAGTTGAGCACTAAAGTATGGGAGTCAGAGAGATACCGGAGATGGCTTGGAGGTGGACTTACTGTTCAATGTGAAGCCGACCATGAGAGCATCACAAATCTAACAACCGGCGATTAATACCCACGCAGGGCAGTTCCAGACGAAGGACTTACAAAAGCCAGTATCATTACGTCTATTAACTCTGTCAGTACGAAAAACTTCGTTGCAGTAGGCATGGGATCAATACTCACAGTCATCCAGTGACAACCGACCAACAAGACCTTGGCGGGCGTAGATTCGAATTGCCATGAAGACCGTGGACAAAGTGAAGGACAGAATCGTCACAATCGTCAAGGGAGCGGCCTCGGGTGACTGATTCGGGTCACGGACGGCACCGATCGGATCGATGAGATACAGTACGCCATTGTCGAGAGACATGTTGGCTGCTTTCCGTTGGTCACGCCTCAGAAGATTTTTGAGTCTCAAGGAGAGTCGCTCAGTGGGAGGGCGGAGAGCAGCGTGGGCGTTACCTCAAGACGGACACTCTGTGGAAAAGGTCAAAAGATATGTGTAGCCACTTGGGGCTGCTCATGTGTTTATCTGGACGATCCCCAGAGTTTGTCCCAGCGCCGCGAAGATTTTCCCCCCCCTGGCTCCCACGAACTTCTGCACCACACCCCGGCATATTCCTGTAGGCTTAAGTGCCCGCCGCTGTGGTATGGTACGTTACGGTATGGTATGCCTGTCTTTGGCGTGATTCTGCAGGTCGGGACCATCGTGTAGAGCTTAACGACCTGACCTAATGGTACCTGATCCTCCGTCCTTTCCTGCATCCCTGCCACTACCGCTCGCATCGGACAATTCTCTGTGGCCTATGCTGCACACTGTACACATGGTGCAGCGGGAGTGAAACCGCAGAGGCTCCGCCATGGGTTATATGCAGCGATCAACCGTGGTTCGCCATCTTGTGTTATAGTAGAGACGAACAACCGTCCCATCAGGACATGATCCTGAGCCCCACTCCACCGCCGGAGCCATACCCGGGGGTCATGGCTAGCACGACGCCGGCATTCCGCCTTAAACAGCAACCTGGACCGGCGATGAACGGGGGAGGTAATAACACTAAGGCAATGCCCTGCCGCTCTAGTGACGCATGCCTCCACGAAGAGCTGCAGCACGCAAGGGGCAGGGAATAGTTTCGGCATGGATGAAGGGTTGCATCCCGGCATTTGAGCCCAGGGAGGCAGCCCCGCCAGCATTTGTCGTTGGCACCATTGATTTTTGGAGTCTTGTCAATTTCCCATGCCTCTTATACGACCTTGCGCGAGGGGCCAGAAGGGACGAACTATTAGTCCCTCAAGGTCTGCGGCCGGCTCGGGAGCTACCATCGAGATAGCAAGCTGTGGAGTCGATGCCCGCTTGTTGGCTTGGCGCAACGATAGATCGATGCTTCGCCCGAAGGATGCGATAGAGCCGGCCCAGCCTTAGCCTACAGCCCGGTTGAGCAGAACGGCATGGAACCCAAGCCAAGCTCTCTCCACTCATGCCCTTTCCGTGGTGACATGACGATCGTGGAATAGCCCACAGTCGAACAGGCATAGACTGTCATTATGGAGAGGGTTTAAGTGGGAAGGGAAAGGATACTATGTATAAGGGCCGGCGGGACAGGGCGGAAACACGTGCACATCGAGATAGAATTGCTCTCAAGCAGAGGGGTCCTAGGCCGGCCCCTAGATGACAAACTGACAGCGGGACCCCGTCCAATGTCATCATGGCGCCGCAGGTGCCGTAGGTGACGATCTCTGAACCCTTTCTAGAAAGTCAATAGTCTCTGAATCGAGAGGAGAACGAGGGCCTGGAGACGCCGAACGTGGCAAGGCGCAGGGCGGTGATGGACGCCGTCCTGCGCTTGCCTGCACCATTTCGGGCCTGTCGTCCATGAACCTCCTGAAATTGTCGTCTCGGCAGCGGCTCCACCACCTGCTCGCGCCACCGCGGCCCATCAGAGAGCCGCGAGCGCTCGTGACAGGGTGGGATCAGCATTCTTTATTAAAAGGGTCGCGGCAAGCATTGTCAACAACTCCGATACCAGCTCACCTCTGCTGCTTGCCCTCCCGCCAGCTGAGCCCCCAAATACCCTCCCTGAGCCGATCTGGTGCGCTCGTCCTCTCTTTTACACCTCCAGTCGTCTTTCTCCTTACTCTCTTTCCCTCCCTACCAGGCCCCGTAAGGTTACAAGATGGTCCACTGCAGCGCCAACCTCACCGCAGCCCTGGCCTCGATGGGCGGCCTGTTCGCCCAGGTCAACGCCACCTTCACTGGCTGCGGCGCCCTGCGGCTCACCAACTCGGCCAAGACGTTCGTGCCCGGCAATGCCGTCTACGAGTACGAGGTCAAGAACTTCTGGTCCAACCACCAGATCCTCTCCCCCGCCTGCGTCTTCCGCCCTACCAGTGCCGAGGACGTCGCCGCGGCCCTGCTGATCAACGAGGTGACCGGCACCAAGTTCGCCGTTCGCGGCGGCGGCCACATGGGCATCAAGGGTGCCAACAGCATCGACGACGGCCCACTGATCGTCATGAGCAACCTGACAACTCTGGAGCTCACTGCCGATCGTAAGTCCGTCTGGGTCGGCCCTGGCCTGGACTGGGGTGAAGTCTACCGCTACCTCGGGGAGTACAACCTCGCAACTACCGGTGGACGCCTGTCCCCCGTTGGCGTGCCTGGTCTGCTCATCGGTGGTGGCATCAACTTCCACGGCAACCAGTACGGCTGGTCTGCCGACAACGTCATTGAGTACGAGATCGTCCTCTACACCGGCCAGGTCGTCAAGGTCAACGCCAACCTCCGCTCCGACCTGTTCTGGGCGCTCAAGGGTGGCAGCAACAACTTCGGTATTGTCACCAAGTTCAGGCTCAACACTTTCCCTTCTGGTGATGTCTACGCTGGTGTCTACTCCGTTACTGATATCCCTGCACTTCTCGAGGTAAGCTTTTCTTCCCTTGCTGGTTACAGTACTTTTGAGGCCAGGCATGACTTGATAGGGTGAGACTACGGACTAACACGCAACTTCACAGGCCATTGCCAACTACTCGGCCTTCAACACTGACCCCCTGTCTCACATGGTCCCTCAGGTCGTTGCCGTCGACGAGGAGACCACTGTCGGTGCCGTCATTTTGTACTATGACAGCGACAAGAACCCCGAGCCTGAGTGCTTCCGTCCTTTCTGGGACCTTCCCAACGTTGGCAACACCTTCTCCAAGAAGACTCTGTCCGAGTTTGCCGACGAGACCGGCCAGCTCGTTGTCCCCGGCATCAATGACATGTTCATCGCTGGTACCACCGTCGGCAAGACGTACGACGAGCTGCTTACCGGTATCAAGGTCTCCTGGGAGGTTTTCAAGGCCAACCTCCCCAAGCTCTTCAGCATCATCCCTCCCCAGGACCGTGTCCTTATCTCCATCGACTGGCAGCCCCTCGGCGATCTTTGGCTGAAGGGATCCAAGAAGGTCAACCCCACAGGCAATGCTCTCGGCTTCCAGCCCGACAAGAAGGGTACCTACCTTGCCTGGGCCGAGGTCATTGAGTGGCGCGGCGAGGAGAACAACGACGCCATCTACAGCTGGATCAAGGACACCACCTGGGCCATCGGCAATGCCACCCAGAAGGCTGGCGTCTACGATGCCTTCAACTATATGGGTGACGCCGCCGGTTTCCAGAACGTCTACGACGGATACGGAGCTGCGAACAAGCAGAAGCTCCTGAGCATCTCTCGCAAGTACGACCCCCTGAGGCTGCTGCAGTCTCTGTGGCCCGGTGGCTTCAAGCTTGGCCTGTAAATCTAGGTGGATGAAGCGTTTTGATGAGTTATAGGACATTTAATGTAGCGGGTTCGTGTAGATATTTATGCGCAGACGGCATTGAATGAAATTTACTCCGATTCGAGCTGTCCCATTCGGACTGTTTCATTTTGATCGGATAACGAGGAACTATTGTCGTTGTCGAATGATTCGTGGAGGCCAGTTCCTACCCTAAAGCTACCCTAGACATTCATCGCACGTACACAGTAGCTACAGAGAAATGCTGCAATTTGAATGGGCAGCCCCATTAAACGGTGTGTGAGATGAATTAGTTGTTTGATTATATTCATTGTATGAGTAGGGGAGAGGCTACGATATATATGCGTTTCCCAGTCACTAAATGGGCGGTTCCATATTCCAATTAAACCTCTGCGACTTCTCATACTCGACTTCTGGATCCAACCATTAATTATTTGTCTCTCAAGCTGCCCAAAACATAAGTCCTTGCTTATGCGTAGAAGCATGGCCTCAAATAGTACCTCTTGTCCAGTCCGAGAGCAGGAAAGCCAACGTGAAGCTCGTGAGTCGATATAGGGTAGCTACTAGACAGGAAGCCGTGATGGGGCCCGACACAACAGATGGTGTCGAATGAATGCCGTCACCCGAGAAGTCCTTGCTTGGAGGTCGAGAGTCCTCGAAAACAACCTTGTTTACGTCTGCATTCATTGGTTCGTTTGTACCTCAGTGCAAAGTAACACATAGGATGAAACAACGTGTGTGATAAAACAAGTCACAGTGAAGCTGATGTCGGCTTACACCGGAGCCACCAATTAAGGAGCAGAATGCCTCATTGACATGACGTGTTTTGGTAGACTACGACCGGCAGGCCGGCGCAATTCTCGGAAACATACCACGATAGCCAATGAGGCCCGAATGTATATGCTGGCCGTATTGTGACTCGGCGTGTGTTCATCTGGAGAAGGCCCGGGGACGCCAGTCAATTCGGCAGCCCAAGAGAATCACGGGGCGGGTTTCTGGACGGGCCCGAACGACCGCCTCCGAAGGGAAATAAGAGACCCGCCCCCACCGTTGCTTTTTTCTTCTTTCTTCTTGGGCTTGCACTTAGCGGGAAATCTGCACGACCTCATTGGCAGTTCAACCGGTTTACCTTAGTGGCGGCGCATCCAGAAATGTTTGCCCCGAGCCCAAATCAACGCTAGCTTGGGGCAAGTGTCCTTCGGTCCCAAGGCTGGTGCGGTGGACACTTGGCCTGGCTTCACTTTTCCAACGTTACATTGAAGACATGCCCCGGATGTTGAACGAATTGCCCGCCACCGATCAGTCAAACAGGGAACAACTGTTGCTTCTTGTTGGCTGTCTGACAAGTTACTACAACTGCGGCGCGTAAGGCGGCGCGAAAGCGCGAAAGCGCGATTTACGACTATCAACCGTTGGCTAGAGAGAGAGAGCATGCGCGCCGTGTTTCTAGACAAATGCGAATGCGACGCACGGTAGCGTGAGATCTTGGGATACCGGCTTTGGGGTAGTCCAGCCTTGGCATGTGCCGATTGACTGGTTTACGCGTGTCCGAGATTGGACCCTACAGATGGTGGGGTGCGCAGGCAAGGTTGGCTGGGCTGAAGCGACATTACATTCGTGTTCATGAATCCTTCGGTGAGGGCGTCCTGCCGTCCTTTGTATGCTTAATAGCATAATCCCAAGTCATCTGCAGGAACTGCGATACGCCCTTTCAACCCTGCACCAAGGCCTGCCCATGATATCTGGACGCTGCTCTATTGTCTGGCAGAGGATTGTTCACGATCTGATAACCACGTTGGCGTCGATTCCGAGAGCCTTGATCCTGTTAGCGGCTTGCTGCATGCATGCTCGAGACCAGGGCACCTTTCTCACGCAGGGGTAGACTGCATTAGGTCTGAATCAGAAGAGCCGAACGTCGCGGCTGCTGCGCATTACGTGCAGCGGCGTGTGCAGCCAGTCTTCTAGGATCGCGGTGAGCATGATTGAGAGAGTTGACATTCCCACCCGCTCCAAGGCGAAAAACCGGAACGTGGCAGTCTGTCCCGAAGGCTGAGATGTTGCCATCGGGAAATGGCCGGTGAGAAGGAAGAATCCGGAAATGCAGCGGAATGTTCTGGATAAGCACTGCGGCTTCGATCTTATCAGTCTGCGCCTGAATGGGGAAAACACATCGCTCGACGAAAAGCTTGACTCAGTTAACAACCGGCCCCTTTGCGTGCACCGAGTCACTGACACATTCCTGACAATCGTACAGAGTAGTCAAGCATCTCCATCTTTGGGTGTTTCGGGATGAACCTCACTAAAGAGTGCTTGGGCTAGCGGTGCGTGGCGTCGCTTTTTCCATTTAGGATGATTGGGGTTGTCTTGTTCCTGAATGGCAATGCAGCACAATGACGGTATCACACTGCGCCACACCCCGACAACGCAACAGACGGGGAAAAGGAAGAAAAAAAGAGTTTGCATTCACAATGTGATTTATCGCAAAATGGCGATACATTTCCCAGACTCCTGGGACCCTCGTTGTGGCCACTTGGTTCTGGATATGGGTGCCGATAGAAGCAGATCGTGCGAACCGCCTACGTCAAAGCTTGCTGCTCACCGAAGAGTGCGGCGGTGTGGTTGTGCTTATTCAACTCAGCGGTCGTGTACGACGCCTTACTTTATCTCACCTTGGTGAGGGGTGTTTCCCTGACCACGAACAGAGCCACAACGACCCCGAGCAAGAAGGTTGATTTAGGGGTAGTTCGCTATGAGGTGAGATGGGCATCAGTTAGGGCTGTGGTCGGTGCTCCCGACCGCGCCTCTCCAGCAGCGGGGTGTCGGGTTGCTACAAGACCCCGAAGACGGGATTTGGTCCAAGCACGTCCCGCTCACTGGAGCTAGAAGCCAAAAACGTGGGTTCCGCACAACCCTGTTACCCAAAGACCCGCTCGGATTGGGAGGGTAGTGCTTATGAGAAGAAGCCCCCTTAAGCGAAGCCGTTCACGACGTACGTCCGGGGTCGGTCGGGACGCTGCATCTGAGTCGAACATGCAGGCGCAGGTTCGTGCCTGGGTTGCCGTGAGGTCTCGGATGCCGTGGCATCGGACGGAGCAATGCAGGTCATTCGCATTCGCATCCATCATGAGCATTCAATCAGAGAACGCCAAGTGCTCGGTGAGTCAAGGACCACATTGGTTCCTCAGCCCGTTGCAGCTTGGAGTTCAGCCAGTCAGATTTGCAGAGACACGACCAAGAATGACCACGGCCGAACGGTTGTGGCAATGGGACCGCTAATCGGTAGGGCGTTTGAAGTTCCTGCGTTTCCCGTGTGCATGGCGGCTGGTCATAGCCTCAACTGCAGCGCACCCGACGTTTGGGATCTGCAACGCCTTGACGTCGTCGACGGTTTATCATGAGTAAGAGGTGTTTTTATGCCCTATTCGAATTTGTATTATGTTACATTGTTTATTATTTTCGCTCTTTCGTTCTTTCTCCAATTAGGGAAGAAGATCTGCTGCTATCGGGGACATAGCCCGCCATGATCCTGTCGTCGCGGAGATTGGTGACTATGCAAACAAGTGCTGACGAGGGACCGAGAGATATCCTGTAAATGATCTTCTCGCTAGGAGAATGAGACAAGTCGTGTAAAAGATCAAGCTCAGCAGGACGATTACGGGCTGGGGTGGTTGACGGAGTAATCGGCCCTGGACCTGTCAGACGTGCACTTTAACATTGATGACTCGACACCCCTACAAGCTAATCTCAGCACCCCCCACTTCACCCCTCGATTTTATCAATAATATTTGCGGATGCCTAATTAAGGCATCTGGGTTTGCCAGGACGAACGACTTGAGCACTGCAGCAAGATTTGTTGCCTGGCGGACTTTGTTGGGAGGAACGCGTAGCTCTCAACCAATCCAACTGCCTGGAAGCAGTTCAATCGGGCTTCTACAGTAGCATCCACTATGCAGCAATTCCATCATCATCAGAATCATCATTCCTTACGCCGTGTCGGGCGGAGTTTCGTCGTGGTGTTGACTTGGCTCTGCGGAGGAGGAACAGGGCCGCAGCAACTGAGGGACACTTGCTAAAGCCCGCCAGCCGCTAGACCCACCTGGGCGCTCGCCTCCAATCCACCTCATTCTGGCTCATCTTCGATCTTCGCACCCCTCCCCACCCCCCCCTTTCGGGCTTGAGCAAGTGCCCGGCGTTCCAAAAAGTTGTTTTGTATTTTTACTTCGGCTACCGCTCCTTTCTTCGTCTTGTACGAGAGCGTCTTTCTTCTTTACTTCGCCGCATCGTCCCTTCTCGTCGATCCTTTTCGTCAACCTTTTCTCTTCTTTTCAACAAAAGAGTCAAAGGTGGGGCGGATCTCGACGCAGTTGTCATCCAAGCGAAACGACAACAATCCCCCAATTGGACCAAAGGAACATCACCGACCTACTTCGCTGTAGGCTCGTCTGCGCGACAGTCCAGCAAAACGGCCACTAATACTTGTAATATCGTGCCAACCCTTACCTTCTTTGCGATTGGGCCCTTTTACCACTTAATCACTTGCCCACCATGGCCTCTCTCGGCCTCGGCATGAACGTCAACAACGACGCCACTGCCACCAACCAGGGCGTGCCCACCACGGCTAGCCCTGACGTGCGCCGTCAGGCTGATATCGACGATGCCGTCCGCGAGGACACCAAGACTTCTCGACCAAAGACGGACACCAGCGACTCTTTGAATGAGAAGGCCGCCATCGATGAGAAGAACACTTCTCCCGCCGAGACTTTGGGAAACGAAGATGAGGATTCCGAGATGGAGCGACGCAACTCCGCCGTGCAGGCCCTGGCTCGCTCTTACTCTCATGCTTCCGGCGCTGGCGGCGGCAACCCCTTCTCCGCACCCGAAGATTCTCCCCTCAACCCTCACGGACCCAACTTCAGCGGTCGGGCATGGGCCAAGGCCATGGTCGACATTGTCTCTGAACAGGGCGCTTCTTTCCGATCCACGGGTGTTTGCTTCCAGAACATGAACACCTTCGGTTTCGGCGAGGCTACTGACTACCAAAGAGATGTCGCAAACGTCTGGTTGAGGTTGGCTGGTCTCGCCAGGAACGCTATGGGCGCCGGCAGCCGTCAGCGCATTGACATCCTTCGCCAATTCGACGGTCTCGTCCGCAACGGTGAGATGCTCGTTGTCCTCGGCCCTCCTGGATCCGGATGCTCGACTTTCCTCAAGACTATTGCCGGCGAAATGAACGGCATCTACGTCGACCCTGACACCTACTTCAACTACCAGGGCATCAGCGCCAAGGAGATGCATTCTCACCACCGTGGTGAGGCCATCTACACCGCCGAGGTTGATGTCCACTTCCCCCAACTTACCGTCGGTGACACCCTCACCTTCGCGGCCCGAGCTCGCCAGCCTCGCAACCTGCCCGGTGGTCTGAGCGGCAATGAGTTTGCTGCTCACTTGCGAGACGTGGTTATGGCCATGTTCGGCATTTCCCACACTGTCAACACCGTGGTCGGAAACGAGTTCATCCGAGGTGTGTCTGGTGGTGAGCGAAAGCGAGTGACTATTTCCGAGGCCGCCCTTTCAGGTGCTCCTCTTCAATGCTGGGATAACTCGACTCGTGGTCTCGATTCTGCCAACGCTATTGAGTTCTGCAAGACCCTGCGCTTGCAGACGGAGCTCTTCAACAGCACTGCTTGCGTTTCTATCTACCAATCGCCTCAGTCGGCCTATGACCTCTTCGATAAGGCTGTTGTCCTGTATGAGGGTCGCCAGATCTTCTTCGGACGCGCCGACCATGCTCGACAGTATTTTATTAACCTGGGTTTCGACTGCCCTCCTCGCCAGACTACTCCCGATTTCCTGACTTCCATGACATCGACACTGGAGCGTGTTATCCGACCTGGGTTCGAGGGCAAGGCACCTCGCACTCCCGATGAGTTCGCTGCCGCTTGGAAGAACAGCGCTGAGTACAAGGCTCTTCAGGCAGAGATTGAGGAGTACAAGGTTGCTCACCCAATTGGCGGCCCTGATGCTGAAGCCTTCCGTGCTTCCAAGCAGGCCCAGCAGGCCAAGGGTCAACGCGCCAAGTCTCCTTACACCCTGTCCTTTGTCCAACAAGTCCAGCTCTGCTTGTGGCGTGGTTTCCGTCGTCTTCTTGGTGATCCCAGTCTTACCATCGGTGCGCTCATTGGCAATTTCGGCATGTCCCTCATCATTGGAAGTGTGTTTTACAACCTCGATGATGCTTCATCCAGCTTCTTCCAACGTGGTGCCCTCCTCTTCTTTGCCTGCTTGATGAATGCCTTCTCCAGTTCTCTCGAGGTACGTAACTACCCTGGCTGTCTCCGAATCTTTTTAGACCTGCGCTGACCGCACACAGATCTTGACATTATACTCGCAACGTCCCATCGTCGAAAAGCACAGCCGCTATGCTCTTTACCACCCGTCTGCCGAAGCCGTCGCCTCTATGCTTTGTGACCTGCCTTACAAGATATCGAACGCGATCGTATTCAACCTGACACTGTATTTCATCACGAACCTCCGCAGAGAACCAGGCGCATTCTTCTTCTTCCTGCTCTTCTCGTTCTTGACAACACTGGTCATGTCTATGATCTTCCGAACGATCGGTTCTGCTTCTCGTACTCTGTTCCAAGCCTTGGTTCCCGCCGCTCTTCTGATTCTCGATCTCGTCATTTTCACCGGATTTGTCATTCCGGAACGATATATGCTGGGCTGGTGCAAATGGCTCCGTTACATCGATCCTTTGGCTTACTCTTTCGAATCTCTCATGGTCAACGAGTTCAATGACCGCCAATTTGAGTGCAATCAATTCGTGCCTATGCCCACTGGCCCTGACAGCAAGTACAACGACGCGACTGGCGACCAGGTTGTCTGTACTTCGGTGGGCTCTATCCCCGGTCAGAGCTATGTTCTGGGGCAAGACTATCTCCGCTCTGCTTTTGGCTACGAGTGGTCGCACCGCTGGCGTAACGCTGGTATTGTCATTGCTTTCACCGTTTTCTTTCTGGCCTGTTACATGGTTGCTGCTGAGTATGTCTTGGAGAAGAAGTCCAAGGGCGAGGTTCTGGTTTACCGACGTGGCCACAAGCCCGCCGCCGCAGCCCACGCTGAGAAGAAGCACAACGATCCGGAAGCTGCCATGGCTAATATCGGTCCTGTTGTCACCGCCGAGCGCACTCGCAGCCGCACCAACAAGGGAGGTATGCTTCAGGAACAAACGTCCGTTTTCCAGTGGCACGACGTGTGCTATGATATCAAGATCAAGGGCGAACCTCGTCGCATCTTGGACAATGTTGATGGTTGGGTCAAGCCTGGCACTCTTACTGCCCTGATGGGTGTTTCGGGTGCCGGTAAGACTACTCTCCTGGATTGTTTGGCCGATCGTATCAACATGGGTGTCATCACCGGTGAGATGCTTGTCGATGGAAGCCCCCGCGATATGTCCTTCCAACGCAAGACGGGTTACGTCCAGCAACAAGATCTCCATCTTCAAACATCCACTGTGCGCGAGGCTCTCAACTTCAGCGCCCTGCTTCGCCAGCCAGCTCATGTTCCCAAGGAGGAGAAACTTGCCTATGTCGAGGAAGTTATTAAGCTGCTTGATATGCATGAGTATGCTGATGCAGTTGTTGGTATTCCTGGTGAAGGTCTCAACGTCGAGCAACGTAAGCGCCTGACCATTGGTGTCGAGCTCGCTGCGAAGCCTCCTCTGCTGTTGTTCGTCGATGAGCCTACCTCTGGTCTGGACTCGCAAACATCTTGGGCTATTCTGGATCTCCTTGAGAAGCTTACCAAGGCTGGCCAGGCTGTCCTTTGCACCATCCATCAGCCATCTGCTATGCTCTTCCAGCGCTTCGACCGACTCCTCTTCCTAGCCAAGGGCGGAAAGACTGTCTACTTTGGAGAGATCGGTGAAAACTCCAAGACGCTGACCAGCTACTTCGAACGTAACGGAGGCCATCCTTGCCCGGCCGAGGCCAACCCCGCCGAGTGGATGTTGGAGGTCATCGGTGCTGCACCTGGTTCGCACTCTGATGTTGACTGGTTCCAGGCTTGGCGACAGAGCCCCGAGTACGAGGCTGTCCAGGCCGAGCTTGAGAACATCAAGCGAGAGAAGCGAGGTGTTGTTACCAACCCTGAGGACGCAGACCCTGGCGAGTATCGCGAGTTCGCTGCCCCCTTCATGGTTCAGCTGAAGATCAACTTGCACCGTGTCTTCCAACAATACTGGCGCACGCCTGTCTACATCTACTCCAAGGCTGCCCTTTGCACTCTGGTTCCCCTCTTCATCGGATTCATCTTCTTCGACGCGCCCAACAGTATTCAAGGACTTCAAAACCAGATGTTTGCCATCTTCAACATCTACACTGTATTTGGTCAGATTGTCCAGCAATCTATGCCCCAGTTTGTCATTCAGCGATCTCTCTACGAGGCCCGTGAGCGACCTTCTAAAGTCTATTCATGGAAGATCTTCATGCTGTCGCAAATTATTGTCGAGCTGCCGTGGAATGCTCTCATGGGAGCCATCATGTTTGTCTGCTGGTACTACCCTGTCGGCCTGTATCAGAACTGCCCTCCAGACCAGGTTACTGAGCGTGGAGGACTCATGTTCCTTTACCTGTTCATGTTCATGATCTTCACCGGTACCTTCTCGACCTTTATCATTGCCGGTTTTGAGACTGCCGAGAACGGTGGCAACATTGCCAACTTGATGTTCATGCTTTGCCTGATCTTCTGCGGTGTCCTCGCCTCGCCCGATTCTTTCCCTCGCTTCTGGATCTTCATGTACCGCCTGTCACCGTTCTCATACATGGTGGACGGCATGTTATCTACTGCGGTCGCAAACACGGACATCGTCTGTGCCGCGAACGAGTTTTTGACGATTCAGCCCTTCTCGAATGAGACTTGCCGGGAGTACCTTGGCGAGTACATGGCACTTGCCGGAGGTCGTTTGTTGAACCCCGATGCATCCTCTGATTGCACGTACTGCCCGCTCGCCGAGACGAACGACTTCCTTGCCAGCGTCAACAGCGACTATTCTCGCCGCTGGAGAAACTTTGGTATCATCTGGGTCTACGTCATCTTCAACATCTTCGCAGCTCTGGCCCTGTACTGGCTTGTTCGTATGCCCAAAAAGCCCAAGGACAGCAAGAAGAAGAAGACCGAGTAAGAGCTCGATTTTCCTGTCGTCGATTTCTGACTCAAGTCCTTGTGAAGAGGCTGTTTGATGGTTTAGACCTCGTGCCTCACTGCATCTCAAAAGCAAGCCTAATGAATGGATGGTTTTCCATGGCTGCACGCCAGAATTTTCCTTACTACATATTCTTATAACTCTGACGCCCTGGATGGTTTATACCAAAGCATGTGGTTGATAGACAGCATATACTGCTACATCACTTCTCATTCCTGTTCATCTGGTAGATTTCATAGTAATTAGAACTACATAAGCCAATTTTCGAGCTTTCAAGACAAAAACCAAACCGAGCAAATTGTGATATTAGCGGACGACAAGCAGACGCTTGCAAGTGGTCGTCCCCTTTCCATTTCCTCCCATGAATACCGTTATGAGCTAAGGCAATCTGACTTACTAGTGAGTATGGATTGCGTACGAAACTCCTCCGACAATGAGTCCGAGCTGGTTCCAGCTGGGCCCTTATTCGGGCCCAACGGTCCCGCCTTCCGGGTACCAAGATTCCTGAAGAGCGCTTTTGCAGGAGGCCAGGAGTTAAACGGCGAACTACATTCGTCAGCGTTCACGAGGGAGCCCGGCTCTTCAAGGAAGCATGTCTTCAAGGAAGCATGCGTTACTGGAAAAGTCGGAGCTGGCTCCAAGACTGTGTCCGCGCGGTTGTGATGAGGGGCATCGGTGCCCTACAAGTACACTTGTCTTAAGGCGCGGGAATGCTGTCTCAGAAGTACCTCTGGGGCCGGGACACAACCAGAGGGGTACTTATTTGTTGCGAGCGATGGAGAAGCGTCCGGCACGGTGGAAAGTCTTCCCTCCGTTTGCCTGCTGGAGCGGCATGATCCGAAATTCCATTTCCCGGCAACCAGGTGTGGTGGCTCCTCGAAGTGAGGTGCGGGCATTCAGGATTGTAGAAGCGAGTTTTTGACGAGCCTGCGGACATGGGCATGTTGGGGCGCGGCACGACCGACCGATGAGCGTTGGGGAGTTTTTTGTGCGTTCGTCTGCTTCTGGGGTGAGACAGACAGTTGCATATCTGTTGGTGTTTTCTGTTCCACCTTCAGCTTGGGATGTCACCACGATAAACAAGTAGTACGAGAACGGCGTGCAAGTCCAAAGCGTAAGCGGCGGTCGCTCCAAATCATTGTGTAGGTGGCTGACCAGGGAGGTCTTGGTTGCTTGGGGAGGACCATGATATGCTTCGATAGCACAATCGTTGCCCATGATATACCATAGGGTTTTTTTTCAGTAGACCATGAGCGAGCAATTCACCTTTTACTGCTCCAATTAACCAAAACACAGGCGGAGAAGGACTTGCATGTCTCGTCCTGCTCGACTTGGTTGTTTTGAAAGTTGCAGTAAACTTCC
The DNA here is from genome assembly GCA_020881915.1 of Paramyrothecium sp. XJ0827. Taxonomy (NCBI): domain Eukaryota; kingdom Fungi; phylum Ascomycota; class Sordariomycetes; order Hypocreales; family Stachybotryaceae; genus Paramyrothecium; species Paramyrothecium sp. XJ0827. The sequence continues at coordinate 1,495,779 of JAJFPB010000007.1, read as the reverse complement.
CATACACAACGGACATTCGCTTCGAGTCCAACTGTATGCTCGTTCTAATAAGATATAGGTTGGGGATTATGACACAATAGGTTATTGAGATGTTGCTACTTTCGTCGGTCAAAGATCTCACATCCTGCGGACCGGGCGGTTGCCCAAATGTTCCTGTTGCAAATTACCGCTGTGTGCTTCGATAGAACCGGCAACGGCTTGAAGATCCCCGGCGGAAGAGTGTTGAGTCTCTTTGGGAGCCTCAACTTCCTCTGGTACCCTGACTCTTTACCCTCCATCCATCGTCATTGCCGTTCCAAATAAGAAAACCAGCAACGGAGCAGCGCTGCCCAAAGTTCCATCTCGTCAAGCAAGGAGACATTTAAATACAGCTTTGGAGTCTGTACCGTCTGAATGCCGACCAACTAAAACCATAGAGGCCCAGCACCAGTAGTGACAATAGTGAGACCCCCAACATAAACTTCTGCGTTGCCTGGCCACCGGCTTCATGCATAGATAGTGTTGCTCATATACATCTCCTAGCGATGATATGATTCCGTCTTCCCGATACAGCCCGAGACTACCGTACCAATGTTGGTCGAGAAGAACACTTCGACCCGAAACAGCACCGCATCTATCGTAAAGCCGACCAAAACTGACAAGCCTTGCGATGACTGTAGATATTGGAGCTGCGACGGTTCCAAACCCACGCGGCACATTCATCCTCCAAACGGAGAAAACTTTGCCGAGTACAGGCTGTTCTCCTGCTATAGAGATCTTGGTAAGCTTGTTCATGCCACGACCACGGCTTGACGTGAAAGCGGACTTGAAAATAATGCTAGAGTATGGCGGAATATGGATCACTTGGTTGTGGACGTTGTAGTAAATCTTCTATCCGACGTACAATGACCCAATATGGGATCTGACTTTTGAAACCGTATTCTTGAACTACCGCCAGGTAGGTTGGCGATAGCTCACCGTAAGACTATGCAAAGCTGACTCCGTTACGGAAGTTTACTATGACTTGCATGATTGAGCACCGATGGGAGCCTTAAGGAAGACTACGTCGTAGTCAATGACAATTTAGGCCCTAGATAATGCGTGAGGTAGCTGTGACTCTATGAGAGCGGCGCCCAATACGTCCTAAATGACAACCCCGACCAGTGTTTTCGCCGATTTCGACTACTTTCTTACGAAGCAGCTGGGCGCGGCTCTCACAATCGAGGCTAGCTGCAGTATCTGGAGTCCAATCTCCTTCGAACAAAGGGGCGATGCCCCAAGTGCCTCAAGCTTGAGCCAGAACTTTGTCCCCATTCCATTCAAGACCATCAAAGTCCTTTCCTCAAAAGCATCCTTGTCAGGCGGAGAGATCATGGGGCTGTTGCGATTATTGCTCCGACAAGGCGTCCAAGCTCCTCGATTCCATCGCCACTAGGTATCCTTGTGCGTGTGAAACACTCCTCGCAAATCCGCCTCGGACTGGCTCCGAGGCATAGCCCGGGACGATGTAACTGCGAGGGTTTTCATGGTGCTTTGTCTGTTTCACCACAATTTGAGAGCCTTTGTGGTTATACAGACTCCCTGGACCCTTAATTCTACACTTCCACGTATGCTGATGCCGCCGCCTTGGCTCGCGCCATTTCTAAAGTCGCAACGGCAAAGACCAGCTGCGACGGCGATGGGTATACTGCAACCTCCGCACCACTAAGACCAACAACAAAGTGTCATTGAAACAACGGACATGAAATTAGGCTTAGTAGCCTGCTCTGTGGAGGTGCTCTGCTCGTTGAGATCTGGGAGAATGGCCTGAAATTGTACGCAGCACTAACGATGCTTTCCCTGGCCTCGAGCCGCATACCAGTTCAGCGGCAAAAAGGCCACTCCACAGTCACTAGTATTATTTCAACGTCATCTATACAAGCACCTGATGATTGGGGAGCTAAGCTTCATTGAACTGACCTCGCACGTAAGATATACACTCGCAAGATGCTCGAGAAGCCGAATGTCAGCACCGGGAAGATCAGTGGCTGGCTATTCGATTTTTTCTTCGTTACTTAAGACTATGAACGCTCACGGAAGCCTTATTATGCGATTGTGATTACAAGTGTTAGTTTTCGATGCCAAGTGTAGCTGAGATGGAGTGCAATGGTAATACGCCATAGACGGGCGAATCCAGCACTTTCGATTTGAACCATGCATCCGACCTAATACGTTGATTGAATCGGATGACGCTCTAATGACAGCATGGAAGCCCGAAGCTCTGGAGTGCGCCAGTTGTGAGGACGTGACAGAGGTCAATCATTGACGAGCCGAGATGGCCCTGAGGAACACCTCGGCCCGAAAGATGACCTCATGACGGAGCGTAACTGAAGTAAATAAGCTAGCAGTCGCTCGGTCTGCCACTGGCAGCAAAACGACGGGAGCAATACTGTCCTCGCCACGGAGTAAATCGGCTCATGCGTTGTGTAACGGAAGGTCCCCAATCTTCGGAACAACCGCTCTTCTCCACAGGATCATGCAAACACGGCAATGTTGTTCTCCCAAATATGTGAACAGAAATAAACCACCAAGGAAGAAACCGAGGCGTGTCGGTGTTAAAAAAAACACACTGGAGTTGAGAAGATGTGAGATGAGCTACATTGACATCAGGTTTATTCTGACTTGGGTCAACACAGCTTCATCTAGCAGCTAAGACTCATCCCGCCCCCTTTCATTAATGCATTTGCTTCTCAAGATGTGGCACATGATCGAGAACCCTAGCAGGCTAGTCGAAAACGTGTATCTGGATGCGTTCTTTCACCGTAAGCATTCGGTTAGTTAGGCAATCTCGACTCGAGCCGGCCACCGACCATCGGAGAGTCTTTGAATCGTTTTCAGCCGATTATAACGGAAAAGTCCAGGAAAATGATTAGGCGGAAGATCGACATTGACAATTTACTCATAATCCTTGACATATGCTACGCTTACCATCTTCCTGGCCTTTGAACATTCTATAATTCATCTACCAGCAGGGACAACTCACGCTTCCTCTTGAAGCTCTTGTGCTCCTGGCATACATGGCTGTTCCAACTCCCGAAATGAGTAGACGAAAAGCACGGGGTAGAATGAATAAGCAGCTTTTCAGTGAAGTAATCCTTGAGGGTCATGCCTTGTTTAGTACACACCAGGTCAAGGAAACTGGGACCCAAGTCCGTGGCACTGTACTCACCACCCTGGAAGGCTGTGGGACGCGGCGATCCCCGAGGCTATCAAAAATTCTACGAAGACTCCTAGCATGGAGGTTAAGAAAAAGTGTTGCTCCCTCGGTGAAACGAAACGCCACTCTATGGAAGACATGAGCGAGAGGGATCTGAGCCAACGCTGAAAGCAATCTTACGAAAGCTCGCTTTTTCTTGGGTCGCGCTCAAATCTACCATAGAGTAGGGATTGCAAGAGATCGGCAATTATTTATAGTGGATGACGCTCATCTTTGCCATGAACGGCAGATTTAGAGAACTGATCCAGAAGACGCATAAAGTCACATGTCCTTAAATGACAGCGCGCAAGGAACAGGCTGCTTCCCCATGTTGGCCGGCGCCAGCGCCGGCGGAGAGTAACTGTCCGCCTTCATATCGGCTCGAGGAGCCGCCCGTCCCAACGACATGGTTGACGGTGGACCAGCATCCTTGCAAGTCAAGAAAAAGTTGTTTCCTCATCTCTTGGTGAGAAGACGACCTAATCGCTCAAGGGAGGCTTAGCGGCTCCAATAGCGTCGACGAATCCGGCAGCAAAGGGTCGGACGATGGGCGAAGTGGAGGCGAACGCATAAAAGCCGGTGCTGTCGTCCGTAGTTTGCAATAATGACAAGCCGGAGCGTGCACCACGGGGTTGACGGCGGCTTGGGAGTGGCGGAAGCTTGGAGATGCTGAGCTGAGCCATGCCACCGTGCAACTACCACCGACAATCGCACTCGTGAGGCTTGAGCCGGCAACTTGACTTTATATTTTGACGACAGTGAGAACTGGTTTCATTCTTCCGGCAGGCGAGGTGGCCGACGTCCAAGGTTGTGCTTCAAATGGTGACTAAGAAAAGGAAATTAGCTTTCATAGGATTGAACAAATTTATTACCAACACGCCCTTCGCGAGATGGGATGATTGGATCTCTAGCTTCGACCAGGGGAATCCGTTTTGAGCAGCCAAAGCCGGTTAAGCGTCAGGCACAGACCCATGATTGGCTCGCGGAATCTTGAACCGGCCCGTCGAAGGAACGGTGCCATCAGGGATTACCCAGGGGCTAAAACCCAGAGAAATGGGCCCTGGCGCCTTTTGGGCCGGCGGAGGGGGTGAGGACCGCCGAAACACATTTTTCGGTCAATCGCCGCTAGCACGATCTTCCGCATGTCTTCGAAACGCACAAAGTGCTTGGCTTGGTTGGGTTGCTTTCACACCAGAGTTGGTCTGGGGCAATGGCCGAGCAACGTCTGCATCTGCATCTGCATCTGCATCTCGGGCGAATGCGCGATCTAAGGCCGGCAATGTAATAGAGATACTGGATCGCGTCGAGGGGCGGAGCAGTAGATCGCGAGGGCATCTGGGTGCACTAGGTCTCGGGGACTTCCATTTTCGAAGCTGCCACAAAGGTCATCAAATCTTCAGATTACCGCCCCACTTGTATAGTGCACAGCACCTCACTATACCATCTCGATGGGGACGCAATTTACACAGTGATATGTTCATTCAATAGCTTCAGGATGCTCCGGAGGGCGCTTGCTCGGTTGTATCTTGTGGCACGCTGCTGCATATGCACGGCTCGGCAGGCTTGAACACTTCTCGTTCCTGCATCACGAACACAGTATCCGCAAAGCCTAGAACCCATGGGTTCCAGTTTGAAGACATGGCATGTCAGTTTTGCATACTCATTTGCTGGAACACAACATCGTCCTGCTGCCAAGAGACATGGACGCGTATAACAAAGCGTACGGTGTGAATGGGGCATTGCAGTCGTTGTGGCCTCTGGAACCGAGTAGATATCAATCAAGCACGTTCTGCGGTAGCCAACCATTGGCGCAGCCACGGTGGCTTACAAAACCCTGCCTAGGGCAGAGCCGGCTCATTTGATGCTTCGTCTCGTCAGAGGAAGCATTGATTGCGCATGCCCAAATTTCCACAACTCATTTCTAGGTTTCGACAAACATAAAAAGCCGTCTGCATCGGGATGGAATCAGAGCCCACGTCGAGTCTCTGCGGTCTTGCCAATTCGTCAGCGAGCCAGTACTAAAACTCGGCAGTTCATAGCCAAGCCGACATGTCAGACCAAGCTGGGTCATTGCATGGGCTTCACCCGCCCATCAGTTTAGGACGAAACAGCCTTGTGAGTTACGCTTTTTGCGGGGGCGAGGAAATAAGCAAATTGGCAAAATGGCCAGCGCTGAGCGAGGCGCCATGGTGGGCCGGTGCATCGTTTTCAGCCTTTCGGGTGCGGCGTCAGAGTCACCAAGGAAAGTACCTGGCAAGCAGCAATTGACCAAACATCTGCGCCATGCTTGCCATGTTGTTGCGAATTGAGTCTAGGCCAAGGAGGGGAACACGTCGGGCGCCGCGTCAGGATGGTTGCCACATACAATCGTACGCGTTCGGAATCGCGGACAGCCAATCATCACTGATGTGCTTCTTGGGGAAGGATCTGTTAACCGACATGTGTGTGCTCAATGAGAAACAAACTCTCGGAAGCAATTTATCGCGCGATGAAGCGATGGAAGGGGGCGACGCCCGACTCGGATGGCTTCAGAGACTTCTTTGGTAATTAGTCAACAGCCATCCTGAAGCTGCACCTTCGGTGATGGCACCGTCTTAAGTCTGAAAAGCGACAGTGCTGTCCGTAATAATGGGCGCCAAGAGGGCTGCTACGGATGAGGGAGAGGACGACGTCATGCGAATGCGGGTTGACAGTCTCACTTTCTTCTTGCTAACCAGGCTACCCCTTGCGCGGGCATCCGAAACCCGTTATTTCTTTTGATGAAAAGGCCCACCCCGACCAAGTGAGACAGCCGTGCGGCAGTCTTGATGTACGGAGAATAAGCCAGAGCTCGAGGTTGAATAACCGTGATGTGCGGTACGAGCCGTTGAATGAGTGGGCGATGAATTGGTGGCATACCCATGGTCGCGCTTGCGCTGCAGGAGGACCAACAGTAGCGGCGGCGCGAAGCTCGTCACGATGCATAACAAACAAACATGCATGCCTGCATGTTTGATGAGTGCGGCCAATCCAGTACAGTACGGGACAGGCTGGTTCTGATTTGGGGGGAGGTCATGTGCCACTCTCATTCGGCTGCCCTGCAAGACCATCGGACCATGTCGTTGTTGAAAGTGGTCCAGACGTGGACGATGAACACGCCGTGGCGCTGTGTCATGCCCACATTGACCTCGCCTCCGAAGCACAAAACGAAACATGGAAGCAGTGCGCAGCGCAGCGCAGCGCAGCACAGCATATATACGAGCAGCCAATGGCCAGGGCGAAGCGGCTCTGGAGCAAATGATTGGGCTGTTTGCTGTCTCTGCCGTGCCGGCGCAGGACCCAAGGTGGCGAACGCTCTGATGCGGGAGTGGACCGTGGCTTGTGCTCGACGTCCCAACAGGCGCCATCCGAATGGCCCATGATCGTGATGCAACTTGGACAGAGTTGAAACCGGGCTGGTAGGGGCCAAAGCAAGCACCTCACGCAAGGTCGTATCGTAGGGCACCAATGAAGAATGTTCAGGGGGGGACTGCAACTCGCCTTTCCCCTGGGCTAATGTGCGTTGGATGCAGGTACCTGACGCAGCATGCAGTGTGTGAAGCCAAGGTACAGTGAGTGAGCAGCTCTGGGAGGTAAGCTAAGGTGCCAAGGGGAATGGATGGGGATGGGATAGGGTCAGGGCAAGTATCTCGGCGCCTTTTTTGTGTCTCTCAGTACCTACCGCACATGGCCCAATTCTAGTCTCACACCCCCCTTTTTTGCGATTCAAGTGTGTTTTTGGCAGCGCGTGGAGGGTGGGTCCCCTAAGATAGTGCCCCTTCCCCCCCCCTCTCGTCCAAAACCATGGCAAGGGCAGCCTGAAGTACCTTGGCTTGTGCACTGGCATGCGGGTAAGGACAGGTACCTGTCGACTCCTCAACCGAGACCTTCGCTCGTGGGAGGGGAGAGGAGACGAGCAGCAAAAAAAAAAAAAGTTGCAACAAGGGGAAGGAGGAAGCGGACAGGAAGCAAAGGGGCACCTAGTCCCTTCTCACCATCTTCGTTATCACCAAGACCCCGAAGCCCAAGCACATCATTGACTGCATGTCTTTGCCTTTCTGTTCTTTATCTAACACACCTCAGTCAGTCACCCAAGCAGGCAAGGTACTCTGCACCCTGGTCATCGTCCGGGGATGCTGTCTCTCTCCCTCCACTCTGCCCGTGTGTCTTGACTCTCTCTCTCTCTTTCCCACTAGACTGTGGATTGTTTTCCTCTTCTTCCATACATCTAATCTAATCCCAATATCGCGGATCGTTCAGACCAGGGATCACCCTTCCTGCGTCCTCCCGCCATCGTCTCGCGCCGCCTCAACTCTGGTTCACGAATCGATTGCAACACGCAAGCTGCCAAAGTCTTCCGTAGGGCCTCTGCGTCGTCGTGGCTTTCGTTCAGCCGATCCTGAGACACGACGCCCCTCAACCCCCCCGACTCTGCATCAGCCCAACCCTGGCTCGCGAACGGTCATTGCGCTGTCGTGCACTAAGCTTGTTACCTTATCCACTCCCACAGCTACAGGCTCCGCTGCCGCCAGCCTATTGTGCAGGCGACCATTGGCTTACTGGTACAACACAAATCGCTCCTTTCGACCACAGCGCCTGCTCATTCTCTTTTCCTCCTCGTCCACCACCACCAGTCTCCTCTTCATAGTCACTCCTTCAGACTCTGTCTTTTTTATTTTCTCGATCGCTGCGCCATTGTACCGTTCACCGTCCGTTTCTCCTTCCGCTATCCGCAAGGGCCGTGATCCATGTCCGCCGTCTCATCTTTTGTCTTCCCGACCTGCTGAAACGCTTCCAACACGGACCACTACTATTCCCATCAGGTATAACATCCGTTGCTTAGTTCAGACTCGAAAGACTCCGCAATCGCTCGGTCTGTGTGAGAGTGCCGACTGCCTGTTTTGCAACTGTCTTTCAAACAGACGAGACCGTGTGTGGTTTTTGTTTGCCAGCTCGTTCTTTTCGACTGGGCAGGTCCTTGATAAAACCGTTGTGGACATTCGACTCGAGGGTCATCTCAGGAATCAACCTCAGGCGCTGACCAGTTGTAACAGCATCGAGCGGAAGAGCGCCTGCGTCTCGATAACACGAACCGAATAGTCGGGCTATCCACCGTAAATGGCTGTTGTTTAACGTATCGCCTCTCCCAGCACTCGCCTGCTAAACTCTTACCCGACTTCCGAGAAGTGCAACGCAATCATGAATCCATTCAAGAGCAGGAAGAAGGCCAAGGATGACTTCTCGGCTCCACGCCCCTCCGTCGAGTCCGAATCATCCAGTCCCTTCCGCATGTTCAACAGGAAAAAATCCCAAGACGACAATGCGAAACCCGAAATCGACCTCTCCACTGCTTTGCCTTCCAATGACGACTTTCGCACGAGTCTCCTTATGACGAGTCTCTCTACGAGATTCTCCATGCTACGAGAACAAGACGACCCGAACACCAAGGTTGGGAAGGCCTCGGATGACAGCGTTCTCTACCCAAAAAGGCAGTCCAGGCTAGGGGAATTTGGATTCGGCGCCGCTTTGCAGGACATCGCCGAAGTGGAATCAATACGAGCACCTTATGCACGTACTGGCTCCTACCACTCATCTGACGACGGCGCCTCCGTCAATACCAGTATGATGAATCGTGGGAAACCCATTGAGGGCAATACTTTATTTGGTGGGAAACAAAGAATTTACAAAATTACTGCCGGAGGCAAAAGCAGGCCTGTCTTGCAAGACGATGAAACGTCACAGTCTGCCTTCCAGAAGTGGAGGCAGTCAGAGAGGGAAAAGGAACAGCCGGAGGGTACGCAAAGCCAGGATGAACCGGATAGCCAGGACCGGGAGAGCGAAGATCAGTTGACTGATGTTTTCGAGTCTTTTCGCCAGACAGATCGCGATCGACGCCGCGAAACCACCTCCACGACATCTTCCGGGCCATCGGCTGCACGGAACTCTACAGCAGCCACTTCCATCACCTCCACGCAGCCGTCCTCGTCGGTGAAGGAATGGCAAGCGAATGTAGTGCCGAACGTTGCCACTTCAGGAGCAGGAGTTGAGCGGAGTGTCACTCGAGCACGAAGGCTATATGAGCAAGGCTTGAACCAAGATTTGCACGACCAACAATCCTCCGCTCTGTCTCGCATCGATACACTTTCCAAACAAAGAGCCTTTGGCACCCGAACTCCTGACCTCAGCCCGATGGCAAACTCCCCAATTACCGCCACCACGACGTTTAGTGACCGTATGGCTGACCGCCGTCCACTCCTTGCCAAAGCAAGCGCACCCAACTTGCGGTCGTTCACTCCACCAGCACTTAACGCAGCACCAATGAGCCCCCCAGAGCCCAGCCCCAAGTTTCCCGTGCTGGAGCAAAAGCCCAATTTCGGGGGTGGTATACCACCACTGAGCCCGCCGATGAGCGAAACCGAGGAACAGATTAGTGTACCGCTGCAGCCCGCTGAACGACCGAGACCAGTAGCCGCCATGTTCAGCCGACCTTTGCAGCAGTACGATGATACCAAATACGCACAACGAGCGCGGCAATTACAGCAAGGACGTGACAGCACGGGTAGCCGGCAGCGTGCTGAGTCGAATGTTACGGTGCCCACCTCAAGGTCAGCTTCCGTGGCATCTTCTCACGGCAATGCTTCAGAGAGACCGGAAGCAGCCTTCAGGACGACGCAGCCTACAGTTGAGGAAGAAAGTCAGGCAAGGACTTTCTTCAGCGACGACGACGCCGATTCGACCCCACCAAGTGAAATTCCTCAGAAGAGAAGATCCCCCTTACCCTTGCCTCAAGTTGTTCTGGAGCGACCAGATGACCATGAGCACCCGGCCCTGAGGAAAGCTGGAGCACCGGCGCCGCTGGACCTTGCGCTACAAGAATCTGACAGCGCGGCCACAGCATCGATGAGGCCAGGCTACATTATGGCGAGCCCAAAGGATGAGTCGCCGGAAGACTCTCCGACCCTTGGCCCTAACTCCGGCTTGAGCAATATGGTTCGACAACACCTACGGAACACCAGCACAGCATCTTCAATATATGATCCCACTGCTCCAGAAGCACCCTCCCAGCTAGGGCTTCCACAAGGGCCCCCGGCTGGAAGCAATTCCGGTCATCTCATGCTTGACACAAGTTGTTTGGACCTCACTGAGGCTGATTGGGACATGGCGCATGGTCACAGAACTAGTATTCCGGACCCGGCCGCTGAGCAGCGCACGCTGGCTTCCGAGGCATCCCCAGCCATCAGTATCAGCCCTAGCGCTGAAGCCGCAGCCACACGCGAGCAGGACGATTTTGCTCGACATCTCGCTGACGGTGCACGACGAGTTCGCGAGAAACTGAACTCGTATGTGGAATCGGACAGTGGTGAGCCCAGTCCGTTGGCTATGGCGCCCTCTGAGTCGAACAGGACCCTGAGCAGTGCTTTACGGCCCAACCCTCTGGGTATCCTCAAGACCAAATCCAGCCGCGGTTCTCTTATTGACCGTGATCGCAACCGAGACAGCTCGCCTTCACTCCAGCCGAAGCCTGCCAAGGTACTAGGACTTGATACAATGAGCACCTCGCCAGTGCACGCAACCGCAGGTGGTCGGGACGAATCTCCAAGCAACGAAGCTGCCGTGAACGAAGAGGGTCGCACTTCCGAAGAGAAGGAGAATGTCCATGCGGGCCTCAGAGCCTTCCGTCAAGCCCGTCGTGAGCTTCAGAGGATGAGGGAGCTGGAGGTCAAGCAAAGACACCAAGCGCCGCCTGTCCCACCGCAGCCACCGCAGCCTGCCCAAGACCTCCCGGCACCACCGCCACGCCGACTGCAAACACAGGATCGGGGCCCGCCCCCTTCTTCTTATGTTCGATCGCCCCAAGATGACTCTCGAAGCCGTAGTGCGTCCCGCTCTGAGTCCCGGGCTTCTGAACGGGATAGAAGCGGATCTGATACGAGCAATGGAGGTCGATCGCATAGCCGACCGCCACGTCTCTACAACGGACCTGCTCCTTATGAGGAACAACCCATGCCGTATGGTCCTGGCCTGAATGCCGTGCCTCGACCAAATTTGTCTTTGAGATCTCCCGTCCATCCTGGCATGGAGAACAAGCGGTCCCCTATCATGTCGCCACTTCACTATGGCGCACATTCCCCTGGAGGGTTTAGTCGCCCAGAAGCATCCCCCAACGGCAGATCCCCTGGCCGCGGCATGTTCGAGGTTTCGCACGACCACGCAGGGGGACAGAGACTACATCCTGTCCGCAACGGCAGCCTCCCTGCAGCCGTCTCGTCGACTCCAAACCTGCATTCTCCCACATCGGCTCCGCCCTTACCCCCCATCAATCCTCGGCGTAAGACTAGGCGTGAAACCTTGACAACGGACAACGAAGACCAGCCTCACACGGGTTCAAACTCGCCCATGAGTCCCCAAAGCCGCTCAAAGAGCCCTGGAGCCTTCTACATGTCGGAAGATGACGGCGGTCCGGAGCAGTACCGACGCAGGCTGCGCAAAGTCACGAGCGACGCCAACATCAGGCATGGCCGACTGCCGGGGCTCAACACCAGCCCTCCTCGTCGTCCGCCCATGCCGCCAATGCCTGTCTCTGCTGGCCCGGCGCCTAGCAACGGCATGGGCAATGCTTTCTAAATCACCCCTAATACAAGCCAACCGGCCGCACACGAGACTTTTATACCCTCATGTGTGATGGATGCGCTTACAATACGCTGGCGCACTCGGCAACTTCTTGGATTGGAGTCAGCCCAGCATGACTTGGTCTCTCTGGACCTTCTTTTTCATTCATTTCCTTAGCATTCTATTTTGCATTATGTTTTGACTTTGAGGAGTCACTTGTAGATACTTACTGTCACAAGGCAAAGGGTTTTAAGGCCATGCGTCGCCGCAACGAATCGGGCTGGGCTTGGTTTCGGCCTTTGGCGTAGAGTTGGTTGATGCATTCAAGCGGGACAAAGCAGAAACATCGGGGCGTACCAAAACTGGCAAGGGTTACAATGGGAAGTAAGACTTGAGATGTTCGGGTTGATTTGAATGAAGAGAACTCGAGGGGCTGGCACTCGGATGTATTTTGCGCAGAGGAAAGGACCAAGCAACGCGGAGGGAATACCAATATCGATTGTATGTACCAGTAGTAAACTGTGTAGCGAGTAACTGTCGATTCGAAAGCACATGGGACGCCCGTCGTGATACGCACTCGTGAGATGACTGCATTTGACACCTCCTTGGTTTCGTGTATTGTTCCCCTTGTCATTATCTTTATTATGGACGAACGACAGGGGACCGATCAAGTTGTGGTCAAGATGCGGAGAAACCCCCACCTGCGGATGGCAATCCGGACCGCGGGCCGGCTCACAAGGAACATCCTCACACGGAACATTGTCCGGTTGGGTTCATTCTTACTCTTCGCAAGCATCCATCCTGGTCCGGTACTGCACTGAGTAACGGCAAGTCATTACGAGCAATACGGTGGCGGACGGTTCTTGGTATAAAGGCTGTGCGCGGACCAAGGCTGCTCTGGATAAGGAAGGGCTCAAAGCAGAAATAGCAAAGACAATGGCTTTCATAAGACCATATCAGGCGTCGGACTTTGACGCCACGGCTCACATTGTCAGTTCCTCTCCTCGCTTGTTACAGTACTCACTTCCGACTTGTCGGTGTCTGGGTCAAGTGCTGACAATGACATGACTGCCAGTGCCGGGCAACGCTGCCGCCATCGTTGGCCAGGTCCGACGCGGCACAGCGCCTGGCGCCGTACCTATGGACCCACCAGTACACGCACCTCTCGCCCTCGACTTGCTTCGTGCTGGATGACGGCAGCGGGGCGGCGGTCGGGTACTGCATCGGCTGCCCGGACGTGGGAGCCTTCGTCACGCGGTACGGGGCGTACGTGGCCGAAGTCCTGGAGGCGTCGGCCGAGGTGCAGCGGCCGGCGGACGTGACGGGGGTGCGGGAGGCGTGGGCCGACCCGGGAACGGGCGAGGTGAACGGGGCGTGCCTGGCGCAGATGGCGTACAACCCAAGGTGGCTGATGCTGGACGGCAACGAGGACGTGACGGGAGAATACGGGGCGACGATGCACATTGACTTGCTGGAGGAGTGGCAGGGCAAGGGCTGGGGACGGCGGCTGATTGAGCGGTTCGTGGAGAGCGTGAGGGCGGCCGGCGAGGGCGGCAACGCCAACAGCGGCAAGGGGATCTGGATCGGAGTCGCGGGGGAGAACAGCAAGGTGGTGCCCTTCTACGAGAGGGTGGGCTTCCGGGTGAAGCGGGAGGGCAACGGGAGCATCTGCATGGTGAAGGATATATGATGGTGCTGTGAGGATTCAACGGAACAAAGACATGGGCATGACAAGATCACGGATGGTGACAAGCTGGAATCATTCTCTAAAAAGACAAGCAATATATTTGAGTGGTTTCTTCTTGTTTCTGGCTAAAACGCAGCAGGCGCATGAAAAATGACTTTATGTCCTGACCCTGGAAGCGCCTGAGGAAGGGTATCATACAGTGAATGACCAAGACCGTGACCAAGACTAACGTAACCAGGTAATACAAGGTCTGCCCTATGCAGCCAAACGCTCCAAGTAAACAGAAGGCAAACGGGTATCCTCCCAGATGCGCGCGTGCAAGCAGGCCGTTAACAAAAAATCCTTGGTGTCAATGCGAGCTTTCATCGCAATGTCTCAATCTGGATAGAGATCGGCCACTCTGCCGCGAATAGCCGCAGGAAAAAAACATGGACGTCTCCCACCCCAACTCCCCCCAAGCGCGCGTATTGCAAACCGTGCGTAGGTGGGTAAGACATCGGGAAAAAGAAACACTTGGCAAAGGCGAAGCTGACGTCGGGAAAAGCCGGGCTGGGTGTCTTGTATTTTGGTGGTTTTTGGGGGGTTTGTTTCGTAAGCGGAATAAGAGCAAGGCTAGGGGGGCTCATGGGCCAGGCCATGTGATTCGCTTGGTGGCGAGGAATGGGGGCTTTTGTGCGTAAACGCTGAGACGTCCTTTTCATGGCCCCCGTCCCGCATGAAGTGCATGGGGAGCCCAAAAAGAGAACAGGGCTAAGCTGTGGATATGGGTTCATTTGCTTTGCGTGACGTAGGCGCTGTTCCAGTCATGAGGCGGTAACGAAGACAAGGGACCCGGGCCCGGCCGTTGAACGACATGCGTGGACGCTTTTAGCAGGCGGGACATTCCTGGCACTGCTTGTGGCCGCAGCCGGTGCAGGTCGTGCTGATGACAATCATGCCACCGCACTTGCAGCAGTACTCGTAGGCAGGCATGGTGGAGGTAGTGGTGGTGGTGGTGGTGTTTGCCGGGAGACTGAAGAGAAGAGAAGTGGTGGAGGATTGTGTGTAAGTCGGTTTGTCGTGCGATGGAGAAGTGCTTGGTTGCGAAGGATTGTTCGTGTGGAAAGGTGAAAGAGATTGTTTTGGAAAGGGACCAACAAAGCAGAAAATAGGCAGAGAGGGGGAGGACGGGTGATTATATAGGCATTCCGGATGCCTGGGGAGGCTACGTTGGATGGGGGAACGAGGCGTCGTCACTTACACCAAGGGTCATGGTGGTGGTGGTGGTGGTGGGACGGAGGAGGCGCCGGACGCCTAAAGGTGGGAAGCGAGATCGGTCAAGGCTCGCCAGGGTTCCATACATAGCATACGGTAGGCAGCTTAGCATACTTTAGCACAGCGCAGCAAGTTGTTTTCAGGGTCCCCTCCCTGTTTTCCGCGTCGGGCAATGATATGACACGATCCCCAGGTTTGATACGCGGGCGGGTGCCGGTGGTGCGCATGTGGCCCTTTTTTCTTCCTCTCCCGTGCCTCCGGGTTCGAAAAAGGTCAAAAGCCCTGGAGATCCATCGACACACTCTGGGGAAGAGGAATGCCCCCGTACTCAAGGGCCTAAAGGCGTCCTCGAGCAGATCACTACATTCTCTGGCCGAGACAAACGGGTCAGAAGTCCACGACTTCCGAACGAGCTAGATCCGCAGAGGGGGAGGGAGGAGACCGAAAGCCGGAAAGCCAAAGCAACTATTTTCTTAGTTTCTGCCCTATTCCGCCAAATCAAATGCAGCAAGGGGCGGCAGTGACGCATTTCCATCTGTCACCAGCTCGTGCCAAGGGAGCGTTCCTAGTGGACGCAGATTACTACCCGTCCCCCTGGCGCGGCGTTGCAAGGGGACCAACTAATGAAGACAAGAAAGAGGTGCGGTGCTTTGTTCAAAACCATGGTTGAGTGGCTGCGAGCGTCGATGGGCGCTAGACCCGGGGCCTGTTCTTTGCTGCTGCCTGCCTGCCTCCTGGGCCGGCTGCATGGGAGGTTTTCTGACCTGTCGAGTTTCCTCGCCTTTCTTTCGTTTGCTTTCCGCTCTTGACTCTCTCTCTCTCTCTTTTCATGTCTTTTTGTTTGAGGCGAACAGAACCCTTGCCTGGCTGAAGATCGCTGGTAGATGACAGCATCTTGCACAGCATTGGCTGCCCGGACATTGGATTGGCAGAACGGGCCTATGATGGGGGGCGTGACCGAACTGTTTCAATAATATCTGCTCCCCGTTCCCTCCCCTCTTCTGTTCTGCCCTGCACTTTTTTTTTTGCCTTTGTCTCCGCTTCTCTCTCCTTCCCCCACGCGACCCTAGAGTTTTAGTCCTGCAGTAGTGCGGGGAAGGACTGGGGGGCAGCGAACATGTGGCTTGCAGCAAGCATCGAGCATTAGCCAACAGCATGTGGTAAAACTTGGCCCGTCCGGCGGCGCGGGATTGGGTGGTTGCGTTGCTGCGTGCAAGGGTCTCGATCGCCCAGAGAATGGGCTGTTTGACAGCAACGACCCTCACCACTAGCCTCTGCGTCCGGCATTTCGCACTTCTGGCCTCCTCTTCCCCGGATGAGTGGTGGTGTGAAAGCTTAATGTGGCATCTCCTTGGCGCCGTCGCCCGGTCGAGGACTGCACCCCGTTTCTGCCCATGAAGCCCATCGCTGCCGTTCAATTGGCCCGCTGCTGGCGTTGACTCACACGCGTCGGGACGGGGTTTCGGACTTTTTTCGACGTCGAGGTTTTGTTTGATTGGCTTGCACCCCATGACGATGGCCAGACTAAGGTAGTGTCCGTTACGTGAGCTGAGACAAAATCGCGGCCCGTGAAGGGAATTACGTCGCTGACTTTGCCCTTCCATTTTCTTCCCGGCACGGCATGGCATGGCATGGCACGGCGAGACACGCGGGTAAAACCCTGCTTTTCGTGAGGACCCTGTCAAGCATGTTGCAGAGAAAGAGGCTACACGCCAAGAGGATGATGCTGTTTCACACGAGAGCAATGAAAATGACGTCGCGGAGCTCCACTGCAGCTCTTTCTTCCCTGGACGACCCGGACATTAAGGTAAGGCAAGGTAGCCCGGCCCCGTTCAGGCGCAGCACTAGCGGGCCAGTCGCGGCCCTGGAAAGGGCTAGCAGATAGGCTGTGAGATGGAACGGTCAGAGACGACCGACAGAACCTCTAGGACGAAGCGAATAGTGGGTATAGACAGATGGCTGGGAGTTCATTGACGACTTGACATCACAATGAAATGCACAAGGACAACTGCAAGAAGTATACCTGAGGATTCCGTCTTACTCCTCTACAGCTCCCTACTGTAGAGTACAACTAAAGAACTAAAGCAGCACACTCAAAAGAAGCTTGAAAGTCAACCAAGTCCATCCATTCCTCTCCAGTTCTCTCCGTGTAGTCACTAGAGGCATGACAGATAGAGCCAATAAAGCCTGGGTGCAAGCGATGAGTCTTCATAGTCCTAGAACAAACCCATCCTCCATTCTCTCCAACGTGGTCATGCTTCGAGGTCACTAGTATAGTTCCATTTGCCGTGTAGGCACTGGCCTTGTACGAAACGTCGTGGGGTCTCCAGGAGCACATGTACCGGCGCCTTATCGAGCAAAATGTCCACGAACGAGTTAACGCGATACACCATTTCAATGCTGGATTCGGCAAAGTAATGGAGAACTTCCGTGCCAGAGGAATCTTCCCATCTGCCTCGGAATGCAAGGCGACTGGCGGGGTCCTCATCTCTCGCTAATTGGGCATATGCAAAAGGATGCCGTGTGCGTTGGTCTACAATCTCGATCTTGACGAGAAGCTTATCCTCGGGTATGTCTGATGCATGTGGAACATCAATTCCAGCAATGCTGAAGCTGGCCGGCAGGTTTCACATCCGGGATCGGGAATTCCGAAACGTCCACAGTCCTCGCATGCGGACGTTGATGTATCCTGTGCGAAGCAAAGAGGTAGCCCTCGTCAAACATGATGATGACAGCGTTGCGGCGTTCCGGAGAGATTACTGCGGTATCCTGCATGGTTAATTTGGTTCGTGAAAAATTGGAAAAATGGAAGCACAACTTGTGGGCTGCCTGGTTCGTCAACAAACTGTTGATAACGTACTTGAGAGCCAGCTACGTTTGCTAGAACTTTTTGAGGGCCTCTTGTTCCTGGAATCGAGTGCAGGAGCGAAGTAGAACAAGCAGAGCGATGCGTACCTCCGCTAGTCCGAGCGTTTGCTCTCACCGCAGTCATTGGTGAAGAGGGGAAAGGGAAGCCAGACAGCCAGCCAGGTGGCTGATCTGAAGCGTGGCCATACATTCCGCTTATTCTGGGTGTCGGCTGCCAGACAGGTTTGCCAGCTGCACCCTCAAAGCCAAGAAAGAGTGGTTCCTCTTCATGCCTATTCCGATTTTTGTGTCCACCGTTATGCGGAAAGTAGAAGATTAGCAGAATGAGAAAGGGAACTCCAAAGGAGGCTGCTGCTGGGGAAAGAGCACTGTTCCCTAGGCATGTTCAGCTATCAGCCACTGTACGCACACTCTGCTTTCATTAATTCATGTCCAGATCTCGAACCTCAAGTACCACATCGAACGTCAGTTCATGGAGATAATTTGAGGTTGCTCAAATCATTAAGATTCATTCTTCAAACTAGCTGCTTCTTTCTGAGCTCACATGTTACATCTCCGTCCTGGGCACTACATCGCCATCAACCAGTCCCTTCGAGATCGTTGCAAACAACAGGTGTCCACGCCATTTTGACCGCAAGAGCTGAGAATTCCGCGCACTCCAACAGTATGAGGTTTTCAAGTCGAGCAGTTGGACGACCCAGCATAGGCAGGGTACGAGTTACTGACCCGCGAGGTAGCGAAAGTGTTGAACCAAAGTGCTAGCACGAAGGCTGGCCTTGCCTGGGGCTCTGAACACTTTCGGGTTAGTTTCAGTAGAGCCATCCTTTCACGCAGACGACCGGTTTCTCTTTGTTGGATATACTTTGTCTTCTGGGCGAGTTTATGGGGTTGAACTGCCTTCGGTTTGGGAGGGCTTAGCATTGAGGACGGACCAAAGCTCAAGTCTTCACGCCCTGCCACACATCATCCGTTTTGCCTGGCGGTTAGGACACTAACTGTGAGAAAGCGCTGGAGTGCTCGACTGATGCTAATTGGAGTGCAAGTCTTTGTTCCAAAAACGCGATTGCAAGAGGGCCTGTCTATAATATCACGAGTCCCTTGGTCTCTTTGTTTAGCGAACTACCAGTACTTGATGGATTAATATAAATACTGGAAAGTCGAATTAATTAATTAAAAAGGCTTGGTCGAGTATAAACTAGGTAGAAATATGTCATGGGTTCAAATTAGTATACATCATGAAAGGGTCCTAGTCTTTATTATTTAGCCCCTTGCAAGGCCCGTAGATGGTGTTTCTACTTTGGCGTAAGGGTTTCACCAACCCGTAATCATACAAAATAAATTGCGAATTCTTCAAGAAGGAGCCCTGCTAGCGCAATGGTAGCGCGTGAGACTTCTACGAAACCACTTACCTCTTGGTTGTGGGACGGAATCTCAAGGTTGCGGGTTCGACCCCCGCGTAGGGTTGCTAATTTTTTTGCTTCGGGGTTTTCCCCTTTTCATAGAAGCCTAACCCCTTACAACTAATTTTTTGCTATAAATCTTCGGAATTTTCCACATTTAAGCCCTTTTTAAGACATTCTATAATGCCTTTTATCTCTTAGAGTGCAGCAGGGGCACACTTATATACTAGCCTCATAAGCTCCAATAACTATGCTAGGTACCTACGCGGGAGGGGAGTATTTTAACAGTCCTTATATAGGGTATCTCACTGAAATTAGTCTTTAAAGGGGCTTCAGAACCTCTCTTTAAGCTTACGATTTATTTTCAAAATTCCCTAAGGGTCTTTCAAACCTCCTATTAAGAAATATAGCTTGTGCAAGGCCTGTTCAAAAAGGCCCCCTCCTGTGTAGGTATATGTAAATAGATCTACAGACATTTCACTTATTACTTACCTTACTCGGAGATCGTTGTACACAATCTAGCAGTAAATTTTAGCCAAAATCCCAGCTCGGTACCTCTTTGTGCCCTTACCGCACTCCGAGAGATAGTATTTTATTATTTATCCCGCCCCAAGCTCTAGTAGTCTTTGTTATCACACCCCCTCGAACTGAAAGCAGAAGACTGTCCTTGTAAAAGAGAACAGGAATCCTTTGTGCCTTTCTGTTACACGGTAGAAACGTTGTATGCCTGGGCGAACGCCTTGGAACAGTCATCGGCACTAAAGGCAACTGTCAGGACACAGCCATACTTCTTTGTGGCTCCCTATTCCTTTGGCATCATTACTCGCAGGCAGCAATACAGAATGCCTCAAATCCATAGTCATGAGCAAGACTACCAGGACTACTTCAGAATCCGTCAGACACGAGAAAAAGGTCATTTCTACACATCAGTCATTGAATCCCTGCTGCCAGGCATCCCCGGCCGATTGGCGCTGACAGCTTGGGTGCCTCGCCTCAGCCAAAACGCCAAGGCTGCCTCTTCTGGGTGCTAGTCCCGTGGCTGAGCAGGACGCCCAACTCCGAGATGGAGCATCGCGCATAGGCCGATTCATGGGCCAAATTCTTGGGCAGGGGGAAGTCGTGAGGATAAAAACATGGCCAGAGAATGGGCAAGGTCAGGTTTATATTGTTGAAAGAGTATACAGTTTCTTTGTTGGAGGTGCTGGGTAAGGTAGTCCTCACCACCCATTGTCAATTATCAGTCATCAGTCATGGTAAGTATCACTCACAATCATCTCACATCGCACAGCACACCTTTACTTACACTCACCTTCACAGCGAGTCCCAATTCTAAATCCCTCCCAAGCCGGAGACGAGGAAAAAGGCCAGAGCCTCCCCATCCGCACAGAACCGCCATCTCAAGACAACCCTCCGCCATACACCGACGGCGCAGAGCCGCCCGGCCTGCACCTACACCCGCTGCCCGGCCAAGATGCCCTCTTGGTCAAGATCCAGCCGCCCCGGGCCCCGGCGGCGCGCGCCGACGGCTCGGCCCCGGCCCACGTGCCGTGCGACATCGTGCTGGTGGTTGACGTCTCCGGGAGCATGTCGGCGGCGGCCAACGTGCCCGGCGAGGACGAGGCAACGGGCCTGTCGGTGCTGGACCTCGTCAAGCACGCGGCCAAGACGATCCTCGAGACCATGGACCCGCGCGACCGGCTGGGCATCGTCACCTTCGGCGCGCGCTCGACCATCGTGCAGCGGCTGCTGGCCATGACGGACGCCAACAAGGACAAGGCCCGCGCCAACATCGACAGCATGCGCGCCGGCGGCGCGACGAACCTGTGGCACGGCATTCTCGACGGCTTCAAGCTCTTTGAGAACGCGCCCAAGTCGAGCAACGTGCCGGCCATCATGGTCCTGACCGACGGCCTTCCCAACCACATGTGAGTTTTTGTTCTCCTGACGATGTACTCGTCACGGTAGCTAACGCCCAGGCACAGGTGCCCGTCCGTAGGCTACATCCCGAAGCTGCGCACCATGATGCCCTTCCCCGGCTCCATCCACACCTTCGGCTTCGGCTACCGCCTGCGCTCCGGCCTGCTCAAGTCGATCGCCGAGGTGGCCGGCGGCAACTACGCCTTCATCCCGGACGCCGGCATGATCGGCACCGTCTTCGTCCACGCCGTCGCCAACCTGCAGGCCACCTTCGCCACCCGCGCCAGCCTGAGGCTCAAGTACCCGCTGCCGCTGCGGCTCGAGGAGGCCGCGGGCGCCTCGGTCGAGGCGGTGGAGCCCGAGGTCGTCGACGGCTTCGGCGTGCTCGACGTCCAGCTGGGCAACCTGCAGTATGGCCAGTCGCGTGACATCCTGCTCCGCGTCAAGGACATGCCCTCGACCAAGGAGCTAGAGGCCTTCCCGCGAAACTCCCACCTCCTCGTCGACGCCAGCCTCATGTTCAGCAGAGCCGGCGGTCCCCTCCAACAACCCTCGACGGGCTGGTCCCTCATGCGCCGCCGCGGCGTCGACCACGACCCGCCCAGCCGCATCGCCACCAGCCGCAGCATGCTTGATCCCTCCGACCTCCCCGAGGCCGAGGTCGCCTACCACGAGTCCCGCGCGCGGCTGTGCAGCTTCCTCTCCTCCATCTTCCCCTTCAGCGACGTGGACTACGAGCGCCGGGCCAAGCAGCTCAAGCCGGAGGGGTGGACGGCGCTGCGGGAGGAGCTCTCCGCCCTCGTCAACACGATCCCCGCCCGGACGCACGAGGACGCGCGGAACCGGTCGCTGATGGAGGACCTGACGGGCGACGAGCCGCGCGGGCAGATCTCCCTCGCCATCCGCAACGACGCCCACTTCCACAAATGGGGCGTGCACTACCTGCTCTCGTACCTCAACGCCCACACGCGACAGATCTGCAACACGTTCAAGGACGCCGGGCCCCTGCAGTACGGCACCGACAGCCCCCTCTTCGTCGCCTGCCGCGCCCGCCTCGACAGCGCCTTTGACAACCTCCCGGCCCCGACGCCGTCCCTCGACCCCGAGGACCCCCTCACCTATGGCGGCACCCACTCCCCCTCCCAGCGACGTAAAACCGGCACGGGCTACGGCTTCTCCTTCGCGCCCATCTCCATGAGCAGGTACAACCGCTCCGGTGGGTCCTGCTTCGCCGGCTCGACCCCGGTCGAGCTCGCGTCCGGAAAGGCGGTGCGCATCAGCAGCCTGCGGCGCGGGATGAAGGTGCGCACGCCTGAGGGCCCGCGGCGGGTCGCCCTGGTGCTGAGGTCGCCGGTCGAGAACCAGATCCTGTGCCGCGTCGGGAGCCTGCTCGTGACGCCCTGGCACCCCATCACCCTCGGCGACGACGTCGCCGGCGGCGAGTCGTGGTACTTCCCCGCCGCGGTGGCGGACAACCCCGTGCGCTACTCGGGCGCCGTCTACTCCGTCATGCTGCAGCGGGACCGCTCCGCCTCGGCGCACGCCATCCGCGTCGCCGGCACCTGGGGCGTCACCCTCGGGCACGGCATCACCGCCGGGCGCAGCACGCAGGACGTCCGGGCGCACGAGTTCCTCGGCGACTGGGACCGCGTGGCCAAGGCCCTGACGCAGCTGGGCCCCGACAGGAGAGGCGTGGTCGAGGGAGGCGGCGTGCGGCGGGACGAGCGCAGCGGGCGCGTCTGCGGGTTCGAGGCTGGAGTTGGCAAGGAGCACACGCTGCCTAGGCAGGCCGGCAGTGTACTCGTGAAATGAGGAACGACAACATCATGACATGACGTGTATTTGGATATCTGTTCATACTGCATATAGGATACCTTAGCGGGCTCGGCTGGGCATTTGAACTTTGGCCCAAGTGGAGTTTTACCTCATCAATCAACAATTTGGAAAGTCAACGGAAACGTGCATGGACGCAAGACTTTAATACAATACTGCGCAATCGCAGGTAGTCCTATTATATAATTCCTGAATCTTCCCAAAAAAACTCACATTGACGCTCGTCATAATCCATCATAACCGATTCAATATCGTGGTATCAAAACGTGACGCAGCCGGCCAAGCCCTAGCGGGTGCTGCATCTCCTTATCCCAATTCTCTTTCTCTAGATGCCGTGTCTCACTGGCTGTATTGTATACCTAGGCCGACCCTCCTCGGCTCCTCCAGCAGCCCGCTACCTCCCCGCATCTTCTTCGCCGGGCTGCCCGGCTCGCGGCGCGCATCCTCCGTCGCGCTGTGGCTGCCGCTGAACTTGCGCTTGTCCAGGCTGCCCGTGATGTTGGCGATCAGCTTGGCCTGCATCGTGGCTATCCGATCCGTCGGCCCTGGTGAGCCGTCCCTCAAGCCTCTTGCGTTGGCGACCTCGAAGCTCTGTCGAGCGTCGCGGCGCAGCATTTCGGTCGCTGCCTGTGTCGCTTGGCTATCCGTCAATTCATCCTCAACGACTTCTCCGTCTGTTCTGCGACTCTCCCCTGGGCTCCCGCGCCGTGAGCTCCTCGTCCCGCGTGACGCGAAGGATTGAGCTGCCGCCACGGACTGCAGAGCCTGTCTGGCAAGCTCCTCATTGTCATCGGCTGAGATGGTGCTCTCACGGCTTTTGCGTCGTCGCTGCTCTGGCCTTGCTACAGGAGTGACGGGGACGGGATTTCTTTGTCCATACCGCCGAGGGGGTTCCGTCTGGGGTACTAGGTCCACCGATGGCAGCAGACCCGAATGCTCGACACGTGGGCGATTGAGAGGGGTGGTGGGAAGGGAAGACATGGATTGGGAGTTGCGGTGATGCTTGCCGACTATTCGGGGCGCAAGGCGGTGTGAAGTAATCGGTGTGGACGGAGCGCTATTGTTGTTGGCGGTGTTGTGATCCTGGCTCATTGCTTGCAGAAGCGCTGACAAGCCATGCTCATCGCGGTCATCGCGGCGTGTAGACTTGGGCGTCTGGCGTGGAGTCGCGCGGTGCTGCTGTGGGGTCGAGACGGCCTGCTGCTTCGGCGTCAAGGCATTGTGGAAAATGCCCCCGGGGCTGCACAACATGTGGAAGTGCTCGCGGTTCTCGCGGATGCGAGTCAGCAGCATCTCCCTCTCCTCGGTGAGGCTGATGGTCTCCTCCTCTTTTTGTTGGATGAGCTTCTTGGCCACCTTGACCCGTCGGTGAAGCATCTCGTTCTCCTCCATGGCCGCCTCGTACCACGTCTTCATCTGCAGGTACTTTGCGTGGTGGGTATCGGATGCCGTGCTGAGCTCCCGCCTTGCTTGGCGGGAGTGCTCCGCCATCCGGAGGGCGTCGACTTCCCTGCGGACCATGTCGTGCTCCACGGCGGCTCGCTTGGAATCCTCGTCGGCCTGCAGGCTCAGGAGGTTGTTCTGCAGCTTGTGGTGCGCCGTCTCCATCTTGAGCCGCTGGTGCTCAGCAATGCAGCTCTGCAGCATGGCTCGGAGTTGGTCGGCGGACGCCTCTAGCACACGCTGCGGTGAGGGCGGCTCGTAGCCCGACCCGATCTCACGATCACGCATGGCAGCAAGGATCGTGGCAGGAGGGGAAAAGAAAGTGGTCTGCTGGGAGTTGGAGTAGGCACGGCGGGCGGTGCCATTGTGTGCGGTGACCTGGGTCGAGGGCGGCGGCGTCAGCGACGAAGGGATGATGGTAGTGGCCGCTCGGTCGTCGTTGACCTCCGTCTTGAACGACTCATTGGGTTCAATGGGCGAGGGAGGTATCTCGGTGGACGGCAGCGTGACCTGGGAGGAATCGGGAGGGCCTGTTTCCAGCGGCGTCGACGGCTCAATGGGACTGGTGCTCTGCTCGTCTTGCAGAACTTGGCTCGGCTGCCGAGCTTCGACCTCCATATCGGAAGCCATGATTTGGTTTGCGAACGAGGCGGGTGATGCGACGGGCGAGGTGGAGGCACTCGGTTTCTCGAAGCCTAAAAAATCGGTAGGGGTTCGAGTCCGGGTTTTTCTATCGATTGCAGAAAAGTCGAGTCCATACAGGCTCGTCGGTGTCCGGGAAGCTTTCGACGTGGGCGTGCCCAAGCACTGTGGAGATGCCTGACCTTGGACGGTCCTCTGGCGCCGGAGACCCAGTAGCACCCGCGCTCAGCGCCCCAGTTCGAAACGGCCGTATATGTACAGCAGCCCGACGCGATCTCGGGTGCAGCGAATGCGCAGTGGTCGGGGGAAAATCGACAGGCGGAGAGGCGACGGCGGCGAACTGCACGCAAGAAGCACGGCGTTTTTTTTCTGCGCTCTGCTTGGCTGGTGCGGGCGGAGGGCTGGGGGACGGGATGGGAAGTGGTTGGTGCTTGTATTTGACGATGCTAGGCTGGTCCGTCGGCTTTTGGGTTGGTTGCTAGGGAGAGAAAAAGAAACTGGAGTGGCTGGCAGGCAGCCGGACGGGACTAGGCGCAAGGTCAAAAAGGCCGGGGTGTCCAGGGCAGTCAAGAGTCCAAAGCACCCACTAACTATTTCCAGGTGTGCCGCAACCAGCGTCGGGACCCGCTGAGGCTTGAAAGGACGGCCCGTGGTTTATCCACTGCTTGTCACTTCACCTCAACCTTTTATTCATGTGACATCCGATGGTCATTCACTTTACTTGACTTCTGACTTCTTACAATAGTATCACATATTCATTGACTGCTCAATATGGAGGTAGCCACGTAAACTCTGCCTTAAATGGGCGAAGAAAGAACCTCTGCGTCTCCTTCTGCGCTCAAGCACCTTATCTAGGCTTTTCCCTCTTCCTCTTATCATCCAAGGATCACAGATTCCACACCGTCCCGACTTCTCCACAGATTATCATGTTTCAGAGCTATACATCTCGCCCGTCCCGTTCCTGTCCCTACATAAGCCACAGTCAGCTCTGTCCCGTTCACATGCAGCGCCCTTGCGTAAAGACAGCATAACAGACAAGTCATCTCTATTCATCTGCATAATTCACCCATGTTAAGCCCATAAACCTGCCCATAATGGCTCCATAGAAACATAAATTGGTATCTTGACATTAACATGTACGGCGTCATCATACGCAACCCTCTCCTTTCACAGCGAGTGCCGCCCAATGGGTGGTTCTTAGACCAATGCTTTTTGCTGTCTCCGTTCGCTTCGTTCGAGGCCTAACCTCTCTTCACGGCACCCTGGCACATACTGTGGACGCCAGGCCCTCTCAAATATCCAGCTCTTTATTCCGTATCATCGGTGCCGTCGTCGCTATTATCCCTCCGCCACATTGCCATCTCAGCAATCGGCACTCGGCCTCGCAGCCACCGCAGCGTCGCATCCGTCCCGCGCTCCAGGACGTTCCATCGAGGCACCCGGAACCTATTACCCATCACATCTAGTTTCTCCAACCCGCCCTGACCACCTAGCAGCCCAATGCGTGGGTTTAGATGCGTAATGTCATTGCTAGACGCATCCACAATCTTCAGACCTCGGATGGCTTCCGGGTCGAGTTCAATTAAATGATTATTGTTGACCAGCAACACTTTTAGGTCGGGGAAAGCCTCCTTCAGAGCAAGGGGCAGCGCATTAATTCTGTTTAGTGAAATGTCAATCTTCTCCAGCGTTGGAGCGTGCAGGAATTTGGTCAATGGCGCCATGCTTGTGATGTGGTTCGACGACAAATTCAGCTCTTTGAGCGCGGGTAGCTCCATCGTCTCCTGGATATAAGTCTCGCCCACCATCTGATTGCTCGCCATAGATAGCATCGTCAAAGTCCCGGCAAAGAAGCTCAAAGAGTTTGGCACGGCTGTGAATAAATTATGTTGTAGGTGCACCTGCCTCACCTGATGCTCGGATGCGATGCGGGAGCATATCACCGGATGTAGCGATGCCGATTCTGTGCGCGATCTGTCGAGTAGGCCTCCTGCTTTGACGGGCCAGGTCTCGTTTGATAGAGTTTGTGACCGTGAGCGGAGGCTAGACAGTGTCTGAGACCTGGAGCGGGGAGACTGGGGAACCGACGTTGGCGGCGTGGCAAAGTCATCGTCTACATCAGACATTCCATCCTCATCATCCCGTCCCATAGTCGTGACCGTTTCAGTCGGGGTGTTTGACATCATGTTCATGCTGCCAAAGGCTCCAGTGATGTCCGTGATAGAAGCTTGGTCTCGGTGCTGTTCGCGCGAGGGCGGTGGCTCCAGTCTTGCCTCGAGGGCTTCCTTCAGCTCATCTGTCGTCATGGAAACAAACTTCTTATCTCGAAGTGGGTTTCCACTGAGGCGAATCAAGGAGAGGTTGTCCATTCGCGCAATCTCTGGCGGGATGACTCGAATGTCGTTGCTAGCAAAGTCCGCATGTCGTAGCTTCGTGAGACTGGTGAAGCTATGAGGGATGCTGGACAATGAGTTCTCATCCACCGTGAGCGTCAGTAGACCAGTCCACGAGGTCATGTCTGGAAGCCCTTGCAGCCTGTTCATCGACAGGGAGAGGGCGTGCAGGACCGGCAGGTCGATGGCAGACCCCAACGGCACCAATCTCGTCAATTGATTTGACGAAACATCAAGTGTCTGCAAATGCGGCAATGTCTCGATCGCATCCTCTATCAAAGTGCCCGACAGCTTATTCTTCTTGACCAGAAGTTCGGTCAGAGGCAGCCTCGCCAAGCCATCGAATGGCAAGGACTCAAAGCTATTCTCGTTGAGGTTCAGTATCCGCAGCCGCGACATGTTTCCGATATTGCGTGGCAGGGCCGAAACATTATTTCCATGCAGATCAAGGATTTCTAGGGAGGTCAGGTTGGAGATTGACCAACTGAGAGGCCCATAGAGAAGATTGTTCGCCAGCTTTAGATCACGGAGGCTCGTCATTTGGCCTATAGTGTCGATGGTATTGTTCGTTAGGCGGTTCGAAGACTGTGCATATTAGCATGAAGACGAGAGCAAAACATACAGAGGATTCTCTTACAAGATTGAGGGAAGTGAGTTGTGAGAGGCGGCGAAAGCCAATCGGTATGCTGACCAGCAAATTACCATGCAGATCCAGTGTTTCCAGGCCTCCAAAAATGTTGCCGCCGCCCTCTTCTTCTTGTAAGCTCTCAGGACTGGAGTCAGGAAAGATGAAATCGTCCAGCGTCTCGAACTCATTGTCAGCAGCAACAAATCTTGTTAGGTCAACGCTCTCCGCCCAGCTCCCATCATAGGTGCCGATGCTCTCCAACTCATACATTTTTAGCACCTCAAGTGGTATTTCCTTGAGGCCCATTGCGGCAATATTGAGTCTGCCGGTCGTTCTCGCGGCGGAAACACGTTGGCTGAGGACTTTCTTGGACGGAGACTCTCCTCTCCGAAGGTTGAAGGGATCGTCATGGGCGACGCCGAAGTCAAAACCATCGTCAACCGGTATCAACAGGCCATCTTGGTCAGGCGTCTTGACCTGCGATGCAATCGCTTGCTTGATAGCGGCACGCTTTGCCGCCTTAGCCTTGGCGATTTGCTCCCGCAGTGCACTGGAAGATTTCCTACTCGACAGCAGACTGGGTTCGGCGGAGTCTGCAGTCAACGATGTCGATGCCGAGGAAAGTGACGGGATGCTTCCATCCCACGAGCTCTTGACGGATTGTGATGAATTAGAGGATGCGTTTCTGGAGGCAACCGAGTCGGTGGATTGATTCAGGGTCGGTAGCGATGGCTTGCTTCGTAGACCCTGTATTGAGGTTCTCTTCTTCAAGGGCCTGGCCGCGACGGTTTGGGATCCTGCTCTGGAGTGGAAGGCCCCATAAGTACTCCTGGTTTTAGGACTAGGACTTGACACATCATCGCCGGAAGGAGTATCCAAGGACAGCATTCTCGCTGGAGGGGGCATGGATGACCTCACGGGCGTCATATGGGAATTGGGAGTTCTGCCAGTTTGGATAGGGGGCAGCCGCCGAGGCGTGCCATCGCTGGAAGTCGAAGGCGCTTTGAATGCCGTAGAGGCCCTGAAACTAGCATAGGAAGAGTCGTGGTGGTCGGCGCTTGAGCCAGGACGACTTGGCGTTTTGGTTGAGAACCGAGTCGATTGGTCCGAGTTGTAACTTGAGCCAGGCCGCGAGCTAGTGCTGTTTCCGCGGGACTTGGGTCTAGGCTGATCGAAGAAGGCTGAGGACTTCTTTCTCACGGCTGGCGAGGAGGGTATCTGGGCCAGCGTCTCCATAGTACGCTCCGAGAGCGAGGGCCGACTTACGCTCGAGCGGAGTTTGATCGTCTCGAAAGCCGAGCTCTCCTCTGTGGAGCTTGATGCGGGCCGGCCATCGCTGCTTGCTTCGTATGAGCTGGAGCTCGGATCCATGATGGGAGACATGGGCGAGACTTCCGAAGGGCGCCTGGTCAAGGTGAGGCGGCGTGGTATTATGAAGGTATCGGAGTCTGGGGAGGGTGACTGAAGTTCGGGGGAAGGCTCGTTGCTGGGTTTGTGTACGGCGCTGCTCGATCGTCGTTGGGCGGGTGGACCAATGCTGGAGGCTCGAGGGAAGGCCACAGGTGGCTGTGACTTTACTTTCGGGGCAGGGGCTCGAAGGGTGCTCGACCGCAGCTGGTCTCGAGACATCGAAGCTCGTAAGCGTGGGGTCGGGCCATCTCCGTTACCGATGCTGGAGCGGAGATGGTCTCGTGAGACGGAGTTGCGAAGCCTCTGATTGCGGCCATCGTTGGCGGCAGCAGGAGCAGCCGCTGTCGTCGTGTTACTTCTCGCGATCAAGCTCTCCCGCGACGGCGCCGGACGAAGCGAAGCCGGCCTCGGAAGAGTAGATGCCGGCTTGGGGATGCCGGACGTCGGTCTGGGCAGTGGCAGCCGTGATAATCGCGGGATCCCACTGGCACGGTATTGTGAGTCGTCCATTGTGGAAGCCTGGGGCGCGCGAGACGAAGGTCTCTCTGCCAGAAGGTTTGTTTGCCGCGAGCGTTCCACGGAGTCGTCCAGCGCGTAGTAAAGAGAGGTTTGCTCTCCCGTGCTGCACGGGTCGGGGCGCCTTGTTAGTTGGTGTTTGGCGGTAGCTGCCGGAACTAACGTTAAGCAAGCCGGCTCGACGTCACGGCTGCGGCAAAGTAAACAAAAGCTAAGGTACCTTAGACCAGCACCGGCCCACCCGAGCGCCTTCTGAAACTAACGTCAGCTGGAGTGTTGAAACGAAACAATGTCGCACTCATCCCTCTCGCGTGTCCTGACCGAAGGCGAAGGGAAAGGGAAAAAAGGAAGGAAAATCTCGGTCATCTGTCGTGCACACTGCACAGTATCCCAGAGCAGGGGCCTGCTCGAAATTCACGAACCCAGGGGAATTTCCCATGCACCGTCAGGAACCAGGGGAGCCCAACCGAAGCAAACCCACGGATGGGTTTCCCATTCGCCGACTAACACCCTATAGAGACGGCCATCCCTGCACTTAACGGCGGCACAGGCCCTGACACGCGAACCGGAGAGGGGTCGAGAGCTGGGGTTGCAGGCGCATGGACGCACTCGCCTCTGGCATCCCGTGGGTTGTTCCAAATTGCGTGCCCCACGTCGCGAAACGCTTTGGCTTCCATCGCAGCGGCACAAGCCTGTCTGTCAAGATGCTTGGTCCCAGCCACCGGACAACTACCGGAGCTTCCCGAGCTTGTCTTCGTTGCGAACTCTCCCCCAGCAAGCAGAGATCGCCCGCCCACTCACCGTACACACCCATTATCTTGGGGGTAATTTGATCCTATGTCCAGCCATGGAAAGGAGAACTCGCAGCTTCCGTCCTGGCTCATGGCTGTTGCAGCCATAGATAACGTCTACTCTACCCGAAACACGCAAGTCGAGGACCGGTTCATCCGGAATATTATTCTCAGATTAGATTGTTCTCTGGCAAGCACCCCAGGTGGCGGCGCTACGGCCTTTCTGACGGTCAACGTTAAGCAACGGCCAACCAGCCTCACGTCCCGCCCTCGCTTCTCGGCGTTGGTGCCGGATCAGTAGCAAGTGCAGCATCAAGCGAGCACATTGCCAGTGGCATTGCCTTAGCTCCAGTTCCCCCAGCCTGGTTGGTGAAAGCCACAGAACAAAGTTCCCAAATCTTGGGCACTTTGCGGCCTCGTGGGCAATTTAATTTAGACTTGCCGTGAAACATTGACGCTGTGGACCAGGGTCGCTTGGGGGCCTAATGATCGACAGTTCGCCTGTTTCAAACAGAATGCCAAACAAAATGTCTTGGCACCAACTTTTTTTACTTCTTGTTGGCTTTCCTTTTTTTGCGTGGCTGCCTTTCAGCAGTAAGCTAATGCATCCGCATTTCATCTTGATCAGGTCCAGCGGCGGATACTTCGTCTGGGGAACTGGGTGGCACACGTGGTAAATTACAGTGTCATGGATTCAGATGAGGTGATGTGTGCAGGAAGCATGCAAAGGCGAGGCTCCATGACAATCTTCTAGTCTTTAAAATGCCTCGAAACATTGAATCAGTAGAGATTTTCCATTGAAGCGTCTCATGCTATTATACATCGTTTAAGATCTTGTTACAAACGTGTGATGTCTGACCATATGTGGTCTGCTCCCCTAGGCTCCGGTCACAATGCTCATTCTATCGAGTCCTTGCTTGTTGACCGCCGATTGCCCCCCAATTTCCGTACTTCTCGATCGTCTGCAGTTTGAGTCACATCTGGCCTGCCGCGTCTGGCGCTTCCCTCGCGTTTGCGGATCGGGATAGCCCGCGACGTAGCCGTGTTGGTGTTTGAAGTCATCCTGGATCGTCCTTCTGATGGTGCCTTCTGAGGACTGCTCTGTTTCGAATCGTCCTCGTTCTCCTCCTCAATTTCATTGTCGGAGGATGACTGATCCAACAATATTGGGTCCTCTTCGCTGCCGGTCTCCCCCCTCCACAGGGTAAGTAGCTTCTTAACAGTTGGGAACACGGCGGCCCTAGCCTTCTCACGGCTCGTTCGCCGGATAAGACTCTCATAATCTGAGTGTCGATGTCGAGCATGGGCAGTCACTGCCCGATATACCTTGTCCTCCAACGGCAGGGTGCTGGTCCGCCCTACTCTGCCGCTCCGTTTACGCAAGGCCCATCGAACAATCTGGCCGATGTCCTGCTCAGGTATACGCGGATACATCCTCACCAGTGTTTGGCGGAACGTATTTTGCATTTGATCGTCGCGTTTGGCGACATTCTCCCGCCTTTCACCCCGACTGGCACGCTCCGCCTCCCCGACCTTTCGGAGGATCCATAATGGGGCCCTGAGGCCCAGAATTTCTGATTTGTCCTTGACCACAAATAGTGTTTTGTTGGCAGCATGTGTTTCGCGACGGCACATTGCCGTCTTGTAGGCATAGCCCTTTTTCAGGAACCCATATCCTTTTGGCAAAGGAGTCCCGGGGCTCACAACGACCTCGGACCGGGCCATAGCTATGATGCGTCTCAGCATGGTCAAACGGCGGCTAGGAAAACTGATTACCTGTAGGTTCTGGTTCGGGGTAATGCCCGCAGAAGACATTGCCGCGCCTTAAATAAACCGTCGACACAATATTAAGCCCATGCTAACTGAAGGTTTGCAAACGGGCTTTGTTCAGACATGGAACTGGTCATGGCTGGCAGGTTGATTCGGAGCTGGCTTGGAGTGAATGAAGAGCCCCACCAGCGGCTGCGCACAGGTCATCCTGCCAAAGGCCTCCCTGGAGTGCATCAAGCCAGCCTCGTCCCGTGCCAAAAGCGTGGGCCATTGGAAGGTGTTTTCTCTCAATAGTCCACCGAAGTGGCATCGCAAGACTGGCCCCCTGCGTTCAAGGGAAGTATACGTATGAAAGAAAAGGCACGGCAAAGAAAGAAGGACGGCTGTCCGTCCACTCTCATGTACCGGTACAGTGTGAAGATGATCATACCGGTATAGTATTGATACATGCATTAACAAACAGAAGCAGGAACAAACGCAGTTTCCTTGTGTTTCATTGGCTGTCAAGGTTCATCAGAAGGGGTCCCGGAGACCTCATCGTAGGGCGTTTTAGAGTACAGGCAGGGAGGAATGCTCCTGTTCGCGCTCTTGCTGGCTCGTCGGTAAGGTACCTAAGCTACAATCGCTGGGGCTGCCACTGAGGTAATTATTTGGTGCCTGCAAGTACAGCGTGTTCCCTGCGTCTGACAAAGGGTGAGGTGTAGTCGGTCCCGTAATGATGTGTTTTTGCTCTTTTTGCATTCGGACGTCTGTCCTCAAACAAAATACCCAGGGATGACTAAGGTAGGTAAGTAAAAAACCTGGTACAATCACCTGGTGCGCCTCAAAACGAAGGACGATGACTTCACACTCATATCGTATTATGATTGGGAAACTATCGGATTCTTAGCCTACGTTGATGACAAGAACATCCGACTGGAAAGCGCCCGAGACCACGTCGGCGCTCGAAGAGTCGTTCTCCAGCGCTGACATGACAGAGGCATCCTTGGCCTGCGCCCACACCCTCATCCACGTCCCCTTCAGTTGAACTGACGCCTTACTTCCGAGATCCTCCTTGGGCACAATATTTTCCCTTATCACAATCTTGTTCTGCTTGCTCTCGCCCGGCGCAATGCTGATCAGCTCCTCGGCCGATGGGGGCCACTTCCTGCGAACCTGAACCTTAGGGTAGTCTAGAGGCTCAGACTTTCCGTCGGGCGTGATGGACAGGAGGCCAAGCTGGAATGCGATGGGGTCGAGCGGCGACTCGTAGGACACGATTGTGACTGCCTCGGAGTTTTTGTTGGTCACCGTCACCGTGATGGTTGGCGGCGAGGTGTCGGACTGCTTCAAAGCAACGGCAAGGCCGTCTACCAGGCTTCCGGCGCCTCGGCTCTCCATCATGGACGATGCTAGATCCACGGAGCCAGCGAATCCACCTGTGAATGCCACAACCGTGACGATGGCGAGCACGCCGAGTAGAATTCGGAAGCTGGTTGCGCTACGGAGGAGACTCATGGATGATGGAGCGGGGTGCCTGTGAAGATGATTAGGCGGGCCACGTCACAATTGTCTGCTTTCACTGCGGCCGAGTCGGTTATTCGGTGGTGTCAGGTTCTTGATGCTGTTGAGCGTCCGACTCAGAGAGGCGGGGTCGAAATGAACAAGCTGGCCAAGCCAAGGCATGGCAAGGCATCCACATTGGCAAACATGCTGGATGAATAATCTGAATCAAGGGAGATAGATACCAAACACTACCTAGACTTGCTAGACTACTATCACGACTCAACGGCAGTCTTGGCGATCTCTACTGCCGATCAGGCCCCCATCCTGTGGTTGGAGTACCTCCATAAAACGGCGACCTTGCGACGGCCAGCTCCAAGGTCGGAAGGTCGTCAAATTCAATGTCGGAGTGTCGCCCCGTCTGTTTCCTAAGCCGCCGTCGAAATAAACCTCCACCGTTGTGGCCTTGCTCAAATGTTGCATTGGAAAACGTCCTCGCTTCTTCCGCCCCGTCATCAACTTCCACATTGTAAACTCCGACAGAGGAGATAGAGCGGCTTGCACATCAATACTTGGAGCCGATTGCGCTGCTTAGATCAGGTGCCAATGGTAACGATGAGGCGCCCCTCCCATTTTGATGTGACGATTCCGAGGCCATTGCGCGCACGCCGCATGAGCTTCCTTGTTGGGTTTGCTGCTCCGGCGCTTGTCGCACCATGAGTTCTCAGCCTCCCCTTGCCCGCGTCGCTGCAATCTCATAGGATTGCACATGAATCAAGTATACAATTGCAGCCTCGCCAAGAAAGGAAGGTGTGCGCTTTGGGCCAACGTTAGCATCGACCGCAACCCATTGGCGGTGCTGTTCATTCTCCACGCCAAGATGGCACCCGGCAGTTGCAACACAATCCCCACATTATTGGACAACGCCGCCGTGGATCGCTGCTACGTTGGTTGGATCGGACGCCAAGCTGTCCAACGTTCATCGTCCAATAGTCAAACCTAGGCACCTTGCGAAGAGCTTCCAGATAAGCATCCAGATGACCTGGCTCTTGCATCCGTCTGTTCCGCCAAGGATCGATTCTCGGATCGTCCCGAACTCATGGATCTATCATGCCGGTTATTCATCTCAACCGCCCTGGTCGAGAGAAACCCATAGTGAAGTTTGTGAATGTTGCCCGGAGATACCCAAAGACTTTCAAGTCATTCTGGCAACACCATCTGCGAAGACCGTAACACATGGATACTTCAGCTTGCTCTGATACTAGTCGTCGGTGATCAGATTGGCCAATCCCAGCATTCAAGGAGAATAAATGCCGCCAAGACGGCTACCGGAAACCTCCCTACCAGGAAGTGCCTCTTGCATGGATCCATGCCTTTCAGGGTGTCGCTTGACTTTCCTATTTGAACCAGTCTCCTGGATGGATATCTCGGACGGAGGCAAACGACCCATACTCGATCGCCGAAGTTCATCTTTCTACCAGTAGGATCATATGGATGTAGGTCCACGTTGTCGAATGCAACATGCATGAAAGCAGTGAGTTGGTTCTCTGTTGAAACCGAAGATAGTGCACGGTGACTACTTGGGAAGGAGAAAGATCTTTCAGCAGGCAGTTTGAAGTATCACATCCGGGTTGCCGGGAGCGATGTGGTATGGCCTTCACAATGTGCTTTCATAACAATTGGCACTTCCAGAAGGGTTCCGGGAGTGAAGAAATATGATATTCTCGATATGGAGTAGCAAAGTTTCCAGATTCTATGCTGTGGCTGGTAATAATGCTGTGTACAACTAGCAACAACATCAACCATCTAGTCAAAGATCGCAGCCTCAAGACTTGCTGGCATTACGCCAGTGAAGGTTTGTCGACTGTTCTGATAACAAAAAAAGAGCCGTTTCATCCGATACCTGTGGATCTATTGCAGCGCTGGCAGGCATCCCATGCACCCTTCGAGCCCAAGATAGGAACGTGATCATGAGCAATGGCACGCTATGATCGGCAGATGGATTACTCTGCTAGTCTCGGCGGCTAGAGGATGGTCTCCATGAGGAGAGATGCCCGAAGGGCAGATGCATAGGAGAGACTCCTGCAACGAGGAGTGATACCGGGGAGGTAAAGAAGAGACTTTCACGACCCGATTCTATCCTAGTCGGCGGCGGCTCTCTTACTATATAAGGGACCTCGATATCCCTCCGATGAATAGAACATCAAGCAACAGCTCAGCCCAAGCATCAAGCACCTCCTCGCAGTCTGTATCAATCTTTTCTCGCCATGAAATTCCTCGCCGGTCTCACCCTCGCCACCTTGGCCGCCGCCGCCCCCGGCAAGGCCCCCACGCCTCTGGACGTCAAGCTTGAGGTTGTTGGCAACTCTGAGGTTAAAGCCACCGTGACCAACGTCGGCAAGAACAACCTCAAAGTTCTTAAGACTGGAAGCTTCCTTGATAACGCTGCTGTCGAGAAGGCTCGCGTTACTGTTGACTGTAAGTTACATAATCTCTTCTTTACATCATCAAACGTGATGTCCCTGCGTCTTTGTGAACATTGTTCATTCCTACCAACTCGCTCGTTGGAGTAGAATGTCAATCAAACTTCCTCGCAAGATCACCTTGAATATCCATTCAAATGCTAACATGTGATATACAGCCAAGCCACTTGAGTTTGACGGTCTCCGTCTCCGCCTGGCCGTCGACAGCCTCACGGATGAGGCCTTCCAGGTCATCCCCGCGGGTGAATCCGTCGAGGTGACCTTTGATATTGCCGAGGTCTACGATCTCGCTGCCGGTGGCAAGGTCGAAGTTGTCGCCTCTGGTGCCCTGTCCTTTGCGGAGGCCAACAGCAACAACCTCATCGGCTCTGTTGGTTACGAGTCCAACCCTATCGAGACCGAGGTCAACGGAGAAGAAGCCGCTGCTGTCCGCGTTGCTTGGCACCAGAAGCGTACTGCTGTTCAGAGTGACTGCACTGGTACCCAAGGCACTACCGTGCGCTCTGCCATCAGCAGCTGCGCCAGCCTTGCTCGCGCGGCCCAGACTGTTGCCACCTCGGGCTCTGCTGCCAAGGTCACCGAGTACTTCAAGTCTGCGACCACCAGCGTCCGTAATACGGTTGCTACCGTTCTCGGCCGCGTTGCCTCTGAGTGTGGCTCCACCACTGGCGGTGCCTCACGCCTCTACTGCACCGACGTATACAGCGCCTGCAGCAGCGGCGTTATTGCCTATACCGTGCCCAGTCTGAGCATCCAGGCATACTGCGGCATCTTCTTCAATAGCCTTCCTGCTCTGACTCGCACCTGCCACGCCCAGGACCGTGCCACAACCGTCCTCCATGAGATGACCCATCTCACCCAGGTCAGGGGAACCAGCGACTACGGCGGTTACGGATACAACTTCGTTCGCAGTTTGACTGCAAGCCAGAACCTTAATCATGCTGACACTTACTCATTATTTGCTCAGGCTATCTATGCTGGCTGTTAAATGGCTTCAACAAGACGAGTAGAAGAGTTCTGGTGTTTTGGTGGTGAGAGTAAGGAGGAGACGCGGTTAGGATTTAACAATAGTGTAGAAATACTTCTGCATTACCCTATAAAGCCAATGATAAATCTAGTAAGATGAATCAAATTTGAGAATGCCAAATATGTTAAAAGTTCCACGGCTGGATTGGCGGGTTGGTCCCGTAACCCAGGAAGACGCTCACGGCACACCAGCCAGACAAGCGGCGAGCAAAAGAATGCGGACCGCAAAGTCACGATCCAGTCAATAATATCTAATATTAAACTTTTAGAGAACTTCCAGAAAACTTGAAAATATCTATCGGATTCCTTAAATAGATATATTTTCTTTCTCTCAAATTTTTAGTATTTCTAAATTTTATGTCCTTGGTATATGACTTATACTCTCCCTCAAAATTAACATCGGCAGACTTACAAGAGCACTAAAAACCAAGCACTCTTTCGCAGTCCTCTTCGGACCTGCCATTGAAAGACTAGAAACCACACCACCTTATCAATCACTCAACAGACTCTATCATTAAGCGGCCACCAGGATGCTACCAACAACATTATAACACCAACTTCTCTTTCTTCTGCAAACTCGCACATACACGAGGAGGTCGCCCGCAGCACGCCGCCAGTGAACAGCCATCGTCGCCCACCTCACGGACGCCAAAAATCCAACCGCAGCGCGGCGCCAGCAAGACAGCCCCCCTCCCTGTCAGACGGACGCCCGACATGGCACGGTATATACATGTGGTTACCTCGGATAGAACTTTCCATCCCACCCCCCAAAAGCTCATCCACATGCGATCAGCAATGATGCAGCTTAACCATTCAGCCTCTACCAGAACCAAGCCCTGCGGCATATTGCTTATAATGTTGTGATTACCAACTTCACAATCAAGATACTCAAGCATACACACTTGCCTTTTTTTTTTTTGTGAAGTTGGGCGATTACTATAGTGCATACGTGGTCCTGTTCAAATGACCCGGCTGGAATTGAGGAGTTGGATCTGCGGCAACGGCAGCTTGTTCAACGCTGTCAGAAATTTACAGCGATTCGCCAAGAATTGCCAATAGGCAGGCAATCAAAAGTACGACTCCAAGTACAACTAGACTAACTTGAGTATCTTCGTGGGGAATAGATCACCGGAAACTGATGGCCAGGGTCACCACGGCACCCTATTGAGTGGCTTGACAAACGAAGCCCAGAGTTACTGCAACGGGAATCACAAAGAACAGCATCACTCTCCATCACAATGGAGATTGGGTCCTTCCCTTGTGTAGCCCTTCCAAGGAATAATGGTTACCTGTATTTCGGTTATCCGTCCACAATACCACCAGATTGATCTTGAAAGCTGAATATTCAATATACCTACTATGAGACCATGCAACGAGAGCTTGGTGCTTGTAGGATGACTACGGATAATCCAGTTACGATGTTCATCAAATGCATTTTTCAGGATTTCATTGGGAAGATGTGTGTTACGCAAGGTAGCCCGGCAAGCGGTTAGCAAAAAGACTGGACCGCAAAACAACAAATACTCTAATAAATAAGGTACCTTACCTGATACAAGAAGTAGCAGCTTTTACTTCAAATAGATCTCTTAAAATTACCTATGATAAATCTTTTAAAAAATATTTATTAAAAAATAATTCAAAACTTATTTAGGAATAATTATATTTTTCTTCGTTTTTCTTTATAATTTTCCAAGGCTACTGTTGACGAGAGACCGGTTTGCAGTCCTAGTATTTTTGCTCACCACTTGCCCAGAATACTCAGCCTGTGTTGGCTTTGCAAGATAAGTATACGGAGTTATTGGGCTAACTCTTGTCGGTGAAACTTTATCCGCCGCGAGGACTTGGACAGGTGACAATCGTGGTTACAGGTCATGGTTTACAATTCAATTCATTAAGTCTCATTCTAATTGCTCATATACCTGTATTCAGGTGTCCCAAGACGCCGCCGAACGAATCGGTTTCCTTCCCAATGTGATTCTCTTCCCTGAACTGAACCATGGAACGCCACCAATGCCATCTCACAAATACATGATTATAAATACCTCGGCAGCCTGCTTTCGGAGTAACTTCTAACAGCTTCTATTCGGCCCTCTTGCGAGTCTTCAGGTAGTCTCTGATCTGCTCGTACTTGTTGGCGAAGAACATGCCCGTCTTGTCATTGCGCCAGACCAGGACGCCAATCTCATCGGAGAAGCGTGCCGTGTCCAGGTACTCCTTGTGGTCGTCGAAATCGCGGAACAAGAAGCCTCCCGTGGTCTTCATGCGCTCGTTCTCCAGCTGCCAGAGGCGAATCTGGTCGACCACGGTGGGAGGCAGGACGGGCTTATTGTTGAGGACGGCGGTGCGGTGCATCTGCTCGTGGGCGTGAGCGGCCAGGTAGGAGATGATCTGGTCAGCGGTGATGCCGAAGTTGATGGCTTGACGAATGGAAGCGCGGGATATGCGGCCAGCCACCATGTCCGGGAAGCGCATGTTGAGCTTGGTGAAGAGTGCGAGGACGGCAATCTGCAGCGTCGACTGAGTGTAGGCGTAGATGCGATAGTTGGTCTCGATGATTACGCTGCCCTTCTGGTCGCCGCTGCTCCCCATGGGGCCCGAGTTGGCCGATGGGGTTAAGGCAGCGGCGGTGGCGGCTGCGACACCGTCGCTAATGGTTCGCAGGCTGTTGCCGCCACTGGTGAGCGTAGTAGCGAGACGCGTGGGGAAGAACATGGAGCGTTTGTGGTGCGGGACGTAGATGAGGCCAAAGTCCACAAGCGACGGTAGCATATTTTTACGTTGCTCCGTCAGGGCGTTTGTGTCGTAGGCTCGGCCCAACTCCAGACTCGCAAGTACGAAAAGGAAGGACAGCATGTCAACAGCCTCGAGACCTGCTTCGCGATTGGTGTCCATGGCTTCGAGCCACAGTAGGAGCAGGGTCCAGACTTGAGCGTTGGCCTCTTGCAGCAGGAAAGTGAACCCAGCCTGCGTGATGCCAATAGCACCATTGGGCTTCCGGTCGACCAGCCTCCCCGCAATCAGAAGCTCCTTCACGCTCTTATTCGGTCCGGAGGACTCGCCGGCGTTGCGGAAGCCGACG
The DNA here is from genome assembly GCA_020881915.1 of Paramyrothecium sp. XJ0827. Lineage (NCBI taxonomy): Eukaryota > Fungi > Ascomycota > Sordariomycetes > Hypocreales > Stachybotryaceae > Paramyrothecium > Paramyrothecium sp. XJ0827. Next base: position 1,455,315 of record JAJFPB010000007.1, on the reverse strand, counting down.
CTCGACACGACGAAGTGGAGGATGTCCTCCCACTTCTTGCGGGCGTACCGGTCGAGGAACGGCATGTCGATCTCGGGGGGTGTGCTGAGATTCGAGGGGACGCCGAATGAGTTGTGGTTGCCGCCGCCGGAGAGGGCAAGGCGCAGGGACAGCTTGAAGTTTGTGGTGAGCTGCATCTCTTGCGGCTTCTCTTTCGAGGGCGCAGAGATCTGGATAATGTGGAGCGCGCGCAGGATGGAGAGGGCCTGGTCTTTTTGCCTAGAGGAGTGGTCAACATCGGAAACGAGAAGCAATCAGGGGCCGGAGATGCGAACCTCTTGGCCTCGGGCTTGACCCAGACGTCCAGATCGCTCAGCAGCATGGGCTTCGGCATGTACAGGATGCGCATGACGAAGGTTTTAGCTTTGTCAAAGTCAGCACCAATGCGCCAAAGTAGAACCTATTGCTAGTCGGACGAGGCTTCGTAAGGGAGCGTTCGTACCCAGGTGCGGAAGCATGCGGCGGAAGATGGCAAAGGCAGTCGACGGCTGCTGGTACAGCTTCCTGAACGTCATGCCGGGGAGCTTCTCCAGGTACTCCGCGAGCTGGAGCGAGGGCGTCTGGCTGACTGACATCTTGGCGGCGTTGGGGGGGTCAGTCGCAAAGGATTGTCAGTCAGGAGGATCGTAAAGGTGGCTATCGCATGTTACTCGGAGAGTGAGCGCGCGTCCGTGTCGTGCCCGTGCGATCGAGACAATGGTCGGGGGGTGGGCGGGTTGTGGTCTGGAGAAAGAAAGTTGGAGGATGGCAGCCTTGCACATGCAGTTGGTGAAGTACCTGAGCTCCAAGCAGCCGTGCGCTCGGATCCGAACCGTGAACTGGGGTACTTCGGTGGACGTACCCACAGCGGCGCGGCGGATAAAGCGAATCTCCGATACGCTGGCTCAACGTCATGTCTCAATTGCGCACCGGGCTACAGCGGCCTCTAATGCGTCCCTAATTTTTGGTATCGCACCCTGTATTCTTGGTTATGTTAGAGGCTGAATATATTGAGCCATAAGAGATATGGCGCTCTTTTCCTAAAGGCGCATTTTAAACGAAATTTTGAGATGAGATATTTGCATTGACATCAGCTTTCTTCTGTCACAAACCCATAATACTCAAATATGCAATCGGAGGCCGCTCCGGCCACATCGGCCTCCCTGCCGTACCATGAGCCCGGCATTCTCACCATCATCATACAAGCTTCCCTTCTTCTGCTTCTCAACCTCATCAATTGTGCCCTCGACAAGGTCGCCTACTGTGGTCTGCTGGGCCAGGTTCTTCTCGGCGTAGCCTGGGGCACGCCCGGCGCGAAATGGCTTGATGCCAACACCGAGACGGTCATTGTCAACTTGGGTTACCTCGGCCTGTTGCTTCTTGTATATGAGGGCATGTCATCCATCATATTTCCTCTGCATGCTTTTTACTAACGAACCCACAGGTGGACTGTCGACCTCTCTCCAGTCGTTAAAAGCGAACCTCTTGCGGTCTTCTGTTGTGGCATTGACAGGAATCGCCGTTCCAGTTGCATTGTCATTTATTCTTGGCAGTCTAGTCAATGCCACCCCCCTCCAGTGCTTCGCCGCTGGTGCGGCCTTGTGTGCGACAAGCCTCGGCACAACGTTCACTGTGCTCGGTACTAGTGGTCTATCCAGTTCTCGTCTAGGCGTTGTTCTCAGCAGCGCCGCGATGATGGACGACGTTGTTGGGCTAGTCATGGTCCAGATCATATCCAACCTTGGCGGAGCCAATACAACTATAAACGCCACCACAGTTGTCAGGCCATTGATGGTAGCGATTGCCTTTGCTGTATGCGCACCTCTCGTCTGCTTGTTCGTCGTCAGACCCATCACTCTCTGGCTGAACAACAAGCGAGCCGCTCAACCGCAGACCTTTCTTTCTAGATTGCTGGTGAAGCAGGAGTCTGTGTTCTTGATGCACACAGCTATCCTTTTAGGATGCATTATCGCAGCTAACTATGCGGGCACTTCGAGCTTATTTGCAGCCTACGTCGCCGGAGCATCCATTAGTTGGTGGGACTCCGAGGTCGTGCATCCAGGCAAAGAAGTGGTGCAGCCCCCAGTGCCCGCTCAATCGAGCAAACATGATGCGCCCACTCCGGGAGATAGGGTTCAAGACGGTGATGCTGCGACTCAGGACTCCCCTGCTCGCATCAACCAAGCCCCAAGCTTCTCTGGAGTCGAAATATATCACAGATACTACCAGCAACCTGTGGACTATATCCTAAAGCCATTTTTCTTTGTAAGTTCCTGTGATGCTCAGCATGGATTCATTGCTAATCGGTTATCTAGGCTTCAATAGGATTCTCGATTCCCATTACGCAGATGTTTGCTGGCGAAATCGTGTGGAAGGGCATCATCTACGCCCTTCTAATGGCCGTGGGCAAACTGATTTGTGGAGCTTGGCTGCTGAAAATCCCCATATTGAACATTTGGCCGCAAAGACCACGACTTCCAAAGCTTCGCAAGCTTCGACTCAACCACGCCTGGGGCCGACAAGGCAAGGCGCCAACCACAGGGGCAACTCAACGGATGCAAGAGGCTAGCACTGCGACAGAGCTGTCACCGATGCCGCCACCACAGGACTCTGACGCGTCGGAAGTTCGGCCAAGCACTCAACCTTCGACCCAACCACCGCCTTCCGGTGCCCATACAAACCCGCCCGGGAGCAATCCTACATCGCTTTATCCTGCTACAATTCTCGGGTGCGCGATGACCGCTCGAGGCGAGATTGGTTTCCTCATTTCCTCTGTCGCTGAGAGCAACGGGATATTTGCCTCAGAATCTGATCGGCGCTCCAGTTCCGACATCTTCCTCATCGTTACCTGGGCGATCGTTCTCTGCACCATTCTAGGCCCGCTGGCAGTTGGCTTACTTGTCCGTCGCGTGAAGAAGCTAGAGTCCGGTGTCCGCACCAAAGGCGGCCTTGTTCGGAAAGATGTCTTGGGAGCTTGGGGTGTTGAATGAACAGGGGTATACCACCGTCAAAAGCTATGAAGTACATGGAAAATCCAAGAAACCTTCCAGTCGCCTCATCTGCCACAACTGGAAGTCCGATTCAAGCCGCGGAAGCGAGGATAACTCGGCTGCTGGTATCAGCATGTGCACCTTCACATGGAAGTAAGAATCAAGCCAACGATAGGTGCTCATAGAGTCGTCAGCATGTATGGGCAAATATCATTCAATTGGTCTAGGCCAGAAGCTGAAGAATAGCGGGAGGACTAGCTGTGGTTCACTACTTCTCCATGTTACTAGGTCGTTACTGAAGCGATACCAATTCACAGCATTTCCGTAACATCCCTTCCAAGGCTGCTAACAGATGGGAATAAACTGCTTTCTAGGCTTAGGACATCCATCACTCACCATTTGCGTCCACCTAAACAGCGTGCCCGGTGGTTTTGCTTCGCAGGGCATACCGATAGACCCGACACTATAAGATCTAGTCATTCTTAGTTCTACGAGTGAGGTCCAAAATAAGAAAACACCTGAATATCCTCGCAACCCAGGACCATTTTTAATCCTTTACCAGCACTATAGCCCGCTATGCGATTGATATTGCTGAAAGCGCCTTTAACTATAAGAAAGGGCCATGTGACGGTCAACACCAATCATTTCACATCGTTTCGAGGAACTGCCCGAATCGGGTTGGTGTGCAGGGTAGGCGGATTTCGTACGGACGGTTGACTACCTTAGCGCCGGCAACGTCATTGCAACTACGACTCTCATCTCATACACCTGTCTCCCCGTTGAGACCGCAGCAAACGAACCGCACTGGATCCCCAATCGCCACGATGGCCAAGAAATTATCCCCTACAGCGTTCACGAAAGCTGTACGTGCCGACACCGGCTCCCCAGTACATGGTCCGTCAATTGCTCACCACCCGATTTGCAGGTGATGCGGTCCTTCATGACCGACTCCGGTTTAGAGCCGAGGTACGTGAGCTTCATCCAAACCATCACTCCGCATGAAAGCAGGATTCAAAATTCCTGGTACAACGAATCAATGCTTCTAACATTGACAAAGGTTGCTGGGCAAACATGTGAGCATCGAGACCATGTGACCTGTCACACCCAATGTTGATAACGGCCTTCCAAAGTTCCGGGTCCTCAGCGCCTCGAGCGGACGCGTTGACTTCGAGCTTGATATTCACAAAGATCACACGGTAAGACTCATATCGCGCTCGTACTCGTCGGCTTCCTCTCCGCGGCAGGCTGATCATGACTCTCTCCCCCGTGCATCCAGAACCGTCTCCAAACCATCCATGGCGGCACCCTCGCCAGCTTAGTTGATCTCGGCGGATCGCTTGCCGTCGCCTCGACGGGACGCTTCGCCACAGGCGTTTCGACGGACCTTAACGGTAAGATACGGACCCTAAAGCTCCGTTGTGGTTCTGTTTTGACGCAGGACAGTCACGTATCTTGCACCGGGCGGCCGACCGGGCGATGTCCTCAAGGGCACCGCTGTTTTGGACAAGAGTAGGTCATCATTTCCTTACAAGCTCAGACATATGCGAGCCAAACAACTCACGATTTACCCCCAGTCGGCAAGACCCTTGCGTTTACCACCATCACCTTCACAAACAGCAAAGGTCAGCTCGCGGCACGAGGAAGCCATACCAAGTAAGCATGCACTGGTTCATTTTTGGTTACAAGTTCTCTTTATTGACTCCGCCAGGTATGTGACCGGCACCATGGGCGAAGATGGGCCGTATGTAGCGCCTCCTGAATTTGCGGAGGACTTAGATTGAATGTACACGTATGTTTCGTACATCATAGAAAGTAGACCATAACGCCATGCCAATATTCCCACTAAGATATACAGAAAAATGCCTTTGAAAGATTAAAGAGAAATAATCATGGTATCATTGAAAGCGGGCTTCGAATTCCGCGGGTGATTGGTACCCCAGGTATCAGAGCTAGCCAATGGGGATTTAACGTCGACTTATTGCTTCGTTGGGTACGGCAACGGGGCCGAGGGAATGTAGCCGTCAGCTTGGTGGTTGAGGCCCATCAACTCATCGTGGGGCGGTGGTGACAAGCTTCGGATTGACAAATCTCGGAAATGTGGCGGTGGCTCGGTGGAGGGCGGTCGCGCCCAGTCAGGATCCTGCAGACGACTAACGCGTCTGTTGACAGGTTCGCTTGCCTGCACCTGACGGTGTTGTTGGTGCTGCTGGTATTCCGGTAAATATGACTGCCTCGATACCCGAGCAGCTGGTTCAATGCGATCCTCCTGAGACCCAGTAAATGAGGATTGCCGCGTCTGGTACGATGCTTGGGGTGCCTGATATGAAGGCTGAGGGACGGAGATTGTAGGCGATGGCCCTGCCATGGACGGACTATGCGGTGAGATGGGTGAGTCTTCCTGGCCACGACTGGACAGCCCTGTCCGCGAGTGCTCCGGATACGTAGGAATTTCAATATCTTGGAAACTCTTCACGGGCTGATTGATGTGGAGATTTTTCTGGGCTGCAGGGTCATTTGTCGCCAGAAGATAAAGCCCCGTCTGCCTGTGAGAACCGAGCACGTACAACAGCGTAAATATAGCGAACATGGTCCAGATCGACACGGGGATGTTGACTATGTTCTCCACTGTGAGGTTGCCATGCCCATGGCGCCACATGTCGGCATCGCCGCTTTTAACCTCCATGGCAAAGGTAAAGGTCGTCCGCGTAAACCAAAGCACGCTACACAGCAGAAGACATCGTCCAGCCTGTAATGGGCCAGCAAATTAGCAACATCCGGAGCAGAGAGGGCCTGTGTCAGGGACTTACCACTCGAAGGCGCCTCTCGGTGTTCCTATCATCCCCAGCTGCAATTACGAACGCTCTGACCACCGTGACCATGGATAGTATCCATACAATGCTGACAAAGGCGTAGTTGGCCTTCATTGCTGGTATATAAGGAACCGGGCCTGTTATAGTCGAGGAGTAAGAGAAGCACAGGTATCCTTCCAAGCAGTTCATGTAGAATTGTCCTCTCCCCAAACCAGTAGCCCACATCAACAGCCCAAAGCTAACAGTAGCTAGTACGCTCAAGACAAAAGCCATTGCGTAGGCGACAAGCTTGGCGCACCGGTCGAACGTTCCGCTGTGGCCTGTTCGCGCGATGCCGAGGCCTATGCCAAGGAAAGTGAGGCAAAGGAAGAGAAAAATCTCCGTTAGACAATCGCAGAAACGGACGAAAGGATGAATATAAGCGTATGCTATCTCCAGCTTTTGCAAAACATCGTCCTCGTATGTTGTTTGATAGACGGCAGAGTGAGAAGCCTTGATGGAGAAGAGCAAAGTGTCGAATAAGCAGAGCCTAAGAAGAGTCAGTCGCGATAGCATGGCCGCCTGAGAGTCTGCGTACACATTGAAGATGAGAAAGGCTGGCAGGAGGAAAGAGTAGCATTGTCTGGCCCACTCGACTGTGCGACGACCGCGCCTTAGACTCAGGAAGAAGACGAATAGGCTGGGAGGCAAGGCAATGAAGAGAAGGGCAGCTGCTACAACCTGCGCAGGGAGTTGCCCCCATCCTTGCGTGGAATAGGGTATATTCCAAGGATAAGGATACTCACGGGCAAACATCTCATGCGCAGGGCGAACAGGCTGCACAGTAGCCGCCTGCACATCCCCTCCCGCTTGCCACATGTTGTCGGTATTCTGGCCGCGAATGGAATGCTAACAAGGGCGAGTCCACAGGAGGTTCGAAGCCGCGATGATCGATCGCCGACGCGCCCGCAATGGACTTCGTGTGCTTTGAAATGCACTTGGTTCACAAAGTCAACTCAGGACCGCTCACGTGTCTGTTGGCGAAAGGAAGAAAACAAGAGGGCCAGGAGAGCGTGCGAGGAGGAGGGGATGGCGGGAGCACGACGAGGTGTAAGCGACGCGGCACAGCACAGGGATGTGGGATATGGATCTGGATATGGGAATTCAAAAAGTGAGCGAAGCGGGTAACTATCAGAACCTTGTCCGTTCGTGCATTTGAAGCACCTGAAGACGTTCCGACGCGTAAGTTATTGGACTGAGGGTTTTGTCCCCCTTGTCAGGTACCTGAAAAGGACGAGGGTTGCGACCAACAAGATCTGGGCTGATTAAGGCTGCACTCCCTTACGCAGTTGGTGGTGCTGTATCCGTCGACGTTACGATCATTTCGCTTAGCCCCCCCCGCAAGGACAGACTGCCCTACGAAGCGTAGCGAGACGGGTCTCCTCCTAGCTTAATTGAAATGTTCAGTTATCTGGGTCCTTGAAGCCAGGGTACTTGAGGTAGGTCGCAGGGTGCACAGGTAAGGAGGAGGCGCAGCAGGTGGTAAGTGAGCACGAGCATTTCGGTATTGTTGCAACCCTCTCCTCCTCTTCAGCCCCTCCGTTGAGGAGAAGATCATGATACGAGACGAGGTGACTCTGGGCTGTGCCAACTGGCATTACCTTGAGGCCGGTTGATGCAGCAAGCCATGAATGTGATGAACATCGTGTGCGCCATGCATGGGATGGTTGAGCATGATCTGAACGTTAACCAACACGGATGCTCTATTGGTGCAGCACCGGTCCAGAGGTGGAGATGCCCTGACAGATTTTGGAAAGCTTCTGAAGCAGGGGGCAAGTTATAAATGGACCTGCCAAGCGGAAGGATTAATTGGGCACAAAGCGCTGCTGGTTGCTGCACGCAGGAGTCTCGACCGGGAGTGTGTTAGTGTCGACGGAAAATAGGCCGCGTAAGTGTTTGGCCCGTGATTGGTTCAGATGCGAACACTCATAGAGCGGGAGGATCAATGATTTTCCTCAAGCCGCTGACCCTAACCCCATTCTGGAGTGCTTGGATGATAGAAGATAAGATAAGATAAGAGCACCTACCCAAATTAGAACAATCGTTTTCCACTTATGGTGAAATGGCTGTCAAATCATGAAGCAAGTAAACCATGACGGCAGGAGGATGCATAACCAAGGCACCGTCAATAACGTCAGTCCTGGTAAGCCGCCGAATTGGGGAAACCGGCCGACGATCCAGCCACAACCGTTTGCATCACCACCACGACATTCCATCCGTTGACTGGCCCGTTACCCCTCGCCCTTCAAGTCTGGAATTTCCGCGTGGAGCATCTTCTCCGAGAACGAAGCATCCCCCCCGAAAACCTGCCTGTGGCGCAAAACGTGGAACTTTGGGCTCCCCCAGATTTTCATGACGGCCAACCAAATAAGCATTGTGGCGAGCGGATAACGTAGCGTGCTCTGAGGGGGCTGATCTCCAGCCCCAACCAGCGTGGAGCGTTGTTGTGTCTCGGTCTCGAGCGTCCATTAACCGTGTGTAACCGTGACGTCACCGGCCTCCCCCGTTGCGATTCGCTTCACTCACTGATGGTCGACGATACACGACGTCACCATATTTGGGAACGTGAAGGGGGACAGCTGTGCGCAGAAAATTGCAGAATTCGTATATAATGTATTCGGGTAGTAGGCACAAGAAATACTGTTGGCCGTTATTAAGACTTTGAACCTACCGAAAGCTTCTCACACAATCTCTTACACAAGCACTCCCCACGCAGAAAATCTACCAATTTACCAACCACCACAATGGCCATCACAACCGCAGTCGAGGACCTCTTCAAGTCCTTCTACGAGATCATCGCCTCCATCTTCGGCGCCGCCTACAACGTCGTCCACGGCCTGATCAGCGTCATATTCGGCTTCTTCAGCGGCATCTTCCACCTCATCACGGGCATCATCACGGAGACGCTGCACGCAGCCGGCAGCTCTGGCAAATTCGTCCTCCGTACGTTGCCCTTCCACCCCGAAGGGCTGCCTTATTTTTACTAACACGCTCTAGATAACGCGGACAAGGCCATCTGGATCCTGGTCGGTGTTGGCGCGGCAGTTGTCCTGTCGCGATACACGGCTCAGGGCCAGCGCGCCACTAGCAAGAACCTGAAGGCGTAAAGGAACCATGTCAACTATTCTGAATGGGTTCGGCTTAATATTGTATCATTAGTGTAACCGTATGTGCGAGGCGGTGGTTGCGGACGGATACCCAAATTCATGCACAGTCGGCTGCTTGCCGACTTTTATAATGAATTTATGAGAATTAATTGCATCGTGTCTCTCCACGACCGTAAAACTCCTGGCATCAAATTTGACAGATGATGCTTTTGTGACAGCGCTAACCATGCCATATTCGCTGCCCTGACCCTTGAGGGCACAAAGTCCCCAGCCATTCGAGCCATGAATTACTCTTGCTTCTTCAGACTTGGTTCCTCGAGGGCCTCGACGCCCTCCATCGCCTTCCTCCCCAGCACGCCCTTCTCGTCCGTCCCGTGTAACCAGTCCAGCACCCACAGGGCGCCGTAGTTGACGTTGTACCGCTCGTGGTGGCGGTCGTGCAGCCGCGCCGCGCCGTGCAGGAAGTCGTAGCCGCTGTGCACCGTCGCCGACTCGAAGACCTGCCACGCGACGAACGCCCACATGGTCAGCACGTGGGTGCGCAGCAGCAGCGGCGGCAGCGCCACGGGCAGCGAGTTGGCGACGATGTGCTCGACCGGGTGCGCGTACTGCGCCGCAAAGGCCACCGGCGCCGTGAACCGGTGGTGCACCTTGTGGATCGCCCGGTAGGCCCCCGGCCACGCGTGCAGCGCCCGGTGCGAGTAGTAGAACATGATCTCGCGCCCGACCACGCACATGGCGAAGTCGCGCGCAAACGCCCACGGGCTCGGCAGGTCCGCCACAACCTGCACGCCCGGCGGGCGGCCGTGGCGCGCCGCGTCGATGCTCAGCGCGACGTGCACGACGACGACGATGAGCTGGTTCCGCAGCGACACCAGCGCCGCCTCCCGGATCTGCGCCCCCGTGGGCTGCTTCGGCGCCGGCTGGATCTTGTGCCGCTCCGAAAAGGCGGGCCACACGTACGGCAGGGACACGTAGAAAGTGCCGGGGATCCACCAGAAGGCGAGCTGCACGATCAGCCCCCCGACGACCTCGATGACATGGGCATCGTAAGTGTGTACAATGTGCGCCCAGAGGCTGGCCATTTGCGAACACGAGTTAGCTTGACTGCCCAAAGACAAAAAGCAGATGGTTAATCACCCTTGAAGGAAGGAGAAGGCCTCACCGCCGTCAATCGAGGGCATGCGCCAGCCTTCTTATACTTGGATGGCCCTAAGGAAGCCATCGGCGGGCGTTGAAAGCTGAACCCCATCGCCAGTGGAAACTAGGCCATAGCCGCGGTTCTGGACCGCACCGCACCTCCTCACTAGCCCGATGCAACACGCCACAGCTCGAGGCTCGTCCCCAACTGGCCGATCAGGAGGGGAAACAAACAAGGGACTGCCCGAGAAAGCCAGCTGAAACGACCCCGTTGCTTGCCAGCTTCCATGATGCTCCTAGTCTTCTGGTAGATCCCGAGCGCGACCCGCTGATTAGACTGGCGGGAACGCTGCATTTTCTGGCAAAGAGTTTGGGTCCGCCTCATGCATTTACGGCTAAACTCGAGTCAGTTCTTCATCTGTTCCAGAGCGACGTGGCCGAGCAGACCCAAAGCCCTGGGCCTCGACGGCAGCGCCACGTGAATCTTCAGGGGCTGAGTTGAAGATTGGCTGTTGAATCATCTTGCCACTTACCTCAATTCTCAATAACCTTAACCAACAGCTTATTTCCAATCTCGATAACCTCGACCAACGGCTTATGCACATCTGGTGTCTATTCAGACTGGAGCCACCTCGATCATTGTAGGCTTTGAACGGTCGTGCTCATCACAAAACTCAATCTTAAATGGTGAGAAAACCGAGATCGTAAACATTGATTCTCTTCCATGACCAGCACTAAAACACGAGAAAATTATCAACCCACAAACCTATCAACTTTCAGAATTTCGATTAATTCATCGGGGTCTCACAAACCTCATGAAAATAACCTCGATCCGAAAGGGAAACAACTGCCGAGTATACCATTACTGAGCACCTGTGGTTTTGGAACCTGCAACACCACTTGTTTTGCAGATCACTCGAATGCGTAATCCTACATCAGTGACGACAGGATCAACGTTGAACATGTTTCATTACTTCGTTAAACTCAAGTGCTTAGCGCAACTCTACCCAAATCCCGACCTCCCTCAAAAGAGCCGTCATTTCAACGAGTGCGGGTCGAGCAAGACAGGCGCAGCCCGCTTGGAACAAATCTCCTCAAAAACGAAACCACACGATCCCCCAGTGCGACAACGTTCCCTAGATCTATGCTGCCTCAAACCTTGCCTTACCCCCCTTCGAAATACATGTGAATATCCGGCCATAGTGAACGCATAATTCCAACAAGCTAACCAAGAAATTCCTTCTGTTACAGTATCTGTTATCGTCTTTCCATCTCTTTTAAACTTGAATCCGGCCGAGCATAAATCTGATCGTGAACTCCTCCCGTACAATAAATAAAACTCCACAAGCAATGCTTCAAGTCAAAGTACTCAACATGGCTCGCATGAGCGCCGGAGGAGGTCCTGTAGAAGTCGAGTCAGCCGTCTGCGTCATACCGAAAAAGGCTGCAAATCGACAAAGTGGCGCGCACCTTCACCGGTATTTTGGCACGCTGATGGACATCCTACCTTTCTTGTCCTTCTCAATCCGCGCGGGCTTGGGGTGTCCAACAACCCTCTCGACCGACTCCTCGTAGAGAACGAGCTGGCCGTCAGGCAACCTCTCGGCCTTGACAAGCTCGGTGTGTCCGTGCTTAGGTCGGTGAGCGAGCTCCCGCTCGAGAGCTCGGATCTCGGCGCGGATGTCCTTGCCAGTCCTGGATCGTGAGCGGGACCTGTGGGCTATGGCGCCGTACTCGGAGACAGAATCCCAGCTGCTGGCGCTTGTGATGGTGGTAGCTCTCGAGGGCGATGTGTCTCGAATGACGGTCTTATCAATAATCTGAACCGTAGGCTGTGGAGGAGCGGCATCAATAATGACGGGAGCAGGCGCTGGCGCAGGGGCGGGGAGCACCACTGGGGGGGGAGCAGGCGCCGGGACCATCACCGGGGCGGGCTCTGGCATAACAGGCACTGGAATGGGCGCAGGGGCGGGCGGGGGCGGAGCGATGGTGAATATCTCACGTCGCTCTTCAAGATCACCGGCTGATGATCGGGCAGCAAGAATTTCAAGCTCGCCTGCAGTAATCTGTTAGCATTGGAGCGCCACACGCGTTGCATCCATCTGTCACCGGGGAATGGCAATTCATACTCTTCTTGTACTCTTCGCTGAGCTTGAGGAGCTCGTCAATGTTGTCCTGGCCCAGAGCCTTCAGGATGATGATGGTAGTGCCCTGGTTGAGGTTAGCATGTTGCATGCGGCGGCATCTCGACAGTCGTCACCTACCTCCTCAATGAAAGGGTACTCGAGGTCGATGATGGCTCGCTTGGAAACCAGCTTCGACGGGATTCTGGTCTTGCCCTTCTTGGGATATTCGCTGCGGATGGTGGTGCCGCCGCTGCTGCTTGAGGAGCGGCTGGTTGTCGTGGATGAACGGGAGCTGCTGCGATGGGTGTGGGAGCGGGTGGTGTGCGATTCCCGGCTGCCGCGGCGTCTGCGAGTGCGAACGACTTCCTTCTCGTGGACCCGTCCGGCGGGGATGGCGCGGTACTCCTCGTCGCCGTAGGAGTCGGGGTCAGCTACGTTGATCTCATCGTAGTACTCGCGGTCCCTCTGACGCCTGGGCGGGGGGAGTTGGCGAGACTTGGGCAGAGGGATCGGGGTGTAAGCGGGGGCCCGGTACTCGTCGCGGTAGATGTCCTCGCGGCGAGCGGGCGGCGGGTACTCTTCACGGTCACGCTCGTAAAAATTCCTGACTGGACGACGGTCGTATGTGTCGAGGGAGGACTGGCGGCGCAGGAAGGCCGGTCGGCGAGGCGATGGCTCGCGGCGGTACTCGCGCTCACGCTCCTTCTCCATCACGGGGCGACGCTCAAACTCCCGCTCGGGAATGGGCTCCCGGCGAGGAGGGGGATGGAAGTCATCATCATGGTAACGTCGCTCTCGGCGGGGAGGAATGAAATCGTCGTCGTATGCTCGCTCTCGGCCACTGCGCACGTACGATCTGTCGTCATCCGGGTAGCGGTCGCGAGGGTCATAGTCTCGGTCTCGCTCGCGCTCGTACATGAAGCGGTCGCGATCCCAGCGTTCGCCGCGGCCAGCCATGGTTTCTGGAGTGATTGTTGGATGAAAAGGGATGAAATTAAGGAAGAACAGGTATGTCCTGTGTGACGAGACGAGACAAGGCGAGAGGGCCTCGTCTTCCTAATAGGTATTCCGAGGGGGCAGCCAAGGACGAGTCCGTGTGACGGGTAAAACGTAAGTCAGGTGGGGACCAAAAGCGGTCCGCAGCGGGAGTGGCCTTTTGACTTCCTGGGCTGGGCTGGGCTGGACTGAGTTTGGAACGGTGACGAAAATCCGGAACTGGGAGAAATACGGCCCCTGGAACAACGGAAACCTGGTAAATCCAGACGGAGGGGTTTTTTTGCTGCTTCTTCTTTGACGACGGTCTGTGTCCGTGGTATGGGCAGCAGGAGAAACAAGACGAGACGGAAGACAGGGCGGGAGAAGGGGGGGGGAAAGCGATGACGTTTGTCCTGGAAAAAGCCCCGCCTTGCGCCTAGAGTGAGGCTTCGCTGTGGCCGACGGTCAGGTTCCAGGTTTCTTCTTCCGCGCCCTCTCCAGTTAGCGGGCGAGTGCGAGTGCACGGCGCAGCTGAGCAGCCAATTCCGACGCGTGACCCCCTGCGCTTGCAAAGGACGCTGCTGCGGCCGGGTGGGCACTCTGGCGCTTTACGGCACTTGGAATCTTGGACCCTGAGGTCACCTTACAGATAGGACCTGCAGGCAGGGGTTTCCGACTTTGTAGCGCGACCTGGAAAACACCGACGGGTTTGAGTGGAAGAGAAAGGAAAAAGGAGGACGAGAAAGGCGGACCGCAACGACCGTGGCCAACATGCACCATTTTATCGACCGAGAGGCAGCATTGCTTAATAGATGGCTGGGCATCCGCGCCTTCACTTCGGAAGACGCCGTCGAGGCCCAAGTGGGGGATGAGTGGCATGGCATGGCATGCTAGCACAGCACAAAGACTACGGGAAGCAGGCCAAAACCCGGCTTCCAGAATGACGGCAGGGGTAGCGACGACAAGGGGTCCTTGAGATGCGCGCATCCCGTCTGTGTTGGTGTCGCTTCGTATCTCACAGCATTGCCTCGGTGTTGGACGGTCCCGACGCCAAGGTCAACTGAGGAGCCTTGTGCGACAAGAAAGTGTCAGATGAGATGGACTTTGACTGGTCGCTGCTATGGCTGCGAGCCTCGTGCCGGCCCTCAGCTAGATCACTGGATCACAAAAGAATCGCAATCCTTTTATGGCAATGCTTCCACTCTCTGATTCTTTGCTTGTTGCACATGCCTCAACGTCTTGCTTGAGATTCCCACCATCTTGAAAACCACTTTTTCTGTCCCGCCCCCAATCTCTCCAACAAGGCTCTCCCTTTTACCCGTCGCCCACCACCAAGGCCACCAGCACTAACAGCAGCCTAAAGATCCACCCTCAACCGCGAAGCCCGGGATCCCCTCGCCAATCTACCCCTTCCGTTGCCCTGGCCTTTGTTTCTAGCGCCATCTCTGCCTCCTCACTTTTCGACCTGATCGTGGACTCCTTGGGCATCTAAGCTCTTCCACCATGTCGACTTGTGGTCGCCCAAATGCCTCTGTTTCGGCGATCAGGCACGTCGACAGTAACGGTGTCAATGAATGATATGCACTATGACGCGGCCTGCTTCTCAGATCTTATCGACCGAGCACTCCTATCATTGGCCTATTGCAGCACACGAAAAAGCAAACAATCATTGTATGCACGGCTAATTCAAGTTAGTTTCTTTTATGGACTTAGTCTACTAGTTTAAGAAACCTCACATCCTAGTACTAGCGTCTAGTTCATAGTCGAGAAAAATCACCCTGACCAAGCCAAGGTAGGTTTTCCAACATTTCGCCTCTGCGGCAGCGTGAATGCATAAGGATGTGTGAAGTACACACTTCTCGCAGCATCCACGAGCATAAAACGCCATAGCCGTTTCACTTGTAGTCTTGCATCCGCAACAACCTGGTGTCAACCTCTGCTCTGTTCCTGATCGTATATACAGTGAGCTACGGCGAGCTCTATTTCTACATTATTAAAGTTATCGTGACTCTGTCTCTGAGTTCCTTCCCTCGAGGCAGCGGCAGCTGCAGAGTCAATGCGTGTGCCGAGGTGCCTTGTATCGCCCCAACCAACTCCAAACTGATTCGAAGACACACCCCAAGACTCCCGTGACCAGAGTGTTCCCAAAGTGCTGTAACCGGTGGGACTTGGTGTTGAACCTGGCTCTTATGAGCGCATTGGTACATATCAACTCATGAAGACTTTGCATAAAGGCGTCGCGCGGGTTTCTTGGGACGCTGCGTATTCGACGTATCCTGAGATATGGATCGCCTTTCCTTGCCGGCATTCCCACCAAAAAGCCTTGCTATCAGTCCACGATCTTCCATGGTTCCACCCCGAGGGAGGAGGCTAGCACGGCCATGAAGCCGAGCGTACGACTGCTGCCAGTCGTGCAGCGAGCGCTTGGCCTCGGAAGTGGTGCACAGAGACTCTAGATGACTGAAGACACGACGACACCGACTGTCCTTATCGTCGGCGGGACGCACCACAGGCGTAGATGTGAGAGTAGTGAGAGCTGATGTTGTTGTAGAAAGTGAAAGGTGCGTGGGACGTTGAGACACGTTGGGGAGCGGCCAGTTCGAAAGCTGGCTATGGGCTTCCATGCGCTCACTCATATTTTCTGGCCCTAAGTTTTCAGTTAGAAAGCGATCACGCAGGGCGACGAAGCGGCCGGACCAGTATTGGGAGGACTGAGCATTCGTTATATGTGTGTGATGTGGCTCAGGTGTGCAGTTCTGGCTTGAACGAGCAAGGGACGACAGCGAGGTACGCGGCAAGCGGATTCGAGACGAGCTGGGGGTCAGTGTGTCTGCAGAGGATGGAGGCACATCTTGCATAGCGATGTTATTGACTGTGATGTTTGGTGAGCGGGCGACAAGCGAGGGACGGGAGACTGTCGTCTTGATATCGTGTAGCACTCCCATGGTTCGCGACTTGGGCAACTTGCTGCCGGTGGGTGCCTGCGAGTTGACCATGTTGCTTGTAGTATTGCGAGAAAATGGCAAAGCATTCTCGTCTTGGTTGTGGTTGCGAAGGCGTGACAACAAGTTGAGCCTGGATGTTGAGGCGAGGCCCTGGGTGGAGCACGATGAGCCAAGTGAAGCTTTGCGCAACTGGGTAGAGGATATCGAACTTAGCGGAACCTGCAATGTGGTTGTGGCCATGATGTCGGAGCTGGCAGTGGTGGGACTGTCAGCTAGAGGAGGCCGGCCTTGGGGGAAGCTGGCCGAGATTCTGCGGACTTTCTTAACAGCCACGGAACTTTCCTTGTCGTGGGTGGAATCATCCTCAACACAGTCATTGATGGCATCTATAATGATGAACTTGTCGCTTCTGGAGAAGTCAGGGCCTCTAGAGTTCTTGATGGGCCCAAAAGGCTCCGATATGGCAAGTCGACCCCGCTTCGTTCCCGGAGCTCCGGTGTGGTTGGAGCTTCGGGTCGGTCGAGGCAGGGCGAACCACGGGGTGATGCGACCCTTTGTGGGTCGATCACTTGCGTTAGGGTCCATGTTTTGCTGACCGAGTATAAGAAAGTATCGTGGGGTTTACAAGCTCGCGATGCCGATGTAAAGCAGGGCCTGAGCAACACCGTGGGCTCGACCCTCGAGGACCACGGCGAGTGCTTCGAAGAGGAGAAGCGCCAGCAGGAACTTTTCAGAAACAGTTGATATTCGAAAAAGAAAAACGAGGCAATAAAATGAGAGCTGCGCTTGACTGAGGAAACGCGCCGCAATGACCGAGTAGAGAAGCAACAGGCGGAAGCCGAGTCGCCCCAGAAGCTCAAGAATGAAGAGAACCACCGCGAAGAGGCCCAGGTACGCGGTGAGGGTGTTGACAACCAGGCCGTACAAGAATGTGCCGATCAGAAACGAGTGAGGGCAGTCTTGCCTCGATGCCTGAGCCCAGAGACGTCGGAAGGAATACGCGTTGGATGGCGTTGAAGTCGTCCTGGTGCTGAAACGCGGTATGCCGGCTTCCTAGTGCATATCAACAACGCGGTATTTCGGAGGCATCTGAGCGCGAATGAAAAGAAACGTGCTGTGATTTACAGGCCTGTGATGAGAGCCCGTGGTAAGATATGTCTAAGTTGACGAGAAGATGGGCACACGATGTGGTGTGGAAGCGTTTGCTCGACACTTGAGAACAGAATATCTCGTGCAGTGGGCGAAGAGGAGGAAAAACAAACATTGGCGTACGGAAATATCAGAGTCGAGTAAAGTAGGCAAGGCACGACGTCCAAAAAACTTCCTGACGGCTGGCAAGCGCGGCGTGTGGACGTGCCAGCTGCACGGCCACGGCCACGGCCACGGCCACGGTCACGGTCACGACAACGACCACTGCACTCGCTGGCCATGTCACTCGACACAAACTATGGCTGTCACTCTCCCATCCTTCGCTGCCATATTCAATTGCTAGCATTTCTATATTCACAGGTCGACGTCAGCAATCACCAATCCGTGAAGCCAACGTCGTTCAACAGTTCATATGCATTCACTTGACAGCTCAAATCATGGTTCGATGTTCTCTTCCTATATGTTGTCATGCCTGTTTGTCATGACAATGAACCCTTGGGGTCTCCGTGCATACCTCTAGACTGCCATTCTTTCTATGACGGCTTTTCTACTAATAATCATGCTCACCCAACAGACACTTCTCGATCTCTCCCGTAGCGCCATCCCAACACCCGCTAGTACACCCGCCTCCTCACTCATCCCATCCATCAATCTTGAAGCGGAACGTCACATCGCCCTCCCCCCTCGGCACCTCGTTCCCGTTGGCGTCCCACAGCGCCCGCTCCACAAACGTCACCTCGCCCTCCCAGTCCACCAGCAGCACCGTCTGCCGCTGCGTCCCGTACATGCCCGTCTCGAACCCCATCGCCGCCGCCTCCTTCGGGTCCGGGTCCGGCCGCAGCTCCGCCACCAGCTGCTCCGCCGCCGCCTTCTGCGCCTCCTTCTCCTGCTTGCTCTCGCGCTCCGGCGCCGGCGACGACGTCGTGGTTTCCGGAGGCGTCACCCACGCACCCCGCCCCTTGGCCGCCGCCGCCGCCATCGCCTTGCGGTGCGCCTCGTCGCCCAGCGCCGGCACGTAGATGCTGTTCTTGAGCTGGAGGATGTAATCGGTCAGGGTGGCGTCCGGGGGGAGCTTCGGCAGCGTGTCCGTGTCGAGGACGCCGAGCAGCCGCTGCACGAGCGCGTCCTGGCTCTCTTGGCCCGAGACGACCTTGTCCACCGCCTCCCGCAGCAGCAGCTTGCCCAGACGAACCTTTGGCCACTCATTCTTGTCTTCGTAGACGGTGTTACTGAGCCCCCAGACCGCATCTCGCTCGCGGCCCACGATGGGGACTTGGTCTGGATGCTCGGCACGGTTGCTCACAATCGCGATGCCCTCGCCGTTCCGCCTCAGCTTGCTGCACACCATGGAGAACCCCCCGACGCCCTGCACACCGCCGTCCCTCACGAGCTGGTTCACGCCGTCCTTGAGGCTCTTCTCGGCCAGTCCCCCGAGCCACTCCGTCACCATCTTGCCGCGGCTTCGTGCAGCGTGTATCGGGTGCTTGGCGTCATGCGTGTCGACTTCGCGGTAGTTGGTCAGTACTGCGAGATACCCGTTCTTGGTGATGCCTAGCCACGTGCCCCGCTCGGCCCGCTGGAAGTCTCTTGACGAGAGTACCTCGTGATGGCCGGCCGCCGTTGGATGAGTCCACCAGTGGGGCCGGGACGTCGGTCTCAGAATGTACTCATCGCGGTTGTCGATGAGGATGAGCGCATACTCCGGGTGCGCTGTGGTGAATAAGCAAATACACATCTTATGCCTTTGTTTTCTTCGTTTCTTCTTTGATTGCTCTCCTTTCTTATTCAGGAGTTTGTTTACGGCAAGTTGGCTGGTTGTAAAAGTGCGGTGACTGACCGAAGTCGGACAGTGGATTAAATGTCCGACGTCAGGCGATGAGCCGTTGGGCAACGAAACACGAAAGTGTTGCCTGGGGAATCCACGCTTGATTGCAAAAAGAGAGATCGGATTTCGATCCAAATAAGCTTTGGTCGATGTAAATCCCAAGTGTCGCACGCTAAAGCTGAGTTTTGTAGTCCTCAGGTCCGTCAAGCCGCCGTGCCAAAGAAGCTCGGCTATGTCATCATGGTCGCCATTGTCACCCCACGACAAGCTAAAATAATGGTCTTCTGCCAAGACCGACGCGGCCCCTTCCGGCTTGGTGAACCCACGTGTGCCGGGATCCGCCCTCGGCCGAGTCCCCTTGCAGCCGAATGTCTCGCCATTTCGTTGAGACAACATCGATCATCAGGATGTTCATGCAAGACACGTGTCGCATGAGGTTGCCGCTGAGACAGCCGACAATGGCCGAACTTTTTGTACTATTTGCGCGGCAAAAATCCGCTCTGCCGACCGCAGCCATTCAACTGTCAAGACATGTGATCAACACCAGTAGATGGAGTTGCAGTGCAGACAATTCTTGTGAAAATGTTTGAATTAGGAAATATGAGAGTCTCTCAGGTCTATCTATAATTTGTGGTGCTTGTAATGCACCGTCTATCTATAAGGTATCGTAAGATTCGTCCATGGTATTAAATCTTGTTTCCCACCGCCTTATTTTGTTTACCTCTTATTATAGTTTACGAATCGGCCCTGTGGAAGAGAAATTAGTTTGGATCCCTAATTGAATGTGGTAAAAGACGGATAAAACTTACAGCCAAGTAGAGAATGATGAGGTTGCTGCCGATAAAGGCCATGTAAATGCCCAGGTCCCGCCAGCGGTTGTCGAAGCTCATGCTCAGCGGCTCGTAAAACTCGTTTCCGACCTTGTACGCGCAGTACTCGCAATCAGAAGTGCTGTTGCTAACCAGGTATCCGGGTCCGCCGTTGCTGAAGAAGTCCTCCATGTACTCGCCACACGACTGGCCCGGGGGCGCCGAGAATCGGTTGAGCTCTCCCGGCTTGCACACGACCTCGAGCTGGTGCAGCGCGGTCGTGACCGTGCCGCTGATAAGGCGGGTGAAGGGGTCCAGCTGGTACAACCAGGCGCGCCAGAAGCCGGGCATCTGAACCTTGGGAATGGTGACACCGCAGAAGAGCGCAAAGACGATGATGATGAAGGGGTCGAACTGAGCCGAGATACGTGGCGAGGGAGTCAGCGACGCGAGGCCCTGGCCCAGGGTGACTGCGAACAATTCGGTGATGAGGATCATGAAGAACTGGTAACCAGCGCGCGAGGACTCGGTCTGGAAGCCGGGCATATAGTAAAGCGGCAGGAAGAAACCAACAGCGCAGAGGAGCGAATACGGCATCTCGGCCAGGATCATGGCCGTCGTGAAGGTGCCGGACGAGTACATCTTGGACGACGCCTCACGGAAGAAGAGGGCGCGCTTGATGTGGAACATGACCTCGACTTGCGTGATGATCAGAGCGGGAAGGACGGTGATCTGGAACATGACAAAGACCTTGTTCTGGAGGGCTGATCGCGAGTTATCTAGGTTGAGATAAGTCAAGCCGCTGATGATGGCGACAGCCACGTGACTGAACAGGCGGGTAAAGAGGTAGTTGGGCGAGCGCCAGTAGGAGCGGAACATGCGGCGCACCACCACCTTGAGCTGGTGCTGGAATGGCGAGGCGTACTCTTTCTCAAGGTCAGCATCGATGCCAGAGGCAGCGGCGGCGGTCACTCTCTCCTGCTTCATCTGCGTGATACGATCCTTGACGTTGGCCAGTTCAGGGCTCTCGTCCCAGATATCGGCCCAGTCCTTGTCGCCAACACGAGGAGCGCTGCCAGCACCAATGGCCTCGAGCATGTATTCGGCAACGTTGTCGGTGGGCTTGGCCTCGGCGCCATGGCGCTTCAGGTAGGCGCGCAGGATATGAGCATCCTGGCCGATGTCACCAAAGTAGACGGTACGGCCACCGCGCTGGAGGAGCAGCAGACGATCAAAGTTCTCGAAGAGGGCGGCGTTGGGCTGGTGGATGGTGCAGAGAATAGCCTGTCCGGCGGCAGCGAGCTTCTTCAGGAAACGAACAATGTTGAAGGCGCTCTGGCTGTCAAGACCGGATGTGGGTTCGTCCAGGAAGAGCAGCAGCTCGGGCTTAGCGGCGAGTTCGACACCAATGGTGACACGCTTGCGCTGTTCGACAGTCAGACCAGCCTCAGCATAACCAATGATGCAATCGGCTATGTGCTCCATCTCCAGAAGGGCAATGATCTCTTCGACGTAGGCGTGACGCTCGGCAATAGGAGTTTCGTAGGGTTGACGCAGTTCGGCGGAGAAGCGCAGGGCCTCACGGACGGTCTGGGTTGGCTCGTGCAGATCAAGCTGCTCAGCGTAGGAAGTAGATCGCTGGAACTGCTTGCCAGGCTTGATACCATCGACAAGGACGTCACCGGTAATAACACCAATGTTCTTGCGAGACGCAAGAACATCCAGAAGGGTTGTCTTTCCAGCTCCCGAAGCACCCATGAGCGCAGTGAGTTCACCAGGTCGAACGTAGCCATAGATGTGGTTCAAGAGTACGCGAGTGCCACCAGGGACAGGGACCTCGTAGTTGAGGTCCTCCCAGGTGAGGACGGCTTCAGATTTGATGTTCATCTCCGAGCCCTCCTCGTTTGATCGGTCCTTGCGCTTGGCCTCCTTCTTTTCGATCAACTTTTCGTTCAAGGCCTTGCGCTCCTTGTTGGGTCGTGCGTAAACCTTGAATGACATACCGCCCATGCCGAAGCGAATTATCTCACCAAGGACCACGTTCAAGATCAGGAAGAAGACAATAAGAGCCATGATGATACCCCAGTTGCGCCACAGTTCGCCACGGTTGTACGAGAAGCCCTGGGAGATGTACTCGCTTCCATCGACGAAAGTGGTACCGCCCGTAGAGCCAGGCAGAGTGCAGACCTGGTAGTTGATGTCGTCGTAGCCAGGACCAGCCGGAATGAGCGACTCGGCAGTGCAAGTCAAATCAATTCGAGAAAACTCATTCTGCATCAGAGAACTGAACGCCAGACCCAGCACGTTGATCCAGTAGATCCATCGAAGCCACACCTGCTGCGACTGGTACTGGATGATATAGCCGGAAGTGGTGACGAACAGAGTGATGACAATGACGGCAAACTTGATGGCATAATCGAAGTCGGGACTAACACAACCGATGATACGGAAGAACAAGGTCATAGCAATGTTGCCAGAAAGGATCATCAGGTAGAACGTGAAGAAGGCGCCCGCCTCACGCACAAGTCCAGTCATGAAGTACACAATGATGGAGAAGACCATAATCTCACTGGCTGCGAATGCCTGGTCGACAATAATCTGCCCGATCCAAAGGGCTGATGGTCGGTGGAAAGCGTACGCCTTGTGCTTGTTGACAATGGAGCGGCCAGTCATGGTCGAAGCCAGTTCCGAGAAAGCCTGGAAAGCGTTGAACAGGAGAGCGACGAAGAGAAGACCACCCTTGCTGAAAGCACTGGCGGAGGTCTTGCCGAGGTTGAGATAGAGTGTACCAAGAACGATTGCGATGACGATGCTGCGGAACCAGGAGAGGGTCAGGTTGAAGCGATCCTGCACCTTGAGGGTGAACTGTCGCTTCATCAAAGCCCAAACCTGGAGATGGAAGCCGACCTGATAAACCGACTTCTTAGACGAGCCCCGCTTGCTCTCCTTGACGGCAACCTGGAAGTCCTCGTATCGCTGCTTCTGTTTGTCCAGCTCCGTCTTGTACGCGCTCATCTCGGCATCCAAAGAGGTCTGGAAAGTGGACTGCTTGAAAGCTTCCATGAGAGTGTCAGGGCTGTGAGGCGCGTTCTCCTTAGATCGGCCGGGAGCGTACTCGCGCTCGAACTCGTCAGTGCAGCCAGTCAGGTAGTCAGGAGTGGTTTGACGGGGTCGAGGTGCGAAGCCGAGACCCTCGAAGTAGGCTCTTGCCTGCTTAGCGGGGCCGAAGAAGATCTGGCGGCCCTCGTCAATAACCATGACCTTGTCGAACAGGTTGTAGATGTTCTCAGAGGCCTGGTACAGGGAAACAAATGTTGTTGTCTTGTAGAGATCAGTCTGGATGCGGAGCGACTTGACGAAATCCAGGGCGGTACTGGCATCAAGACCTCGGGTACTGTTGTCCCAGGACAAAATGCAGGCCTTGGTGATCATCATCTCGGCAATGGAAACACGCTTTCGCTCTCCACCGGAGACACCACGCACAAACTGATCGCCAACAACGGTCTTACGAGTGTGCTCGATGTTGAACATCTTGAGCAGCAAGGTGATGACGTGCTCCTTGAATTCGGTCTTGGACATGTTGCCGGGGCGCTTGGCGGGCATCTTGGTGTCGAGAGCAAAACCTAGGGTCTGCTCCACAGTCAGAGTCGGATGGTGGATATCGTCCTCGGCGTTGTAAACGGCCTCGCCACGGTATTGATCGAACTCCTTGGCAGTCCATGGACCGTAGTAGACGTCTCCGGTGACGCTGGTGTAGCCGAGACGCTGGTTAGCAATTGCTCGGAGGAAGGTAGAGCAGCCAGATCCAGGCTTTCCAAGCACGAGGACCATCTCGCCAGGCTTGCAGAGACCTCGGAAGTTGTCGAGCAGGGTAGCCTCGAAGGGCTTGGGACCGAGCCCAATGAGGCCCATGATGGGCGTGATGATGTTGAAGAAGTTGACAAAGGCGTCGGGGAAAGTTTGCACGTAGTTGGTCATGCCACCAATGCCCTTCACTGTCAGTCCATCCCAGTAAGCGCCGATGTGCTTTTCGCGGATGCCCGCCTCCTGAGCAGCGTCGACGTCTCCGCGCAGAGCCGTCTCGAGGTCGAAGAGGGATACGCTGTCTGAGCCGGAACCCTCGACGGCTCCCTTCTCCGGGTCCGTCGTTCCCTTGTTGCTCCTACGGCTAGCCCTGGAGACACCGGTGAACTCGCGCTGCAGGGCCTGGAAGTCGGCCTCGGCCTGCTCGACGGAAACGCCGGTGTGAACCCGATTCAGGTTGGCTCCATCTTGCTCGCGCTCGGTAGCGGTCGAGTCGGTGTCCTGTGCACTGGGGACCTTGGTTACCTCATTGGTGTGGCCAGCAACTGCCGCCTCCTGATTCTGTTCGACAGCTTTGTCCGCCATTGGATAGGTTGCGCCTTTCCAGATGGCGGTGATCCTACGGTGAAAGTGGAATTTGAATGGTCCTCAGGTCTTTGTGTCGTCGCGAATGCCTGTAGCTGGCAACGTTTGTATGATTTGGGTATACAGAGCTAAGTCTAGGACACAAGGAAAGGAAAAGGTGAAAGGAAAGGATGGCGAAAGAGGGGATAGGATCTCAACACCACGAGCTGCCAAACGGCAGAAGGAAAAAGGGAAGGATGAGGCGGATCGGCAGCCAAAACGAGGCCCAAGACAAGGGAAGCAGTCTTGTAGTTATAAATTGACAAGCCAAGTGCGCCAAAGTCAACAAAGGGCCGTCGCCGTAGTGCAGTGTGGGCTCCTTCAAACGGTGGGGCCTCATTGATAAACGGCTCTATCCAGGAGCAGTATGGAGCCAGGAAAAAAACAAAATAAACGGGGCCCCCGGCGGAAGACTCATCCTGCTGCATTACCAATCAAGGGGCCTGTAGTGACAAGGCGGACATTTTGCTACCGGTGCCCGCACATGTGGGGAAGGCATGGCAATTCTGCTCGGTGGAGGCGGTGGAACGGGCAGCGCAGCCTTCCTTTGATGCGTTCTGTTGGTGGGTTGCAGGGTCCAGGGAGGGAGTGTCAGCTTTCTGCATACACATGTCGTAGCCAAAGTCCTCAACACTGTGCAAAGCCAAGATCTGACCCGTGGGCACGGGTTGATAGTATCGACACCCTTTCTGTGCAGTACGCTTCCACTCGCCTAAGACAATCCATCAGGACCATCCCCTTCAAGCTGCGGTACTCCGATTTGTCTGCGGCACTCCGCACACAGACCCAGTACATACTGTCGAGTAGTGCTAGTCGTAGGCACGAGCCAGAGTCATTCCGGTTACCCAATCTCGGGATGGCGCCAAGCCTGGTCGCTCATGAATGCTCCTGGATCTGAACCTCAGTCGCGGGCGCTACTGTACCGACGGCAAACAAACACAGCACCCGGGGTTGATGGGATTGGCCACCAGGTACTCAAACATGCCCATTTCGGCGAGCTGTTTCGAGCCTGGCTGACTCCATGGGGGTCCGCGCAGTGGAGATTGATAGCGACCGGGGCTAACGACAAAGACTTCACAGTGTACCCGTGTATCCGCGTCACCACGGTAGTAGTAACGCTGCTGGCTCGTGATTGACAACAAGCAAGATTCCTGTGCCCAAGAGTGGGCTTTCGGGACAAATCCGAGAACGTCTGCGATTTGCACGGTTGAGAGATTGGATCGTGTTAAGTTCGCACGCCTGCAGCAGGATGGGCAGGCAAGCCACGGCAGGGCAGGGCAGCGGCGTGGTTCGCTCTCGAGGGCGAGTACGAGCAGACGGGGTGGAGAGGCGAGCGAAAGAGTAATGACGTGAGCAATAACGTTCCATTTGGCGTCGTATCGAGTCAGTGGCTGGCCATGGTGGTGGGGAGTCTGAGAAGCGCAGCTCGCAAAAAGGATTTGCGCTTCCCCACCCGATCCTGGACGTCGGCCTCGGGCAAACCTCGCTTGATCTGATAGGCCATTCTCTCTCTGAAGACCTGGCATGGCACCCCCAAAGGCTTAAACCCATCATTCGACCGATATCTCCAGCAAGTCCTTGATGGCGTCCAACCCACGGCGCAGCCTCTCACATCGACTCATCTCTTGGCGTTGGCCCTAAGCAAATTTCCCAGTCCGCACGCAACCCTACCCCCTTCCCCCGAGCGGTTGATCTGTGGATCCCGCATAAATTCCCAATGTCTTCTATTTGTAAGCCCGGACTGCTTGTCTGCCCTTTTGGCGGACGACCATCAAGGTGACCCTCCCATCTCGGACAACGGACCGCACATTGCAGAGACAATTCGCCCGTTCTGCCACATCACCGCGTGCAAGGGTCTCTGAAACTCCGCATGTTTACTAAACGATACATACACCATCATCACGCTAGTTACTGATCGCGCGTCTCCAACTACCGTTATGCCGCATCTTTTGAGTAACAGAGTTCACGGAACATGCACGAAGCCTGTGCTCGCCGTGACATCCGTTGTGTTTGAGTGCACGAGTTCGCCGAAGCCCCTGCACGGCAATGTGAGGCTGACCGGCAATTCCCTCCCATGGAGTGGCTCCGTGAGAAGTCCGGTCCTATAGCTATTCCAAGTAAGAACATATGCTCGGACTAGAAAGTAGGTTAATTACAAGGCCACCACGTTCTCCCAATGTTCTCCGACACGGGGAGGTTGCTTATGCTTAATTGATCATTGAAGCCAGTAAGTAGACTATGGATTAAGTTTTGAGGCGCCCCACCACCCGCCCAGTCCGAGATGCCGTCCCTTATCGCCTGCGCCTTTCCCGAGACATCAAATGCAGAGGCCTGCGTCAAATGAACCGGAAAACGACCAGTAACATGCAACTGTCCGATCCCCATGAATCAACATGAACCATTTTCTGCAACCTAAATCAAAAGATTCTATATCTACTTTTGTGCAGAAATCTTCGCACCATCCTCTATTTACGGGATCAGAGAACCCACTTCGAGGTGTAGACTCGTTGTAGGCCAAGGAGATATTGCGCACGTCGCAGAAGATTTCGAGAAAGCGTGGACTTGCAGGCACTTTCTATGAACATGAAGTCAATCGATGGGAAATCTGAGTTTGTGCCTTCACAAGGAGCACATGGCGTACGTGCAACGACAGATACTATGATGGCAATCCGTCTGCGTCCAATTTTCCTGCCCTGGGCGGATTTGATGAGCTTGTAATTGCGGCAAAGCCCAACCTTAAAGCCCGATCAACTGATAGTCGGTCCTCATTTAGTACAATATCAGCGTTTATTCACTTTGGGCAGACATACTCTTAGAATCCGAAAACATGAGATACCCAAACCCCTGTAGGCATTGCCGAAGACGTCTTCTGCCAGTCTCATCAATGAACACCTCGTATGCCATCGCGCCGTAGTCAGGCGAGCCTTTCTTGACAATCGCTTCAAAAAAGCCATCCGTCACTAGCAACATGTAAGCCATCTGTGCCAACGAATCTTCGGGGCTTGGCAAAGGATCATACACTCCTGGCTAATGACGGAGTAGCCACGTCGACTGCGAACAATAAGTCGAAGGATGCTCGTAAGGGTGCATCGAACTATGATAATTTCCGCCTCACGGAGGTGCATGCGCTGCGTATGGACGCTCCTAGCTTGTCTGAATGAAGGTTAGAAAAAATTACGATACAATGGACAGGAGTTGAGGGCAGATACATCTTCAGAAGAGTCACCTCATCGGCTCTGGGGTACTGGAGTCGTACGACGAAAAGATCCATTCGCACCGCTTCTAGCCCGCGGTGAAAGGAACTTGCGGCTGCACACCTCATTAGACAAGGGGATAAAAGCGTCAGTTATGGTCCGCAAACCTGCTGGATCTGTGAGCACAAGCTCAACTGTAGCACAAGTCGTTGCCCCAGGTCTGTCATCAATGTCGAGTCCGGTGCAGTCGAAACCGTTGAGCGAAATGGTATCAACATCTGGTCTAAACTCTATGACCGAATTCCATCTCACTTCCCATGACTTAGTCTCATATTGGAAAGAACATAGACAGAAAACTCACAGGCGAGAGCTAAGCGCACCATACCTTCTGATCCGGGACTGTGTGCATCCGTGCCAAAGCTAATCAATATTTCCGCCTCTTCGCATTCGTCAAACGCAGTTATCGACAGAGCCGTTTCATTCATTAGAAAATCCAAGCCAATAGATCTGTAATGAAGTATTCGGGCTGACTCGACGAAGGGGCGCCGATAGCGCGCATGACCGTGGATGAAAGTAATACTGGCAACAGTTCGATGAGGGTTCGCTACGTTGCTGCAAGATTTTACCGTGAGCTCATCTGCTTCCTCACAACTGACAGGAATAAACATACCCGACAATATTCAGAACATTTGCTCTTGAGTCCCGCTTGTCAAGTTTTGAGACTTCCGATAAAAATGTTCTTGTGGCATGGGAGAAGGTTCGCCTCGACTGGAAAACACCAAGACAATGGACGAACATCTCCTCAAAGTCATACAAGGCTGGTAATGAAGGTTAGCCTGCCAGCACTCTAACGGCAATAAAACACGTTACACACCTTTTGCTGGGACTTTCTTAACAACGAACGGGTTGACCTGGTCAGTGACGCTGTTGCAAAGTGCATACAGAAGCCAAGACCTTTCGTTTCCTGCAATCCGTGCTGCGAAACTGTCCGGAGATACTAAGACAGAGATCGTTAGCTTGACCACGAAATTGCGTCGCTAAGAATTATCAGTTCCTACATCTATACGCCGCCACGACTGACTCATGTGCAGGCGTATCTGTACTGTTCTTGGAACATCGGCAGGCGAAGAGTTGAATGTCTCTCAGGGACGTTCGGTGACCAAGGTCCCATACTTCTTGTGTAGGACAAGCAGAGGGACAAATGAGAACCATCTGCTGGCCGTGTTGCTTATAGAGCTCGCAATCAAAACCGGCAAGCGGTTCCTCATCGTGTTTGGATGCGGAAGATGACGCAGTGGCGTTGGTGTCAGTGGCTCTTTTTGCATTTTTTATGTTATCCACGAACCACTCGTGAACCTCTGACAACATAGCTGACACGTTGTTAAGATTGCTTTCTAAGCGGCTTCCCTGGGAGCTCGAGTTGTGTTGGCCCAGTCTGTAGTCAGGGTGCTCTACTGTTGCTACAAAACCCAATAGCTTACTTGTTCATGACGCCAAGAATAAGATTCAAGCTATTGGTATAAACAGTCAAATTGGTTTTGAGTGCGGCAAGGTCCCCACCCTCAGTCGTCCATATAATTTTTCTCCAGTTTGTTCTCAGGGCATGGCTCCATCGCTTGGCGAAAGAGGATTCACCTTCAGGAGCGGTCTCTCCAATAATACGGTAGCGGTCAAGGACGACCTCGAGGTGGTTCAGAGCTTCCCGACAGCTTTGCAGGATACCGAGAAGAGCATCTTGATGGCCGGCAAGATGTGATGGCACTCGCTTCGGCAGGCTCACTTCAGCTCCCAGCATCGAACTTGACCTATTAATTGATCCATGGGCAGAGCCTAGGGCGTCAAGAGCCGCGCTTAATGAGTATAGCTGACTCTCAACTTCTCTGAACTCAGCTGGAGCAGACTTTCTACCCTTTGTGAAGGCTTGGCCAATCTTCAAGGCCAGTTTGGCCATGAGAAAAGCGTCACCAATCGAGACAGGGGATGTCATCCTTGGAAAAATTGGGAGGCATTGGATCTGGACTAAGAGAGTTCTGCTGAATACGCCTATTTGAGGGGCTTTTCAAGCAAGCGCATTTATCTCCAGGAGTACCGCGGACTACCAATGCCTAAGCCTCTGCCTGCGCAGTCTCACATGCATGCAAAGCCCTGCCGCAGGAGATGATGCCTATTGGCCCATACATGTGCCCGGCTAACAAATCACCCTTGAGTAGCAGCTCAGCCTCCAGTTCTCTCTTGGAGGCGCTCTTTATTGAAAGAGGGGAGATGAGCGGTGCGAGCCTGGCTGCAGACCCTTCGATGAGGCTCTGTGTGACCATTGGCCTTCTCTTCTCTTGCTTCCACCATGTCCTTTCCTGATCGTGCAGTCCAAGCGAACGAAACCATCACTAAGCAGTCTTTGCTAAGGTTTCAGAATGCCGTTCTACTTGTATCCAGGCATTCAGTTCGACCACCGCGAGCCACTCCCTCCGGAGTTCCAGGTAGACGCGAGCAATGGCAGTTGCGAAAGTCTAAATCAGATCGATTTCGATGGAGGACCCAACTTCCCACTGTTACGAGTCGAAAATAATCTATCGACTGTTCATCGCCCCAAGTTAATACGAGGTGCAGTGAAATCCGGTTTTCTGTCACCTAGTTCTGCCACGATCAAAGTAGACATTGTCCATGACACGGCAAAGTTCACGGTCTTGCACTTGTTTCACAGTGAAACAGCAGCGATCGAGAATGCTGTCTTCCAGTTTCCCTTGCCTATCGAGGCAACTGTGACTGGATTCAACTGTCGCATCGGCAATGAGAGGATAGTGCGTGGTAGAGTTGACGCGAAGAAAGAAGCCCGACAGAGGTTTGAGGAGGCCATGCATCAGGGCGAAGTTGCCGGCCTAATTGAGCAACAAACTGGCGAGATATTCAAAACGACGCTGGCCAACATCCCCGCCAATTCCAACGTGCGAGCGGAGCTTACCTTTATATGTCTCCTTAAGCACAAATCTACGCTTGACCACCAAACTCACACCGTCACCATGCCCACGTTCATATCCCCTCGATATGGATCATTGCCTAATGGTATGGAACTGGAAAACCAAGATTGCGAGGCACTGAGCATAGAGGTGAACATCCTGATGACCGAAGACATTCAAGACATCACAAGCGACACGCATGTAATAACCTGGGAAAGAGACGATGGGCATGCGCCCTGTCAGTCCTGGGACGACTTTATTCGACACCGCGAGGGGATCAATCGTGGACCAACCAATCTACGGGCCGCCAGTGTTCAGCTTGCTGATCGGCATACCTGTTTAGATCGAGATCTAGTCCTTTCAATTGTCACGAACCTCTCTGACGGCTCAGAGGCTGCACAAGCTTGTCTAGAGATTCATCCAACATTTGCAAACCACAAGGCACTGATGCTGACCATACCTGGGGATTTTATCGCGACGGAAACTTCCAGAACCGATAGGGAGATTATATTTGTCGCAGATAGGTCCGGTTCAATGAGGAAAAAAATGGACAGGTTGAAATCAGCAATGATGTTCTTCATCAAAGGCATTCCAGAAGGCCTTGCCTTCAACATTTGGTGTTTCGGCGGCCACTACAAATCGCTGTGGCCAAAATCGAGACCTCTGACCGATACTACTATGCTCGAGGCTATCGCTTACGTTCGGGATGAGTTCAAGGCGGATATGCACGGCACAGAGATCCTTCCAGTGATCAAAGGCATTCACCAAGCAAGGAACTACGACTTCAACGTGATGGACGTCATCCTTCTCACCGATGGTCAAATCTGGCGACCTGAAGAGACAATTAATTATATCAGGGATTGGAGACATGCCAGCGAAGGCAAAGTACGTTTCTTCGCGCTAGGTATAGGCAAAGCCGTTTCACATGAACTAGTTCACGGTATTGCCAGGGCTGGCGGCGGCTGCTCGGAGGTAGTTTCGCCAAAATCTGAAGATTTCTGGGAAGACCGAGTCGTCACGCTTCTCAGAGCAGCTAGGAAAGAGCATCTTAGATCCGTTCGTGTCGACCTCGAATGGCGCGGTGATAAATCGGCCCCTGTATACAAGCAGACGCCCGGGGATTCATCAGCACTCAGTCCTTTTCAACGCAATCATGTGTACATGTTGTTTGACTTACAGATGACTGAGAGCATTGACTTGACGGCAATATCTGTCAGTGCCGTTGACACGAATGGACATGAAGTCACGAAAAGAGTGGTGCCCAAACAGCTTCTTAAAGCTGACGATACAATCCATCTGGTGGCAGCTAGAGGATTGCTGAGTGATCTCGAGAGGGGAGACAGTTGGCTGCACAGATCTCATTTCACTTCCTATCAGGCCATTGAGGAGGAAGCAATTAGCATTGGCCGTAAGTGGTCCTTGGTGTCGAAATGGACAAGCATGTACGCAATCGAGCGGCCGTTACTCTCGGCAGACAGTGCAGACAATAATAGCCTCGATACTGTCGAGGACGATGGAGGTGTAGATGATGTCCTGCGACTGTCGCAAGGACTTCGAAACTATTTAGCATTGGTACCTCGATCTTCTAACGACCCATCCATGGAAATATTCAACGGCAGTGAGTCCATCACGAGCCCGGACTGCGATTCAGCAGTGATAGGGGATTTGAACACGAACGGCCAGGTAAAGGACGAGGACAACACTGGTTCAATGATCGGCGAGCATTCAGCAAGTGACGAGCTAAGCATGGTGGGCCAAGTTCAAAATGAGCGAAACATTGGTGTAGTTTCGCTCTTGCGTTGGCCAGCGCGTGAAAGGCCACCTCCTCGAAGCTTGCGGCATATCAGTCTCCGAGATAGCCAGCGAACCCAAAAAGCCTCGGCGTTTCAATTGCCTGGATCTCACTGGCCACTCCTGTACCTTCCCAGCGCCGCCAGTAGCTCCTATCAAGAAAGCCCAGAGGATAGAATTCCTCTTGATGAAGCGTCAGAAGAAATGAGATACCCTGGGGGGAAATCACCGCTCTGCGTGGATACAGCAGGAGCTTTACCTGCGATACCCGCCTCCAAGCAATATAAAAACTACTTGACGCCTACTGGTGAAAGTTACGGTATGGGCTGTGCTATTTTAAAAGATTACGAGCCGGAGGCAAGGAGAGCAACCCGGGAGTTCGAAGCATATGATCATCTGAAGTCCTACGGTACGACCGGCCTGAGGGAGAAAAGAAAATTGCCCCCTAGAACTAGGGGACGAAGCCTGGGGAAAGAAAAGCGGGCAGGCAGCAGCCAAACGAAGGAGACGGATTCAAACATTGACAATACCGATGATGCGTCAGCCACGGAACACGCCAACTCAATGATACAGAAATTGCTTGGCTATCAGAAGGCAAATGGGTGCTTTGCCATGTTAGACTACGAGACGATCAAAGAGACCCTCGGCCCGTCGATTCTCAAAATTGTGACGCGTGTGGAAACACAGTTGGACACCTTTGACATTGCGGTGACGATTGTAGTGATTGCCCTGCTAGAGCAAAGATACGAAGCTTTTCACAATTTGTGGGTTCTCATGGTCGGAAAGGCGAGAGGGTATATTGCGGATTCTGGTCTTGGCCATGATATCAACGAGCTGATAAGGCAAATCAAGGACGACGTCAGGTCCGTTGACGTTGTGGTAGGTGAGGGGAGGCAGACGTCTTTTACAGAGCTGGAAGTAGCGCCGACTGTTTAATGGGATTCCATTTTTTCGCGTGGTCGCATTGCCAATACAATGCTTTTGCAAATAGGGTTATAAAAGGCATGAGGCGCCGTTGATGTGACCATGTTTAGGTCCAGTTTCCTGGCGTCTCAATAGGTATCATACATATCATGATCGTAAAGCGAGTCGCTGTCCGCTGTCCGCGCTGTGCTGCAGGACAATAAAGGGTATCGCGTTTTGATCAGACTTTTTCCAAAACGTACATCTCCACGGATTGTTGTTCATCGCCAATGACTGGTAACGGCATAGCTTGTGTCGCCAGAGTTGTCCAGCCCTCCTTCGACAACATGCCAAACACTATCCGCTCGGAGGAGTGGCGTGGCTTCGTAGCCATGAACACTTTTGTAGGTGTAGGTTGCTTGCCGCCCGCGTGTGCCACATTCAACTTGTGGAGAGCAGAGAGAGTGCCGACCAGAGCAGACAAGGTATCGGCATTGTACGTGCATTCGCTGATGACAATAAGGTCCCATGATCGGGACTGAACCAGGGGTCCGAGTTTGCCGTCCTTTGCATCCATCCAGTCGAGATTCTCGTAAAGAACGTCAGAGGGCTTCCCACTGAACTTCTTCCGCGTTCGCTGCAATCGAGAGATGTTTGAGCGCGCCCTGTCTTCAGCATCCTCCAAGTCGGTCAGCAGGATGGTGCTGTTTCCGGAGCCGTGGCGGGAGCCGAGAGGGAAAAGGGCGCCGAGGCCGATGCCTAGGAAGCCCACACCACAGCCAAGCTCCAAGACGTTCAGGGACCTCTTGCTGTCCAGAGCTTCATCCATCGCTTTCATCAAAGGATGTTTGTCCGACACTGAACTTGGTGAAACATAGCCATCGGCAATTGCACTCAGACACAAGACACCACCGTCCCAGATATGTCGAGCGATGCTGTCCCCAATCTCTTCGTCGAACTCTATCCACTGTGTCTGCTCAGGATCACTGTCCAGACAGAACTTTCTGATGACCACGTCCGTATCAGCAGGGCTAGGATTGAGAGCAATCCAGGCTGGCGCAATCAGCCCTTCCGCTGCCGGGCCGGTGGCATCTGGTGATGACGAGGCGAGAATGTGTCGCACCATTTCCGCCGAGCGAGCCTCTTCCGGCCTGACACATAGGTGTACCTTGCTCTTTGCTGCGATGGCTTTCTGTACCGTCCTAGGAATTACGAGTGTTGGTTTGAGGATGCGCATGCCGGGACGCCATGACAGCTTTCCTAGGTCTGCAAGTAGTTTAGGAGCATCGCCTTGTGAAGAGGTCTCGTAGAGGGATACTGTCAGGTTCAGAGGCTCAACTGGACACAGGTAAGAGTCGCCAAGATCCGTGGTGATTGTGATCAGGAGCTCCACCTGCAGTTTGTTTCCCGAAGCAGAGAGCTTCGGGAAGCGCAGAAGCTTGATATAGTGCATTGCCACAGCAAAGCAGAAACTCGACGGCCGCTTCTTCAAGATTCCTGACTAACATTCAATGCAAATGTCGTGAAAACCTCGCGATCTATCTTAGCGAGGCCTTGATACAAAGTTGGGACGGGCTCTGATGCAAACCACAACGAAGTCGAAATTTCATCCACCACAAAACGCGCGATTGGAAGCTTAGTCATCACGCATTTCTCGAGGCGAGCCCGTCGTGAGCATCCTGCAAGCGTTTCCTCTTTAATTTGTCTATGATTCTTGCTATTGAAAAGATACTGAGCGTTTGCGCATTGAAAGAACCCTCAGTTTGTTCTGCATGCGCGCCGTAGTCGGGTGCCAGCGAGTGCGGCTGTGCCATGCCGGCGACATTGATCGGATCGGAGATCGCCGCCCGGGGCTTTGCGGTGGGCTCCGACCGATACGCCTGGAGTAGAACGGTCGCCAAACACCATAATACCAAGACAAACCAGCATCGAAAATTGGAAGCAGCCTGCAGATACTAAACCCGTATTCAACATTTCAAAATGACCGTAGAAGCTGAGCGCCTTTTGTCCGAGCTCCTCCGCACGGTCGAGCACTCAATCATCCCCCTCACCCGGGAAGGTGTGTCTTCCGGCTCCAAAGTCTTCGGCGCCGCCATCCTGGCCCGTTCGGACCTCCGGCCGCTATCGGTGGCGACGAACAATGAAAAAGTCTCACCGCTGCTCCATGGCGAGATCAATTGCATCCAGCAGTTCTTTACCGCTGACTTTCCCGATCCCGCAACCCGTCCGGATCCGCGAAAGGACTGCATCTTCTTTGCGACCCATGAGCCGTGTAGCCTGTGCCTGAGCGGCATCACCTGGGCCGGTTTCAGCGAGTTCTACTACCTCTTCACCTATGAGGACAGCAGGGACCTGTTCTCGATCCCGTACGACATTGACATCTTGGAAGGGGTGTTCAGAGTCCAAGGGGCTGAAACGGACGAGCAGGTCAAAGAGCGTCCGTTGTACAACCGCAACAACAAGTTCTTCAATTCGATGTCATTGAAAGATTTGATTGATAGTCTTGAAGATGACGCCGCGAAAACAAAGTGGGCTGAGGAAGTTGAACGCGTGAAGAAGATGTACAATGACCTGAGTGAGACGTATCAAGCAGGCAAAACTTCAGGGGCAACCACGTCTAGCGTATGGAAATAAGAGTATCTTGAGTAGTAGCCTTTTTCATGTATTGACCGAAATATAAGTACAAAGCTGCAACGTCATACACCCATAATCATGCTTCACTGCAGCTCAAAAGGCCTGGCTAGGGTCATGGGCTGTGGTGTGACAGCAAAGACTGTTCTCGCTCCAGTGATGATTTCATCATCTAAGTTGTCTTGGCCGTAGCATAAACATAACTCGATACATCTCTGTATTCAACGCCCACTTACAGGACAAAGTCCCACTCAGACACTATCGTGATAGAAAACTGTCACACTTGACCGAGGCGACTGGATGGCGCGGTCAAGCAAACGTATTGATCGCTTCTTTATTTATTACCAATGATATCGACATAAGACTTTACGTGAACTTTCCAATCGTTCTGGAAATAATGTATCCCCATCTTTGTGTGAGATAAAGGGAGTGGTGTTGCGAAAGAGGTCGCGACAGAGTAAGTCGGCCAAACCTAACTTGCCTCTCCAAACTGCGCACAAATGAACATCTCGAAAAGCAATAAGGATGGCTTGAAAATCCACAGAACCTTTCACACGGTCTCTCAGTCCTTCCTACTAAAGGCATTGTCAATGTGCACCGCCTCACTTCTCGTTCACATGTTTACAAAAAAATCCCATCGTGAGCCACACGACGTACAATCAAGCACTGTGTCCTCAAACTCTCGATGAACAGCGTGCTGTGTACACACCTGTCAGACCGGCAGCTGGAGGAAGCCTCGCCCGGAGGCTGCATGCAGTTTCTATTCCGCCGCATCCTCGTCCCTACTAGCTGCCGTGATACAATGTCGACGGACCCCGATCTGAGGCCCCCACTATGGGCTTTCCCCGGCGCCGCCATGCATGGCAGCCTTCCGAACCTCCTCGGCGACACGGAGGTCGTACACGTGGGAAGGAGTCTTAGGGGGGGTTCTGCTGCAGGTCCCTTGACGGAACCGTCGATGGC
Organism: Paramyrothecium sp. XJ0827; assembly: GCA_020881915.1. Taxonomy (NCBI): domain Eukaryota; kingdom Fungi; phylum Ascomycota; class Sordariomycetes; order Hypocreales; family Stachybotryaceae; genus Paramyrothecium; species Paramyrothecium sp. XJ0827. The sequence continues at coordinate 1,418,518 of JAJFPB010000007.1, read as the reverse complement.
ACTGCGCGCGGGAAGGGAAAACGTGGTGATCTACAGGGTGCTTGCGTGGTCTGTGTGCCCGTAAGAATCCTGGAACCGGCTGGACTCGGATCGAGCCTGAAGGATCTTGCTGACAGCAATCAAGGAGCACGTTGTATGTGTCTGGACGACTGGGGGCTGCAACCAGCGGATTCTGAAACAGCCATATACGTAGGATTTTAAGCCTGCTATAGTTTCATCCTATTATCGAGACTATCTAATGTTCGCGGCTGGTCTTCCGGAAAGCGGTAATTTTGCTGCACAATCAAAGTCCTACGAAAGGCTATAGCATTAGTTTCAGTTCCTTAAGGGGCCAGCCGGTCGCCTCCAAATGCCGTTTCTGGAAGCGTTCCTGCAAGTAATCCACCGGGGCGGCCTCAGCTATGACTCTGGGCTTCAAGGTTCTGATGCTGACGTGATTCGGGTCCGGGCAAGCGAACACGGTTAGGGGCACGGTGTTGGCAAAATTGCCGTATAGAGCACACTGCAAGGGGACATTCAGAGCGCAAAGGGGTGAGAGGGAGCGGAAGAGCAGTGGTCAGCTTTGCGTATATCCGGGCTTGAAGGATGCATGGCAAAGTGCGTGCCCGTGGAAAGGGGTGCGCACAAAAGCACCGAACCGGCTTCATGACGAGCGTCCTGTGCAGATGGGGCGGGTTTACGCCAAGGAGGATGGAAAGAGGGGGTAAGAATGGTGGTGGCTGGCGGGTGAAGCATCGAGGTTGCCCATTGCGATGGTGATTGCGCTCTCGTCAAATGAGAACATCGCGGACAGTGCCGGCGGGCCGTTCCTATGGGGAGAGGATCAGCAACCCGAGAAACCCCAGCTAGAGGCGCAAGCCAATTTTTCGAATGGCTTGGATCTCGTCGTTCACCGAAGTGTCCTACAGCATCCTTCCCGCAACATCGCGGACTTGAGAAGCGGGCGCGCGAACATTCTACAGCGTGCGTCCCTGCTGCAACCCTATCCAAGCTGGGATCAGATGTGAGTCAATCTCAGCCTTGCGAAACGGCCCTTTTGCTCGTTTCCTTCCCAAGTATTTCCTGACATCCTTCTCGCACCGCGCCGGCGGCAAAGCGGATTGCTGGGCCTTGGGATGACAAGCATTTCCTCAGTCTGACGACTGCAACGCTGCACGGCCACCACCATCTATTCCCAGGGGGCTGGATGCGACACAAGAGGTGGTACAGGCCCTTTCAGCGCTTCCTAATTTGGAACCACCATGGAACCATGGTAATGAGCGGCAGGACGGTGCGTGCGACACTGCAGGATATCAGGAGCAGGGAATAAAAAAGAAAAGGTGACGGCTGGGGACGCGCAGCTCATTTGGCCAAAGCGGCAACCCAACTGGCCGCAAACGCCCCCTCCATCTTCCTCACTTCTCCCCCCCTCCACCACCTATTCTCTGGGCAATTCCTATCCAAGGAACAATAGCCGTGATTCACGCACTGAACTGGGCGAGAGGGGTAAGATGCCCCAGAAAAGGAGAGGGGAACTGATGACGATGCAACGCTGAGCATTTGCGGGCTACGCATGCACTCCTCCGCTTCTGCCAAAAACAGATCCTCCCCCGCCGGCCAAAGCCACCAGGCGCGGCCCAAAACTGGATGGCCTTTGGGAGGGGGAAAGGGAGGGTCAGAATGGAGAGGAGACAGGAAATGGCGTGTAATCAGCCTTTCTTGTGCCGAGTTTGCGGATACTGTACGGAGCCAGTCGAGTCGCACGGGAAGGGAGCTTGCCTTGCGGGCGGCCCGATCCTACGACCCCCCTTCCATCCATCCATCGTCCATGGCGTGTGCGTGGCTGGGGAGTTGTGTGGATGGTGCGCTCTTGCCGTGCATCTCTCTGGCTCACCTTAAATTCACCGAAAAATCGTGGCTTGAGCTTCTTCGCATCAGGCCCAAAAGGGTGAAAAGGGGACCTACAGTACAAGGTGTGTTGGTGTGTGTGTGTGTGCTCCCGCCTCTTGGCCCCCAACACGTGGCTCGAGCACGAAGCACGGCTCCGGTCGCGAGGTCCATGTCATTGGACGTTTTAGCCGCCTGCGAAACTTGGTCGGTGCCGCTTTCTGTCACACGGGGTTTCGTGACGAGCGCAGTTGAGGCACATTCGGCATTGGCACCGGCCATGGGAGCTGTGATGGGTGATGATAACGAGCCCCAGGCGACTGTGGAACGGTCGAGGCCGGGGGTGTGACTTTCTCAACTGCGGCATGGTTTATGAGAAAAGCAAGGGAGTTGAGTCAGAGAGATAAGGTGGTTTGATCTTGTGCTCGGGGAATCACGTAAGTTGCACACAATGCTCCTCAACCCAGCGGTCAAACATGCGTAGAATCTACCGCCTTTCCTGACAATGACGCACCTTTTCAAACGCAAGATAATGCGTAAGCCGTTTCTTGATGTGTAGCCATTTCTGACTTGCTACCCGTCCCTGGTTCACGACGGAACACCACGGACCAGTCGACGGACCAGTCGACTTCCGAAAGGCGTTACTAGCGCCCCGTTTCCGATTCACGGATGTAGGCGAGAGCCATGGGGTAAGAGTCCATCGTTTCCATCACATCGCGTTATTCCTGATGCGGGTGCCCGGTTTTTCCACTCATCAGATGCTCATGCCTCGATAAGAAATTCACGAGTCCCCGAATAGCGCGCAGTGCTTTGTGGTGCTCGGTGACACGAACCGCGCCCACACCCCCTCGCCGAACCGTCTAGCCTCTAAGTGTGAACGAGGCCAAATTGGCCGCGAGGACTTGCCAGGACTTATTGAGATGACGAGAACAGATGGTCGCCTTTTTTATGACATCCCCGGCAACTCATGCCGGTCCCGGTCACCCGCATCACCATGCCATGCATCGCGAGATCCCTATGGACAGGACATCGCGTCCGCCACTATAAACTGATTTAATGTCGTGCAGTATGCATGTTGGACCCAGGCCGCGCAGCTCGAGTGACAAAGGCGGAAACTGGACCGCACGTTTCCTTGAGATGCAACCCACGTATCTTTTGTCCTCCGCACGGGCTGGTCGCGCGTTTCACCTCAAGCGTGTCCCCAACGACGCAGTGATCCGAGCAATGGTTGACGTAGCGGGCTGAGGACGCCTCGACTTGTGCAGGAACTGACTTGGGTCATGGCAAACCGCTGATCATTCTCCAAAGCAATTCTTGCCATGGGCGATGTTTAATACAGACTACCCGTAAATCACTCGGAATATGCCAAAATTGTAAAGATCATTCATGGAGCGAGGGGCCCTCCACCTCTCCTCTGGAACTTGATGCACCTGGCCCGAAAGGGATAGAGACCGGAGTTGACGGCCAACAGCCCTTTTCGTAGGCATGGAGCGCTCCTCCACGAAATCACCTCAGCAAGAAGGAGGAAGAGGGCCAAAGGTTTTGCACAGCCGTAATCAATACAGCTTCTCTTTTGGGCATGGGTTTTATTTCTTTCATAGGTATGTGATGTAGACTGCACTCCTGTCGTCCCTCCCAACAAACGCTTTCATGACAACCTGAAGTTATCCTCGAAATTATGCTCCCGTTCGTCCCGCGCCTGAGCCTGCATGAACTGCATGACGCTTGCTCGCCAGGGATATCTCCTTCTTCCAGCCCGCTACACCCCCCTTCCAAACTCGCGAACCCCTCTTCATCCCAGCCCCAGCGAACCATGACCTCATGCCCAGTATGGCAGGTTTTACTTTACACCCACCCCCTTTCGCGGACTCGCCCATTTCATAACTGGCTTCATCCTCGATATCCTTGCAACAGGACAAGACAAAAAAAACAGGAAGTTGGCGTAACACATGGCTTCTTCAGGCCTTTCCCTGCTCCCCGGCCACTGGGCAGCCCCAGCCATGGGCTCCATTAGTCGCGGATGCACGCTCCATTACCCAGAGGTGAGAAAATGCACGCTTGTCCGTGCTCCCCCTTTGGGTGGAGGCGACCAGGGGCCGACCCGAGCACTGCGCGGGGAAGCCAATATTCACCGATGCACGCTCTAGTCTTGGTCATGGCGCCGGCTTCTTCCACGTTTAATCCATCAAGAAAGGACAGTAGTAGCATGTACGTGTGCACGTAGACAAAGGCAGATAGGACCAGTGAGTGTGTGTAAAGCATTTTCAAATGTTTTGATCGTCCAGCCTAGAGCCAGACATCTGTAGCTTAAAATATCCCATAATTCCAAGCACCTCCAACTCTCGCAGTTGCGGTAGAGAGGGTGCCCCAATCCTTGCAACGATTCCCATTTCCCTTGCGTACCAGAGCACTGATTACCATGTACCATATATAGCCCAATATTCCTAGCATCGCTGTAACCAACCAAATAGACCTCTTTCCGAGGTCGGTACCAAATCCTGCAAATGACAAAATCCAAGTTTTCCTCGGGTGTCGGGAGAGCCGTGACCATCAAGTTAGCCTTCTCTCACCCTCAACATCCTCCGCGTCCTTCGTTCTTCCACCGCGTGCCGCCGTATGAAAAATTGAAACGTTGGGTATCTCTAGATAGGAAAATGCCCCATGTCGATGTCCCTGCCGCGTCTGCATTGCTGGTAGTACAGGTCGCCCTTGCGTGTCTTTGTCTTTTAGGTAGAAAGGAAAGGCCGATTCTCCAGGACGAAACAGACGAGTAACGTCAAAAACCAAAATAACAAAAGGTTAGGAAAAAATGTGATGTCCATGGGTGGGGGGTATCCATTGGATCCAGGCGGAAAACGATCATGTAGTGTACAAGTGGTTTCTCACTTCATCCATCCATGGCGTGAGGGCAGGTCGTTTGATCAAGCAAAAAAGAAGTCCAGGGACCCGCGGATGGCAATAAAAGAAGACGATAAATGGAAAACCTTTCCGGGTGGCTTAACAGGTCCTTGTCGAAAATCGGCAAAGTGGAAAAAAAACCAAAAGGAAATGACGGTGATATTTGACACGCTGAAGTCCCAGGCCCTCTGTGCTCAGATGGTAGGGCTGCGGAGGATTTCCGCACAGTTAGCGTCAAATCGCAGGTTGAAAAGCCTCACGTTCTGCATGAATCGCTCCGTCTTGGACAGCTCCCGGTCGCGTCCAAATAGGGTATCAACAAATTCGACTCCAGCATTCTTTCCGAGTCCGGACTGCTTCTTCCTTGCAGCCTTGAGCATGGGTGCCTCGCATGCTTTGAGCAGCGAGCGCAGCTTGTCCATGAGACGCTCGCCAGCCTCGATGAACTCGATAATGGTTTCCTTGTTGTCGATGCTGCGCACTCTGCCAACAGTATCCTCGGCGTCCTTGACTTTGGAAGCGAGTTGAATGAGTAGAAGCCAAAGTTCGCCAGCCATGTCGGCAATCGGGGTGCTGGGTCCTTCCCGGTAAACGGTCCAGTCATAGATCCACTTGCCCAGGTTGTTGGCGTCAAAAACGCTGCCGAGCAGCAGGATAGGCTGCTCATTGGGATCCCAGTTCTTGAGTGAGTATCCTACCGGGATTTCATGGCGCTTGGCGTCGGCCTCGGTCGCCTTCCGCGGAGCGGGTGGCTTCGTGCGCACAGGGTTGCTCGGGGGCCGCACGGTAGACGGACGCGGTGGGACTGCTGTTGAAGAGCGGCGCGCATGGGTATGGCTGGTTGGGGGCCGGGTGTAGGGCTGCTGCGGTTGCGGACGAGGTTGCGGAGATTCGTAAACGGCCTCTCGGGCAAAACCAGCATCTGCGTAGTATGGGACTCCCTGCGCATAGTCGCGGGGGTTAGTGTACCGTACCCCAGGGAAGTCTTGGAAAGATTCTGTGTGCCTGCGTCCCTTGGACCGTGACTGGGCAGGTAGCACGTAGACGTGCCCCATGGCCTCGATGATCTCGTCCTCGTCGGATTCTCCATAAGGGGTAGAAGACCGGACATAGGTATACGAGTACTGGCGATTGCCTTTGGAAGGGCGCTGGAAGGACCCGGAGGGTCGGCGCGACGACGAAGAATGTTTGGCACTCACATCAACCGTTGCGTACTCCCCAGAGCTGTTATAACGCGGAGAATCCTTGGGAGGCCGCGGACTGAAGGAAGAAGTCTGCTGGGAGTAGCTGTGGACTCTGCTGTGAGCGGCTCGCGTTGCGGGTCGTCGAGGCGTCGAGTCGAGCCAGTTTGGCCGGGGCGACGGGGTGGGCGTTGCCGACGACATTCGGGAGTATTCCCACTCGTGGACCGGGGTCGATCCGGGGGTTCGTGGTGATGGGTAGGTCATGATCTCAAAAAGGTTTCTCTGCTTCTGTTCCTATCGACACTTCCACTCCTCAACCGCCTCCAACTCGACGTGGGTGGGTGGTGTCGGGTCGTGCTGCTGAGGATGCTGCCGATCTCTTTCTGATGCTGGTGTGGGCACCGTAGTGTCTCTCTTTCCTGCTCCTAGAAAAAAAAGTCTTGTGGGTTTTCGCTCCAGATTATCTGTATCTGGGGAAGAGGCGTTGGGGGGATGTGTGTGAGAAAAAAGTTGGTGAGGTTAAGCCCGTCACCTTGGTATGTGGTCGGAAGAGTAGGGGTTAGAGGGTTGTGTTGTGGCGAACATGACCGATCTGAAATGAAGAGATTCCCCCGGTTGTGGAGGAATTAAATACCAAGTCCGAAAGAACCTGGTTGTGGTTGAGGGCTGGAAGAGGCTGGACACTTCTCGAGGCCAGCGGAACGGCTTTGAAGGTGATTATGTGCAAAAGCTTGCTTGGCTTGCCTCTGCTTTGCTTTGTGTGAAAAATGAGTGACGTCGGCACCGACGTGCAGCGGTTGATGACAAAGCTCTTTGTTGTGTGGACGAAGTAATGTAGTTGGCAGAAGCCAAGTGCTAAAAGAGAGAAGGGGAAAAGGAGGGAGAGGGTATGGTTGTGCGTGCGTGTAGATATTTATTATTATTGTGTGGAGGAGGAGCAAAGTGACTGAGCTGCTGGTTGTGGACACACGGTTGACTCCCAAAAGGCTACAGGGGGGGGAGAGAAAGACCAAGAGACCTGGTCCAGGCATGCGCCAGGGGGGGCCCTACAGCAGAGGCACAATCCCTGTTCCCACCTGCGAGTTGAGGAGGGGCGTGAGCTTAGTGAGCCCGAACTCGAGCTTAGTCACTTGCGTGGAAGCTTCGCGGGCAAGCCACACAGTGCTCGAAACACGGTGTCGCCGATGGGCCAGAGTCCGTTCCGTTTTTGGCTCCCGTCCTCTTGGAGGTCTGGGACAGCCTCTCTGCACCTGCGTGCTGCACTGCTGCGCACCTCGCGACTGCAACACAACACTCCGGCTGCACCGCTCGCTCTGCTCGGTGTCTGCAGGCGCGCGATGGTCCTCCGCCCTACTGTAGTCGACTTGCCGCTGCCGCTGCCGCTGCTGCTGCTGCTGCTACTGCGATGCTGCGCCCGTGCGTCCTGGAATAGCTCTCTCCCTGCACGCCTGAGTGGACCGACGGTTCGCCTGGTGTTTCTGCCTCTGCTCTTCGTGATCCAGCGCAGCTGAATATCTGCTTTTTTTGTGCCCGGCTGAGGAGGAAAATGGCAAGCTGATGATTCAAAGAAGGATATTCCAGGCGCAGTCAGCTTGGGGCCAGGCAACTCTTGTTCGGGGAATTTCGCGGTTGCGCAGGCTCATTGGCTGACGGCCGTCTGTGTGTAATACGCGCCAAACGGCCAATCCTTTGGCCTTGTGCTCTCCACGCTCTCTCCTCAACTCTCTCACTCAGCGCTCCAAGGGAAGAGCAACAAGAAAGCGATTTGGTGACAGTGTCAGATCGCAAGCGCACTCCGCTTCGAGATACCGATGAGCTGACTCTTTCCCGATTACGGAAGTCCGTCCTTTCGAGAAAAAAGGGTCTCGAATTCTGGGAATTTGGTCCGGGGGCTTGCCAACTCCACCGAGACGTCAACTCCAATTTACCGGGAGAGAGTAAGCGAGATGATGGGCCTGGGGGTGGGTATTCAACGTGCGCGCCCGGCTCCGGATGCTGCGACACTGGCTTCCGGTGAAAAGAGCCTTGGGTTGGAAGAAAAAATTTATTCCTTGCTCCGTTCGAGTAGCCCTGTCCTGTGGTCCCGTATCGGAGACGGAATGAGTCAAACCGCCGGGCTGGCAGTTGTTGTTGTTGATTGTTGATGCTGATAGGCGTTTGATTCCTTGTCGAACCCAGAGATTAAACGCCCCGAATACGAGGGTCGGGCTCTGTACGAGGGCTCTGTACGCTACAGACTGTCGTTTGCAGTCTTTGAATGCACACCAGGTAAGTGACAATTGTTTTACTCTGACTGGTGAGAGAAACAAAGTCAACAAGGCCGGAAGGCAGGCCGCGCTGCTGCACGCAATCTGGACAATGGTTATGCAAGATGCGAGGCTGACCGGGCGGACCACGCAAATTGGGATCTGGAAGAGCCAGGATTTGAGGACCTGGTTGTTTGTGATTGCGACCGCCAAGGTAGTATGTGCGTGGTTGAGCCGAGCGCCCTGTATAAGTCGATGCCTGTCGACTAGTGCCGGTATCAGTCCGGTCGGTATCAAGGCATCCCTTCCAGAGGCCAAAGTCGAAAGCGAAGAGACTTTGAAATAACTGGGGACGGGAGAGGGTCTTTAATGTCGACACGCGCAGGCCTTGCCTCGACTGCAAGTCCCCAGATAGCCTTGATGCGTCCTCAGCAGCTGCGAAGGCGTCCCCCCAGATTACGTAGGATGCTAAGCCTAGACGGGGCGAACATTTCCTGATGCCCGTGCCTCTTCCTCGCTTGTTGCTGACCATCTTCTACCGCAAGCGCCCGAAACCGTGAATCTCCATGTGACCTTGCACACCAACACAGGCAGCTCGGCGTTCACGCTCACGCTTTTCAGTGGAGGAGTTCCTGCTCGTCACATGCACCCTGGCCCAGTGTGATTGGAGAGCCAGCGAATGGGAGCGGCGCGTCATGCAGAAAGTGTAGCCTCGCTCCCACGCCATGTGCTACTAGGAGACCTCAGTTCGCTCAGGTCCGACGCAGCCGCGGCAGAGGCCGCTCGACAGGATCCACGGGTTGAGGAGTCGTCACACCAGTTGGTACAACACCGGCACTCGTATTGTCAGCTTGCGACTCTTCACATCACCTCACCAGCCAATAGGCTCAGTTGCGGAATTGCCAGTTCATTCGAAGTGATGAGTCTACCAACTGCCCGTCCAAAAGAAGCTAAGATTGACGAGATGGAACAACACATGGGCCAACGGAACCTTGTGAAAACGAGAGCAGGAGACAGGCAGCCAACGACACGAATCCTCGTCCCGTCAATTCGCAACCCTCTCAACGATCCTGCTTCGCTGGTCATTGCTCTTGGTCCCCAGCCATCGGCCGCCTGCCCCCGCTCGCTCAAACAGCTTGGCCTCGCCACTTACAAGACCAGGACGAAATGCGACGCGCCTGGGATTGGCCAGGCCTCGCCGTCACTCACCAGCCGACCTACCTATCGCGGTTGGTGCATGACGGTTGGCGAATGGGGTCGTTTCCAGTCATTTTGCTTTTCAGGAAATGCCTGCCCAGTTGATTACCTGTCGTTCCGTGTTCTCTGCATTGACTCCGTCCTGACCCATGCTTTCGGCCGCTGATAACATTGTTTTTTGTGACCCCCAGCCTCGTGGATTTCCCGGATCCCAGGTAAATTACGCTCAGCATTCGCCTCATGTTACCGTGTTCTACACAAATCGAGCCGAGCATTTTGCCTCTTGATTCCTTCAACAGGCCTCTGCAACTGCACTGCTAAAGCTTTGAACCAACTACGTCCCAAAACCTACTGTGTCATCTACACACGCCCCTGGCTCTCATTGTTTTCTCCAGCCTCCCTTGACCTTGTTTGTGTGTACCGCTGTGGTCCTGGTGTGGCCGCCGCGAAAGCAGACCAAAACACGAAAGAGCGGATCGTGTTTGTACGACAGTGCTGTCTCACCACATCGCAACCCTTGCGGCACCGTGCCATCTCGTGTCTCTGGCCCCTGTCGATGAAGGTCTCAACCTGGGTGGGAAGGGGGAAGAAAAAATTTGTTCTTCGATCTACATTTCGTAAGATACAGATACAACAGGGAACACAGTATTCCACAATTCGATGTTCGGCTATGATGCAAATGTCCCCAGCTATTGGGTTCCTCAATTCCGCAAATGATAGACGGCGATTCTCCGCAAATCCAACTTTGACATGGCCACTCCCAGGCCCTCGATCAACATCCAGTCTCCATAAAATCGACCGCTTTCCGCGTGGCCCCAAGGCAGCACAGCACAGCCGTGCGCGCAAACCCAGGACATCCCAGCGAACAACAACACGCTTTCGTTCACTGAGGATCCACGGCCCAATATTCCGCGTGTCCAGCACTTCCCGCCAGCTACCTTAGTCCGCCCGCTGGACCCGGACCCACGCCGCGGTACCAGCCACGCAAGGGCTGGTCCGCTACCAGGGCCCTAGTCGGTGGTGGATATTTCTTGCGTCGGTGCTCTGTTTATTCCATTGCACAGCCGCCGGGGCTTGTTAGCCAGGGGGCAGTCGTCTTTTATGACTATCATGCGACCCTTGGGTCTGCAAGGCTTCAATTGCCGGGTCTGCCATGAATCGCAAAACCTACTTCATCTGATGCAATCTTTTCGGGATTTACGAAATGGTCGGCCGCTTCGGTGGACTTCCTTGGGAAAGCTCAAGTGCTAACTTCAAAAGCCTTTTACGAACGTTTGGCCTCGCAGGACGTACGCGTCTCATGTACGGATACGATCTCAACCACGGCAACTATACGGAGTCGCAACGCGAACTACACGACGAGCGTTATCTGGCACCTGGAGATAACCAGCCGTTGAACCCCATCGCAGCCACCGCACGAATTTCCGTTGCACTGTACGGTTCGATTAAACTGGCTCGGTCAAGGTGCTCACCTTGGTTCGACCGAGATGAGGCCACTCGTTTTCTTGCATGGGACGTTGGTTGAATGAAAGAAAATGAAATACACGACGCCCTCTGACCTCTCGCACGCCCCTGCTCCAGCAAAAACAAACCTCCACACCCCTCCCTTTCGCCGTCAGTGCGCTTTCCAAGGAGTTGGTGGATCCTTTCCGATCCTGGCTGGTTTCCAGAAAAGGGCCACGGCACGCACTTTGGCCTTGTCCTTTTGGCTTTTGGCCATCTCTGTGCCCTCCCTGCATCCTTGTCCAGCCCGTCGCGACCGGTGTGCTGTGTAATGTCGACTCCCCCTGAAGACGCACCATAATTTTCCGTTGCAACCCCCCCTATCCCTATCCCTTCCCATCTGGCACAGAATTAAAAGGAATTATTATTATGGGAGGGATGAAAGGAGCTTGAGAATAGCAAACTAGCTGGCCTACCTGAATGAAAATTTTTTCATTCTGACCACCAACTTCTGGTCCCTGCACACGAGTTCATTTCGCACACGACTCATCCGGGCACGCACCTGCGCGACACACAGGCTTGGCCCCCTTCTTTGGCCAGGGACAAAAGGTACGTGCGATGAAGTGAAGTCCTGCACAGTGGTGTACAGTAGGGTCCGTCCAGTACAGTATCGAGGAGACGACGCAAAGGCGGGACGAGACAAACTAGAATGGAATGTGACTCATAGACATTAGATTCATGTATGCTCTCCCAACGAACCCGTCGGCTTTGATGTATTGATGTCCAAAGCCCCAAAGGCCTCACTGCGACGGGTCGAATTGGGCTGTGAGCTGCACCCTCCGTCCCGCAGCCATCGTCCACGATTGGCACAGGCTGCAGACACGTCGCAACCGCGCGCCGCCCTCCTTGTCCCGCTGCTGCTGGCTGCTGCTGCTAGCCCCCCGGTCGGACGCCAGCGTACCAATGTCGACGCCCGTAGGCTCCTTGGTGAATGGGCCATGGGCCATGGCCGCCCTTCTTTTGATACACACCTTACCCAACCAGCGGCCTGTCATTCGCTGAATCCGGTGAGATGCCAAAACACCATGGGTCTGCCTGCTGGCTAGCCGGCCAAAAATAGAGAGAGACACGCACAATCACTCCCTCTTTCACCCTTTCGCCCAGTGGCTCTACGCTTGTCGTGGACGACGGCGAGACGGGAGGACTCACCGACTCTTTCAACAGCCTGCAACTGCCCATGTTAGGTCAAATAAGGCTGCAGATGAGAGAAGGGTGTCCGCTTATGATGCCATGGAAAGCAATTTCTGTTTGGTAAAAGCAGACGCCCATGGCAACTGAGAATGTGCCATGGAGGGGGGGGGGGGGAGGGAGGGCCAGAGGCGTGTGAGACGAGCGAGACGCAAAAGGCGTGCTCCCTATTTTGATGAAAATTTTCGATATGCAGCCCCCGACGAAAGCACCCCTGTCGCTAGGGCAAAGCAGCATAATGACGTACGAAACGGCGCACAAAGATGCGAAAGTGCTTGACCGAATTTCGAATGCACGGTCATTGTTGATTTCGTGGAAAAACAGCCGCGCCCACCCCCTGCTATGGACACGAGGAATTCAACAAACTAAACATCCAACACGGGCTTCGAGAGCTATAGCTACGCATAAGGGTATCTTTGCTAGACTCTCGCAGAAAAACTAGGAGACGGGTATTCCTGGAGAAAAAATCGGGGGTGGGCGGGAAAGCTAAGCGGTGCTACTTTAGCATCCCATCATTTCGTCTGTTCCTCAAATGCGCCCGAAAAGGCTTGTTACATGTGCCGCAGCGATGGAAAATTAGGGAGACACGGGGTACACAGTCATCCATCAGCAGGATCAGAGACCCTTCAGGGCAAAGACCTCGAGCGCACTGATGCGACTTTTTTTCTTTTTTTTTTTCTTTTTTTTCTTCTCTTCCTTTGTCCCGCTCTCCTGACCGAAAAAATCCGACTAATATCCCCCCTCTCGCTCGTGTGAATGGCTGTGGGTACGATGCAGACAATGCCGTCCAAGCAAAGCACATGCAAGAGGCAGGACGGGGCTGCGGCGTTCGCAGGCTGCGGGCCGCGATGGAGGATGCGACGATACCCAATCCCTCCACTACCGCCCGCCGGGAGGGCCAAGCAAAAAAAGCCCGCAGCGGCGCGCAACCACTTTAGGACTTGCATGACAGAAAAGCGATATGCATCAAATCATCATCGTACGCACGTGTGCTACTGTTGTGCAGCGTTTCTCTCTTTTCTCTACGTAGTCTTCTCTTTTTAAACACAAACGGGTGCAAGTCGCTGATCATTTACACGGCTGATTTCGGTTTTTCTGGGCTGCAATGCAATACGAACAAGCACAAGCCGATGCGCGATATCCACGCACGAGAAACGACTCATTCCTCAACGCCGACCGATGGGAATCATTCCACCTCGTGTAAGTGTGCGTGCGCGTTTGCGCACTTTCTTTTGCCATGCCAAAGATTCCCTAGGTTTTCCTTCTTCTCAAACGTCCCGCCTCTCCCAAAGCAGGGAGGATCCTGAATCAATATTTTGCCTCTTGAGCTGTTCCACATTGTGCCCGAAATCTCTCCTTTTTTTCGCACAGACAGTCGTCTGAACAAGCGCGGACCAACGATCTGCGGTAGAGGGCGTTGTCCTTGTCAGACATGAGCGAGACCCTTGATTTTTTTTTTCCCCGGGCGTCCTCTCGGGAGGCAGCCCAGGGTGAAAACTCTGCGGCTGCTCGTTTAGCTTGATTGTGGCGCTCATCACAATTTCTTTCATGACCTTTGCCACGGGGAGTTCATGATGCCTGCGCAGCGTAAAACATCGCTGGCCAACTGACGTTGTCGGCTGGCTCGAGCTGATGCATCTGCCAGTTTTTGCTGTCTCAAGGTCGCCTTGGTTGTGTTACACGCCCCTACGCCACGTGTGTCGCAGCTGGGACGGTGTGGCGGTGCTTGTTCTCACGTGACGTCGCCTCGATATCTAAGGGACCCTCGTCTGGCTGCGGCGGGGCCGGTCTGAAGATCCACTCCCGGTGCATCCGCGGCTCCAGTGCCGATTTCCCCTTGTGTGCACCTGCACCCCTGAAAGGGCATGCAAGATTTCTCATCCTATCTGCTCCGTTTGCGTTAAGACGTTTTTGCCACTCTCATGTCGCACGTTGGTGCCAAATTCCAGAAATCAGGGTTCTGCACCACTGGTAGGCTATGCTGTTCTGGAAGCAGGGGAACCGGGACTTGTCAACGTGTCCTGGTGCGCAAGCCACACCCTAATCCTAATGATCGAGCAGCTTACTGCTTCCGGCACTTGTTTCGGTGCCCCGGTCTCCACTCGCGCCCGTCAAACGGCGAGCGAGTCCCGAGCTCGCGCACACGCCCCGGGAGGAACATGTTCCCGCACATCCGCACAGAGACGTCCAAGCCGCGGTTGACTCTGCGAAACAAGGATATCGTTATCGATCCAACGATGACGCTTGCGCGCGCCCCCCGCCGCTGCGCGAGTGAGTCACCGATTGGATCCAGCCACATGACCTTGCGCGAGAGATGCCCAACACTCGCCACAAGCATTTGCTTGGGCGGCATCGTGGCAGTGAGTCGAATTCGCGACTCAAGGCAGTGATGTAATGACGAGGCAGCTTATGTCTCTCCGTCTTCCTTGTCGATCTAGGGGCCATTTTCGAGCGTGTTATATGACATGCGGCGAGAAGATCGTGAGGCTAAGCAGGCAGCAGTAGCTTTCATTAACCATGCCACCCATTCATGTGTCCAGGGAACAAGAACCTAACTCGATTCGCTAGACCAATGTTATGGAGGAGGGCTGCTAAGCTCTGCGACTGGTGAATTCCGCTTTCACATGCAAATGAATAACACCGAGACCAGTGTCTCGGGACCAATCATCAGCGTTGGCTTCCTCTTCACGCAAGAGTCAGCCTGGCGCACGCTGGCATTTCATGCCTCTCTCCAAAAAAAACAGTCATCTCCAGACCCAAAGCCCACGATGGCTGTGCTTTGCTATAACGACACACCCCGTCCTGCTGCCAGTCCATCACATCGGATGCTCTGGACACCGGTGGAACTGCGCGCGAACAACGAAGCAGCACTGTGTGCCTGTTAGTGCTGTTGCCCTCAAGCAGGATATCTCACAGAACCGATGCATATACGGCTTCCGACGTTGGTCATGGACGTGTTTGCGGGCTCGACACACTCACCTTCCACCGACGTCAATTAAGCAAACCAAGGTTTACCGGATAGACGACGCACAAAGAGTACGGTGTTACTTTGCATCCGATCAACCACCGTCTCGTCCCTTGAGCCTCATGTGCCTCTGCCCCCCGTTTCGTTCAACGCTGGATGCAAGCCGGTCGGTCCCAGAGACTCCGGCGCAGGCTTCCCAAAACATGTCCGGAAAGAGCACTGGTTCTTGGAACCTATGCAGTGCACGCACCGGAACGTCATGAGACGGGGGTCGAGCGGGTGAATGGCGACCGTGCACGGCTCCCCCGGGCCTATGGTTCTGGCTCGCTTGCACGCCTGGCACGATTGCTCAGGGGAGGTTGCCTTAGATACCCCAGGCATTCTGAGGATGTGCAGCTTCCTGTGGTCGCTGAGAGACTTCGGGGTGACAAGCTCGCCGCATCCTTGTACGGGACAGATCACTCTGTCCCCAGAGTTCCGCCTGCCGGCTTGTGCCAAGGGATTAGGGGCTGCAAGCCATACGTCTAAGTTAAGGTCGGAGATGCTGGGCAGTTGCCGGACCCGTTTCGAATCTTCGCAAATTGGCGGCAGTGTCTCGTATGCTCCATTGATGACTTGCCCGTGCTGCGGTGATTTATAGCCAAAGGTATTGGGCTGTGGCTCCAGCCAGCTGGGCAGGCTCTCCATAGTTGAGACCTCTTTTTCCAGTGTTCCCATCGTGATGATCTTTCCTGATTAGGAATCTTGTTCATTCGGAGTTACCCTTGGGTGTCAATAGATGCGTTGGAAATATACCCGAATGATGTTAACAAAAACTGGAGAGAGAAGGCTGTCCGTGTTGCTTTACCCGTCTTTCATGGTGAGGGCGTCCCCATCATTATATCGGTAGGAGATGGCATCGAATAAGACATTAAGCTCTTTGCTCCCCGTTGCCGTCAATAACTTAGTAGTTGAAGACCCTGCACAAAAACTTTAAGCTCTTTCCTTACATCACCGTGAGTTTACAGGGAAAGCCGTTGGAGAAGGACGTGAAGTTCTTTCCACCTGGTTAAGCTTTGTCACGAGCACAGCGAGTGTCCTCCAGATAGGTTCATCCTAGAGAAAGACAATGTAAACCCATTGCTTATTCTGGCTTGACTTTGAGTGCTCGCCCCGAATGATGTGAGTTTTTTTCGGATGGGGTCTCGTGATGGATTGTGCAGACGCAGAGATGAATTTCATTCTCCCCATTGCTGATCACAAGACACGCTCGAATGAACGAGAGATTTTTCAACAGCAAAGTGCGCCGAGATTACTTTTCATTGTTCTGCAATCAGTAAAATGTAATTTATCAGGGGCAATACGCTTTTTAAAGCATGGAGAATGGTGCCTAAAGGCATAACGGCAATGCTTGTGAAATCAAAGCGTTTCGATGGCGAGTCGGACCGCTCTAGGGTAAGTTGTAGCCACAGTGGGCAATGAGCATCACAGAGTGCCACTTTGGCAAGGAGTCGAATAAATTCGTGCAAACATGTATCATTGAGGTATCTTGAAACAAACAGCCTAACGCCGGTATCCTCTTCCGGCTGTGCCTTCTCAGCGCTCCGTCGCCCAGAGCCCAGTGCTGATGTTGCATGACCTCGCCGTTGGCTTTCTGGCCCCTGTGAAGATGCTGGGTTCCGAGAACACGTACAGAGTAGCGGAGCCCGAGACCATCTTGCACGGCTCTCTGCTTCAGCAAACCCTTATTATGTTGCGAACACCTCTATAATTCATCAAGTCGTTAACCTTCCGCTGTTGTAAAGAAACAGTATGCTCCATGCACACTGGTCAACCCCTTCGTCTTGCCATATGCTGCCCTGACCCAAGCAATTAGGAAAAGGGTTTCGTCCGTGATAACGAAAACATGTCATCGTCATCGTATGGTTGTTTTCAAAGAGCAAGCCCTCAGCACCAATACCATAAAGCACGCCTGGGTCGTGCCGTGCCTCCTTTATTCCGCATCGAGCGGCTTGCGAACGGACACGCTGTGGTAAGGGAAGTAGGAGTGGTACTTGGGCAGCCCATCCACTTCCTCAACGACGGACTTGCGCACATCGACCAGGAACATTTCGATCTGTACCATTGTCCAGTTGAGTCCGTCGCGGAAAGGCCGGCGCGCCAGCCCGACTAAACCCCACATGATGGCGTCCCGAAGGACGTAGCCGCATTCTTGTAGGCGTCGTTTCTTCGGCCATGGTCCTATAGGGCACTTGAGCTGCATGCTCTTAAAGTCTTCGAAGCCAGTCTCTTTCAACTCCGACTCAACACGGGTGATTCCATGGAGGTCAGAGCCTAGGGCAGCCATGCCATCTTGGAGGAATCGCAGAAAGTCTCTCCAAGCGTAAGGCCCATCACAGGAGTCGTCGTCACAGTTTACGGAATAGTGAAATTCCTGGATCTCAAGATAGCCGCCGGGTTTGAGATGCCTGGTAGAAAGTCTTGTCAGTAACGGTTGCCGGAGCGCAAAATGTTAATGTGCTGTCTTACTTGTATATACGTTCCCAAAGCTCTTTTCGGTTTCTTATAGAGTGTAGTGTGTGGCGGATGTGGATGAAATCGAACTTGTTGTCTGCGTACGTCCACCCGGCTTCATGTTCGATATCGTCAACAACGAAGATAGCATTCTCAGGCACCCAATCAGGTTGGATAGGCGACAGGTCCATGCCGTGAAATTCCGACTTGGGGTACAAATCGGCGAGGTCTACGCACCACTTGCCGGTTCCCGTCCCTACAGGTTGAGCACGACGTGTTAGCGACTTGCACGCAATGGCTTGGTGCATGCAGCCGGACCGATATCGGGTCGCTGCCGACAGACTTACCTAGGTCGAGAACATGGGCACCCTTTTCGAGAATCTCGTGTACAGGAGACATGAAGTATTCGCCGTCGCACAGATAGAGCGTGAGGTTGTGTTTCATATCATCGCGAGCCTGCTCAGTCTCGTCGTTGGGGAAGGCGTATTGGCCAGCATGATAAGCGTGGTAGCGCAGCCCTCCGTCAACTATGTGTTGGCGGATACTGTCGGTCAGACTGCGGGTATCCTCGCCGTCAGGATGATATTCGCCCTGTTCGATGCTCTGTATCAAGGCTGCTTCCTTCGCGGCCCCGACGGCAATGGCAGAACCTGAAGAAGCCGGCGATGGTGGAACGTTACGGCTTGGGGCGGCAGCCGGAGAGCCTGCCCCCTCGGCCATGAAGGGGGGAGCGGATGAAGAGTTGGGTTTTGCTTCGTCTCGGTAATGTGAGGGTGAACGACTTTGGTGGGACGGAGCAATGGAGTCAGGCGGCGAGTTCATGATCGACAATGCAGGGGCATCCTCTTGCTTTAAAGGCACAAGTGGCACTAGGCGGGAACCTGCGCAGCCAGTACGTCGGCTGCCCAGCGGCTGATGCAAGCCGTCCTCGCTGACCCCAGTAGCCTGTCGAGACTTGGAAAGCTACCCGCTTGTCCTGTGCGGTGTGTAATGCTTTCCAACCCACGGGAACGCAACGATGCTACTAATGCCGTGCTCGGCCGGCACCCTGTCTCTTCTGGAGCAGACTTCTCAGGGATATAAATCCTAAGCCCTATGTGCCGGGTTCCCAGTCGAAACTAGGTATCAGAGGAATACACTCGAAAGCTCGCTCGTACCAGGCTGGATCGAGAGATGGGTACCTGGAGTTCAGAGACGTGAATGAGATCAGCCTAAAGTGCCAGGAGCCACTCTTTAAACAAGGACTCGCGTCCGAGAGCTCTGGAGACACTCAGATAGAACGTGAAAGGCGAGGAACGGCGATGCCTGTTAGAGACAAAGCGAGACAGGCAGGAAGAATTGCAGAACTAGGGCTGCGGTAGCGGAAGCCACAACCGATCGAGACCTGCTTGAGCCCTGCGTGGTGCCGTCTTATGTGTAGTAAGCCGTGGACGGGAGGGAGATGAGACAATGGGGAAGGGTAGGCAAGGGAAGAAATCGCCAGTGGTGCCGTTCCGCCTTTGCTTGTTCCGTGAGCCGGTCTTCTTCCTCTGTACCTCTC
This sequence comes from Paramyrothecium sp. XJ0827, assembly GCA_020881915.1. NCBI lineage: Eukaryota > Fungi > Ascomycota > Sordariomycetes > Hypocreales > Stachybotryaceae > Paramyrothecium > Paramyrothecium sp. XJ0827. The sequence continues at coordinate 1,399,438 of JAJFPB010000007.1, read as the reverse complement.
CACCTCTCTTGGTCCTGCTCTGTTGTGCACCCTGTCTTGCCCTGCGCTCCACAGGTGTGTTGCTGGCCTGCTATGAGTGGACGATGCTTTCCGCTTCCCCAGTTTCTGGCCAACACACAACTCTTAGCCTGTCTCGGTTCGTGCTGCGCGGGTACGGCAGCACACACGGACCCGGGATGCACGTAGAAATGCACGCGTTCACGGTTGCTTTTTCTGCTTCTTCTTTCCTTTCCACTCCTTTATTGTCAAAAGCGGCGTGGCGTCCCAAGTCACAGGGCAAGGCTGAAAGTGGCCACAAATTGGCAACAAGGGTGCGAGGGCTTCGATATTATGACAGGGGAGGAGAGGTGCCGAAACCCTGGTCCTTGGAATTCTCTCGGTCTTTGAGCCCTTTTCGAAGATGAAAAAAAAAAGGAAATTCAAACCCCGTTCTCGTCGGAAGTGACAGGGCAGGGAACTGAGTGGTAGGTAGGGGAGAGATGGAGCAAGATGGTCAAGCGGACTGAAGGACTCGTCGGGTAAGGAAAGTGAGAGGCTTAGCCAGGGTGCGCCCCAGTTATAGATGGGAATACCGGACTGGCGGGATTCTGGACGTTCCAAGTGGGTACAGGCGGAGTGAGTTCGAAACAGTACCGACCTGTTGGTGAAATGGACGGTCGTCTGTGGATAGGATGGGATGGGATGGGATAGGATAAGGATTAGGATTAGGATGGGGGATGGGACGGTTGGAATGGTGGGCGGTTCCGTACCCAGCCAGCCGGTGCAGGGTCTTCCAATCTAGGCGCCAATCGCGAGGACGGAGCTACTAGGAGGCCTACTAACCACGTACCACGAGATCTAGGGACGCGGGAGGCAGAGGGTGGAGGGTGGGAGTGGAGAGCGAAGAAGCAAGTTGACGGGCGAAGACGTGCATGGTTCGTCACAAGCCGCGAATTGGAGGGGCGCGCCTTGGCCTTCTTTAGCCTTGGTTGCATTGCAGTCTATTGCCCTACAATGGTAAAGGCGAGCTACTGCAGCCCGCTCTGATTAGCCTGGGAGCGATGGCGCCGTCCGAGTTGAGTCGAGTCGATCAAAGTGCGCCTCGTGGAAGGGGTATGTTGGACTCGGCCCGTGGACGCCCCCTTTTGCTCTGGTGCAGGCGCAGGACGAAGAAGAATTATTTCCAAAAAAGCCCGCCCCAAGCGGACCAGTCGTCTGGCTGCAGACAGGCATGCGGACCGCAAATCTATGCAACTTGGCTTGATGCAATGTCACCTCGACGAAGAGACACAAGGTCTTTTGGACACGTTCCCGGTAGACGAGAGTTGCCATGCTTGACGCAGGGCTAAAAACAGACAACACCCGTCTCTCAGTGGCCCGGTCGGTAAAGGCTCGGCTCCGTGTGGGCATCGAGGACGAGGGGGCCCTGGACGTGCGTGCAGATGCAGTTTTTTTTCTTCTCTTTTCTTTCCCTTTCCTGTCTTGACACTGCGGTTCCGCACGGCGGAGTCCAATGATCTTTTGGACGTGGTCATGGAAGGGGTAATGATCGTCTCCGGCACTGACTCGGAGCGTTTTATATACTTCGGCCGACAGGAAAGTATACTACGTAGAGCCAAGAATATGCCATTCTTCAACAAACACCATAGGAACCAAGATTTGCGGTCCTGGACAGCGAGAACCAAGTCCACTTAATTACCGTACGCACAATGGCAGGGTCATTTTGCCGCAACTTCTTCCGTGGACGGGGTCGTCTGTCCCTCGCAAAAAGCAAGGGTTAAGCCCCTCCCCATTCTTCTCTTCCCCCATGACCTTTTCTAGCTGGTCTCAAGACGGGGTGGTATTACAGCATGCATGCAAAGATGTACTGGCAAAGGTGCAGGAGGTACGAGTAAACGAGCCGGAGCCGGGGCGCTGGGATCGAGCATACGAATTTCCCAGCGCCGCTCCCCCTGCTCGAGATGATCCCTGTCAGCCAGAGTGGGCTAGCTGCAAGGTTACCTGTGCGTCAGCCGATTGTGTCCATAGTGGCGGACCATCCTTTCCAGCAGCACCATGTTCAATCAATGTTTCTCACGAGACGTTGCTTGACCAAACTGTCGGTGTGTCTGTCAGCTTCGATCAAGGTCGCTCGTGTGCATGCACGGAGCGGTCGAGAGAACGGGCCTCAACAGGTGCACTCGGCGGGTCAACCAAGAAGGTTCTTTCACGAATTGTGCATCTAGTATATTTTACCGGTGGCCGAAATTGCACCTTGAGTCCATGAGTCGTTGGAATCATCAACCGATGGAATGGGTTGCTCGAGACTCTTGATATCGACAGGGTTCGTCCTCGTTATTGACTCCGCAAACCAGGGCCTTCCCGGCCCACTGCGTTGTGCAGTGATGGCCCCCATCAGTTGACCTCGGCTCCTCCCCCTGCTCCCATGGGACGATTCCAACTGGCCTAGTTTGTTCTGCATAAGCCCGAATCAATCGTCGGTTGCGAAAGCAAGAGTTCCAGGGGAGGGGGACCTGCGGGGATCTAATCTATTGCCCTCCCTACCGCATGCGGGCCCGACGCCTCCTTTCGACTTCTTCTTGGAGCCAGCGTCTGCCACGCTGCATGCATGCGCAGCGCAGCCCAGGGCATCGCGAGGACGGGCATTGGCTCACCCGCTCCGATTGTGCTGGAACTTGGTAGAAGGAGCATCGGCCGAGCTGCCTATGTCCGCGCATGAAGCATTCAGCAGCAGCAGCAGCAGCAGCAGAAGAAGAAGAAGAACAAGAACAAGAAGACTAGGCAGAAAGAGCAGCATGTCCTGCCAAAACAAGTTCCCTTTCACAATGGCTTACGAGCCCTTGCCATTTGATAGGAGGCTCCAGAGCAGCCAGTGGCCCTACATAGATAGTACCGCCAACATTGAGTGACCCTGCTTCCCTTGTCCTTGTTCGACAATCAAGGGGCAAGGCATGGGTCGGCGGTTGAACGCTCTCTGACCTCCTGACCCAGCACAGTGGCACCGCTGGTAAGATTGAGCCATCCAGGTTACCAGCCAGCTGGTACGTGTCCGTCCATCCATGCTGCTCTCCTCTGCCCGTTCCCCCCTCTCCTCTGGCCAGCCCACCAATACGGTTCCGGTACGCACATGGAAACGTGAAAGCCTTCGACGATCATTATTCAAGTCACGTCAACGGCTCGGTTCTGGGGCATGTCAATCAAGCTCGGACTGCTCGCGAATACCCAAACCCATGGGTGATGGTGCAGATTGCGCTCCACCGCTCGTAAATTGCCTGCCATCTATGCGAGGAAACTCCCTTGACCTCGCTCGCGTACGAACTACCATTTCTAGCATCGCTTGCCCGAAGCTCCGGGTCGCCAAGGCAGGCCATCAGACCATGTCCGACCGTTCCCTGACGCATGGATCGTGGCGGGCTCATTGTCCTGCCGTCCCTCTCTATTGATGCGCTGTGCGTGCATGCATATGTTCCTTACACATTACCACGGCCCCGACCTC